>CM067763.1:25118159-26318159 GCA_034642375.1 Vigna nakashimae | reverse complement strand
TCTCTACCGTAGGATCAGAGTGTGCATTCAGTACAGGAGGAAGAGTGGTTAGTCCTTATCGTAGTTGCCTAACGCCTAAAATAGTGGAAGTGCTTGTTTGCACACAAGATTGGTTAAAAGGAACACCTTTCTCTATACTTTTTTATGAGGATCCTAAAGAACTTGATAAATTTGAGCAAGGTGAGATTATATGACAAACTTATATACTTTTTAATTTATATTTTAAGTGTTAAAAAATTATGAAATATTTTATTTTTGTAGAGATAACCTCTCAAGATGAAGTGGGACCTTCAAGTGTTGCTATTAATTTGGATGATTGAAGTTTTGCCACAATTTGTTAGTTATCTAAAGTACATGTGCGTAAGACTATAACCTTAATGCTTTATTTTTCATGTTGTTTTGTCTTGGAAACAATACACAAATGCTCAATATTGTTTTTCAATGCTTTGCTACAGGATGATTCATACATTGAAAGCTACATAAGCACCATCGGAGTTGATTTTTTGAGTTTGAGACATATTGATCTTTGTATTTATAATCTAAAGAAACTGGTGAAGGAGATGGTTGAAATGAAGAACAAAGCTGATGAGGATGATAAAATAGTTGTGACCTAATGCCAAAGAAGAATCAGGCAAGAGAGAGAATAAATTTGAAGGGAAATAACGTAAATGTTCCTTAGTTGAGGTAATTTAGCGGCCAAGTAGTGATGAAATAGATCCTAGATATTTAGTAGATTATGCCACTGTTTCAGTAAGAAACTGCATCTTTGAACTGCTTCTCTTTGAAGTTTGAATCTCATTAGAAGTTACTGGACAACATCAGTTTACAGCCTTTAATTTGCATTATCCACATTAAATGTATGTTTGAATAGCACATTTTATGGTTTCAGGTACAGGGAAAACGTCATGTGCTCGTTAATTTGCTTTATGTGAATATCCTGCCCTATCCTCTACCAACAGAAAAATATACATTAAAACTATTCTTGAAGTTACATTTATGGAAGTTGTTGCTTTGGGTACAGATGTTCCACTTCCATGTCAAAATTTGTTGTTTAGCTGTCACCAAGAAGTTGGATATTGCGTTTTTAATGGGGAAAGCTCTACCATGTATTGACTACTGTTGATTAATATTACTATATATCCTAACTTTGTTTGTCCATGTTTTCATTCTACACAGTTTGGTTTGTATGTTTGTTCTGTAAGCTTCAAAGCTACACTGTTAGTGTTGTATAGTTAGTGCTGTAGTTGTTAGTGTTGTATAGTTAGTGCAGTTCTTGGTTAAAATTAGTATAATTCAATTCAAAATTAGTATAGTTAGTAGTTCAGTTCAGTTTATAGTGTAGTTTAGTACAGTTAAGTATAGTTCAGTACAGTTTAATAAAACAAAAGCAGTTCAGTTCAGTTTTTCTGAACTATTTTTTAATGCAGTTTAGTTTTTCTGAACTAGTTTTTAGTTCAATACAGTTTTTAGTAGTGCAGTGCAGTTTAGTTTGATTTGCCCACCCCTAGTCACGAATCTCGTTAAATATCATAATTGATATACATACATAGAAATAAAAGTTAAATGAAGTATACTCTGTCAATCAATGATATTGCTAAGACATAATTTCCAAATCAATTATGTTTTCAATTAGTTGCCTTAACGATTCACATCTACCTATACATACAATGCATTCTCATTGGGAGTACTCACTTATAATCTCACACTCTTTTATACCTATATTTTCTTATGTTTTTACTAACATGAGAATCAGAAAATCTTCTGCAAATGAATCTTTCTTTGCATTTATTTATGAATCAATAATACAATCTCTACACATCATTTTGGAGGACCTATATTTTTTTCTGTAAGAACATTTAGAACCCACCACAAGGTCTAGTGAAACTCCTTTCACACCCCTCTAAGGTTTTCAACATTTGTAACTCCATCTATGGATACATCATGGATAGTTTGCTTACATATTTCAACAATATCTTTAGCAAACACATCCTTTAAACGTTTCATTCAATAAATAATATTAAACTAAGTATTGTATGTTAAACTTAAAAACATGAGTTACTAGACAATCTAATTTCTCTAGATGATCTTGTCTTAACAAAAACCTATGGTATGTTTGCCTAAATTTCTTTGTAAAGCTCTATCGAATAAAGGAGTTTATATACCATATTCAAACTATATATTTTATGTATGATGGGCCAACAAGTAAATATAAACTCTAGTATAACATTTTTTGCAACATATAGTTCGTAATAAGAATATACTTAGCGTTGATATCTTTTTATCTTGGCTATGGACATCTGAAAATAAATTTCTTACTCTATTAGAGATATTACTTTGTTTGGTCATAGTTTCATTTTATAAACGTTTATCTCATCTCTTTTTTACACAACATTTAGAACTAGGACAAGGCAATATCATCCTTATCAGAACCTAAATAATAGAAAGTCCTATGAGGCCAAGTTCAAGGACATCGTTTGTCCATATGAAGCCATACAAGAGGAAAGCAAACACTAGAATCTATAATTACCAAACTTTGTACAACAACCTAGATGAGGTATTCAACTTAGTCATAAAAAATAGAACCCACAGAGGTAAAAATGCACTACCCACCAAGGTAGCACAAAATTACAACCAATAAAGGTACATGTGCACTACCCATTAAGATAGCACGAAATTACAACCCATAGAGGTATATGTGCATTAGCCACTAAGGTAGCACAATTACAAACCATAGGGTACATCTGTACTACCAGCTAAGGTAGCACAAAGTTACAACCCATAGAAGTTGTTGAGAGTCAAAGTGTGAGTCCAAGTCCCACATTTGGTAGAAATGAGCAAGTGAAGTAGCATATAAAGGTGAAGACCTATTAACCCATTGTCTTAAGGTTTTCATAGAGAGTGGTGTCAATCCCTTATGTGGTTGGGCTTAGGTCTCATTAATGTTATATCTTACTAGTGAAACTCCTCCTTTATAGACCTAACAAGTGGTACCAGAGACAGATTAGGCTAGGATGAGTACAATAGTTCGTGTATTGAAAGTCTTCTTGGAAAAGGGTTTCAAGTAAACGTGTCTCTTTAAGATGAATAATGGTACAGAAAGGGGTACTCAAATGCTTCCGCTGGATGGTGGGTGTACCAATGTGAAAGGGACTTACCCTTGAAGGGTAGAATTGTTGAGAATCCAAGTGTGAGTTCAAGTTCTACATTAGGTAGAGTGGAGTAGCATATAAAGGTGAAGACCCATTAATCCATTGTCTTAAGGTTTTTGGTAGAGAATGGTGTCAATCCCTTATATGGTTAGGCTCAGGTCTCATTAATTTTGTATCTCTCTAGTGAACATCCTTCTTTATAGACCCAAACGAAGTCATGTGTAATACCCATCCAAGTAGCACAAAATTATAACCCACAATGGTATTTGTTCACTAACCATCATGGTAGGATAAAATTACAACCCATAGGTATACGAGTGTCCTACTCGTGAGGTAGTACAAAATTGCAACCCATAAAATTAAATGCTCATTACTCGTCGTGAAGTAAAACAAAATTGTAACCCACTAAGGTACATGTTCACTACCCGTCAAAGTAAAACAAAATTACAACCCACAGAGGTACATGTACACTACTTGCTAAGGTAGCAGAACCACAACCCAGAGGGCGTACATGTTTACTACCAACTGATATAGCACAAAATTGCAAGCCATGGAGGTAGAGTTGTCATTTTAATTTGGAACCCCAAGGCCAGTCTAGCCCTTCTTAAAGATAAACCCCATTTTCTTGGCCCACATTTCAGAGGGTTTTTCAAAGCCCCTAGCCCTAAAAAACCACATTTCAGGGGGTTTCTCACACTATAGCATTCTTAGAAACTCGTTTTTCCTCCACATATCTAAGAAACTTTTCTTCCCAAATCATTTTCTTCCAAGCACAAACCTACTTGAATCTCTAAAATCCCAAATTCATATGCAGAGAACACTTCATCCACCGATCCCAAAATCTTAAACAACCATGACCAATCCTTATCTTCTACAATCAAGCAATCACTCTATAAAACCTCAACTTCTCAAAATAACCTCCACCAATAGAAACCCCCTTTTGAATTAGACCTACTAGTGAAGGCAAGTATAATTTTTTTATCTTTTTTTTAGCTTAGCTTTTAAATGTTGAAGTTGTAATCTGTGAGTCTGAAGGTAAGTTCAAAATTTCTGATTTTTTGTTTGCTATTGTAAATGAACACTTAAACCAATATATTTTATATTTTAATATTTTTTTCTTACAGGTTTAAAGCACTCAGTTACTATTTATAATGACTTGATTTGTGAGGGAAATAGTTAGGAATTCATTTTTTTCGTCCATGTTGTTGCTTCGTATTCATATAAGAGCATATAAGTGTGATTTACATTTGCTTTTGTTTGCTTAGGAATATAACTTTTAGTCAGTGGGTGTCCCATTGATTAAAAATGCTTTGGATGGTTACAACACTTCAATTTTGTCATATGGCTAGGTACTATACTTCAATTATCACATCGGTTAAAAAAGTTTTATTTGTCAATTTCTCAAATTCAACATTGTCGTATGTTGGTTTTAAAAGCCACATAATGTTGTTACTTCTTATTCTTTACGAAAGTGAATTTAACATATTTACCATTACAACCATTCGGGTGTGTTATTAATAATTTATTTAGTACAGACAAAGTGGTCTGGAACTGAATTACTCTATTCTCTTAAACTCAAAATGTTACAAAGTTTAGTACAAACCACTTGTTTTGCCAGTTTGTTCTAATCTTCTAAGTATATTATGGACATTAATTTAAGGTATTAAACCATGGTTTAGTTTTTTATTGTGCATTTTTTCACTTAAATTTAAATATAGAAACTTGAACAATATATGGCCTATGATGAATGATATTTGGCTAGTAGTATTTTATGACTAATAAAAGCCTTCGATGTTCCTTACAGGTTAGGCTTTGTGATTGATTTTCTTTTAAAGACAACTCCAGTGGGTTTCATGACTGGTCTTGTAGGATTTTTTTTTTGCCAACAACACATGTGAGCTAGGACTAAGTCCTATTATATGGGCTTATTTGATAGGTCTACACAGAGATACATTTGCACTACCCATCGAGGTAACACAAAATTACAACTCATAGTGGTACATGTGCACTACCTGTCAAGATAGGATAAAATTAGAACCTACAGGGATACTAGTCCACTACCCATCGAGGTAGCACAATTAGCCACAAAATTACATGTGCATTACTCACCAAGGTAACACAAAATTACTAACCACAAAGGTACATATGTGAACTACTCACCAAAATAGCACAACTACAGCCCAAAAATGTATATAACTTGTGCACTATCCACCGAGGTACCTATCACGATAGTACAAATTGATGCATTATCCACCAATGTAGCAAAATAACTAGTGCATTACTCATCGAAATAGCACAATAGATACATTATCAACCAATGTAACAGTGATGTATTACCCATCGAAATAAAACAATAATCGGTGCATTACTCATTTAAATAGCGAAATATTATAATTCACAAAAAATATATGTACATTATCTACATAGATATATCAAAAAATTAAAACCCACACATGTATAACTGCACTTGAAAACCCTTGAAAAGAAATGCAAATACTTATGCTCATTAACCAAACTCAATAATATCTGGAGAAGATTAAAGTAACTTACATTTAAAGATGCACGCAGAAAAGTCTGAAATTAATTAAGAAACTTTAATACTTTACTTGCGGCGTCACTTTTCACAAGTTAATTAATTAATTAACAAGTTAACTTGAGTAATTAAACATACTACTTGCTTTTTGTCTTGATATTCTTCGGCTTGAAGATGGCGTGCACTATTAGACTTTTTTAATTACTATGTTGAATAAAAGATCATTCTCAATAAACATGTTCTTTTAGTGTCAAAAATATATATTAATTTGATTTGGAAGATTATGTTTTCGTTTGTTAATGCGTTAGCAATTTGCCTGCACAGTTGATAAAAAGCTTTAAAGTTCCATTTTTTTTTATTGGTCAGCTTTCCCATCCTTTTATTGGTCAGCTTTTCCAACATGCGCAAGCACAAGAGAGCAGCAGTGTTGATGTCACATAGTATCACATAATAGTGCTTTGCATTTAATTTAATTTAATTTTATATTTTTAAATAAAATAATATTATTTTTCTTCAAAATGAGATAAAATTATTAATTAAACTTAATTTATAGTTGTCAAAATATTCTTTTAGAATTTATATATCAAATCACTCAAACCAAATATTAAATTAATTTTATTTTTACATGTTTAATTTCAATAAAAAATATCTAATTTTAAATTTATAATTCTTTTAAAAATATGAAAAGTGTAAACGTAGAATGACACTTGTAAATTTTAAATTTTTATATTTTTCATATTAAAGTTATAAATAGCTAACAAAGATGTAAAATATATTATGTTCAAAGATGTAAATGTGTTTATCACATTAAATTTATAATTAAGTAACAAAGAAAAATACATTTTTTTTAAATTATTTTAAATATTTAAATTTAAAAATTACAAGTTAACATTATTAATATTTTAACAAAGTTATAAGTTTAACATAGATATATTTTCAAATTAATTTCACCAGTTAGTAAAAGTTATTTGATGTATAAATTTTAAAAAATTATTTTAACACTACTCAGAAAAAGACTTTTGACGTCTATTATTTTCGACATTCAACGTCCATGTCAGATCCGATGTCCTATTGGGAGACGTCAATTGGACGTCGGATCTTCTTCCCTGGATGTCAATTTTGACGTCAAACCCCTCCTATACCGACAACCTTTTTATTTTTATTTTTTAAATTAATTTGTTTCTATAGTATTGTCACACCTGAAATACAGAAAATCACTATAGCATATCATAAAATTGTATATACTATGAGTTTCAAGCAATGGAGATTGGGCACTCGTTGTCGCCCCAAGATTCATCAACTCACGAATAAAATTGCATCATAAGCCAAAATTAATCAGTGCAAACAAAGTTTAATCGGTGCAAACGGAATTTAATCAGTGCAAACTAAAGTTAATCGGTGCAAAATAAATTAATTGGAAGAAATTAATCAAACATACCTTATAGAACCAATGGCGAACACGAAGAAAGCAAAACCTAAATGAAACGCGAAAGAAATTGAGGCTCGCATTCTGAGTTTTTGGGGTTTAAAAGAGTATTTGACATCTGCCCCCCTCCAAATCCAACATCTAACTACTAAAAGAATCCATTTTGGCGCTATTTTTTGGGTATTTTCACAGCTTATTGACGACTGGGAAAGGGGATCTAACGTTTAATGTGTATTAGACGTCGACCCCCTCTACGTTCGACGTCTAATGTCTGAAAAAGTGATCTTTCAACTCTAATTTTGCAGCTTCTGGCAGAGGATTTGACGTCTGATTTGGGGGGTACAGACGTTTATTTTTAAACCTTTTAAACGTCTGATCTAGGGGAGCCAATGTAAGACCCGTATAAATAAAATGATTTCTTACCTTAAGTATTTTATTTTTTGGTATTATATAATAAATTATGATGAAAAACAATGTTAAGGTAAGGGGTTTAACTTGGGATATGACATAGTGTATGATGGGTAGAAGGTAACAATATGATGTTGTTGCATGCTTTCTTCCTTGTGTGTTGGGATTAAATTTAACATGTTGAAGTATGTACTTTTCTTTTTGGTTGTAAGTTTTATGAGTTTTTTTTGGGTATAACAGGCAGAAGCCAAAAATGAACTTTTGCGATTTTTCCCAGATTTAATTGAGACCTTTCCCGATGTCCAAAATAGTCGTAGGAGTAGTCAAATTAAAGATATTTAAGTCTAGTTTCCAACAAAGCAATAATCAACTCAATTGGAGTTCGGTAGAGAGAGTAATGAGCAAAACAATCATCAAAAGTCAAAGTTGAGCATACCAGAGCGTGATTAAATTTTCCGATTTTTAATAATTTTACTGCAGCTAGCCCTGTAGTCCAAAAATTTCGCGTTTTATGTCTAAAGAAATATATTTGAGTCTAGTTTCCAACAAAGAAAGAATCAACTCAATTGGAGTTTGGTAGAGAGAGCAATGAGCAAAACAGTCATCAAAGGTCAAAGCTGAGCATATCAAAGCGTGATTAAATTTTCCGATTTTTAATAATTTTACTACAGCTAGCCTTGTAGTCCAAAAACTTCTATTTTTATGTCAAAAGAAAGATATTTGAGTCTAGTTTCCAACAAAGCAATAATCAACTCAATTGGAGTTCGGTAGAGAGAGTAATGAGCAAAACAGTCATAAAAGGTCAAAGTTGAGCATACCAGAGCGTGATTAAATTTTCCGATGTTTAATGATTTTACTGCAGCTAGCCCTCTAGTCCAAAAATTTCGAGTTTTATGTCCAAAGAAAGATATTTGAGTATAGGTTCCAATAAAAAAAGAAATCAACTTATTTGGAGTTATGTACAAAGATTTATGAGTAAAAGAACAAGCAAAAGTCAGTGTGGACAACATTCAATTTTACTCGTTGGGGAGCACTTATCTACACTCTTTAACCAAGAGTGTGGGTAAGAAGGTATTGAGAATTCTCTTCCATTGTTGGAAGAGGAAAGAATGAGTTATGAGAATGAGAGGAGTGAAAGAGATGTTCGGTGAGTTGGGCTACAAGTGTTTGATGAAAAATAGTGAAGAAGAATGAAAGTTGGATGTCTTGGGTAGAAGAAGAACATGATGGAAGTGTGAAATTAGTAATTTCAGAGAGTTGCGGCAGTAGGATAAATAATTAAAATAAGTTATTTAATTATTTGTTAGTTAATGAATTTAGTTGACTTTATATATGATGGTGATGGTTGTGATGGTAAAATTGTGAGAGCAAGTGTTCTGTCATATCCCTAGAATCTTATTGAATTGATGGTGTTCGTATTGCGATACGATAGTGTGTTGAGTCTCTGCGGAGACTGAGGTTCGAGTGTGATGGTAAAACTGTGAGAGCAAACGTTCTATCATTTCCTTGGAATTTTTTTCGAATCGATGGTGTTCATATTGCGATACGATAGTGTGTTGAGTCTCTGCGAAGACTGAGATTCAAGTGTCACCCTTTCCTCGTGCGCGGGGACTAAAGAGGGTTGAATGTCTCGCCTAATGACTTCGGCTCGTGTGAATATAGTGCTAGGTGGGTGCGCCTAACCGAAGTTTTTACTCGTAATTCCTTGAGAAGTCAGGGAGATAGGTCTGAATTTTCGATGGGAAACAACTCGAATCGTCCTGTTTTACGAAACAAGTTTGGTAAGACAAAATTCAAGGAAACAACAGAAGTTTGTGTCAATGATTTGAGTTGTGAGTTTAATACTATGATGTATTGTGATGTTGTGACTTTGATATAAGGTGGAATATTGTGTCGTGTTATAAGGTTGTGAGTTGAATATTGTGTCTATTATAAGGTTGTGACTAGGATAATCTAAGTTATGATATTTTGATATTGAAATTATATGCTATGTTAGGTTCTTAGTTACTCAACCTTTTCTTTTGTGGTTGTGGTTCCACCTACGATGATCGTACTTGTACGGGAGTAGATGGCGTTGGAGATGAGGCAGAAATGGAGTAGCCCGATGAGAGTTATGGGAATAACTATGGAGAATTTATCATGTTTTAAAGAAATTTTATGTCTTTGAATAACGAATTTGATATTTGTAAGGTTTTAACCTTATGTTGTAAGACACTTAAACTTTTGATGTTTAGTTCCGCGATGTTAATTTTCAAAAAAAAAAAAACTGGTGTAAAATTTTGGATATTTGGGGTGTTATAGCCGACGTCTATAAGGGGATTTGACATCTGATTTGGGGGATTGATGTCTATGTTGTAAAAAAATTAATATTAGCATTTAAAATTGGATACTTTTGGACCTTTTTTTATGTCTGATCTGGGGGCTGACCTCTAAAGGAGAATTTGACGTCTGTTTTGAGGGGGATGACGTCTATGTCGTAAAACAATTATATTGGCACTTAAAATGAGGTATTTTTGGACATTTTTTACGTCTGATCTGGAGGGACCGACGTCTAAAGCTTACTCGACGTTTGATCTTGGAGGAACTGACTTCTATAATGATGTTTTTTTTTTACAAAAATATCACCGGTTATTTTTTACGTTGAATTTTCTTTCGTTAGATATTAAACATGTTACATTAAACATTATTTATGCACTAGTGTCACATATATATCTTAGTTTTAATAAAGCTTAATTACTAATTTGGTCTCATTTTAGAAAAAATAATATTTTTTATTTTAAATTAAAAAATTAAAACTCATTCGAGTTTCAAACTCTAATACTAATATATAACACTGAATGGACATATAACATTGTACTATCATGTGACACTTCCATATGTGGCACAATAATGACCTTACACGTGATAAAAAAATGTAAAAAGATATAAGAAAAATAAAAATATTAAGAACTAAAATTGATATTGTTAATGTCAATCTAATTAAAATTACCTATCTGGAACAACTTTTACAAATACAAAGACTTTTCGAAGCAAATAAAAATTAGAGAACTAATTTAATATTTTATAGGAATAAGAGGACTCAAATAATAATTTTAGCCTCCATCAAAATGTATGTAAAATATGTATTTAGTATTGGTTTTATTATCTCTTAAATTTTCTCATATTAATTAGGATTTTATTTTAAATGTATTTTACTTTTATTTATGATATTAAGTTTCAATCCAATATAATATAGTCTTAAAATTATTATTATTAAATACTATTGTAATTAAATATTACTGACTCCCTTTACTTTGTTATTCATATTAAAAAAATTTAAACCAAAATATGATCATAAATAAAATTTGGATAATTTTTTTCTTATTTTTTCTAATATTATCTCTTAAATGTTCTAATATTAATTAGGATTTTATTTTAGATGTCTTTTATTTTTATTTATGATATTAAATTTCAATCCATTATAAATATAGTGTGAACATTATTATTGTTATTATTAAATAACTATTCTAATTAAATATCACTAAATCTCTTTACTTTGTTATTCATATTAAAAGTATGTTAAACCAAAATATGATCACTTAAAACTATTATACATGATCTATTTTAAAACATATCTAATTTTTGTAAAAGTGTAATAT
The DNA here is from genome assembly GCA_034642375.1 of Vigna nakashimae. Lineage (NCBI taxonomy): Eukaryota > Viridiplantae > Streptophyta > Magnoliopsida > Fabales > Fabaceae > Vigna > Vigna nakashimae. The sequence continues at coordinate 26,307,005 of CM067763.1, read as the reverse complement.
ATGATCACTGATGATTTAATGAATAGGCATTAATAATTAAATTTATGATTAATTTATTTTTCATATTTTCTTATAAAATAAACCATTATATTTTATTACATTTTTACTAGGATCCGAAGAGTGGACTTTATGAGAGGTGACAATATCTAAGTAGATGAAAGTATTCTTATATGCTCCTGAAGATTATACATATAGGGAAAAAGTTATCTATAAAAGATTATATAATGTTAAAGTTTGTATTTTTTTTAGTAAAAGAAAGTGAATATGAAATAGTATATTTCTTAATAAAATATCATATATGAAGTTGATAACTTATATAATAGAAACAAATATTTAGATAATAATATTAATAAAATAATAACTTGTTATTAATATTTTATGTGATATATCATATATTTTATAATATTATAGAATTCTATGAAGTAATCAAATTATCGAGATTTAGTGGTATATACGATTAATATAGAAATATTTGTTTTAAAATATATATCTTTAAATATCTTATAACCACTTTAGGTTAATAAACTAAGTGGATTTTGTTTGATGATATCACTTTATATATTTGTTAGAGTGACTATATACACAAATAACTTAGAGTTTATTCCAAGAAATGCATATATCTATGTTCATTAACGAAACCCAATAGGATCTGAAGGAGATTAAAGTAACTTACATTTAAAGATGCACGCAAAAAAGTCTGAAATTAATTAATAAACTTTAATACTTGCGTCACATTTTACAATTTAATTAACTAGTTAGAAGAAAAAGTTAACATGAGTAATTAAACCTACTACTTGGTTTTTGTCTTGTTATTCTTACACTTGATTAATTACTATATAGAATAAAAGATCATCCTCATTAAACACATTGTTTTACTATATATTTATGTGCCAAAAATATATATTATAATTTGTTTTGGAAGATTCTATGCTTTCGTTGCTAATGCATTAGCAATTTGGCTGCACGCGTGATAAAGCTTTCAAAGTTCCATTTTGTATTGGTCAGCTTTTCCATTATGCCAAACAATTTGTCCATAACAGCACAACAAGGCTATAATTTCTTATTACCTACCAGAAAGAGGTGCTACGAGATTTCAGTTGTAAACTGAAAAACTAATTTTTAAGTCAACGTTAACATGCCTATATAAACACCACAAACAATCCTCAATGCCACTCCACAGCACACTTCCCTCATCAACAAACAACAACAAGCTAGCATGATTGCAAAAAGTCAATTCTATCATATTTCATTGACATTGCTTTTCTGCATGGGATTCTCGGGTTTCCGAGTCACATGTCGCACCCTCCAAGATGTCTCCATGTATGAGAGGCATGAAAAGTGGATGACCGGTTATGGCATAGTGTATAAGGACCATGAGGAAAGGGAAAAGCGTTTCAGAATATTCAAAGAAAATGTGAATTACATTGAAGCCTCCAACAATGCTGCCAATAAATCTTACCTACTAGGCACTAATCAATTTGCAGACCTCACCAACGAGGAGTTCATAGCACGCAGAAATAGGTTCAAGAGGCACATGTTTTCCTCAATCATAAGGTCAACCACTTTCAAGTATGAAAATGTGACTGCAATTCCTTCTGCAGTGGACTGGAGGCAAAAGGGTGCAGTTACACCCGTCAAGAACCAAGGTCAATGTGGTAAGCACATGCTTCATTCTTCATTCGCATTTCCAACTCAAATTATAAACTCAATCGTTATCTAACTATTAATTTATCTTGTAGCATGTTGTTGGGCGTTTTCCGCGGTTGCAGCAACTGAAGGAATTCATGCACTCACTACTGGGAAACTGATCTCTTTATCTGAACAAGAACTTGTTGATTGTGACACAAATGGTGTGGACGAGGGTTGTGAAGGTGGTTTTATGGATGATGCTTTCAAATTCATTATTAAAAATCATGGACTCAACACAGAAGCCAATTACCCCTACAAGGGTGTTGATGGAAAATGCAATGCAAAGGCAGAAGCCATCGATTCTGCAACCATTACTGGCTACGAAGATGTCCCTGTTAACAATGAGAACGCCCTTCAGAAAGCGGTTGCCAATCAACCAGTTTCTGTAGCCATTGATTCCAGTGGCTTTGACTTTCAATTTTACATGAGTGGTGTCTTCACTGGCTATTGTGGAACTGAACCAGATCATGGTGTGACTGCTGTGGGATATGGCGTTAGTGATGATGGGAGCAAGTATTGGTTAGTTAAGAACTCATGGGGAACAGAGTGGGGTGAAGAAGGCTACATTAGGATCCAAAGAGGTGTGGCTGCTCAAGAAGGACTATGTGGCATAGCTATGACGGCATCTTATCCTACTGCATAATTATAAAATTTGTACATTATTACTAAACTGTGTTCTTTTGTGTATAACAGTCTATTCTCTTACTATTTCGACATATAACCAATGATGAAATGAAAATTTTGTCTTGTGATTAAATGTTTCGGGTGTGAGATAAAAGTCAATGGTCCAATATCATATGTGTTGTGAGTAGTATGAATGCTCGTCCTTACGTTATCAATCCTCCTTGTTGTTTGTATGTTATGCTTGGAGATTACCTACAAAAAGGTACTTTAATGTCAAAGTCAATAAAGATTCAACAGCTTAAAGTATTAAGTGTGTATTAAATGCAATCACTTACCTCTTTACCTCAAATCTATATTTATAGATTTCGGAATAGACTTTTAATTACTGATGGTCTAATTACGACTCAACTAATAATAATCATATTTTGTCTTAAATTGATCAATGTTAGAGGAAATGTATCTCTGTAGGCTAATCATTCGGCCTATTGGTTGTAATTGCATAGTTGTGGGAGTAGTCTATGGTCATGTTCGTGGCACGGTTGACCGCCTAGACCGTTTTGTGCACAATTGACCGGACAATCATACGGTACAAGCCCTCTTGATCGGGCATTAGGGATTCCTAACAATACCACTTGTAAGGGAACGATTTGCCTCTTATTTCATTGGAGAATTAATGGAATTTTTACCCGAAAATCCTACATTTAGTGTTGAAAGTTCCAGATCAACTAGAGATAAGACCAATTTACAATATATAAGTAAAGTGCAAACCTTCACCTTCCATGCCGTTTTTGTGGGGTTAAGTCAGGCTTAAAGTGCACTTCTTAACATGGTATTATAGTCATGGTTAAAGCCTATCCTAGCGATATTTCTTGTCTTTTGGACATTTCTATTCCACCTGCTATCGGGCAGACCATCCAATTTCTATTATGGTTTTGTGGGATTGAGTTAGGTATTAAAAACCCACTTTCTAATATCTAGAACCAACAAATACAACTTAGGATTTGTCGTGGGTTATCATGGAGGCATACCACACCTTTTGACGGGTATACCATTTTCATTCCTTTGAATCAGTGTCCCTGTTTCAAATACATTATTAACAGAAAATGGAGAAACTTGCCCCATTCTAGTGATTATGGTCGAAACAACATTGACCTTAATACTTTTTTTCTCACAAGATGGAATATAGAGAGTTGCCAAAGAACCCAAAATTGTTAGACATCTGGAGATATATCAGAACACTTGTCCAGGATCTCAAAAATCTCTCACAACCTTTTAGTTAAGGAAGACAACATAAATGCATTCACAAAAGTTATTTCCAGTTCGGTTAAGAAAAAGTTAAAAATCGTAACTAAAAATACTTAAACAGCTAATGTGAAAGGAGCCATGCACCAATGAGAGACAGCGCATATGGTGGTGTCTAAGAGGACTTTCTTCAGAATAACTGTAACACGTTATGCGAATCCACCCTCTGTTTCTATGATAAAGAAGTTCTGATGTTGAAACTCATTCAAGATTGTAAGCATCGGAGACATCATTAATGCAGATGTCATGCACTATTGCTAAGAGATAAGAAGAGAATCAACATTGAATACATGATCACATAATGAATATCCTTTTATCTATATATACTAATGGCCTAAACATTTAGGACCAACGCAAATCGTTCACATCCCAAAGCATTCTAAATTCAAGAGCTTATTCTCAATCCTTTTCTCAAACCGTTCTGTTCTCATATCAATACAACAATGGTTTTTCGTTTCCCTGGAATCAGAAAGGCAATATCTGTAGGAAATCAAGCATCTTCAAAAGCAGTTGATGCACAAAAGGGCTATCTTGCGGTGTACGTGGGAGAGAAAATGAAGCGATTTGTGATCCCTGTATCATACTTAAACAAACCTTCCTTCCAAGACTTGTTGAGTAAAGCAGAGGAAGAGTTTGGATATGATCATCCAATGGGTGGCCTCACAATTCCTTGCAGTGAAGATGTCTTCCAACATATAACTTCTTGCTTCAATGGACAATAAATGTCATTACTTTAGGGGTCTAACGTAGATTAGTAGCGACATTTTTGTACAATAGGCTTCTTAACTTGTAAAGATCTCCCTTTTGTGAGAAAGAATGATATTTTTTGTGCAAAGAAAGTGAACTGCTCAGTATTTTTAGTTTACCAATTTCAATGTTCACTTCTTTCTGCATGAACAAGGTTAAGTCCTGTTCTAAAACTAGACTTTGTTCTGTGAAATTTCAAAGCAGGAATAGATCACATGATTTCTAGAACGGTAGAACGAAAAGGTTTTCACTGGGACCAAAGAGGAAACAAATTTAATTGGGAAGTTTAGGTTATTAATAAGACTATACGTAGGAAAGAAAAATTTTGAGAAGCTAGGGCCTTAACAAAAGAGGTTGATCATCTTCTCAAATGGTTGTGGTTGCAACATAAAATTAGACTTTTGCTTCAATTAACTTGGCCTACTATGAAATAGTAGCTTTAGTATATACCACCACAAATGGTATGGCTCATTATCTATAACACTGTGGAGATAAGTCAAAGAACGTGTTCTTTTCAATAATCTACTGAGGGACTAAGGATCACATGGTGTTGTCTCACAGGTCTCTCTCAAGGATTAGGAAGTTCACTGCTAATTCATATTCACCTTTTGAGATTGTGGCCAACAAATTACGCACCTGAGAATTTGTTGTTTTTTCATGCATTGTGATCAATATAGCTTATCCAGTGGTTGACACACGCTTCTCCAAATAATTAAGATGACAGTTGTATAGATATAAAATGTACCAATAATATCAGTGACAGATAGTGTTGATCAGTAAATCTTAAGCAGACCAGATTGACAGCTCTAAGTGTTTGGAGGTAAGAAGAGAACCAATGTTCATGATAAACTTTGGTCCACATTGTTTATGTACGGAAATTCTAACTCACTGCCCCACTTCATAAACTTCAACATGATCAACTTTCAATTTTCTTTCACATATCCTTCTTTTTAAATGAGGAGACATTTTGGCCTTCACTAGAGAAAGAGGGACACTGTTATCTTAACTACTATCACATGGTACGCTGATTCATGAGACAGTGCTGAAAGACAATACCATATTCCCTTGTCTCTCAGTTGGTCCCATTACTCTGTAGCAACCTTCACCAATAATTCTTCTAGGCAATGGCTTTGCTACATATCTTTTGCCTATAAATATTCAGGCCTTCAAGCATTTAGAATCACCACAAGCCATTCACATCCTGTAAACCCTTCAAAACTCAAAAGGCTTATTCTCAAGACTTCTCTCAAACCAACACCACAATGGGTTTTCGTCTACCTGGCATCAGAAAGGCACTATATGCAGCAAATCAAGCATCTTCAAAAGCGGTGGATGCCCCAAAGGGCTATCTCGCAGTCTATGTTGGGGAGAAAATGAAGCGATTTGTAATCCCAGTATCATACTTGAACCAACCTCTATTCCAAGACTTGTTGAGTCAAGGTGAGGAAGAATTTGGATATTACCATCCAATGGGTGGTCTCACAATTCCTTGCAACGAAGATGTCTTCCAACGCATAACTTCTGGCTTGAATTCAAAATAAATCGCAAACCTTTGGAGAATAACGTCCATCAGTGAAGACATTTTGTGCATTGGCCGTCAAAAATAATATTATATAGACTGAGTCTAACGTGATTAATTCATTTTGTACAACGTTCTGTAAAGAGTTACACATTCTTTATTAGGAAAATCAGTTTTCTCTCCAAGGATGCCTTTTGTTTGTACTATATATATAACTGTGATTTACTTTTCATTAGTAATTGACTGATAACATTTTAGTTACAATGCTGTGTTGGCGGAAAGGATACAACGATACGCACGACCTGTAACAGGAATGAGTTCTTAAAAAGGATACATAGAATTGTACATATCATAACAGGGTCCAACTTTTTTAATTATGCAGTAGGGTAAGAAGCTTGCATAGCTATGCCACATAGTCCTTCCTGAGAAGCCACACCTCTCTGCATCCTAATGTAGCCTTCTTCACCCCACTCTGTTCCCCATGAGTTCTTTACAAGCCAATACTCAGTTCCATCCTCACTAACGCCATATCCAACAGCTGTGACACCGTGATCTAATTCAGTTCCACATGACCCAGTGAACACACCACTCTCGTAAAGTTGAAAGTCATAGCCGCTTGCATCGATGGCTACAGATACCGGTTGATTGGCCACAGCCTTCTGCAGTGCCTGCTCATTGTTGGCAGGAACATCCTCGTACCCAGTAATGGTAGCAGCATGTTTGACTGCTGCATTCGCATTGCATTGTCCGTCAACACCCTGATAAGGGTAATTGGCTTCGGTGTTGAGTCCGTGATTTTGGATGACGAATTTGAAAGCATCATCCATAAGGCCACCTTCACAACCCTGGTCCACACCCTTTATGTCACAATCAACAAGTTCTTGTTCCGACAAAGAGATCAGTTTTCCAGCAGTGAGTGCATGAATTCCTTCAGTTGCGGCAACAGCAGAAAAGGCCCAACAACATCCTACATTGCAAGGTAAATTATTAATTAGATACTACATCGTTGAATTTCATGTGGTAAATAAATAATGAAGCACTTACCACATTGGCCTTGGTCCTTGACTGGTGTAACTGCACCTTTTTGCCTCCAATCCACTGAGGATGGAACTGCAGTCATATTTTCGTACTTAAACGAGGTTGTCCTTGTGATAGAGGAACACATGTGACCCTTGAACCTATTTCTTGTTGCTATGAACTCCTCATTGGTGAGGTCTGCAAATTGATTAACACCAAGCTTGTAAGGTTTATTGCCAGCAGTGTTGAAAGCCTCAACGTAGTTTACATTGTCTTGGAATATTTTTAAACGTTTCTCTCTTTCCTGAGGATTCTTATAAACTTTGCCATAACGAATCATCCATTCCTCATGCCTCTCATGCATGGAGGCATCTTGGAGAGTGCGAGATGTGACTTGAAAAGCCCAGAATGCCATGCAGAAAAACAATGTCAAAGAGATGTGATGGCATTGTGTTTTGGTAGCCATGATAGCTGGTGTATTGTTACAAGTGTTTGATGTTGGTGAGTGAAAGATGTAAAAGATGCTATATTTATACTAAATTATCTTTGAATCGTAAATTAACCTTCAGTGTTTTCAATTCAAATCGGAAGGCACATTTCCTTAATATACCGATGAAATAGTTTTCAAAGGATGCCTTCTTTGTGGGTATTGTAAAAGTTTGGAACTATAAAAACGAAGGTTTGAAAATTGTTTTGTTTTATGTGCATGCATATGTATTGCTATGACGCAGAACCAAATAAAGTAGCAGTATGCTTCCTTCCAGCCTTCCAAATTCAATATAATATAATATAGTATAGATTAAATTATTTTTCTTATCTTTATGCTTGTTCTTGTTTCTTAGTGTTCTTCCAAATATCAATAAGTTTAGTCTGTGTATGCCTTTTGTAGCCGTTTCTTACTGTTAGATTTCTTATAGCAGTTTTATAATGATAAACCATCAACTAGCATATATGTTTACTTTAATCTTTTTGAAGTTATCGTTTGTATGATTGGATGGGATATCCATTTAGTAAAACAATGGATTTGGTTATATTTTTATGAAATGAATCAAATTGGGTATCTTTGTTAATTAAATTTTTACTAAATTAAAGTGCGTTAGCAAATTTTTTTTAAAAACAATTCATTATCATCTAAAATAAAATGTATATAATTCATTTGTTTCTTAATTTATACTAAGTTTAGCATAGTTAAACGTTAAAACCAAAAGCAACATAATTTATATTTTAAGAAACTAAAATGAGAAAAGAAATTGAAGACTATACTAAAATCAATATACTTAGAGAGACTAACACGAGAAGAAAAGATTAGCATCTCGGTTTCTTCGATACATAAACATTGAGTTACTAGAGCAAAACTCTCTTGATTAAACCTATTACTTGGTTAGTTTGTTTTCATGTTATGATGCTGATCATCACGTACACTTTTCTTAATTTAGTTATTTGTGTTCTATGTATTATCGACTAAATACATTATTAAAATTACTAAATATATTCTATATTTATTTGATATGGAAAAATGCGACTTTTATATAGTTATGGTGTAGCAATTTGCGTGCACGAAGTTAATAAAGTTTTCATACTTCCAATTTTATAATTCTAAACTTTCCCAATACGCACATTGCCTTTGACAAGCACTTTGGCACCATACATCGCACCATTTATACGTTACGCTTGACAAGAAATTTGTCCACACTGCCAATATCCACTAGCAAGGATCTCATTCAGAAAAATCTCAGCTACACACACTAAAGAGGAGCTTTCAGATTTAAGTTTGAAACTAAAACAAACTAATTTAGAATTCAACGCTAACATGCCTATATAAACACCAAAAACAATCCTGAATACCACACCACAACACATCTTTCAAACATTTCACTGACCAGCATAAAGTAGTTATTCCAATTGTCTGTCACACTACAGGAGCCACCATGGTTGCAAAAAATCAGTTCTATCATATTTCACTGGCATTGATTTTCTGCATGGGATTCTTGGCTTTTCAAGTCTCATGTCGCAGCCTCCAAGATGCCACCATGTATGAGAGGCATGAGGAATGGATGGCTCGTTATGGCAAATGGTATAAGGACCCTCAAGAAAGAGAAAAGCGTTTCAGGATATTCAAGGAAAATGTGAATTACATTGAAGCCTTCAACGGTGCTGCCAATAAACCTTATAAGTTAGCCATCAATCAATTTGCAGACCTCACCAACGAGGAGTTCATAGCTTCAAGAAATAGATTCAAGGGGCACATGTGTTCCTCAATCATAAGGTCAACCACTTTTAAGTATGAAAATGTGACTGCAGTACCATCCACTGTAGACTGGAGGCAAAAGGGAGCAGTGACACCCGTCAAGGACCAAGGCCAGTGTGGTACGTGCTTCATTACTCATTCACATTCCTGAGTAAAATTAAATTACTTGATGATCTAACAATTAATAATTTAACTTGTGTAGGATGCTGCTGGGCTTTTTCTGCTGTTGCAGCAACTGAAGGAATTCACAAACTGAGTACTGGAAAATTGATCTCTTTGTCAGAACAAGAACTTGTTGATTGTGACATAAAGGGGGTGGACCAAGGTTGTGCAGGTGGTCTTATGGATGATGCTTTCAAATTCATCATTAAAAATAATGGACTCAACACCGAAGCCAATTACCCCTATAAGGGTGTTGATGGAAAATGCAATGCAAATGCAGCAGCCAATGCTGCTAGCATTACTGGGTACGAGGATGTCCCTGCAAACAATGAGAAGGCACTGCAAAAGGCTGTGGCCAATCAACCAGTTTCTGTTGCCATTGATGCCAGTGGCTCTGACTTTCAGTTTTACAAGAGTGGTGTCTTCACCGGTTCATGTGGAACTGAGTTGGACCACGGTGTGACTGCTGTGGGATATGGTGTCAGCGATGATGGAAGTGAGTATTGGTTGGTTAAGAACTCATGGGGAACGGAGTGGGGTGAAGAAGGTTACATTAGGATGCAAAGAGGTGTGGCTGCTCAAGAAGGACTCTGTGGCATAGCTATGATGGCATCTTACCCTACTGCATAATTATCAAATTTGTACCCTACTATTTGTATTTTTAAACTGTGTTATGTTGTGTATAACAGTGTATTTCTCATGAATCATTGTATTTGGAAATATTATTAATGATGAAATGAAAAATTTGTCTTGTGACTAAACATGTTCTGATGGTTCATAGTTTTATTTTGCAATTGATCAGCTCCTACTGTATCCCAAGTTATGGGTCCACTACAACCTTCATCTGTTCTTGGAAGTTAACATAATGAGAAAGAAGTATGACTAAACATGGGTCTTGTGACTAAACATGTTTTAATTTGAACTTGATTCTCTTGCAAGTTAACATAATGGCTTAATCACGAGATATTTAAAATTCATGTGATAATGAGAAAGAAGTATGACAAACATGCATTAGACACTTTGATATTGTTTTTAATTTACCATTGTTAAAAGACGGTGACAATCGTTTCCTAATATGTGCAACATACTACGTACTTATCTGTCTCACCTACTAAATGATTAAACATGTTAGCCATAAAAAATTATAAAATTAGCCATAAAAATTTAGTAAAACATTAATTAAAATTACTAAATTCATTAAGGATTTAAAACTTAATTAAGCCTAATCTAAATTTTAGATTTTTTGTCCAAAGTTGAGGGCTGTTTATTGCAGTTAGTCCTAAGATCCTAATGATTTTAGACGACACATAGTGGATAGATCAAGTTACTGGTACTGTAATACTTAATGAAAACCTCAAAATGAACTGCATTCGTCTACACGGCATTAAGAAACATTCCTCATTATTAAAGTCTGAGTACAGTATTACATTAGTCATAATACATACTTGCATAGCAGCACTCAACCATAATAACAAAACTCAAATCAACATTATAGTTTAAGCACTCCGTAGAAAGGAATAGGCTCAAGAAATTGGCTCATGTTCTAACTGGTAGACTGACGCAACTCAGGACGAACAAAGTCTGCATCTGGTGGCACTGAAATGTCCACTGTAGGTCTCAATTGAGCACAAAGTTCAATGGCTCCGTGGACTTGGTCTGACAGGAAGTTGCTGATTAGGTCTCGGTTGATAGGAGCTCCATTGTCCACAGCCACCAAGGCCTGCTGGGTTAGGATGTAATCAAATCGGGGAGCCCATTTCCTTGAACCCAACCTTGCTGTGGTTGAACAGTTATCAACCATGAAAGAAACACCGCGAGCATGCATGAAAGGATTCAAAGAGTCAACAGACTCAATCACACTCTCGTTAATGATTTCAGAGTAAGAATGTCCCTTCTTCCTCAAGATCTCAATCTGGAATTTCGTAATCATAAATTTGCAAAGCAAAACAAAATGTCAACTCTATGTTTTAATGCTACCCGAGTAAAGATAAACGAGAAAAAATAGAGTGAATATCGAAATTCATAGGCAAAAATTCCATTCTTTGTTAATACTAGATGACTGTCAGTCCCAATTCCCTAATTTGAAGATAAAGTTCATCTAAAGATGCAAGTCAGATGTTTTTTTTTCCTTGTACAATTCTTAGTATTCAAGAATGACTGCATTTGATGAATGAAAAATGGTTAGTTTCTCAGGAATCTTAGATAGAGAACGATTGATTTCATGTTTGGTTTATTTTAAAAGAATATATTCTTAGAAATAATATTTTTAGGAATGTTTATTGTTATGGTTTCCATAAATTTATGCTAAAGAGAGGTAAAATCTAACTTTTGTGATTTGTGGTTAAAATAACAAATTAATTTTATTTGATCATTTAACATGGTTTCACCTAACTGAGACTTTACAGTTTTTGTTGTGCCATTTACTCATGATATTCATTATGAGTATCACCCCAATAAAACTTAAGAGTGAATATTGCTACTTCGGATATATTCATGCTCCAACATTTTCCCAAATTTATCAGTAAATAAGGCCAACTTGCCGCAGGGAATATATATACCAACTCCTCCTAACAAAACAGCTTGAAAATTTGCTAACAGAGTAAGTACACATACCTGCGCCATCATTAATGCCACATAGACACCGGCCGTAAACGGATATAATGGCCCTAGATCACCCGCTGGCCTTGTAGATCGGACACGCTCACCAACCTTCCACATCCTGGTTTGATCAATTTTCCCCATTGGAAAGGCAGGCAGACCCTCTTTCTCCTGTAAAATACAGGTACAGTTTAGATATTGCACAATGCCCAGCTCTAAATGGAAAGTGAATATGCACTTACATAAAAGCGACGTCCAGCCAAGACAACACTGCGAATCTCACTCCCAGCAGCAATATCCTCATAGCACTCGTACAAAATGTCCATGCAGGGATAATATGAAGCACTATATGCTTTCTCAAATTCCCTTTTTCCATCTTCAGATAAAGCATTGTATACAGCTAACATGCCCTATACAGACAAAAAAAGAAGTTAATTCAGAAGCACAAATTCACATGCCCTGGGAAAAGCTTTGTTATTATGTTTCAGAGGTGCATAACAGTAACATTGCAAATGTGGAATGTAAGTATCGAAGCCTTGGGTTTTATTTCCAGGTGATTTTTGTGGTGAAACTTGAAATGGTGATGCATATCTTGTACTATATCACACTCATTCAGTATTAATAATATTTTTGCTTCTTTAAAATAAAACATAATCAGGGAAAAAGATCCAAAGAGACAAAATCACTAAAATATGAGTATGAGATCACAACCTTTGTCGAGATTATTCTAGATATAGTCCCTGTAATGCTCTCAACAGTGTTGTTATATGCCAAATCTTCATTCATTCCATGTTCAGTGTACCTCCTAAACAAGGATTCCACAACACCATGAACAGCCCCAAGCAAAATGCCTATAAACCATAAAAGCAGAAATTAGGCAATAAGACTTCAAAGATAACATCAAGGAAGTAAGAGAACGATTATTGCCTCTCTCTCCAAAGATGTCACTCCTGTATTCCATCTCTAATGTAGTGGCAAATGTAAAAGGGGAACCAAGGGCAACGGACCATGCCAGAGCAACATCAGTAGCTCTGCCATCCACATCCTACAAGTAATGATGGAGCTCAGACCCAGAAAATAATTAATACAAATATAATGATTCCTAGCAGGGACAACAAAAGGAGGGAAGTAAAACGAGATAAAAATACACCACACCTGGTGGACTGCAAAACTTGAATTAATTCCAGCCCCATTTATCTCTTTGCCTTGGACATACAGTCTCCTTACAGAAGGACCCATACCTTTCGGGCATACAGCAATTACGCTGAAGTGCTTCGGAAAATCAAGTCCCATTGACTGTAAATGCCCAAGAAGAAAACCATGTGACAGCCCAAGTATGCTATTTGGCTTCATGTAGGAAAATATTTTTTCATAATTATCTGCCTGCGTTGTGTGAATAAAAAAGAATTACAAAGACACCAAATATCAGGAAACTTCAAATCACTGCAGCATTAATTGAGCAACTAGTTTACTATTATTGCCAAATCAGCATAATTTGAAACATTAAGATATCACCACAATAGCTTTAATACGTTATCAAAATTATTTACAAATAATTAAATGAGCACTCTCTTCAATTAACAACCTGTGCAGAATCAGAAATCAACAGCAACACAAGATCACTGCCTGAGATGGTTTCCCATATGTCACCCAGAGTTCCATTCTCCTCACTAAAACCAGCTGCACGAGCCTCACTAAAGGAACGAGAACCTTTCCTGAGGCCAACCTGCATTGCCAAAACATCACGTTAACTTAAACGCAGTTTCAACATCCAAGAGTGACCAATCAATTAAATCAACCCAGAATCACCTTAACCACAATATCAGACTTTGCATCAGCAAGAGAGTCCCGCAAATTCTGTGCTTGTGCAGGTCCCTGGTGAAGGCAATTAAAACAATCTCGTTAAACAAAAGTTATACACAGAGCTGAACGAATAAAAAGAATAATATAATCAAACAATAATTTTAGTCTTTCAAAAAACTACTTTTGGGACTACTAGTCCCTACAATTACTCGAACCATGGTCACTTGAGAAAGCTGTCTGGCAGTGCTTCCAACAAGATTGACTACAGGATTGAATTCCAATGTGGAAAAAACAATATTTTATTTTAATTTTCATATTATTTAATTTGTATCAGCATTTTCAGATCTTTAAATTTTATTTGAGTTTAATAATATATTTTCACTGTCGATACATCAGATGTCATATTTAACATATCACTTCTGCAGTACTCGCTATAACACTCATCAATGTCATTATATAAAACTATAAAATTCATCAATGTCACTATATAAAACTAAAAAAAAAATACAAAACCACTCTACATTATCATTAAACACATTATTTATTAAATTTCCAAAGTCCAAAACCAAAATAAACAAATCCAGAAAAATCAAAACCAAAATTTACCGCAAACATTTTCATAAACGAACTAACTTATCACTTATTAATTATTAAGGGCAGGTTAGGATGTTAGGATAAGCTTTTATGTAAAAATCTTTAGAAAAAACAAAATAGATAAACTTCACTCTTACAACCCACCTTGAACTAAACATAAAATTTATATATCTCCAAAAATTAATGTATATAAACTAAAAATTAGTTAAATTTAACTTATAGTAAACCTTGTTTCATTTTTATTTTTATTTTTATTTTTCTTACAATTGTTTAGAAAAAATCTTCATCCAAGCATGTCCTAAACCGTTTTCTACCTGCGAACCCCATCCGATGACACCAATCTGCTTAATCCCCTTGAAAGCAGCCGGCAGTAGAGGGAACAAGTCCCTCCCTCCTTTCACAATATACTGCATGCAACAAACCAACACCGAGGTCATTTCAGTTTTTCACTATACTAACCAAATAAAATATTCACAATAATTAACAATTAATTATTTAATTAGAGAGAAATTCTGAGCACAGCGGTGCAGAACCTCGTCGTGTCCGGCGAGGTTAATCTTCTCCTTCCGGAAAACGGAGGTTTCGAAGTCCAGCGAGGGTGGCGGGACCACGGCGGGCGCGGCCACATTGCGAGCACCGAGCGCGGCCATGGAGAGGGGCCTGAATTGGAAGGCGAGATTGGAGAAAGCGCGTTTGGGAAGCGCGACGAAGGTTTTGGTGAGGACGGGCTTAGCGTAGAAGGTTCTGGAAGTGGCGCAGAGTGAAGTAGAAGAAGCGGTTGTCGACATTTTATAGGCCAGAAAAAATAAGTAACAGCGGTGACGCTAACAATCGGCGCAGCAAAACGGTGTGTTTTATGCGCAGGGATTAGCGCCACACTCGGCTAACATGCGCCGCGTCGACACGACACGACTCGCTCGCTATGTTGTGCTGTCGTTGTTTTCTTTTCTTATCTGCTCCCTAGATTTTTTTATTTGTTTTCGTGGTTTGCAACCACACGTGTTATATGAATTTTTTTATATATATTTTATAAATAATAAATATGGTAACGTAATAAGTAACTATTGGATTCTACATAGACCAATTAAACAAGTGGTATACTGTTTGTGATCATTATTGCTTTTGACATTAAAACGATGATAAGATGGATATCCTTTTTACTTTATTAAGGCATATTTCACAATTTATTATACCATACTTTACAATTTGTGTAGTATTTATAGTTTAGAATTAATAGTATTTTTTATTTTTATATCTATAGTAATAATGTAGTTTTTTATTTCTTTTCTATTTAATGTATTTTTATATTTTTCTAAAAAGTTCAATGTGATATATTTCTGTTACATATTTTAGTGTTAATGTTTATGCTGAGAATAATAACTTGATATATACTAATATAATTATTCACTTTTCTAAAATAATTAGGAGATCATTTAATGATAAAGTTGAAAGGAATGGTGGATAATAATTATCTTAAATAGTTATCATTCAATTTTAGAGATAAATTTAAGTGTTTTTTTTTCAATTGATGTTCCCTCAAAATTGATGTTCCCTCAAAATATCCAACACCAGTCTCAAAATGTTCTGCATGTTCTTTTCGACTTTTTGAATATATGAGAATATTATCAATAAACACAACGACAAACTTATCTAGGTAGGATCTAAAAATCTCATTCATATAGTCCATAAAAATTGCAAGAGCATTTGAAACTCCAAATGGCTTCACTACATACTCATAGTCCCTATAGCATGATCTAAGAGTTGTCTTATGAACATCCTCACGCTTGACTAAAATCTGGTGTGTCGCAACCGGAATCGCGACGGGACGACGATCCAGAAAGAAACGGGTTTTGAAAAGAGATTTTGGAGTCGCCACCATAGTTTATTATGGAAAACTACGGAAAAACCATAAAATGATAAAACACAGTCCACGAAAACCAGATTCTGGGTTCGGGAGTCGGTTACGTGTAGGGAAGGTGTTAGCACCCTACAACGCCTGCCCTAAGGCAGTACCTTTAACTAAATGCACGAATATGATGTGGTTTAAAAAATGTTTAACTATCCCTTAAAATAAAATCCTAAAGAAACAAAATATATTTTTTAGTGTTTTGGGCCTGACAAGGATTGACATTGCTCCTACGTATTCTCATTCAGAATGAGAAATCAGGGTTACGTAGTTCTAGCTGAAATACTGTTTGTTGTTTGAAAGAAGCCAGATGTTTTTAATTTTTAAAGAGTTTATGTTTTTAATATTTTCGAGAAAAAGAAGGTAATAAGTACTAGGCCGACGCGGACGGTCGCACGAGTACTCATACCTTTTAAATGATATTTAAATATTTTTAATTATTATTATTTTTTTTAAGAGAAATAACGATATTAAGCACTAGGACGATGCGAACGATCCCACGAGCACTCATACCGTTATCTGCTTATTTAGGAAAACTTGAAAGTATTGAGTGCTAGGCTGATGCGGACGATCGCACGAGCACTCATACCGTTATCTGCTTATTTAGGAAAACTTGAGAGTATTGAGTGCTAGGCTGATGCGGACGATTGCACGAGCACTCACACCCTCGTTTAATATTACGTAAATAAGAGAGAAAGGTATTGAACACTAGGACGATGCGAGCGATCACACGAGTGTTCAACCTTTAAAACATATTTTTGGAAATTTTATTTAAGAAAAGAAGAAAAGGTTTTTAGCACAAGGACGACGCGAGCGGTCACACGTGTGCTTAACCTTCAAAACGTATTTTTTGTAAATTTATTTAAGGAAAAAGAAAAGGTTCTTAGCACAAGGACGACGCGAGCGGTCACACGTGTGCTTAACCTTTAAAACAAATTTTTGTAAATTTTATCTTTTATATTTATTATTATTATTATTATATATATATATATATATACATATATATATATATATATATATATATTGAAATAAGTGGATATTTAAAAGAAATAAATAAAATAAAGTAACGAGCGCTTTCGAGATAACGAGCGCTCATTGGTTCGGAAACGAACGCTCGTTCGTTCGGATAACGAGCGCTCTTTAGGGAAAAGGCTGAGCGAACGGTCGAACAAAACTTAAGGTTAACGAGCGTTCGCTCGTTTGAATAACGAGCGCTCGTTGGTGAGGATGTTGAACGAACGGTCGAACAAAACTTAAGGTTAACGAGCGTTCGCTCGTTTGAATAACGAGCGTTCGCTCGTTTGAATAACGAGCGTTCGCTCGTTTGGATAACGAGCGCTCGTTGGTGAGAATGTTGAACAAACGGTCAAGAAGGCTTAAGGTTAACGAGCGCTCTTCATGGAGAGGGCTGAACGAACGGTCAAAAGGCTTAATGTTAACGAGCGCTCTTCATGGAGAGGGCTGAACGAACGGTCAAAAGGCTTAAGGTTAACGAGCGCTCGTTCATTTGGATAACGAGCGCTCGTTCATTTGGATAACGAGCGCTCGTTCGTTTGGATATCGAGCGCTCTTGAGTGAGAAGGCTGAACGGACGGTTAAAAAGGCTTAATGTTAATGAGCGCTCGTTCGTCTGGATAACGAACGCTCGTTCATTTGGGGTAACGAACGCTCGTTCATTTGGATAACGAACGCTCGTTGGTTCACTCCTGGGCTTGGCCCACAGGGGCAGTTTCTAACCTAGAATTTCCATAGGGGTTCCGTCTTCCCATTCTCATTCACTCATTCACGCTGCTCTTCTCAGATGAGACCAATGCCTCCTTCTCTCTGATCAAAAGGGTTCACTCTGTCACTCAACGGCCACTTCTTCTTCCGATTGACCACCACGGACCAGACTAACCACTGCAACGAAGATGGCCACCGTATCACTGCCTTCACGGACCAGCTACCACGCCATCATCTCTCTCGATCTAGCCACTGCACCACGCCAAGCCACACCGCGCCACTGCTTCCTTGTTCTTATCTGTTCTCTCCGACACCGGCAACCCAGGGAGGGGTTCGTCTCCGCCAGTTCAAACACACGGGCCGCCGCTTCTTGGTCGAGCTCTCCGCTTTTCACTACCGAGACCGCTCTCCGTTTTTCGATTGTGTAATGGGTTTTGGATTTTGGTTCGTTGAGATTGGCCGTGAGCGAGGGAGTTGTGGGAGTTAGGACAGAGAGAGGAAACATGGTGTAACAGAGAATGAATGGAAGGGGAGGTTGGCGATGAGGGAACTCATGATGTTCAAAGGAAAAGCATTCATGATGGAATAAGCATAAGAAGCAGTTATGCAGTAAGCGTTTACAATGAGTCTGGAAGCACAGAGACTTACCTGCTGCTACGGTGTATGCTCTCGCTCGCTGCGTAGACGGTGACTTCTTCTCGTCCTTCTCTTTCTCTGCCGGTGCCGGTGCCAATGATAGCTCTAGACGATGATACCAGATAAAAATCGTTCCTCGTGCGCCCTCCTTCCCCTTTTTTCTCTCTCTGATTCCACCAAATCCCCCCCCCAAATCCTGAAAATATTCTCTTGTAACAACCTGGTCTCCCCTGCTGAGACACGCCTCCCACATACCCCTTTTCCACGTTTTTTTATTTCCTTTTATTTTATTTTTAAATTTTTATTTTTTTTTATTTTATTTATTTTCATTATTTTTAATTTTAATTTTATTTTTCAATTTTTTTAACTATTTTGATTAATTAACCTTATTAAAACAAATTGCAGATAAGAAAAATATAAAATGAATTAAAAGCAAAAATCTAAATACATAAAAAAATAGAATAAAACAAAAAGGTGAAATAAAATAAAAGAAAAATAATAAAATAATAAAAAAACCAATAAAAACACATTTTTTACAACCCGGACAAAATTGAGTGTTGACAGCTGCCCCTCTTTACTTAGATATTACTAAATAATATGAAAATTTAATCTTTTCGTATTATTTAAGTAAGGCTAAGTAAAGATAAAGACACTAATTTTGTCCGGGTTTCAATCATGAAAGAAAACAAACAAAATGGTTCAAGACACGATGCCAAACGACCAATGTCAAGCAAAGTATCAGTAACAAAAACTAAAACCTGGATTTGACCATTGCCTCGCAGAGGGCCAAACTCACAGAACAGAAAATTTAAATCCAACCATTGCCATGCAGAGGGTCGATAACAAAAAACTAAAACCTGGATTTGACCATTGCCTCGCAGAGGGCCAAACTCACAGAACAGAAATTTAAATCCGACCATTGTCATGCAGAGGGTCGATAACAGAAAACTAAAACCTGGATTTGACCATTGCCTCGCAGAGGGCCAAACTCACAGAACAACAATTTAAATCCGACCATTGCCATGCAGAGGGTCGATAACAGAAAATTAAAACCTGACTTGCAACTTTGAAAAGTTGATAAATGCCGAGTAAAACATGAAGATTTTGCAAACAATTCTCCTCGCTTCCTCTAAGATGATGTTATGTCATGATGATGCATGGATGCATAGACACATGAGACCTTCATTTGTGTTTTTTTTTTTTTTTTTTTTGAAAATTCCATGCTTGGAATCCATTGTTAATATTGTCATCAAACACGATGTACATTCAAAATGCATTCCTTGAAAACAACGTTGATAAGTATAGAACCCTTTGATGAGTAGGAAGAAAGTGTAACCCTGAGTTAAAATTCTTTTTATCGCTTTTTGCAATCCAAATTAACTTGAACCCTGTAGTATGTGGAAGAATGGTTATGAAAAGCAGATGAATAATGATTTTCTGTGAGCAAATATTAACGTATGTGTGTCTCTCATTTGGGGAAAAGTGCTATTAACATGTTGTGCTCCCATACTGCCCCAATTTTGCACAATGGAAAAGTGAAAAGATTTGGGTATAAAGGATTCCCCCAAATTGGATGATCTTCGATTGACAGGGAGACTTTTTTTTTTTTTTTTGAAAATAACATTGAATTGTGTCGTTCACCACATCATTTTGTTTCAAAGTTAAATTCGTGAGAAAGATTAGGACCAACACTCTTCAGTCAGCGTGGACTTTTATAGGCTTGTACCGAGGCTAAAGGTCAAAGGGTTTTGAAAGAAAGGATAATAAAGGCCCAAATAATTGTTTGACGGTTAAAGTCTTTAGACAAGAATCATTTGCAAGATGCCTAGTCAACTGTCTTTAGGGATTTGAACTTCAGGCACATTTATTGTCTTCTTTTTTTTTGTCTTCTTTTTTTTCTTTGGATCATTCTTTTCGTTGCCCCTGTTGTGGTCTTTTTATGATACTTCCCTTTTCATTCATCTTTAGATGCTTACGATGTACCCTTTCAAATTGACGTCGACATGCTAATGATTCTTGTCTAGGGTGATGAAAACAATTACGAATTTTGGCTCAAAAGGGGTGCAATTGGATGAACTGCTTTTGACGATTGGATAACGAAAAATGGCCACACGTCATTCCGAATCTTGTTTGTCTGACTTTCTCTTGAATTTAAACCTGAAACTAAACCATGTAGTGCTTGACACATCAACCTCATTTTTCCTTTGCTTTGTTTCCTTCGTTTTCTTCTTCTTCTTTTTTTTTTTTTACATATCTCTCTGATCAATGAATTATCGGTAATATGTAACATGATGAAAACTGCCCCAATATTGGGCGTATGATGAAATCCTTCATCTTACGGGAAACAAAAAAAATAGGGTTCAAGTAATGTGAATGCAGATGCTTTATCAAGAAAAGAACACCAGTTACACCCAAAACCTTGAATCAGGAAAGGACTCACCAACGGTATTTTTTCAAAACCTTTTTTTTTCGAAAATACTGTGTCCTTGACAACTTTATTAACAACAAACTCAACATGTGACCACTCTTTTTTCCGTTTTCCGACATCCTCCAGGACCGAGCTCACCAACTTGATATACCTGTGATGCTTTTATCAACATGCGTTTACTTATTTTCATTTTCATTTTTCCTTGGCTACTTAACAGCTCAGCGTGACATGCAATATTTCAGATGAAATGCAAACAACCAAAATATGAATGAACTCATGTGAACTTCATTTAGTGAAAAAAAAAACACAGAGTACAATAATCTTTCGAAAATATTAACATCCCCTTAATAGCAACCACTATCACGGAATCATCACGCGTAAAACTTTTTTACTGCATCAGAATTAACTGGAATGGTAACTCCTCTCCGTCCATTTTTGTGAGAATTAGTGCCACACCAGAAAATGCTTTCTTCACTACAAATAGCCCTTCATAATTTGGAGTCCATTTGCCTCTATGATCTTTTTGTATAGGTAGAATCTTCTTCGACACCAGCTCACCTTCATGAAATTCTCTTGGGTGTACCTTTTTGTCAAATGCCTTCTTCATTCTTCTTTGGTACAATTGTACATGGCATACTACTGTTAATCTCTTTTCATCGATGAGATTGAGCTGGTCGGAACAAGCTTGAACCCACTCAGCCTCTTCTAATTGGGTTTCCATTAAAACTCGTAAGGACGGAATTTCCACTTCAAACGGAAGTACTGCTTCCATTCCATATACTAGCGAGAAAGGCGTTGCCCCAGTCGATGTTCGTACCGAAGTGCGATAACCATGTAAAGCAAAAGGAAGCATTTCATGCCAATCCTTATATGTGACCACCATCTTCTGCACAATCTTCTTGATATTTTTGTTAGCAGCTTCTACTGCCCCATTCATCTTTGGACGATAAGGAGAAGAATTAAGATGATGAATTTTGAACTCCTCACATAACTCTGTCATCATCTGGTTGTTCAAATTAGTGGCATTATCAGTGATGATCCTGTTAGGGAGCCTGTATCTGCAAATCAACTCTCTTTTTATGAACTTGGTCACCACCTTTCTAGTCACATTAGCATAAGAAGCAGCCTCAACCCACTTGGTGAAGTAGTCGATTGCGACTAATATGAAACGGTGTCCATTTGACGCCTTTGGCTCTATATCTCCGATGACATCTATTCCCCACATCGAAAAGGGCCATGGCGCAGACAACACGTTCAAGGTCGTGGGTGGCACGTTGATACTATTTGCGTACACCTGGCATTTCTCACACTTTCTCACATGTGTACAGCAATCATTTTCCATAGTCAACCAAAAATACCCCGCTCTCAGTATCTTCCTGGCCATTGAGTGCCCATTCATGTGCGTGCCAAATGTACCCTCGTGCACTTCTTTTAGTATCAGCTCGGCTTCTTTCGCATCTACGCATCTAAGGAGAACCATGTCATGATTCCTCTTATATAAAATATCCCCACTCAAAATGAAGCTGCCAACCAACCTCCTTAACGCCCTTTTATCGTTTTCGGATGCCTTCTCTGGATATTCTCGAGTCTTAAGATAATGCTTGATATCAAAGTACCAAGGTTTACCATCTACTTCTTCCTCGATGAAATGACAATACGCTGGCTCCGCATGACTCTTCATTTCAATCATTGGCAATTCTGCATCTTGATCAACTTCAAACATCGACGACAAGGTAGCCAACGCGTCTGCTAATTGATTATCTTCTCGCGGTATATGATTAAATGTGATGGAATCGAAATACTCAATTAATCCCCTGATGTAAGCTTGGTATGGAATTAATTTTGTATCCCTAGTTTCCCATTCTCCCTTCAATTGATGGATGACCAAAGCTGAATCTCCATATACATCCAGAATTTTTGCTTTAGACTCTATCGCTGCTCTAATACCCATAGCACAGGCTTCATATTCGGCGATATTATTCGTGCAATTAAAACACAACCTTGCCGTCATTGGAATGTATTGATTCTTAGGAGAGATAAGCACTGCCCTTATTCCATGCCCCATTACATTCGAGGCCCCATCGAATAATACCGTCCAGGCTTTTTCATTTTCGTCATCTCTGTTCTCAGCAAATAAAGCCATGATATCTTCATCAGGAAACTCAGGTTGCATCGGCTGATAATCACTAATGGGTTGATGGGCTAAAAATTCTGCTAAAGCGCTACCCTTGATAGATTTCTGAGTAACATATACAATGTCGTACTCCGATAGTAGCATCTGCCATCGAGCTATTCTTCCAGTGAGAGCGGGCTTTTCGAAAATATACTTGATAGGATCCATTTTAGATATCAACCAAGTAGAGTGACTCAACATGTATTGCCTTAAACGATGAGCAGCCCACGCCAGTGCACAACAAGTTCGCTCTAACGACGAATATCGTTGTTCGCAATCTGTGAATCTCTTACTCAAATAATATATGGCATGCTCTCTTTTCCCGTCTTTATCATGCTGACCCAATACACAACCCATTGAATTATCCAATACGGTCAAATACAAAATGAGCGGTTTTCCTGGCCTAGATGGACGCAATACAGGAGGGTCCTGCAGGTATTGTTTGATCTTTTTGAAAGCAATTTGACAATCTTCATTCCAGACTACAACCTGATTTTTCTGTAGCAACTTGAACATTGGTTCACAAGTAGCAGTTAATTGGGAGATGAACCTAGCAATGTAGTTCAGTCTTCCCAGAAAACCTCGAACCTCCTTTTCTGTTCTGGGCGCAGACATTTCCGTTATTGCTCTTACTTTGTCAGGATCAACTTCTATCCCTCTTTGACTGACAATAAAGCCCAACAATTTTCCAGACTTTACTCCAAACGTGCATTTGGCAGGATTTAACCTGAGTTTGTACTTTCTCAGTCTCTCAAATAATTTCCTTAAATTGAGAATATGCTCCTCTTCTGATTCTGACTTTGCAATCATGTCATCCACATAGACTTCAATTTCCTTATGCATCATATCATGAAAGAGTGTCACCATTGCCCTTTGGTATGTTGCTCCAGCATTTTTGAGTCCGAAAGACATCACCTTATAACAGAATGTTCCCCATAACGTGATAAAAGTCGTTTTTTCCATATCTTCCGGTGCCATTTTAATTTGATTATATCCCGAGAATCCATCCATGAACGAAAATAATGAAAATTTGGCCGTATTATCCACTAGAGTATCGATGTGTGGTAATGGGAAATTATCTTTCGGACTTGCACGATTCAAATCACGATAGTCAACACACATTCGGACTTTCCTATCCTTCTTAGGCACTGGTACAACATTCGCTACCCATTGTGGGTATCTTGCCACAGCCAAAAATCCTGCGTCAAATTGCTTTTGGACTTCTTCTTTAATTTTTAGAGACATTTCCGGCTTCATTCTTCTCAGTTTTTGCTTGACTGGAGGGCAGTCCGGCTTGAGTGGGAGCCTATGCTGCACAATATCGGTATCTAGACCCGACATGTCATTGTAAGACCACGCGAACACATCTTTAAACTCCTTCAACAGAACACGCAATCTTTCCCTCACTTCCGTTTTCATACTAGTACCGATTTTCACTTCCTTTATCTCACCCTTCTCTCCCAAGTTGAGTATTTCAATCTCCTCCTGATGGGGTTTTATCTTCTTAGATTCTTGTTCCACTAATCTCAACAATTCTGGAGAGGGTTCCACATCATCTTCGAAATCATCTTCCGTACTATTGATAGGGTGCTCAAAATTAGGAACATTGATATCGTTGTTTTCAAAACAATCATTGTCACATTTGCATCATTTAAATTTATGAAAAAGTATAAATAAATAAGATAAACAAAGAAAAATGCCAAATGATGATGAAATGCAACTTTATTGTCACGCTGAGTGAAAAGTAAAAAGAATCAATCCGCAAAACTTTAGTTCTAAAGCCCCAATCGAAACTATAAGCTTAATTAAAACTATTACATTTTGTTCACATTAAGCATCACAGGTAAATCCAGTGTTTCCCAATTGTTGAGTTGAGTATCAAGGGAGCAAGCCCACACGAAGCTCAAACTTTGAGGCCTTTCTTCATCCTCCACAGCTGCTATCTGGTCAGTGTTGATCCATCCAGCACTGCGGAAGCTTTCCTTGATGTCAACAATGTGAATTTTGCTCTCTCTGGGCCCTCGTCTTTCTGCACGGGCCAAACTGCGCTCTCTTCTTTCTTCAATCATCCTTTTCCGGTCTTCCTTGGTAGGTTTGTACCCCAAGCCATATTTGTTCTTGTTTTCAACGATCTCCAGAGGGAATACTCGCCCCTGCCGATATTTGCCCAAACCTTCCCCATATACATAGCCCTCTTTTATCATAATCTTGGCCATCATAATAGAAGCACATGATAGACAAGGATTTATTGGAAACGGTTCCACACAAGTATTTCCCACGATTTCCAACGATTGGAAGGCTGTCTCGAGAGCTTCTTCAGCCGCCTCGATGTAGCGTGTGGATGATGGCCCACTCACAAGAAGATCCTCTTCTCCTGATACTATCACCAGCTTATCTCCCATCACATACTTCAACTTCTGGTGTAGTGTAGAAGGCACAACTCCAGCCGAATGGATCCATGGGCGCCCCAACAAACAACTGTAAGCTGGCAGGATATCCATAACCTGGAATGTTATTTGAAAAACACACGGGCCAACTTGCATTGGTAATTCCACCTCTCCCATCACTTCTTGTTTGCTACCATCAAACGCCCTCACAATCATTGAACTCGGCCTCATATGCATTCCTCCGCAAGGTAGCTTTTCCAAGGTTGCTTTCGGCATAACATTCAAAGAGGACCCATTGTCCACTAAAACACGCGCTATAACATGATCCAGGCATTTCACAGAGACGTGCAGAGCCTTGTTATGCCCTCTTCCTTCAGCTGGTATCTCTTCATCCGTAAAAGTGAGATAATTATTAGCAACAATATTGCCAACAATACCTTCGAATTTATTCAACGAAATACCTTGCTCCACGTGAGCCTCACTGAGTATCTTCATTAGCAACTTTCTGTGTGATGCCGAATGCATGAGCAAGTCTAACAAGGATATACGAGCAGGCATACGGTTTAACTGTTCCACCACCTTATATTCACTTTGTTGTATGAATTTTAAAAATTCACAAGCCTCCTCTTCAGAAACTTCTCTCCTCTCTTCCTTGTCGGGGATCTCTTCTGCCTGTGCACCCTTCCCCTTTAAGAATTCTTTTGCTTTCACGGCCATCGTTGTTTCCTTATCATTAACTCTTTCTCGTGCCAACTCTGGTGATGTGAAAATTCGACCACTCCTAGTCATTCCACCTATCTCTGATATGTTTTTGACGGCAGGGTCAACGCTTTGTTCTTCGCTTGACGCATGCGTCCCATATCTCCATGGGACGGCGTTTTCGTTCTTGTAAGGAAAAGGAGCTAGTACAAGGATAACAACGGGCGACCTTCCTTGAGTTGGTGGGATAGAAGTAGTCTTAGTGAAACGAATCACTAATGGTTCTGGTAGAATCATACCGGATTCATCACTAGTTTGTGCAAATACGTCTCCCTCCTCATTCTTGTAACATACCTGCATCAGACCACGATCTAGCAGGTCTTGCAAAATTTCTTCAAACTCAACACACTCCTCAATAGAGTGCTCCGCATCTGGGTGGAATGCGCATGCCATACTCTCATCATAATCACCCTTCAAGATACCCACTTTCAGCAAAACCTCCAAAATAAACCTCCTAGAGCTCCTGACTTTTTTCACATTTCTCACCAGCTCATGCTTTTTCACTTCGACAACATTCGTCGAAGCACTTCCATGCCCCGATAAAGGATTGGCCTCGATACTAGGCTTATCCTCTTGGAACTTTAACCACCCAGAATCAATTAGAGTCTGCACTTTATGCTTGAAAGCGAGACACCTCTCAGTGGAATGCCCCGCGGCCCCTCCATGATAACTACACTTTGCCTCTGCATCATAGCCTCTTGGGTACGGAGGCTGCAAAGGCTTCAGGGGACAAACGACCACCAGACCTTGTTTGATAAGATGAGGCAATAATTCCGTGTAAGTGGTAGGAATTGGGGTAAAGTTAACATAATTTCTTTCTTGGTTCCTTCTTGGATAAGTATTTGGACCCACATTCACATTGGAACCTACGTTTGCCCCTCCCCTCCAATTATTCGTCGGGATGTATTGTGGTTGATAGTACCCTGGTTGTTGTTGAGGCCTAATTTGATGACCAAATGACGCGTTAGCTGCATGTGGATGTTGACCCCAGTATGGTCGATAGTTATGAGTGGGAGCCTGACCTCTCCACACCGGGGTTGCAGATGTTGCATGTACATCTCCTTCCTTTCTTTTTCCTGAGTTGAAGTTGGGTTTTTTGGAATTTGCAACCACCGACGAGCCATATGCAATCTTCCCATTTTTCAACCCGATCTCTATCCGCTCGCCTATCACGATGATATCGGCAAAATTTGAAGATACATTTCCCACCATATGTTCATAAAATGGTGGTTGGAGCGTATTTACAAACATTGCTACCATTTCTCTATCATACAAAGGTGGCTCAACTTGTGCAGCCAATTCCCTCCACCGCTGAGCATACTCCTTAAAACTTTCGTTGTCTTTCTTCGACATGTTTTGCAGCTGTAACCGATCGGGCGCCACATGTGTATTGTATATGTACTGTTTCACAAAAGCATCAGCCAAGTCCGCCCAACAACGAATTCGAGTCGGCTCTAAATGGGTATACCAGTTTAATGCCACTCCAGCCAAACTATCTTGAAAAACATGGATGAGCAGCTGCTCATCATAAGCATATGCAGCCATCTTTCTGCAAAACATGGTCAGATGGCTCTTTGGGCATGTATTTCCCTTATACTTCTCAAAATCTGGCGCTTTGAACTTATGTGGTATTTTGACGCCAGGAACCAAGCTCAATCTAGCAACATCCCCGAATCCATAACTTTCATACCCCTCAACAGCCCTCAATCTTGCCTCTAGGCTCTCAAGTTTATCCTTCGCCCCATCAACATTACTAGTTACCCCCTGAAACGAAGTATATGGCGCAGCCCCTGTAGAAAAGCCCTCTCCGGTAATCACAGGTGGCACTGGGGTTACTCGTATTCCATTAGACATGGTTGCATGCATTCCTTCATTTACCATAGGTGCAGACATTACAACAGGTCCCTGAGTACTGATTGGCGGTACGTTAGCAGTGGTAGGGAAAGAGAATGAAGTCTGCTCCCCTTCTGTGTATTCTCCCACAGGTGGGGTGTAACCTGGGGGTAATCCATACATTGGGAACGAAACAGATTGGCTCCCAGCATTGAACAACGGAGGGTAATATTGAGCACTTCCCTCACCTTGCGCAGGCGTTACCCCTCCCGTAGTCTTCAGAGCTTCGAGAGCCGTCAAAATCTGGGCCATTTGATCCTTCAACTGGCTGACATCGGCCTTAATAGATTCGTGTGACTGCTCCCAATTCTCCATGACCTTCGAATTAGCTCTGGTCCTGTACGGATGTCTTGGAAAACTTGCCGTTGTTCTCTCACTTGTACTCATGATTATTTTTTATTAGATAAGGATGAAAAATGCAAAAAGAAAACATGATGCATGCTAGTGATAAGTGGAAATCACAGGATAACGATGACAATACTGATGGAAAATTAACACAAGCCGATACCAAACAAACATCCCCTATCTTTCATTTCAAGAAAATTTGATCCATTACATCGTCTAAGTAACAAAACACATAATTCTGATGTACATCAATCCCGCGCCCGGGCAATGAAAGATTTCATCTCTCCCACCAACCATTTACAATGATTAATAAACAAATCTATTTCCGCTGGTGAGTTACAAAAATGAGTACTAGCTTCAGCATTCGACACCATCCTGGGGATGTCTTCAATTGCCCCATTTGCCAAAGCAGCCAACTGAGAGAAACTTTCCTTCCAGTGCTTTACAGCCATTTCTTGCTCTGCGATGTGCTCTTCCATTTGCTTTATCAAGGCCTGATGCCTTTCTTCAAATTCTATCGACCTCCATCGCTCTTCCTGTTCCTCAATACATTCCTCCATTTGTCTTATCAGAGTTCGATGCTCTTCTTCTGCTGCTGTTAGCTTCCAACGCTCCCGATTCATGTCCGCCTCAAACGACATGGCCATCTCTTTCATCTCATGCCCCGCTTTTTCTATCTGAACCTGCGCTTCTCTTAATCTCTTCAGGGCTTCTCGCTTATCTCTTTTGGCTTCTTCGTAGAGGTGCTTCCACTCCTTTCCCTCTTCTAAAGCCACCTTCTTCTCATTTACCCTCATGGATAATTCCTTACTCGCGGCCGCTAGATCCTGTTTCACTCGAAATGTATAGTCCCTCTCAGCCTTCTGACTTTTGACAATGTTTTCATAAGCCCGCGACTTTTCTTCATTATCATTCTTCATATCCACAAGATCATTACACGCCCTTTGTAATTCGTTTTCCAACCTAGCATTTCTCACCTTCAATTTCTCCATCTCAGCTTTTAATTGTAGCACCTGTCGCAACCGGAATCGCGACGGGACGACGATCCGAAAAATAAAAACTGTTTTTGAAAAAAAAAAATTTCGGAGTCGCCATCTATCGCAACCGGAATCGCGACGGGACGACGATCCGAAAAATAAAAACTGTTTTTGAAAAAAAAAGATTTTGGAGTCGCCACCATAATTTATTCTGGAAAACTACGGAAAAACCATAAAATGATAAGACCTGGTCTGCGAAAATGAGATTCTAAGTTCGGGAGTCGGTTACGTGTAGGGAAGGTATTAGCACCCTACAACGCCTGCCCTAAGGCAGTACCTTTAACTAAATATGCGAATATGATGTGGTTTTCAAAATGTTTAACTATCCCCTAAAATAAGATTCTAAAGAAACAACATGTATTTTTTAGTTTTTTGAGCCCGACAAGGATTGACCTTACTCCTACGTATTCTCATTAAGAATGAGAAATCAGGGTTCCGTAGTTCTTTTAGAAAATTGCTTGAAAATTTATTTGAAAATTGTTTGAGAATTTTGTTTGGAAATGATTTTGATTTTTTTTGGAAAATGAACCTGACAAGGACTGGCCTTGCTCCTACGTATCTCCACTTTTGATGGAGAATCAAGGATCACGTAGTTCTGGCTAGCCATATTGTATGTTGTTTGAAAATGTGGATGTTTTTGGGTTTTGAAAGATTTTGTATTTTTTTGGTATTTTTATAAAATAAACAAAAAATGTTTTCAGCACAAAGACGATGCGTGCGATCACACATGTGCTTAACCTTTAAAATATTTTTGGTATTTTTATAAAATATTTAGATTTTTGCATGATGAGCACTAGGCTGATGCGTACGATCGCACGAGTACTCACACGGCTTTTTTTTCTTATTGTTTGCGTAATGAGCACTAGGCTGATGCGTACGATCGCACGAGCACTCACACGGCTTTTTTTGTTTATTTTAGATTTTGGGTAATGAGTACTAGGTTGATGCGTACGATCGCACGAGTACTCATACCGATATTTATATTATTACATGTTTTTAAAGTTTTATATTTTTTTATTAAGAAGGATAGATGGGTTGAAATGTGAAAAGCATAAAGAAAAATTGTAATAGAAAACACGATGAATTTATAAACTAAAAAAATGATCAAAATGCATATATAAATAGAATGAAGAGAAAATGTATACCTTGTTGAAGATTTGTGTGATGAAATAAAACTCTACTTGTAATAAGTTGTGAGAAAGATAGATGGAAGATGAAGAAGATAACTTTATGGTAGAAATGGGGTACGGGATTTATTATGTATAGAGAGATAGTAAAATGTGAGGGAGAAATGAAGTAGAGTTTCGGGATGGAATGAAGAGATTTTGAGAGAGAAGATATGGATATTATGTAAATTGTGTGTGTGAAGTGAAGAGAATGTAGGTATTTATAGAGTTAAGGATGAAGAAAGTTGATGAACAAAAATAATATAATAAGTTGATGGAAAATTTAGATGAAATAAAAATTAATCACAAAAATGCAATAAAATAAATAAGTAAAAAAATAAAACGTTTGGGGAAACAAGAAGTTGAATCTGGCAGAGCCGGTTAGACAACTTCTAATCCTTCCAAAATGCAATAAAATAAATAAGTAAAGAAATAAAACGTTTGGGGAAACAAGAAGTTGAATCTGGCAGAGCCGGTTAGACAACTTCTAATCCTTCCAAAATGCAATAAAATAAATAAATAAAGAAATAAAACGTTTGGGGAAACAAGAAGTTGAATCTGGCAGAGCCGGTTAGACAACTTCTAATCCTTCCAAAATGCAATAAAATAAATAAGTAAAGAAATAAAACGTTTGGGGAAATAAGAAGTTGAATCTGGCAGAGCCGGTTAGACAACTTCTAATCCTTCCAAAATACAAAATAAACAACTAATAACATACAAATGGCATAACATAATCAATATCACGTTTTACAACTATCACACTTGGATATCAACACAAAAGCATACTCTCATTTAAATTCAAAATCATACAGAAACAAAATACTCCATAATCAAGATTTAAGATCAGACAAAAGCAAAATATAGCATATTCAAGGCTCAAGATAATACAAAAGGAGATACTCAAGGTTAGCTTCCCTTACCTCTATTACAGACTTAATCTCCTCGCTCTCTGAAAACTTCCAGAATATCCCCTTTGAAATTAGAAATTCTTCCAACTCTCTTCTCTCCAAAATTTTCTCAATTCTTTTGTGTAAATTTTCAGCCTCCCCCCTTGGCTATTTATAGTAAAAAAAATTTACTATTCATTTGTACTATTCATTTTTACTATTCATTTTTTTATTCATTTTACTATTACAAAATTAATTTTTTATTTGCAAATTGGTGAATTCTGATCTCAAAGCTACGTGGAACACTTATCCTTTCCAAAAATAAATTTTTTTTTTACTTTTCACTTTTTACTATTCACAATTCACTATTCACTATTTACTATTCACTATTCACTTTTTTTTTTATTTATTTATTATTAATTTTATTTACCCGGACGAAATTGGATATTGACAGCTGCCCCTCTTTACTTAGATTTTACTAGATAATATGACAAACAACGTTTGTATATTATCAGAGTAAAAGATAAGTAAAGATAGAAATACTAATTTCGTCTGGGTTTCAAAGAGAAAGGGGGAGAATAACAATCGATTCAAGTACATAAGATGAATAGAATCACGATGCAACAAAAATTGAACTTAAGGGCGAGGCAAAAATTAAACTTAAGGGCCAGCGTGAAAACTGGGCTTGGGGGCCAGCGTGGAAGTTGGGCTTGAGGCCAGTGTGAAAACTGGGCTTGGGGCCAGCGTGGAAACTGGGCTTGGGGGCCAGCGTGAAAACTGGGCTTGGGGGCGCGCGTAAAAACTGGGCTTGGGGGCCAGTGTGAAAACTGGGCTTGGGGCCAGTGTGAAAGCTGGGCTTGGGGGCCAGTGTGAAAACTGGGCTGGGGGCCAGTGTGAAAACTGGGCTTGGGGGCCAGCGTGGAAACTGGGCTTTGGGGGCCAGTGTGAAAACTGGGCTTGGGGCCAGTGTGAAAACTGGGCTTGGGGCCAGTGTGAAAACTGGGCTTGGGGGCCAGCGTGGAAACTGGGTTTTGGGGGCCAGTGTGAAAACTGGGCTTGGGGCCAGTGTGAAAACTGGGCTTGGGGGCCAGTGTGAAAACTGGGCTTGGGGGCCAGTGTGAAAACTGGGCTTTGGGAGCCAATGTAAAAATTGGGTTTTGTGGGCCAGTATGGAAACTGGGCTTTCAAATTTTGAAATTCTTGAAACTTGTAATTTGAGAAATGTTGGCCAGTGTGGAAACTGGGCTTGGGGCCAATGTAAAAATTGGGCTTTGTGGGCCAGTATGGAAACTGGGCTTTCAAATTTTGAAATTTTTGAAACTTGAAATGTTTTGTAATTTTGACACAAATTTGAAAGCTCGATCGACATGAAACAATATGGCTTGATAGAGAAAATCTGAATGTTATTCTTTTTGTGTTTTCTTTGTTTTTTCTTTGTTTTTTTTTTTTTGAAGAAGGAAATTGAAAACCATTCATGTGAATGAAGAGGATTTCGATGAGAAATACTTTCTTTTTGATAAATATATGAAAACGTTTGCTTTGTTTTGTTTTGTTTGTTTGTTTTTTTTTTTTGTTATTTTTTCGAATCAATTGTCTTACTTGCAATCATCAAGACTGGTCATTATTTCCAATGCTTAGAAAAGTGAGGAATGTCATACATCCGAGATCTAACTTTGAGATTATTACATTTTGACTTTTTCTCCCGAGACATCAACGTACATATGCTTGAATTCACTCGCAAGTGAAGAATGAGAGTTGTTTAGAATGGTTTGGAAGATAATGCTAACATGTCACCTCATACGCTCCGTAAAGGAGATGAGTGCCAAAGCGAAACACGAGGTATCTAAAAAGTTGCCCCAGTTTGGTGTGGTAAATCCATGATAATTCTGGTGAAAAATTCAAGTAAGATCTGCAAAGCTACCCAATTCTTGAGATCATGGTTTGACGAAATTTCAAGGAAAAGACGCGAGGTGAGGTTCACCAAGCTGCCCCAGTTTTCGTTGTTTTTTTTTTTTTTTTGCATGGGGTTCTGTTTGGAAGAAGTAGTGGGTATGAAAGGGTCGGCTAAAAGGATGGATCAAATTGGTTCAATTTTCTTTTGTATGCTTCTGACTGGTTGGTAGAGAGGTCCCCTATTCCTGAGACATTATTCATTTTCGAATCCCTTTTTATTTTTACGACACATTAAAAGTTATTTTGTCTTATCGCAAAATTAAGCTTTATGAAAATATGAGCAATCATTAGTCAATCTCCGTGGACTTTATTAGGCTTGTAACAATGGCTAGGGGCTAAAAGGTATTAAAAGAAAGGGGTATAAAGGCCCAAATGAAATGTTTGTCGGATACATTTTTTTTAAAACAAGGGTTATCATCTACGCATTGTATCAACTATTTGATCTTTTGAGCACTTTGCTTTTGTCTTGAACTTCGTTTTTCCTTCATCTCTGGTTAAGTCTGTTTTATTGTTGTTGTTATTTTTTTTTTTACCCTTTTTGAAGGATTCACTTCATTTGATCGTTGAGTACTCTTCATCTGCATCCCAAGTTGACTCATACTAATGATAACCCTTGCTTGGGAATAATTTTGAAAAAGAATTTATTTTTGGCTCAAACGGGGTAACAATGGTTATAGTTTTTTTTGCTTTTTGGATAAAGAAAGAAGGCCACACATCATTTTGAACTCTGATTGCTTTATTTTCAAAAATTAATTCTACGATTAGATGACCTCAACATGAGCCGTTTTTTCCTTTTCTTTTCATTCTTTATAGATCACCCTTTCGGGTTTCTGAATCTAGTTGACTTATTCTACTTTTTTTTTTGTTTTTTTTAATGGATTCAGGGATCACCCTACTAGCGTAAGCGAGAAAACTTTTGGCCATGCCAATTTGCCCCGGTGTAAAAGTTTATTTTGTTACTCAGGGCAGTGACAGTATTTGTTCGGGGAAAATCCTTTTATTTGGGAAGGTGAAGGGTGAGATTTTTCAAACACCATGCGCACAAACGTCTCGAGAGAAAACATCAAATTGTTATTTTTGATTCAACATTTGACCTCGAAAAAAATCTGACACTACAACTTTTGTTTTCTTTTTGTTATCAAATTTTTTATTTTATTTTTATTTTCTATTTTTATATATTTTTTTTTGCTATTTTCGAAAAAACAAGAGTTTGACAATTTGCTAGAAAGACAAGTGACTCAATATTGCCTTTTTTTTTTTTTTTAATTTTGTTATTTGCGGCCTTCGTTTTCTCCACGACACCCTATTAGGACATGATTTCCAATAAACCTTGGAGATACCAAATAATGAAAGTTCACATTAAAAGTCACGGATGAAAGCGTAATATCCATGAGCATAACCCTCACATCAAGACAATTCAAAACATGAACAGAACAACATCAATTTCGCCTTTTACAACAACCTATGCTTTCCCATATAGTTCTTCATTTGTCCATGGCATTTGTAGGGGCGAACTCGCGCCTTGTCAGAGTGCTGGATTGACTTTCTTCAAACTTTAAACATCCTGAATCGATCAAAGATTGCACTTTATGCTTTAGAGCCTTGCATGCCTCTGTTGAGTGTCCACACGCTCCTTCATGATAATCACACTTGGCATTTGTGTCATAGCTCTTTGGGTACGGAGGTCGTATAGGCCTAGTTGGACAAACCTTTATGAGGTTTCTGCGGAGAAGATCTGGCAGTAACTCTGTATAGGTCATGGGGATAGGAGTGAAGTTGGCGACCTTCTCATCACGATTGTAATTTCTTCGCTCAATGGGTCGATTGAACCCATGGGAATGTGACATTTGAGGATAGGCAATAAAATGTGAGTTAGCTCTTCGTTTTTTATCTTTCTCATGTCTAGGACCATATTCATTTAAACTCGCTACTAACTGTGGGCCTAGTGCAATTTTTTCATTTCTTATGCCACCCTCGACCCTCTCTCCAATTACTACTATGTCAGCAAAACCTGAGGAGACACTGCTTATCATCTGTTCATAAAATGGTGGTTGTAGAGTATTCAAAAATATGGTAGTCATCTCCTTGTCGCTCAAAGGCGGTTCTACTTGAGCAGCAATTCCTCTCCACCTTTGGGCATATTCTCTGAATGATTCAGATTCTTTCTTCACCATGTTTTGCAGTTGTATTCTATCAGGTGTTAGATCTTTATTATATTCATACTGCCTTAGGAATGCATCAACCAGATTTTTCCATGAGTAGATGTGAGTAGTTTCTAAGCGCATGTACCAAGTCAAAGCCACGTCAATTAAACTTTCTTGGAAGATGTGAATCAAAAGTTTTTCATTGTGGGCATAAGCTGCCATTTTTCTGCAGTACATAGTTATATGGCCCCTTGGGCAAGTATTTCCCTGATATTTCTCAAACTCTGGCAACCTGAACTTTGGAGGTATTATCACATCAGGAACTAAACATAGTTTTCTAGCATCTCCAAATTCAGAACTTCCTTCGCCCTCTATGGCTCTCAACCTTTTCTCAAAGACTTCTAATTTACTCCCGTCGTCCTTAAAATCTGCAGGTGTAACGATACAAGATGAAGACTTCGTCTCAGGTTGTTTTTTCATTATCGTGCTCTCAATACCTGGTTGGATCGTCTTTCCCTGAATTGTGAAAGTGGTTGCCCCAGGCTCATCTTCTACTTCAACTGCATTATCTTTGTCCTTTTGAGCGTCAAGATGTTCCAAGCGCACTCCTGAGGGTGGAATGTAATTCGGGGGAAGACCATAGGAAGGGAAAGTTTGTGCCTCTGGAACTCTTTGTTGTGGTCGTTGTGCGCACGAATCTCCAGGGCTTTGTAAGGCATTCAGGGCCTCTAAGATTTGACTCATTTGTCCCTTCAGCTGTTGGATATCGGCTTTCATCCCCTCTTGAATTTCCCCTTTGTTCTCCATGATTTTGCCACTGGTTCGTGTCCTTTAGGGTGTTTTGGAGACTTAGCCGTATTATTATTTTTAAACTAAATTTTATTAGATGAAATAAAAACGAAAAGAAAAGGAGAAAAGACAAAGCAACACAATTACTATAGTAAGAAATTATAAAGATGTGAAAACATTGCCAAATGTATAATCTGGAAATTAACATGAAACAAAGTCAATAAGACAGTTCATCCATAACATTTAAGTTCACCACATGTGAGGTATGCAAAATCACGATCAACTATCACGAGCCTCAGCCACCACATTCTTCATTTCTCTCATCAGTTTCTTGCAGTAATTGAGAAAAGTCTCAACCTTTTTAGGTGGGTTAAAGATCGGCAATGCAGACTCAGCATCAGCTAATAACTTAGGGACATCCTTAATGGCTTCATTGGCAAGGGAAGCTAGTTGTGAGAAACTTCTCCTCCAATTTTCTGTAACTAGATCTTGTTCAACGGTATACTCCTTCATCTGATTCATCCATTCTTGATGTTTCTTCTCTGATTCAGCCCGATGCCAACGTTCCTCCTTCAGTTTCGTTACCGCTGCTTTCGCCTGTTTCTCGACGTCGTTCATTCTAATATGCATTTTGTGCAGCTCCTCTAGTGCCTTTTGCTTGTCCCTCTTGAATTGGTCACACAATTCCTTCGTGACACACTCTGATATCTCAATTATACCATACTCCCGGTCTTTCAAGGTCAGCTCAATGTTGGCCACTATCAGCTCTTGCTTTTGTCTTCTTAACAACTCCTCGTATGCTTTGCTGTTTTCCACACCATCTTGCTTAAGATTCACATAATCACGTTGTAGGTTCTGAAGATTACTGGTCAACTTGATATTTTCTAGTTTCATTTGCTCGAATTTTGCCTTCAACAATTTTATTTCCTCATTTTCAGCTTCATGAAACTGTTTTCCATAATCTAGATTAGGAGAAATTATCTTGAAAGGCAACTTCACTGTCCTAACCCTTTCTGCGATCCAATGGCTATAAGGATATCCTTCATCAATAGTCCATGGTCTGGGGTCCATTTTTGCACGAATAATGTTGCCCCAAGCATTCCTAACTTGATGAAGTACTTCAACAAAGGTTCCTTCCTCATAATAGATTTGCAACATGGCAAGAGATGCAGGTGTAGGTGATCCTCTCATAGGATGCCCAAATTGCCTTTGTGCTAACACAGGATTGTAATTAATACAACACCTGATACCCATGAGAGGTACATTAGGGTACTTCCCGCAATGATATATAATTTGCGATCTACGCTGCCAAGGGACACACCACTTAACTTGTTCTTCATTTAAACTTGCACAAAGTCGCGCCCATTCATCTGCCCCTTTCACATTTGGTTTACACTGCAATAGCTTATCCATGGAGCACGAGGCATTTAAGGCGTCCTCAGTCACACGGGAGATGAACCACATATACAACACTGGCAGACAACATAACATTTTTCCTCCCTTTAGCTCATAACAACGATTAAGGGTCCCATAAACTTCAGCCAGGATAGCAGTAACTGGATTCTCACAGCGCTCTTTGTATCCCACAAATGCGTTCATGGCGGCATAGTCGACGAAATTCTTGACATTAGGAAAAAGCATGACACCATAGAAGAGAAGAGTCAATACATCCATAAATGTTTCCCAGTTTTCTTCTTCAGCTAAACGATGCAAGTATCCTATTAGGTATCCTTGAGGAAGGCCCCTCACTTTGCCCTTGATTGTGAACTTGTTCTCCAACTTCATAGGGTGTACTTTCATGATCCTCGCTAGCTGCAAGACAGGTACATACTGCCCAAGGTAATTGTATGGAGCTTTTCCCTCAAGAGGTATATTTAAAATTTGCTCGAATTCTTCCACTGTTGGCACTAGTTGGAAATCTTGAAAAGTGAAACACCTCAATGGTGGATCATAGTATTGGGCTAAAGTAGTAATTGCTGATGTTTGGACCTCCACCTCTAATAGGCTCAACAAATTCCCATACTCCTTCTTGAATGCATCCTTTTGGGATGTCTTCAATTTCATTACCAGTTTTCTCAGACCATTCATATTTCCTTCCTCCGCTTCAATGGCTATCCTTTCCTTTAAAATGTTTGAACTTGTAGGTCGGTCAACTTCCAATCTCATGTTAATTTCCATTTTACCTCTACGGCTTAGTCACAAATTTATAACTTCCTACCTAGAACAACAAGACCATAAAAAAAATGCATGAGAAAGACGCATAATGATATAGTGATATATACAACATGTTTAATTTTATTAAAAAATAACGGTTATAAGACGACATACATCTCCCTTCGTGCCCTAGATAAGGTTTGAGACTTGAGGTTCAAAGTTAAATATATGCAATCTCACAAGGATAGTTCCCTAATGCTTAAATCAAGGCCACCAGAGTTATGGCTCTTTTCACTACATCTCCACAACAGTCAGAGTAATCAACTAGATGCGGAGACATAAATGAAGAGAACAGACTCTAGTTGGAGTTCTCACGATAGCCAAACAGGAAGTACATCCCAGAGTGACACCGCTACACAACCCCTATAATTCTAAGTTGCGCTCAGACCCGGGTATAGGGCCTCACTCATGATATGCAAAATGTGTGTGGAGGGAGATTATAATGCAAAACAACACACAAATAAGTAGATATATAACATGTCATCTACCCTAGGGTTCAATATGGAACAATCAAAACAAACGCACATGCAATTATGCCAAATATTAAACATATATAAAGAAAAAAAAAGGAAGGAAAACATAATGAAAAACCACATCGAATTCGCACATCTAATTAAATGGCTTGACTCTCTAAATTCCCCAGCGGAGTCGCCATCTGTCGCAACCGGAATCGCGACGGGACGACGATCCGAAAAATAAAAACTGTTTTTGAAAAAAAAAAATTTCGGAGTCGCCATCTGTCGCAACCGGAATCGCGACGGGACGACGATCCGAAAAATAAAAACTGTTTTTGAAAAAAAAAGATTTTGGAGTCGCTACCATAATTTATTCTGGAAAACTACGGAAAAACCATAAAATGATAAGACCTGGTCTGCGAAAATGAGATTCTAAGTTCGGGAGTCGGTTACGTGTAGGGAAGGTATTAGCACCCTACAACGCCTGCCCTAAGGCAGTACCTTTAACTAAATATGCGAATATGATGTGGTTTTCAAAATGTTTAACTATCCCCTAAAATAAGATTCTAAAGAAACAACATGTATTTTTTAGTTTTTTGAGCCCGACAAGGATTGACCTTACTCCTACGTATTCTCATTAAGAATGAGAAATCAGGGTTCCGTAGTTCTTTTAGAAAATTGCTTGAAAATTTATTTGAAAATTGTTTGAGAATTTTGTTTGGAAATGATTTTGATTTTTTTTGGAAAATGAACCTGACAAGGACTGGCCTTGCTCCTACGTATCTCCACTTTTGATGGAGAATCAAGGATCACGTAGTTCTGGCTAGCCATATTGTATGTTGTTTGAAAATGTGGATGTTTTTGGGTTTTGAAAGATTTTGTATTTTTTTGGTATTTTTATAAAATAAACAAAAAATGTTTTCAGCACAAAGACGATGCGTGCGATCACACATGTGCTTAACCTTTAAAATATTTTTGGTATTTTTATAAAATATTTAGATTTTTGCATGATGAGCACTAGGCTGATGCGTACGATCGCACGAGTACTCACACGGCTTTTTTTTCTTATTGTTTGCGTAATGAGCACTAGGCTGATGCGTACGATCGCACGAGCACTCACACGGCTTTTTTTGTTTATTTTAGATTTTGGGTAATGAGTACTAGGTTGATGCGTACGATCGCACGAGTACTCATACCGATATTTATATTATTACATGTTTTTAAAGTTTTATATTTTTTTATTAAGAAGGATAGATGGGTTGAAATGTGAAAAGCATAAAGAAAAATTGTAATAGAAAACACGATGAATTTATAAACTAAAAAAATGATCAAAATGCATATATAAATAGAATGAAGAGAAAATGTATACCTTGTTGAAGATTTGTGTGATGAAATAAAACTCTACTTGTAATAAGTTGTGAGAAAGATAGATGGAAGATGAAGAAGATAACTTTATGGTAGAAATGGGGTACGGGATTTATTATGTATAGAGAGATAGTAAAATGTGAGGGAGAAATGAAGTAGAGTTTCGGGATGGAATGAAGAGATTTTGAGAGAGAAGATATGGATATTATGTAAATTGTGTGTGTGAAGTGAAGAGAATGTAGGTATTTATAGAGTTAAGGATGAAGAAAGTTGATGAACAAAAATAATATAATAAGTTGGTGGAAAATTTAGATGAAATAAAAATTAATCACAAAAATGCAATAAAATAAATAAGTAAAGAAATAAAACGTTTGGGGAAACAAGAAGTTGAATCTAGCAGAGCCGGTTAGACAACTTCTAATCCTTCCAAAATGCAATAAAATAAATAAGTAAAGAAATAAAACGTTTGGGGAAACAAGAAGTTGAATCTGGCAGAGCCGGTTAGACAACTTCTAATCCTTCCAAAATGCAATAAAATAAATAAGTAAAGAAATAAAACGTTTGGGGAAACAAGAAGTTGAATCTGGCAGAGCCGGTTAGACAACTTCTAATCCTTCCAAAATGCAATAAAATAAATAAGTAAAGAAATAAAACGTTTGGGGAAATAAGAAGTTGAATCTGGCAGAGCCGGTTAGACAACTTCTAATCCTTCCAAAATACAAAAATAAACAACTAATAACATACAAATGGCATAACATAATCAATATCACGTTTTACAACTATCACACTTGGATATCAACACAAAAGCATACTCTCATTTAAATTCAAAATCATACAGAAACAAAATACTCCATAATCAAGATTTAAGATCAGACAAAAGCAAAATATAGCATATTCAAGGCTCAAGATAATACAAAAGGAGATACTCAAGGTTAGCTTCCCTTACCTCTATTACAGACTTAATCTCCTCGCTCTCTGAAAACTTCCAGAATATCCCCTTTGAAATTAGAAATTCTTCCAACTCTCTTCTCTCCAAAATTTTCTCAATTCTTTTGTGTAAATTTTCAGCCTCCCCCCTTGGCTATTTATAGTAAAAAAAATTTACTATTCATTTGTACTATTCATTTTTACTATTCATTTTTTTATTCATTTTACTATTACAAAATTAATTTTTTATTTGCAAATTGGTGAATTCTGATCTCAAAGCTACGTGGAACACTTATCCTTTCCAAAAATAATTTTTTTTTTTACTTTTCACTTTTTACTATTCACAATTCACTATTCACTATTTACTATTCACTATTCACTTTTTTTTATTTATTTATTATTAATTTTATTTACCCGGACGAAATTGGGTATTGACAGCACCTCTTCACTTTCTGGAGCTTGGGATGGTCCTTCACTAGCTGATTGATCCTTGATTGGCTTGAAAGGCAACTTGACTATTTTCACTCTCTCCAGAATCCAGGTGTGATAACTGACCCTACTATCCACTACTCCATCCCTCAAGTCCTTCTCTGCTCGAACAACATTTTCCCAGGCGCTTTTAACCTTTCTTAACAATTCGATGAAATGCCCGTCTTCGTAATAAATGAATAGGGTAGCAAGGTAATCTGATGAAGGTGCCCCTTTCATGGGATGCCCAAATTGTCTTTGCACCAAAAGGGGGTTGTAATTAATACAGTACCGGGCACCTATGAGAGGCACATTAGGAAAACTACCACAATGCTGGATAGCCAGTTTATTTCCGAGCCAAGGAAGGCGCCATTTTATACTTCTTTCGCTCAAGACAACAAGGAATCGGGCCCAATCGTTTCCTCCTTTACATTTAAGCCCTTGGTGTGACAAAGTCTCCGATAGACTCTTGACGTCGACCATCTCCTTAAACACGCGAGTTGTCATCCATGTATACAACGCCGGTAAACAACAAAGAATCTTTTTACCCTTTCTCTCATGGCAAAAACTCAAGGTCCCATAAACATCCGCAAGAACTGGTGTTACAGGATTTTCTGATCTGGTTTTATTCGCCACGAAGATATCTATCGCAGTGTAATCCACGA
Organism: Vigna nakashimae; assembly: GCA_034642375.1. NCBI lineage: Eukaryota > Viridiplantae > Streptophyta > Magnoliopsida > Fabales > Fabaceae > Vigna > Vigna nakashimae. Next base: position 26,264,383 of record CM067763.1, on the reverse strand, counting down.
ATTCTTCTATTTTGGGAAACAAGACAATGCCATATATGGTGAGGGCTAATACATCCATGAAAGTTTCCCAATCCTCTTTATCAGCCAGGTGATGTAAATATTGCTCTAGATATCCTTGTGATAACCCATGCACTTGATTCCTCATCGTCATCCTGTCTTCAAGCTCTTTGGGATGTAATTTCATGATGGTAGCAATGGTGGGTATAGAGGCATGATGCTCTAAATGTTGATAGGGAGTGGTGCCCTCCAGTGGCAAACCCAGGATATGCTCGAACTCCTCTATGGTTGGTGCCAACTGAAAGTCTTGAAATGTGAAACATCGAAGCGGAGAATCGTAATATTGTGCCAAGGCTGTGATAGCGGGTATTTGTACTTCAACCTCCATTAGATTCAACAAATTTCCATATCTTCTCTGAAAGGTTTCTCTCTTTATAGTCTTAAGCCTTTTGCCCAAGTTTATCAGCCCGGTCAAATTTCCAACATGGGTCCTTAGACTATACTTCTTTCTTAAATCGGAAGAGTCGGTGTGCCGTGTAGCATCGGATCTTGTGTTAACATCCATCTTGTATGAAGTCAAGTAGGTACCTGTGATTTCCTTTAAAATTAACATGTTACTAAATGATGTATGAATATGATGCATGATAATAACAACATGACAAAACAAAGCACATGCATGGTATGAAATGCAATATCATAAAAAAAATGAACAGCGTGAGGGTTACAGAAGTACATATTCCTCCCATCGTGCCCTAACAAAGGTTCACTGCTTTGAGTTCAAGGTCAAGTATATGCAATCTCACAAGGATGATTCCCTGAACCTAAAGGTCAAAGGTCACTAGAGCTATGGCCCCCTTCATAGCATCTCCACAACAGTCGAGTAACCAACTAGGTGTGGAAACACATATGAAGAGAACAGACTCTAGCTGGAGTTCTCACGATAGCCAAACAGGAAGTACATCCCAGAGTGACACCGCTACACAACTCCTCTAATTCTAAGCTACGCTCAGACCCGGGTATAGGGCCCCACTCATGATATGCTGAAAGTGTGTGTGTGAAGGGAGAAAATTATGCACACCCAAACCCTCACCTGCAAAACAACCAGAAAAATTCCCAGACAGGTATAAACATATTGTCTACCCTAGGGTTCAATATCCAACAAGCAAATTTATTCGCATGCGATTATTCAAATATAAAGAAAAAGGGAAGAAAAACATAAAGAAAAACCACATTGAATTTGCGGATATAGTTAAATGGCTTGACTCTCTAAAAAAAAATCCCCAGCGGAGTCGCCATCTGTCGCAACCGGAATCGCGACGGGACGACGATCCAGAAAGAAACAGGTTTTGAAAAGAGATTTTGGAGTTGCCACCATAGTTTATTATGGAAAACTACGGAAAAACCATAAAATGATAAAACACAGTCCACGAAAACCAGATTCTGGGTTCGGGAGTCGGTTACGTGTAGGGAAGGTGTTAGCACCCTACAACGCCTGCCCTAAGGCAGTACCTTTAACTAAATGCTTAACTATCCCTTAAAATAAAATCCTAAAGAAACAAAATATATTTTTTAGTGTTTTGGGCCCGACAAGGATTGACCTTGCTCCTACGTATTATCATTCAGAATGAGAAATCAGGGTTACGTAGTTCTAGCTGAAATACTGTTTGTTGTTTGAAAGAAGCCAGATGTTTTTAATTTTTAAAGAGTTTATGTTTTTAATATTTTCGAGAAAAAGAAGGTAATGAGTACTAGGCCGACGCGGACGGTCGCACGAGTACTCATACCTTTTAAATGATATTTAAATATTTTTAATTATTATTATTTTTTTTTAAAAGAGAAATAACGATATTAAGCACTAGGACGATGCGAACGATCCCACGAGCACTCATACCGTTATCTGCTTATTTAGGAAAACTTGAGAGTGTTGAGTGCTAGGCTGATGCGGACGATCGCACGAGCACTCATACCGTTATCTGCTTATTTAGGAAAACTTGAGAGTATTGAGTGCTAGGCTGATGCGGACGATTGCACGAGCACTCATACCCTCGTTTAATATTACGTAAATAAGAGAGAAAGGTATTGAACACTAGGACGATCCGAGCGATCACACGAGTGTTCAACCTTTAAAACATATTTTTGGAAATTTTATTTAAGAAAAGAAGAAAAGGTTTTTAGCACAAGGACGACGCGAGCGGTCACACGTGTGCTTAACCTTCAAAACGTATTTTTTGTAAATTTATTTAAGGAAAAAGAAAAGGTTCTTAGCACAAGGACGACGCGAGCGGTCACACGTGTGCTTAACCTTTAAAACAAATTTTTGTAAATTTTATTTTTTATATGTATTATATATATATATATATATATATATATATATATATATATATATATATATATATATATATTGAAATAAGTGGATATTTAAAAGAAATAAATAAAATAAAGTAACGAGCGCTCGTTGGTTCGGAAACGAACGCTCGTTCGTTCGGATAACGAGCGCTCTTTAGGGAAAAGGCTGAGCGAACGGTCGAACAAAACTTAAGGTTAACGAGCGTTCGCTCGTTTGAATAACGAGCGCTCGTTGGTGAGGATGTTGAACGAACGGTCGAACAAAACTTAAGGTTAACGAGCGTTCGCTCATTTGAATAACGAGCGTTCGCTCGTTTGGATAACGAGCGCTCATTGGTGAGAATGTTGAACGAACGGTCAAGAAGGCTTAAGGTTAACGAGCGCTCTTCATGGAGAGGGCTGAACGAACGGTCAAAAGGCTTAATGTTAACGAGCGCTCTTCATGGAGAGGGCTGAACGAACGGTCAAAAGGCTTAAGGTTAACGAGCGCTTGTTCATTTGGATAACGAGCGCTCGTTCGTTTGGATATCGAGCGCTCTTGAGTGAGAAGGCTGAACGAACGGTTAAAAAGGCTTAATGTTAACGAGCGCTCGTTCGTCTGGATAACGAACGCTCGTTCATTTGGGGTAACGAACGCTCGTTCATTTGGATAACGAACGCTCGTTGGTTCACTCCTGGGCTTGGCCCACAGGGGCAGTTTCTAACCTAGAATTTCCATAGGGGTTCCGTCTTCCCATTCTCATTCACTCATTCACGCTGTTCTTCTCAGATGAGACCAATGCCTCCTTCTCTCTGATCAAAAGGGTTCACTCTGTCACTCAACGGCCACTTCTTCTTCCGATTGACCACCACGGACCAGACTAACCACTCCAACGAAGATGGCCTCCGTATCACTGCCTTCACGGACCAGCTACCACGCCATCATCTCTCTCGATCTAGCCACTGCACCACGCCAAGCCACACCGCGCCACTGCTTCCTTGTTCTTATCTGTTCTCTCCGACACCGGCAACCCAGGGAGGGGTTCGTCTCCGCCAGTTCAAACACACGGGCCGCCGCTTCTTGGTCGAGCTCTCCGCTTTTCACTACCGAGACCGCTCTCCGTTTTTCGATTGTGTAATGGGTTTTGGATTTTGGTTCGTTGAGATTGGCCGTGAGCGAGGGAGTTGTGGGAGTTAGGACAGAGAGAGGAAACATGGTGTAACAGAGAATGAATGGAAGGGGAGGTTGGCGATGAGGGAACTCATGATGTTCAAAGGAAAAGCATTCATGATGGAATAAGCATAAGAAGCAGTTATGCAGTAAGCGTTTACAATGAGTCTGGAAGCACAGAGACTTACCTGCTGCTACGGTGTATGCTCTCGCTCGCTGCGTAGACGGTGACTTCTTCTCGTCCTTCTCTTTCTCTGCCGGTGCCCGTGCCAATGATAGCTCTGGACGATGATACCAGATAAAAATCGTTCCTCGTGCGCCCTCCTTCCCCTTTTTTCTTTCTCTGATTCCACCAAATCCCCCCCCCCCCCCAAAATCCTGAAAATATTCTCTTGTAACAACCTGGTCTCCCCTGCTGAGACACGCCTCCCACATACCCGTTTTCCACGTTTTTTTATTTCCTTTTATTTTATTTTTAAATTTTTATTTTATTTTATTTTATTTATTTTCATTATTTTTAATTTTAATTTTATTTTTAAATTTTTTTAACTATTTTGATTAATTGACCTTATTAAAACAAATTGCAGATAAGAAAAATATAAAATGAATTAAAAGCAAAAATCTAAATACATAAAAAAATAGAATAAAGCAAAAAGGTGAAATAAAATAAAAGAAAAATAATAAAATAATAAAAAAAACCAATAAAAACACATTTTTTACAACCCGGACAAAATTGAGTCTTAACATGGTTATAACCAGATCTCAAGTTAATCTTAGAGAATATACTTGCTCCTCGTAGCTGATCCAATAGTTCGTCAATCCTCAACAGTGGATACTTATTCTTGATTGTAAATTTGTTCAACTTCCGGTAGTCAACACACAACCTTGAACTTCAATCTTTCTTTTTCACAAGTAACATTGGAGCTCCCCATGGTGACACATTAGGTCTGATAAATTGTTTCTCTAACTGTTCTTCTATCTGCTTCTTTAGTTCTGTCAACTCTACCGGAGTCATCCTATAAGGAGCTACATATACTGGTCCTAAACCAGGAATCAAGTCAATGGAGAACTCAACTTCTCTCCTTGGTGGTAACCCAGGTATCTCATCTGGAAAAACATCAGCGTATTCTTCCACCACTAAAATACCAATTGTATGTTGTTCAGAACCTTTCGTCTTATCGTGAGCTATAACCATGATACATGCAGCACCGCCTTTAAAATCCTTTAGAACTTCCTTAGTTGAGACAAGCTCTAAATTGTTTATTTATATGAAAATCAACTTGTGTTGTCACAGTCAATTAGGATGTGATTGGTGGATAATCAATCCATCCCAAGAATGATATCAAGATCTTGTATGGGTAAAGAGATCAAGTTCACTTTGAACTTGCGTCCAGCTACTATAATCAGACATCCGACATAGACTAAACTTGTCTAGATCTGACCCGATGCTAGTGTAGAAACCACCAAAACACACCCAAGATCTCTCACAGGTAAACAATATATTTTCTAAGCATGAAGACGATACAAAGGAGTGTGTAGCTCAGGAATCAAACAAAACAAGCATACATTTTCCAAACAAAAGGCATGTGTCTAACATAAGGTTACCTGTCTTTACTTCTTCTTCTCCAATGATGGCAAAAACCCTACCCGTTGTCTTGGGCTTTTCTCCAGAAGGACTAGGCTGTTGTGGTCCAATCTTTGCTTTGTTTTCAGGACAATTGAAAGCAAAATGTCTTTCAACTGTCCTGGCTTATTGCAGGAAAAACACTTCTTCACATTATTCTGGTTACCCAGTAGTTTTGGGCATTCTCTTTTGTAGTGTGCACCACCGCACTCATAACACTTCACCGATCCTAGAATAGGTTGCCGAGGTTTCAGATAAGGCTTCACCGATCCTGGAATTTTCGTTCTCAGTTCCCCTAGACATGATGTTCTTTACACACATAATAATAACCAAATCAATTTCATAAATAAACAAGAAATATACAAGAATTCATGATAGAATTTCACACTCCCCAACCCTAAAACTTTTTTTTAAATATCTTTGCTCTGATACCACAAGTGTAATTCCCCCTTTTTAGAGGGTTACAAAAATATTCACTTACATTTACGGACACAATATTTATTTGTAATTCGTAATAATACATCACTGTCAACAGTAATAATTAAAATACAGACCGAATCTTAAAAAAAATTGTTTAGAATTAACTGCCAACCAGGTTGTGTTACCTCTCTTGAAAACAACATAAGACTAAGTGTAATTAGTTAGTCTATTCTGAAAAATAATTTCTTAAATGAATTGAAGTTCATTTTATTCTTTGATAATGTATCGGGTAACACTAGATAATCATAATAAATGAACATGAGTCTCCCTTCATTTTCCATCTCTCACACTTAGTTATTAGATTTATCGCTTTTTGTCCTTCACACGTAGCTATTGGAGCTATCTCGGTTCTATCATACTCACACATTTAATAAATGTATATCAAAATCAGTCCCTCATATAGACTACGGATAAGAGTCGTCCTCCACATGTAGCTTTGGACATATCTCTCATGTTCTTCAAGGTCTTATGAGTAAAAACATTCGTTCACCAAGCACCATACTCAGCACGAGTCAGAAACCTACGAAGAGATACCTATATTCGCTCGAAGGAGGAAAATGATAGGACTCGAATCCACTTGTCGCCTTACATAGGCAAAAGGAATTATCCTTTTAACTATCGAGGTAAAACATAAATCTTCCCGATTATACATGATAAAACTATAGAATCATCAAAGACTATTATATCGAATCATAACAGGACCCTCAACATCAACGTATACACTCATAATATACCAACTCCGATTTTTTTTAAGATTCGTTTATCCTACCATAAAAAAATAACCTTAATATAAACGTTCTGGGGAACTAACAAGTTGAATCTGGCATAGCCAGTTAGACAACTTCTTGTTCTTCCAGAAAAAAATGTAAAAGAAAAAGAAACACAATAAAAGGCTTGGGGAAACAAGAAGTTGAATCTGGCATAGTCGGTTAGAAAACTTCTAATACTTCCAGAAAAAAAATGCAAGAGAAAAAGAAACACAATATAAGTCTTGGGGAAACAAGAAGTTGAATTTGGCATACCTGGTTAGACAACTTCTGATCCCTCCAGAAAAAATGCAAGAGGAAAAGAAACACAATATAAATTCTAGGGAAACAAGAAGTTGAATCTGGCATAGCCGATTAGACAACTTCTAATTTTGAACCCCTCCTTTTAAAAATTCTATAATTTTCTATCATCAAATTTTAATTTTTCTTACTATATTTTTTATCTAAAAAAATATATACTATTATACCAAACTCCCTTCTATGTATTGAATTACTAGAAAATTTTCTCCAAATATTCATACAATTGAATATATTACAAAAGAATTTAACCGTACATAATCTATCTGATAAGAATTTGGTTAAAAATTCATTGAGTAGACTTCCAGGAAAGAGATGTGCGTCACAACGGAAAACTTAAGTACCAAGTCTTTCCTAGCCAAAGTGTCATCAACTACTTTTTTAACCAATTTCTTATTTACAGATCCAAAATACCAACATAATTTTTTTTTAATAACAATATTAACACAAATTCAAATATGTATAGTTGTACAATAAGCACACATGTTTTTCATTAACGGTATTCACAGAGAATTTTACATTACTTGTGAAGCAACATAAAAAAATTAAAACATCTTATCATATTTATTTTAGGTCTTACAATTTCCCATAGATAAGGTTCATTGACAAGGAATATGATTGAAATGTATGTTTCTTCATACGTTGACGTTCTAAACCAATGTGGGATGTAGTCTTCTGCATTGATTTTCAAGACTCTCATGGTTGTGAGTGCATGAGAGCATAGGATTCCCGTTATAGTCCACTTTCTACAGCTACAGTCTCTTTTATCTATTTCAACCACAAACTTTTCAACAATGTTGGATGTGTGGCTGATGTCAAATATTTGCATCCCTGACCAATTGCAAAATGATAAACAATGAAAGTTTAGAATAAATGTTAAATAGAAACATAAAGCAAAACACTAAATGTGGTACCTAGGTATCCAATATTTTGTCTTTTGTAACTCCTTTTGTAGTCTTATTAACTTTGGGGCAAGTGGAACCTTGAAACCTACTTATCTTGTCTCTATTTATTGCCCATCTCTTCATCAGGTAGAAATGAATCCAACATTATTATGATAGGTTTACCCCTTACATCTAATATCACACTGTTAAAAGCTTCAGATATATTATTCACAAGAGTGTCACAAGCAGGTCTTCCTGTAAATCTTGACCTACACCAAAATCTACAAAAGAAAAAAGAGTTAAACATTTGGAAAACAAACAAACAATTGAAAATAATTTTCATCATTTGAACTTTTCAATACTTTCCTTGGTGGAATAGCAATCAAGTGTTTAAAGGTATCTTCATTAACATCTTTGATTTCTCTCATGACTAACTCTCATGCTTAAGGATGTGTTGATGATGTTGTCTTCCATAGTAAGCATTTAAGATTTATCCCAACAAATTTCTTCCGAAAATTTGCATATATGTGGCAACTAAAAGCATATTTTCAAACAACCTCATTTAGTTTTGGGGTAGGCTACACCATTCCTTTTCTTGTTATAAGCTAATCACAATACATGTTTGAGCTACAACATTCCATTTTGTCTTAATTTTTAAATCAATATGCATCAACAATATCACTCAGTGAGTAACACATACCAACTACATGCAACGTACCAACAACAAACATACAATAAACAATTCAAATAACAAACGATAACAAAATTTCATTTTCAAATGGGGGACTAAAAAGAAACACTCAATAGTAGGCGACCAACACGAAACACCAAACTCAAGGGGACCACAACAAAGGCAACATTATTAGGGGGGACCACAACAGAAGACATTATCAAGGGGGACAACAACACAACACACAATAATGGGGGGACTGCAACTACATAAAATAATTGATCAAAAATGCACCTTGCACCTTTTCGCTTCAAAATCTCACGCTCATGAACCTTATTCGGTCACGAACCCTATACGTTGACGAACCCTATTCGGTCATGAACCCTATTCAGTCACAAACCTCCTTCGATCACCAAACTCCTTTGCTCACAAAACCAATTCACCCATCAAATGAACCCTCGATCAAAATTCTCCAAATTGGCTTTGATTGTCAAACACCCCAATTCTCATAAAGACCTAATTTTGTTAATTACTTTTTTTCCCCAATTAACAACCCTAAACTATTCAATTTTCACGTAACCCATCTTGTGCCTGAGATGTCAACCTAATGTATGCCAAGTAAAAGTCACGACACCAATGCTTGCACACCTCACATCCACAATAAAGTCAATGTTATCAATTTAAACACTGTTAACAAGATAGGACTTTATTGATATAATTTATATTATTTTTGAAAAAAATAGAGACATTTTTAAAAGCGAATACTAAACAAAAACAAACATATGAATAAAGGACCAAATAAACAATTAAGTCTTTTTCTTTTTAGAATGAGATGAGAGATAGAGTAGGTAGTAACATTGGCTAATGTGTAGGCTTTTTTAACTCCACTCCCATACTTTCTATCACATTTTTAAAATGACCATTTGATTTTTTTTTCGTAAAAAGTAACTTTTGAATTTATATGTTTGCGAACAAGATTTTTGAAGCAAAGTTTTGGAACGAGAATTTTGGAACAGAGTTTTCAAAATGCATGAAATATATTTTAGAACAAGCTTTTTAGAATGAAATTATCAAAAAGCACGTTATATCTTTTAGAATGAATTTTTCAAAAAGCACATTATATCTTTTAGAACGAATTTTTCTGAATGATAATACATGAGATGAAGAGCATTTCGGAGCACATGAAATGTACTCAAAAAGTATCTTTTTAGATTGAGTTTTTTCCCACATTTTCTATCTGCTTCTCTTTTGCTATTATTATTGGCGTATAGTTATTAATTACTAGGGTGGTGGAAGTAATAACCCAATGAACACGGTGAAAGATCTTTAGGAATTTAAGATTTCTGTTGAGAATTTCTTCTTGCACCCACATTTTTTTTCTGGACCCCAAATTTCATTGTGATGTCTTTATAATCCTTTCACCGATTTCAAATCTGGTTTCAAAATTTACTGAATTTTAAAATTTGGTTCTGGATTTTCCAAAATTTCAAAATCTGATTACATATTTATTGAATTTCGAAATTCAATTTTAAATTTTCTAGGATTCTAAAAAATGATTGAGGATTTTTAAAAGTTGGATTTAAAATCCGGTTCTGGATTCTCCCAAATTTCAAAATCCACTTTTGGATTTTCTAAGATTTTCAAATATGGTTCTGATCGACATTTTAAAATCTAATTCTAGATTTTTAGAACTTCGAAACCCAGTTCAGAATTTTCCCACATTTTGATATTAGATTCTGGATTTTCTCACATTTTGAAATCCAATTCCATATTTATCAGATATCAAAATCTCGTTTTGGATATTTTGAATTTTGAAATTCAGTCCTGGAATTTTCAAGATTTTGAAATCCAATTCTGGACTTTTTAAACTGGATTTCGAAATCTGATTCTGAATTTTTTGAAATTTCAAAATTCGATTTAAGACTTTTAAAAACTGGATTTTGGTTATGAATTTTTTCTTTCATCGTATTTTGAAAATCTAGTTAAGTGTCGATTTTGTTTCTCTACCTGATTATTAAATCTGGTTATCTGTTGAGTCTTTTAGTTTATCGAATTTTTGTAAATGAGACAAAGGAGGTGTTGTGGCAACGCTGAAGGATCTCAAATAGGGTTTTAAGCCCTAGTCAAAGTTAATAATGCCTAAAAGTTTGGGGTGCAGAAACAAATTATAGGGTGTAGGAAGAAGCCCCTTTTTTTCTTTTAGCCCAAGTCATAGTTGGAAAAAAAGTTACAAGGATCCAATTCAATCATGTTTTTCAACAATTTTAAAAAAGCTTTGATTATTTTAAGGTTTTGGTGAGTCCAATTCAAACTTGGTTTGATTCTTAGGATTACTTCTCGCACTACTATATTTTCTTCCTCCACCCCCATAGATCAAGGTAAATGACCTAAACATCCTTGATTTAAAAATTATTAACAAGTAAAAATGCTAGATAACATGTCAATTTTATCCCTTTCTTTCTTCTTCCTTTCTACTTAATCTCGCACCTCCACTAGCTAAATCACCCTTCATTCCACCTAATCCACCAATGCTCTCATCCATCCCTAATGCCATCTTTGCATTGTTATTTAGATACATTCCAACAATTGTTGCCTTCATCTCCATCATACCAAGTGAGCACAAAAGAAATTATTGTCGTCTCGTGCTTCTCCAACTTGCTTAATCCATAGGTTTTAATGACAAATTTGGATGGCATGGTTATGACGATCATGGAGAGGGTTATGTCAAAGATGGAAAAGGCGCAACAGATCGGACACGTAACTGATAACCAATAAAATGTGTTTTGAGATTTTTAACATATCAGATTCTACAGTCTGAATCAAATTTGAAAGCTGCCTTCTGTGACATCCCAAAAATACAGCATAAACCATAAATTCAGAAAATCACATTTAATAATATTTCAATACAGTTTTCCAACTAAAACAAAACAACGCTCAAGGATGAACGTCCTTGAGTACAGTCTTACAATAATAACAAAACAGACGCGCAAAGCCGCACGTCTTCAGAGTTACAAATGAAAAAGCCGAACGTACACGAAACTGACCGAATGGTTTACACGGCACAAATACCGAACGGTCTATCAGAATAAAATAACAAGACAAGATGGTCGAACGACCACTCTAATACAGGCTACATAATTGGCCGAGCGCCTCACTGCTCGGTCTTCACTTCGACATCAACCAGGTTCTCTTCATTCAGCGCCTCTTCCAAACGCTCGTCTCCCTCTGCTCACATCCACACGGATGATCATTGCAATGACAAGACGGACGTACAAGGACAATAGACAACACAAGGAAACGAAAGGGTAAGCTTACGTAATTTAACTCATGCATCAACATGCAATTTCAGGTAAACAATTCATACATGCATATCTCAACATACACATTCATTACATAACAACCCACTTTAACGTATTCACAAATTAAAACTCAACACGACTGACTGTCCGGACTGTATGAATTCTGTGTAGCTTCGGTGTTCGTGCACCCGGGTGATGTAGTAACTGGAACTCTCATCAGCTGCCACCCGAGGTTAGTCCTATCTGTCCAAATAACCATCAGGACTAGGACCTCCTGCCATTCCCACACATGACGTACCCCCTCTACGTGAGGACGAGTACTCACGGAACATCAGGATGAACAATCGGCTAAGCTTCCCACATTCATACTTTACAAATCTCAATAATCAAATTCTGAGTCGTTCCTCCCCGGAACGCTCTTTCAAAAATCATAACTTTCCATTCATCTCATATACTCTTCATCATTTACTATTCATCATTTATCATTCATCATTTACTGTTCATCAAGTAATAATCATTATTACATAATCATTTTCACCATTCATAAGAACCACCAAGACCGAACGTTCTGTCCCCAAAGACCGACGACGAACGCTGTAAAATGAGACCTAAAAGGGCGCTCGTTCGAATCAAAGAACGAACGGTTTAAGTTTCAGAAATGTACGAGTCTAGTACTGTTCACTGGACGAACGCTATTTTGTGGAAAATAGTACGAGCGCTCAAAATAATACCGAGCGTCATTTAGGACGAACGCTCAGCATAAGACCGAGCCTTATTCGGAGCGAGCGCTCAGTGTGATACCGAACACCGTTAAGAACGAAGGTTCAGTATAAGACCGAGCCCCATTTTAGGACGAACGCTCAGTTCAAACCGAGCACCATCAGGACGAGCGCTCAATCTGAGACCGAGCTCCAATTTGAACGAACGTTCGGTATGAGACCGAACTTCAATTCGAACGAACGTTCGGTATGAGACCGAACTCCAATTTGAACGAACGTTCGGTATGAGACCGAACTCCAATTTGAACGAACGTTCGGTATGAGACCGAACTCCAATTTGAACGAACGTTCGGTATGAGACCGAACTCCAATTTGAACGAACGTTCGGTATGAGACCGAACTCCAATTTGAACGAACGTTCGGTATGAGACCGAACTAAAATTTGAACGAACGTTCGACATAAAACCGAACACCAATTTGGACGAACGCTCAAACAAAGCTTTAGAATATGAGGACGCTCGTCCTCAACAAGGTTCCATCCGAAATGAACGAATCCCATTTTGATTATTTAAATAAAGAAACCGAACGGTCAAAGACCGTTCAGCACGAACGTTCAGGTTCCTAGAAAATTCTCTCACAATCCATTTTTCATTTTCAGTTCATACCAACATCAGTTTCCACATTTCATACAGGCCAATCCCATGCAATTTCATATATCTCACTTCATTAAAATGACGATCGTTCATGTACTTCAGTAATATCAAATATCATGCATTATATCCATATAATCCAATGACGAACGTTCATAAAACAAAATTCCAGCAACATCATGCATTATACTCATGCAGTTAACAACAAACGTTCACACACATACATCAAACCAGTTAAATTACATAAGCTTCCCTTACCTGGAATGACGAACGTCCACTGACGCACACAATTTCTCCTTTCCACTACAAATCCTCCGCTCGCCAACGCTCGTTAAACCAAGCTAAAACGAACGAGCCCAACCGCCAAATCAGAATTACACTACACTAAGAAAGGACGAACGCACAACTCAGAATTGAGTTTGCATGCGCGGAAAACGAACGTCCAGAGAGTGGGAAAAAGGCTTACCAGCTCAGTCTGAAACGAACGGCTTTTCTGGAAGCCTTGGATGACGTTCGTCCTTCCGCTGCCGGATCCCAGAATTGGAGGAGATGAAACGGTGGTTCCTTAGAGAGAAGGTGCAGAGAACGTAGAGAGAAGCAAGAGAGAATTCAGAAACGAAAATGATGGAGCGTGTGAAGGGTGGGGATTTATCAGAATTCAGATCTGTTTTTCTCACCTCGCCAGCGTACGTTCATACTGCCAGCGCACGTTCCCACTGCCAGCCTTCTGCCAACGCACGTTCCCACTACGTTTTGACTAATTTCACGCGCATGGTTGGCGTCCGTTAGCGGATGTCGAACGCTGCTTTCTCCACGTGCGTCGCTGAGGTGGCGCGCTCGGAGGTCGCCACGTCATTTTTTTTTTTTTTTTGTAACCTTACATTCCCCCCAACTACAAAAATTTTTGTCCTCGAAAATTAAGACGTACTCTCAAACAGATGGGGATACAAATCCTTCATGGCATTTTCCACTTCCCATGTAGAGTCGCCCGTCTTTTCATCCCATACGACTTTCACCAATCTGACAGCTTTATTCTTGTAGTACCTGGTGTTGCTATCTTCAACTCTAACGGGTTGCATCTCTAGTGTACGGTCTTGACGAAGACGAATATCTTCTAACTCTAATATGTGAGAAGGGTCGGATACGTACTTCCGGAGTTGAGAAACGTGGAAGACTGGATGCAAGTTTGATAACTGAGGCGGCAAAGATAACTCGTATGCGACTGGTCTGATCTTTCTCAAGATCTGATAGGGTCCGATGAACTTGGGAGACAACTTCTTGGGTCGAATGACTCTCCCAACTCCAGTAGTCGGATGCAGTCTAAGGAAGACGTGATCTCCAGCATTGAACTCCAATGGCCTTCTTCTTTTGTCAGCATATGACTTCTGTCTGCTCCGAGATGCCTTCAGCCTTTCTTGGATCAATTTCACCTTCTCAGTCGTCTGCGGAATGAGCTCTGGTCCAGTTAAGACCTTCTCTCCTTCCTGAAACCAACACAATGGCGTTCGACACTTTCTCCCATACAGAGCTTCAAAGGGAGCCATTCCTATGCTGGCTTGGAAACTGTTGTTGTAGGTGAACTCTACCAAAGGTAAGACTTCATCCCAGACGCCCATGTGATCTAGGACGCACGTCCTAAGTAAGTCTTCGAGCGTCTGAATGGTTCTCTCTGACTGACCGTCCGTCTGAGGATGATAAGCCGAACTCATATGGAGTTTGCTACCGAGCTCGCTTTGTAACGACTGCCAAAATCGAGAGGTAAACCTTGTGTCTCGGTCTGAAACAATGCTAGACGGAACTCCATGTAGACGAACGATTTCCTTGATGTAAAGCTTAGCAAGGTTCGTCATTGACATCTTCAGGTTGACCGCTAGAAAGTGAGCACTCTTCGTCAGACGATCCACTATTACCCATATGGAATCATGATTCCTGACCGTTCGAGGTAAGTGAGTCACGAAGTCCATCGCAATGCCGTCCCACTTCCATTCCGGAATCTCTAACTGCTGAAGCAAACCGCCAGGTCTCTGATGTTCAGCCTTGGCTCTTTGACAAGTCAAACATGATGCCACAAAACGAGCGACATCACTCTTCATTCCCGGCCACCAGAACGACTTCCTGAGGTCCTGATACATCTTAGTCATACCAGGGTGTATGCTAAGACGACTGTGATGACCTTCCTCAAGAATAATTCGTTTCAGTTCACCATCATTTGGAACGCACGTCCTATCCATGTAGCGTAAGAGACCGTCCGTTCCAGTGTTGAATTCCTTGGTTTGATCTGTACCGAGTGCGTTCAAGATCTTCACCAGCTCTTCATCCTCTCGCTGCTTCACCCTGATTCGGTCAATAAGGACACTGGATATCTTAAGGTTACAACATCTGATACCGTTCCTTTCTAGGTCGAACTGTAACCTTAGATCTCTAAAACTTTCTACCAAACTCAATTCTCGGACCATCATGGAGGAGACGTGAACTACCTTTCTGCTTAAAGCGTCCGCTACAACGTTTGCTTTTCCTGGATGATAGAGTAGTTCAAAGTCATAGTCCTTCAAGAACTCTAGCCAACGTCTCTGTCTCATATTTAATTCCTTTTGATCAAAGAGGTACTTGAGACTCTTATGATCACTGAACACTTGGAAAGTTGATTCATACAAGTAGTGCCTCCAAATCTTCAAAGCAAAGACGACCGCTGCTAATTCCAGGTCGTGAGTTGGGTAGTTCTTCTCGTGAACCTTCAGTTGTCGAGAAGCGTACGCTACTGCCCGCCTCTCTTGCATGAGCACACAACCCAAACCCTGATGAGAAGCGTCACAATATACTTCGAACGGTTTGGACGTGTCAGGAATGACTAATACTGGGGCGCTTGTTAACTTATTCTTCAATTCCTGGAAACTTCTTTCACACCGATCGGTCCAAGCGAACGGTTGATCCTTTCTGGTCAGCTGAGTAAGCGGAGCTACTATTTTGGAAAATCCTTCAATGAACCGTCTATAGTATCCCGCGAGTCCCACAAAACTACGAACCTCGGTAACTGAGCGTGGACTTTCCCATTCCAGTACTGCTCTTACTTTAGCCGGATCTACTGAGATTCCTTCAGCTGAAACAACATGTCCCAAGAATGGTACTTCCTTCATCCAGAATTCACATTTAGAGAATTTGGCATATAACTCCTTTTCTCTTAGCACGCCTAGAACGATCCTCAAGTGATCCTCATGCTCTTCATAGCTTTTGGAGTAGACAAGAATGTCATCAATGAAGACGACTACGAACTTGTCTAGATACGGTCTGAAGATACGATTCATGTAGTCCATAAATATTGCTGGGCGTTTGTCACACCGAACGACATTACTACATACTCGTAGTGTCCGTATCGAGATCGGAAGGCTGTCTTCTGGATGTCTTCTTCCTTCACCCGAATCTGATGATATCCCGATCGTAAATCAATCTTTGAAAATATGACCGCGCCATGTAATTGATCTAGTAGGTCGTCTATCCGAGGCAAAGGGTACTTGTTCTTGATAGTCAGTTTGTTTAACTGCCTATAATCAATGCAGAGACGAGAGCTACCATCCTTCTTCTTTACTAAGAGTACCGGCGCTCCCCAAGGTGATGCGCTAGGTCTGATAAACTGCTTATCCATTAATTCTTCAATCTGTTCCTTGAGTTCAGCTAACTCTGCTGGCGACATCCGATAAGGTGCAATAGAGATAGGTCCAGCATTCGACACTAAGTCGATAGTAAATTCCACCTCGCGTGGAGGAGGTAATCCAGGCACTTCATCAGGAAATACATCAGGGAATTCATCCACGACTGATCGTCCTCCATTCGATTTACTAGACGGTCGCTCATGATTCAGATCTTCAATTCGTTCGTCCGAATGCGTCATGATCATAAAACAACTGGCACCATCCCTGATGTCTTCTTTCAATTGACCGAGCGTCACAGTTAGATCCACTTCATACTCGTCTGGAAACACCAATTCCTTTGTACCGCAATCTATGAGAATGCGATTGGCAGCCAGCCAATCCATTCCTAAGATTACTTCTAAATCTTTCAAGGGTAGACAGATGAGATTCACTTTGTAATTTCGCCCCTCAACCTCTATAGGACACTTAACACATACAGTAGACGTCTTAACCTCACCAGCCGCTGGGGTTGATACTACCAAGTCGAACTGCATCTCGCGTTCGGCTAATCCCAATTTCTCAACACACGCCTTCGAAATGAAGGAGTGTGTTGCCCCCGAATCATACAACACACAAACAGGCATTCCAAACAACAAACAAGTACTGGTGACGAGCGTACCTGAGCTGGCAGCTTCGGCGGCCGTGATCGCATAAACTCTACCAACAGCCTGTGCTCGTCCACCCCTTCCTTGTTGCATTCTTCCAGCATTTGGCGGCCTCATTACTGCTCGCCTGCCCATATTACACTCGTGCTCCATGTGACCGTTTCTTCTACAGCGAGTGCAGTATTTTGCTCCATCTAACAGAGGACACGATGATCTGTAGTGTGGTCCTCCACACTTAAAACATCTGACTGATCCCTGTTGTCCAGACTGTCCGGCAACAACCATAGCCTGAGAATTTGATGGTTGTGCTGGACGAGCATACGGCAACCTGTCCCGATTCATATTCGGCCTGGACATGATCGGCCCTCTAGTTGGTTGTTGCTGCTTCTTCAGTCGTTCTGCTTCAGCCACATTTTTCTCTAATACTTTTGCTCTCTCAATCATAGCAGGAAAGGACTTCATGCAGAGGCTGGATATCAATACCTTAAGATCACTTCTCAGTCCATTTTCAAACTTCCTGCACTGCCACACTTCACTGGTGGCAAGGGTATTAAAGCGAACCAGATGTTTGAACCTGTTGGTGTACTCCGAAACAGACATATTACCCTGTACCAACTGGAGAAACTCCACTTCTTTGCCGAAACGAACACTATCCGGGAAATACTCCTCATAAAACTTTTCCTTGAAGACTTTCCAGGAAATAGGGCTGTGAGATTCTGCTAGTATCATCTTCGCAGTCGACCACCAATGACTGGCCTCTCCAGTCAACAGATACTCAGTGAATGCCAGTCTTCGATCGTTCGGACATTCCTTGGCATCGTAAATCTGTTCCATGTCCCTTATCCACTGATCAGCTCCGTCGGGAAGGCACTTCCCATCAAATTTTGCAGGACGATGCTGTAAAAGGTTCTCCAAACTCCACTCAGTCTGATGAGTAGTGTTTGAAGCAGATGCTCCCGGTGTACCCCTGGTAGCTACAAGAATTTCCATAAGTTGTCTCTGAGTCACTTCAGAATTTGCACGAGCGGCCTCCAAACTCTGTAAGGCAGCCGCATTTTGCTGCGTCAAAACAGCGTTCTGCTCTTGTAACCTTTCAATTACTGATTCCAACAATCTGGTGTTGTTGGCCACATCATGTTCATTGGTCTGCGGTGGAGGAGGAGGGAGTCTAGGTGCCATTGATTCTCTGAGAACAGAGAAAAGAAACGAACGTTAGTCCTGTTTAAAGAGTTGAAAATAACTCATTAAACGCAATTTAAGCACACAGCAAAAACACAGTGTACTCATAACCTACAGTGTCCTTAAAAGAACAAAACTGCTCTGATACCACTAATGTGACATCCCAAAAATACAGCATAAACCATAAATTCAGAAAATCACATTTAATGATATTTCAATACAGTTTTCCAACTACAACAAAACAACGCTCAAGGATGAACGTCCTTGAGTACAGTCTTACAATAATAACAAAACAGACGCGCAAAGCCGCACGTCTTCAGAGTTACAAATGAAAAAGCCGAACGTACACGAAACTGACCGAACGGTTTACACGGCACAAATACCGAACGGTCTATCAGAATAAAATAACAAGACAAGATGGTCGAACGACCACTCTAATACAGGCTACATAATTGGCCGAGCGCCTCACTGCTCGGTCTTCACTTCGACATCAACCAGGTTCTCTTCATTCAGCGCCTCTTCCAAACGCTCGTCTCCCTCTGCTCACATCCACACGGATGATCATTGCAATGACAAGACGGACGTACAAGGACAATAGACAACACAAGGAAACGAAAGGGTAAGCTTACGTAATTTAACTCATGCATCAACATGCAATTTCAGGTAAACAATTCATACATGCATATCTCAACATACACATTCATTACATAACAACCCACTTTAACGTATTCACAAATTAAAACTCAACACGACTGATTGTCCGGACTGTATGAATTCTGTGTAGCTTCGGTGTTCGTGCACCCGGGTGATGTAGTAACTGGAACTCTCATCAGCTGCCACCCGAGGTTAGTCCTATCTGTCCAAATAACCATCAGGACTAGGACCTCCTGCCATTCCCACACATGACGTACCCCCTCTACGTGAGGACGAGTACTCACGGAACATCAGGATGAACAACCGGCTAAGCTTCCCACATTCATACTTTACAAATCTCAATAATCAAATTCTGAGTCGTTCCTCCCCGGAACGCTCTTTCAAAAATCATAACTTTCCATTCATCTCATATACTCTTCATCATTTACTATTCATCATTTATCATTCATCATTTACTGTTCATCAAGTAATAATCATTATTACATAATCATTTTCACCATTCATAAGAACCACCAAGACCGAACGTTCTGTCCCCAAAGACCGACGACGAACGCTGTAAAATGAGACCCAAAAGGGCGCTCGTTCGAATCAAAGAACGAACGGTTTAAGTTTCAGAAATGTACGAGTCTAGTACTGTTCACTGGACGAACGCTATTTTGTGGAAAATAGTACGAGCGCTCAAAATAATACCGAGCGTCATTTAGGACGAACGCTCAGCATAAGACCGAGCCTTATTCGGAGCGAGCGCTCAGTGTGATACCGAACACCGTTAAGAACGAAGGTTCAGTATAAGACCGAGCCCCATTTTAGGACGAACGCTCAGTTCAAACCGAGCACCATCAGGACGAGCGCTCAATCTGAGACCGAGCTCCAATTTGAACGAACGTTCGGTATGAGACCGAACTTCAATTCGAACGAACGTTCGGTATGAGACCGAACTCCAATTTGAACGAACGTTCGGTATGAGACCGAACTCCAATTTGAACGAACGTTCGGTATGAGACCGAACTCCAATTTGAACGAACGTTCGGTATGAGACCGAACTCCAATTTGAACGAACGTTCGGTATGAGACCGAACTAAAATTTGAACGAACGTTCGGTATGAGACCGAACTAAAATTTGAACGAACGTTCGACATAAAACCGAACACCAATTTGGACGAACGCTCAAACAAAGCTTTAGAATATGAGGACGCTCGTCCTCAACAAGGTTCCATCCGAAATGAACGAATCCCATTTTGATTATTTAAATAAAGAAACCGAACGGTCAAAGACCGTTCAGCACGAACGTTCAGGTTCCTAGAAAATTCTCTCACAATCCATTTTTCATTTTCAGTTCATACCAACATCAGTTTCCACATTTCATACAGGCCAATCCCATGCAATTTCATATATCTCACTTCATTAAAATGACGATCGTTCATGTACTTCAGTAATATCAAATATCATGCATTATATCCATATAATCAAATGACGAACGTTCATAAAACAAAATTCCAGCAACATCATGCATTATACTCATGCAGTTAACAACAAACGTTCACACACATACATCAAACCAGTTAAATTACATAAGCTTCCCTTACCTGGAATGACGAACGTCCACTGACGCACACAATTTCTCCTTTCCACTACAAATCCTCCGCTCGCCAACGCTCGTTAAACCAAGCTAAAACGAACGAGCCCAACCGTCAAATCAGAATTACGCTACACTAAGAAAGGACGAACGCACAACTCAGAATTGAGTTTGCATGCGCGGAAAACGAACGTCCAGAGAGTGGGAAAAAGGCTTACCAGCTCAGTCTGAAACGAACGGCTTTTCTGGAAGCCTTGGATGACGTTCGTCCTTCCGCTGCCGGATCCCAGAATTGGAGGAGATGAAACGGTGGTTCCTTAGAGAGAAGGTGCAGAGAACGTAGAGAGAAGCAAGAGAGAATTCAGAAACGAAAATGGTGGAGCGTGTGAAGGGTGGGGATTTATCAGAATTCAGATCTGTTTTTCCCACCTCGCCAGCGTACATTCACACTGCCAGCGCACGTTCCCACTGCCAGCCTTCTGCCAATGCACGTTCCCACTACGTTTTGACTAATTTCACGCGCATGGTTGGCGTCCGTTAGCGGATGTCGAACGCTGCTGTCTCCACGTGCGTCGCTGAGGTGGCGCGCTCGGAGGTCGCCACGTCATTTTTTTTTTTTGAAACCTTACACCTTCTGGATTATACAATCCAATATGTATTTGTATATATCTAATTGTACAATTCGAAACATTTTCGGATTTGAAATCTCGTGTCGGACTATAGAATCGGGTATGTATTCCCAATCCGAAAAAATGGTAGCATAAAGATTATTTTTAAAGAATACACCCCCAAACTAGCACCGGTACATGCCAAAGAAAACAAACTCAATTACCTCTTACTGTATGGGACATAGAATAAGGACGAACCACTTCTTCTCTACAAGCTTTAAGCAATGGGTTTGGAGTGTTAAAGTTATGGACGTGTGTCAACACTCAATTTCGTCCGGGTTGATTAATAAATTTATTTTCATTATAAAATATAATAAAATAAAGAAAATAAAATATAAAAATAAAAAAAAAATAAAAATAAAAGAAAAAAGGAAAGAAAAGGAAAAAAAGCGTTCGTCCTGAACTGTATTTGGACCGAACGTTTTCACAGACGTTCATCCTTTTCACTGTTCTACTGTTTGGTTTTTCTGTGTGTTAGGACGTTCGTTCTTGGCCTTCAACCGTTCGGTCGTATGTTTTGATGAACGTTTGGGCTCCATCTTATTGGTCTTCAGCGTTCGGTTTTGAACGTTCAGACCATTATTGTGTTCAGCAAATAGCGTTCGGTCATATTAGTGAACGTTCGGTTTTGAAGTGATCTATTCTTTTTGAACGTTCGGTCTTGGTGTTTTAGGGGTGGTTAGCGTTCGGTTTTGAACGTTCGGTCTGGTTCGTGTTTGTCCTGTAATGGCATGTTCGGTTTTGCTGAGGCGCTCGTCCTGGTCGATCCCCCTCTTTTACCGCTCGCCCAGATCACCTTTCATCTGCTACCACTCCTCCGTTCGGCCTCACCGTTCGGTCATCCTTGGCCCAAGTGTTTAAGTGTTCAACCGTTCAGCCTTGTAGCGTTCCTTTTGAGTGATCGGCCCAGTACAGCGTTCGGCAGATTGTGCGTTGAGGCGCTCATCAAAACAGAGGCAATCTCGAGCGTTCGTTCATGTTGGTCTAGAGTTCGTAGGCGTTCGTCCTTAAATTGGTATTCTCAGAAACGTTCGGCCTGGATCAGAGGTCTGCTTTGTGAGCGTTCGGTCTGTGTGTTTAGTTTAGAGCGTATGGTCATGTAATGTGAACGATCGTTCATTACCGAGCGTCCGAATAGTGGTGGCTGCATTTTAAAATTGGTTTGAGCTTTCCACCGAGGATTCCCACCAGCGGTCCACCATCCACCAGCTTGGAGGAGCATGTTGATGGCTGGAAACAGAGATAGAATCCAGCAGCACTTGATGGAAGCAGCACAACAGCAGCACGTTAGAGAGTGGCTGCACTTGAGAGAGAATGGTTCCAGCTGTTTGAAGTTTTCATGTTGGAGAGGTGCTGCATTTCACACTACAGCCTCGCCCAGGCAGCTCCATCAACACGGTCTGGCAGAATGATGAGCACGAGATGGAAGCATGGGCAGCTGAGTTGAATAATAAATTGAAGAGAAGCTCATGGCGTTTTCAGTTTTCACGTGGACAGAGTGGGGGAGCAGAATTTTGGTCAGCAAAAAAACACATAGTGGGAATGAGTGGAGCAGGAGGTCACGGTATTGATACAAGAAAAGCTGAAAGCACATGATGGTGATGAGTGGAATGTTCAGAGAATGTTTGAAATGGAAGTGCATGTTGGTAGCACGTTTACGGCCCACATCTGCGAAATGATAAAGAATAAAAAAGTAATGAAAAGCTTGGTACGTGAAGGAAGAAGGGGCCGTGTATTTTATGAAGGAGAATTTCCATGAATAAAATAAATAAAAATGGCAACACCTGGGGGCTCCCACTGACCATCACTTCCACTAATGATCCAACTCCCATTTCCACCATCCCACTTTCAATATTCCACAAATGTTCCCGCCAACTAACCTTCCCATAATATTCCACTATTCCCCACCGTATCAATCCCCTATCTCCACTTCTCCCATTTCCACTATTCCCCACCATCACCAACCTCACACAAAAAACCGAACTCCACCACAATCCAATCTTCCACTACTGTTTCCCACTATTCCCCACCGTAACAACTTCCACCATTCCACTTCCAAACTTCCACTATGATTCCCCACCATAACAGCTTCCACTATCCTCACTTCCCACCAAGATCTCCACTGACAGTATGGTTTGCTTGCTGCCATATTTAAAAAATAGGAGGAGATTCGTTTGGGCGGGTACTTCCACTTTTGGGTTGTCATCCACGAACGGGCACTTCAGATTTCGGGGGACACCACTTGCTAGGATCCTCCACCAGAGGCAGCCCTTCATTAGCAAGGATTTCCTCTACTCTGAGAAAAAAACTTCGTTCCTACTCATCTTGATCGAGATACCACTTCCATCATCATCATCCTGATCGGACTCTCCCATCATTTTTTTTAACCACTGACCATCCTTCGCTCACCTTTGTCTCCCACTCACCTTCAACACCCATGGCTACCAACCTAAAAACTCTATTGCCTGCAACCATCATGGAGAGGCATGGACTTCATTACCGAACAACCATCCACGCAACCAACTCCAACACCGCATGACCACCACCTATCACCAACACCTCACGGGTCAGCCATCCAAAAAACCGAACTCCACCACCAACATCATGATCCCTTCACGGCGCAACCCTTGATCCTACTTCACAGCTTGCATCTCCCCTCACACTCGATCATCATCCTCCATTGAATTTCACACGTCCTACACTCTTGACCTTTCTTCATTCGTCTCCGATGACCACGGCCACTGCCTATCTTCACCCATCATCATTTATCCCGCCAGCAGACTCATCTTCCGTCAGCAACCATACACCTCTGGCCTCCATCTCCATTGAGACACACTGCTATATTCCATCCATCCACTGATCCCTCTCTGCTCATCACCCACATATTCATTGATATATCTCACTCCCTACCAAACTCCTCTGATTATCTCAACAATAACCTGTATCTACTCACCTGCACACAGAATCCACAACACAACCAAACGCCCATATCCAGCCAACCATTTTCATCCTCACCTCCAACGCGGTCATCAACAAAATCCATTCGTTTCAACTCTCAACCCATTTCCAACTCTCAAGATTTCCTGCGCAAAGTTTTTTTTGGAAGAGTTCGAGTCTGTGGAACGTGCCGCTAGGGTGGCGGTGGCAGCAGCGTAGAAGAGAAGGAGGGAGGTAGAGCAGCGAAGGCTTGGCAACTGGCAGGATCTAAGGCAGCCATCCGAGCACTGGCAGCGGCCGGTCTGGGCGATCGGTGTCGCCGGCGAGGCTGTGGGATGAAGTGGGTGCTTGAGTGGTGGAGCGAGTATATGAGGGAGAGACTTGGATCTTGGATGTTGGGTGCAAATGATTAAAATGAGAGGAAGGAAGAAGAACCGTTTCTGAGTAAAGGAGCTCTGGGCCTGGACCAGCCAATACGTAGCGCACTCCCACTTCCCATTCACACCGCACTCCGCTTTCTACAAACAACAAAGAAATTTGGGTATTGGGCTCATTTCGGTTCTGATACCCGATTTTACTACTGCACCCCATCTTGGGCCTCTACCAAGAATTTTGAGTGGCACCCCTGGTTTTATCTCTACACTCCTATTTTTTATTGGGCTATTCCTCTTTCTTTTTGTCTTAGTTATTTGCTTATTCGTTTTATTTTATGTAATCCCCTTGTAAGATAACCCCATCCCTCTGTATTTATTTGTTTTGTTTATTTATCAAACACTGCACACACTCACTTTTATTAAATGAACAAAAATCACAAAAAATAAGTAATTAAAATAATAATAATAATGAATTTGACAAAAATACAAAAAATATGTTTTAAAGGTTTAGGCACACGTGTGATCGCACGCATCGTCCTTGTGCTAAAAACCTTTTCTCTTTCTTAAATAAAATTATAAAAATATGTTTTAAAGGTTTAGGCACATGTGTGATCGCACGCATCGTCCTTGTGCTGAAAATCTTTTCTCTTTCTAAATTAAAAATACCAAAAATGTGTTTTAAAGGTTTAGGCACATGTGTGATCGCACGCATCGTCCTTGTGCTAAAAACCTTTTCTCTTTCTTAAATAAAATTATAAAAATATGTTTTAAAGGTTTAGGCACATGTGTGATCGCACGCATCGTCCTTGTGCTGAAAATCTTTTCTCTTTCTAAATTAAAAATACCAAAAATGTGTTTTAAAGGTTTAGGCACATGTGTGATCGCACGCATCGTCCTTGTGCTAAAAACCTTTTCTCTTTCTTAAATAAAATTATAAAAATATGTTTTAAAGGTTTAGGCACATGTGTGATCGCACGCATCGTCCTTGTGCTGAAAATCTTTTCTCTCTTTTAAATAAAATTACAAAAAATATGTTTTAAAGGTTTAGGCACATGTGTGATCGCACGCATCGTCCTTGTGCTAAAAACCTTTTCTCTCTTTTAAATAAAATGCCAAAAATACGTTTTAAAGGTTGAGGCACCTGTGTGATCGCACGCATCGTCCTTGTGCCAAAAAACCTTTTCTCTTTCTTCAAAAATTACAAAAATACGTTTTAAAGGTTTAGGCACATGTGTGATCGCACGCATCGTCCTTGTGCTAAAAACCTTTTCTCTCTTTTAAATAAAATTACAAGAAAATATGTTTTAAAGGTTTAGGCACATGTGTGATCGCACGCATCGTCCTTGTGCTAAAAACCTTTTCATTCTCCTGAATAAAAAATACCAAAAAAATGTAAAATCCTCAAAAACTAAAAACAATTATCTTTCAAAATTACAACAGTATCGCCTAGTCAGAACTACGTGATCCTTGATTCTCCATCAAAAGTGGAGATACGTAGGAGCAAGGCCAGTCCTTGTCAGGCTCACTCTCCCAAAAATCCAAATTATCCATAACAAATTTCTCAAATAATTTCCAAACAAATTTCTCAAGCAGTTTCTAAAAGAACTACGTAACCCTGATTTCTCATTCTGAATGAGAATACGTAGGAGCGAGGTCCATCCTTGTCGGGCCCAAAAAGCTAAAAAATATTGTTTGTTTATTTAGAGTTTTATTTTAAGGGAAAGTTAAACATTTTGAAAACCACATCCATATTCGCACATTTAGTTAAAGGTACTGCCCTAGGGCAGGCGTTGTAGGGTGCTAATACCTTCCCTACACGTAACCGACTCCCGAACCAAGAATCTGGTTCTATTTGACCATGCCTTATCATTTTATGTTTTTTCCGTAGTTTTCCAGAATAAACTATGGTGGCGACTCCAAAATCTCTTTTCAAAACCCGTTTCTTTTCGGATCGTCGTCCCGTCGCGATTCCGGTTGCGACAGATGGCGACTCCACTGGGGAATTGCCAGAGAGTCAGGCCATTTAATTAGATGTGCGAATTCAATGTGGTTTTTCTTTGTGTTTTTCTTCTCCTTTTTCTTTATCTTATATTTGATATTTGTCATAATTGTATGTGTGTTTGTTTTGATTATATTGAACCCTAGGATAGAAAACATGTTATGTCTGCCTGGGAATCTTCTGGTTGTTTTGCAGGTGAGGGTTTGGGGTGTACCATTGCATTCTCCCTTCACACACACACATTGTATGCATATCATGAGTGAGGCCCTATACCCGGGTCTGAGCGCAACTTAGAAATAGAGGGGTTGTGTAGCGGTGTCATTTGGGACATACTTCCTGTTTGGCTATCGTGAGAACCCCAGCCAGAGTCTGTTCTCTTCATTTGTGTCTCCACATCTAGTTGATTACTCTGACTGTTGTGGAGAAACAGTGAAAAGAACCATAGCTCTGGTGGCCTGACTTAAGAATTAGGAAGCTATCCTTGTGAGTGCATATATTTGGCCTTAGAACTTCAGTCATTCAACCTTTGATAAGGCACAAAAGGGAGAAACGTGTATTCTTATAACCCTCATGTTCGCTTAATAAAAATCACTCACCTTGTACATATCATCATATCTCTTTATCTTTTTTCCTTCTTTTGCTTTTTCCTTTTTTCTTCGCTCATTGTTTTTTTTTTATATAGTCTTGTCACATTTTTGCGGATTCTAGTCAAAAATTATAAAGTTGTGATTAAGGCCTTTAAGCTAAAGATGGGAATTAACATGGAATTTTGAGTCAAGGGGTATTCGAGTTCATATATTTTGTTGATGCACGTCAAACAAAGGAGGGTAATATTGGTGGAGTATAAGAATTTGTTGAACCCTCCAGAGTGGAGGAATTTGAGTAAATCTTAGATACACTTCTCGGATGCAAGGTGCCTACATTTACCTCGGGAAATATACCCCTACTCATAACTAGTGCGAATCAGGAAAGTACACCCAATGAAGTTGGAAAGCGAGTTCACAATCAAGGGCAAATTGAGGGGTTTCCTCAAAGATACTTATAGGAATACCTACATCGTTTGGCTTAAGAGGAAAATTAGGAAATGTTTACAGATGTATTAGCCCTTCTCTTGTATGGTGTCATGCTTTCTACTAAAATGTTAAGAACCTCGTCGATTATGCCGCTATGAATGCATTTGTGGGAGACAAAGAGCGCTGTGAGAATCTACTCAGTGCCATCCTGGCTGAAGTTTATAGGACCCTTAATCGTTGTTACGAACTTAAGGGGGTAAAGATGTTATGTTGTCTACATGTGGTTCATTTCCCGTGAGACTGGAGGCGCCTTTAATTCCCCGTACCCCATGGACGAGCTATTGCAGTGAAAACCGAATGTGAAAGGAGCAAATGAATGGGCGTAACTTTGTGCAAGTTTAAACGAAGAACAAGTTAAATGGTATGTCCCTTGGCAGCATAGATCGCAGATTATATATCATTGCGGGAGCTAAAAATGAGCTTGGAGGAGTCTCCAACAAATTATAGAGATGAACCAACCACAAGGCACGCAGAAACTCTCGTCACACATGCAGAAACGCTCGTCGCCGAAGTGACGCCAAGTGAACTTTCGTCTAGACGACGCTCGTCCTGGAGTAGAAGAGGATGCTCGTTTTGAAGAAGACGCTCGTCCAGATGACATGAGAAGAGGACATTCGTCCAGGACGCTTAGAAAGGGCGATCGTCCAGGCAGAAATGGACGCTCGTCCAGGCCAGAGAAGAGGACGCTCGTCCCGATTTCAGTGGACGCTCGTCCACTTTCAGACTTTTGCTGATGTGTCTATTTTAACCGAGAAACGCAAAGGGGTTACGGTCTTTGTTTCTTCGGAGGTGCATCTCACTTATAGGAAAGCCTGGAGTGCTGCTAGGGCTCCTGGGAACACTCCCTTCTTCCTCTTGGGTTCTTCATCTTCTTTCGTGGTCATTTTACCTTGTGAGGAATGAACTTTTGCTAAAATGATTCGTCAAGTTAAGAACGCTTACAAAAATGTTGTTCGCTTCGAAGAAAGGCCCAAGATCATGAACTGCTAATGAAAGTTTCCTTAACCAATGAATCGCAGAAAGGGTTAAGACAATCAAGTTGTAATTAATTTCCCTTACCCAAATTGTGGAAGGAAATTTCAAAATGATGAGCCGTGGATAGAAGCAGCAATGACAAAACTAGAAGGAATGTCGGCGTTTAGCTAAGAGGGAACATAAAAGATTGATGAGTTAGATGAAGAAAGAATATGTCGTTGAATAAGGACAAGTTACGAAGAATTGGAAGAAAAGTCTCTCACAATTAGCTTCCCTCATCAATGAAATCGTTGAAGATGTTCTTAAGCTTCTTAGCTGATGCTGAGTCTGCATTGCCAATCCTTAACCCGCCTAAGGGGATTGAAACATTCCTCAATTACTGCGAGAAGCTGATCAGGCAAATGAAGGATGTGATGACTAAAATGGTTGACCAAGAATTCCTATGTCTCACATTTTGGGAACTTTTGAATGATGAATTACCTTATTGATTCTGTTCCATGTTAATTTCTAAATTATACCGGGGCAATATTTTCACAGCTTTATAGTTTCTGACTAGAGAATTTGAACTATGTTGTCTTTTCTTTTCTTTTTTATTTTTATTTTCTTTTTCTTAATTTGTTTCAAAAAAAAAAAACAAAAACAGTTAAACATCTAAGACACCCTAAAGGACATGAACCAGTACCAAAATCATGGGGAACCAAGTAGAAGTTCAAGAAGGATTGAAAGCCGATATCCAACAGCTGAAGGGACAAATGAGCCTAATTCCAGAGGCCCTGAATGCCTTACAAAGCCCTGGAGATTCGTCCGCACAACGACTACAACAAGAAGTTCCGGAAGCACAAACTTTCCCTTCCCATCGTCTTCCCTAGAATTACACTACACCCTTGGGAGTTGGACTCAGGACAACTTTGCATTCAAAAGGCCGAGATAATACGAGGAAGGAGGCAACAAGCTTAGGGTAACCACTTTTATGGTCCCTACAAAAAATGATTCAGCCCAGTGTAGTGAGGAAGATAATGACAAAGCAACCTGAGTTGAAATCCTTTCCTCATGTTATTACGCCAGTGGATTTTGAGTGCGCTCATCTTGAATTTTCATACATTCAGTCTTGTGGAGATGTGGTGGATTTTTATTTTTTTTCTTGAGGTAGTGCAAATACAACATGGACGTGGCATCACATTGATTACAACTACAAAGCATGGTGAGGAAGGAATATGAATTATACAAAGGATACGTTCAAAGGTGGAAAGAGATTGTTGCTCAAGGAAAGTCTCTTATGAGTGATAACGAGATCGTTGACACTTTTCTAGATACTCTGCAATCACCCTTCTGCGAGACCATGATGAGCAGTGTTTTCCTAAGCTTCTTAAACTTGCGATAATCCAGGAAAGAATTGAAATTGGTGTGAAGACTGAAAAGATCGTGCAAGGTCCTACCATGACAACGAATGTGAACAAGTCTGGTCTAAGCCTCGGACAAGGAGAGAAGAAAAAGCTCAATCACATCCTACGGCTCAAATATCGTTGGCCTACCCTTTGAAACTACTCCGAGACAAGATTGGACTCAGCCCAAACTCAATTTCTCACCAAGTTGTCGGGTAGAAAATTGTTGATCAAGAGAAAAGGCCTACGAGTTTCACTCCTATTCATATAACTTATGCAACATTGCTTCCAAGTCTTATGCATAAAAAGGGATGGTTTCCGCTTGTTACATGGAGCCTTTAAAGCCTCAATACCTCAGGACTCATGATACAACATACACAAAAGGTGATTACCACGGAGTGGCCATCAATCGTTCTACCAAAAGTGCTGGTGGTTCAAGCGAGAAGGCAAACTTTGATTCATTCAAGATATTTAAAGTTTGAAGAAAGTTAATCCAGCACTGTGGCAAGGCGTGAGTTCACCTCTACAAATGCCATAGACAAATGAAGAGGACCCTAGTACTATCTGGGAAAGCATGGGTTATTGTAAAAGGCGACACTGATGTCGTTTTTGCTCATGTTTTGGATTGTTTTGCTATGAGAGCTATGTGCATTGATATCATGTTTCAATCCATCACTCTTAAGGTGAATTTTTCATTTAAGAGGAATCCTCAAGATTTACTGGAAATCTGTCCTAATAGGGTGTCATGGAGAATGAAAGCCACAAAGGATAAATTAAGAATTTTTTAAAGAAAATCTTGAGTCATGTGTCTTCCTTACAAATCGCCAATTTTCTGTTTGCAAAAATAGCAAAAAAATTTAAACGATAAATCAAAAACAAAGTTGCAGTGTAAGATTTTGCCCAATTTTGATGTTTTCTCTCGAAACGTGTTTTTCACAAATAAGGGTTTTTCAACGTGTTTTCCATCAGAGGCTTGTTAGGAGCCCATTTCTTCATTTTTTTTATATACAAATAATTTTTGAGTTTTCACTTCTAAATTCATTTTTCGAAGTTAATTTTCCTTATTTGTAAATATTTTTTAAGCCCATTTTTCTAAT
Organism: Vigna nakashimae; assembly: GCA_034642375.1. Taxonomy (NCBI): domain Eukaryota; kingdom Viridiplantae; phylum Streptophyta; class Magnoliopsida; order Fabales; family Fabaceae; genus Vigna; species Vigna nakashimae. The sequence continues at coordinate 26,233,295 of CM067763.1, read as the reverse complement.
GGTTTCGTACAAAGAATTGATTGAAAATTTTAGACTAAATGCATCAAATAAAAATCATAAAGGGCTAATTTATTTCATCAAGTGAGCAAACTTTACAGAGGAAAAAGGTTTGAACAGAGAGATTAATTTGAATACAAGGCCACAATAAAAAAAAAAACAGGGATACACAATTTTAGATCTAACAAAAAAAACGCAAGGTTACTTTACCTTACAAAAAAAAACACACATAAGAGCAATAATAGTAAGGGTGTGCAGTGGTCGATCGCGGACGATCGTTAAGGTTACAATCCAGGAAATAAACAAAAATTGAAAGCATAAAATAACTTAAGTGTCCATATTACAGTCCTTATTCAAATTTTGGCCACACTCGGCCCACAAAAACATAAAAAAAAAAGGGGTTTTCAGCGAAAAAAGAATTCTCGAGCTGGTTGTGGTGGTCTAAGGGAAAGCTCCGTTGAGGGACCTCTGGTACGAAAAGTCGTGGGCGGAGGCGGAGGAATCTCTGTTTCTCCATCGATTATGATGGGAACGGGGAAGAGGTCCAGAAGCTTTGGAGCCTTCATGATTACCCAACCGGTTTCTCCAAAAAACAAAAATAATAAATAAATAATTGTGCCAAAAGAAGGAAGAGAGGGAGAAAATTGAAAAGTCAAGGATGAATTTAGGATTTTTACCATACATATACAGAGGTAGTAGAGAAAAGAGGGTGCCGGTGGGATCCAATTCTGCTTGCCAACGTCTTACTCTATTCCCATGATTGCTAAACCAGCACTGAACGTTGTACTCCCCCGCTTCTCCAAATGCCCTGATTCGAGTAGTGATCTCAAAAATCTGAGCTCGACTTGGGTGAGTGACTCCGTAATTGTAAATGTTGGTCATTATCCTGATTTGGTCTTCTGTCGGACGCCACTTTGAGCAGGTCGGTCTCTCCATTTCCATTTCCTTCTCATCCATTTCCCTAATTCGTCTAAATAAATAATAAATAAAAAAAAAAGAGCAAAAACAAAACAAACCATAAATAACAAAAATATTATGTTCTTAGTCTAATGTCTTCTTCCATTGTGTTTCTTTTAAGCTAATTTTGTTCTTTGTATTGGGTCTTTCGAGTCTCGTTGTCCAGTTTGTGATCTGTTTCATGGTCCTCGCAAAGGTTCCTAAACGGATCTACGTCTAGATTGTCCATGTCCATGTCCTTGTGCTCATACGAGTAATTTTTCTTTTAAGTTTTCTGTTTTTATGGGGTACGTGGCATTGTTCTACCCGATTGTCTCTGTCATACCTTCAAACGAAGGGAGATTAGCGTCTGGTTTCCAGCCTATATACCCCTTATCTTTGTTAAGACAGTTGTGTTTTTAAGTGTTTTAAGTTTTTAAGATCAAAAAAAAGAGGGCCCAGAAAGAAATGCAGAGAAAGGCGAGAGGGAAATAAAAGCAGACAAAGCGAAAAAAGCAGAAGAAAATGAAGAGCTTGCAGAAAAGAAAAAAAACATGAAAGCAGAAAGAGCAACAAACGGAAAGAAAAGGAAGGCAGAGAAATCATAAAGGAAAGCAGGAAAAGGGGAAGAGGTGAAGAAGAGCAGAAAGCTTAAAAGAAAAACGAATGGAAAGAGGGAAAGAAAAACTTGAAAGCAAGGAAAGAAAAACACCAAAGAAGAAAAGGAAGATCTAGAAGAAGGAGGACTTACCCGGAAGCAGAAAGGCTTACAGAAGCTCGTCGCAGCACTCGGAGGCCTTCAGAGGCACGCGGGGACAGAGGCTCCTAGCAGATCCAGAAGCTCAAGAGAGGGAGAGTTAGAGAGAAGGAAGAGCGGAGGAATGTTTTAGAGAGAGAGCGAGTGGTCAGGAAATGCCCTCAGATGCCAGGGAGTGAGCTTTTAAAGCTGAGTTGTTTCCACTGTTACAACAGTTCCGGTCTCAGTACCGAAACTGTTGTCACAGTTCCGGTTTTCCTGATTTCAGATTCAAAAATAAAAAAAAATATATAAAAATTTGAAAATCTGAAAACGGGTAGGATTGTATTGGGTCGATCCGGCCCAATTCAGGAGACTTATTAGATGATCCGGTTTCAAAAAAAAATAATAATAATAATAATAATAAAACAAAATATAAAAAATATGATAAATAAGAAATTTTTCACAAATAATAAGTGGAGTGATGTAAAATTGGAAGTGTTCAAAATTGTTTTTCATTTGCATGATAAAGGATATTTTTCAGGTTCATTGGGCCTCGTTGTCATGTTAGCTTTCTTTGAACCCAATTCTTTCTGAAATGTAAATTTGAGTGAAAAATTATTTTGGCATGTTTGTAATTTCACATCACACTATTTTGTTTGATTTTATTCCTTCTTCTTCTACAGTTTGAATAAATTTAAGAATAAAAATCTGAAAAAGAGAAGCGAACAGTGCTCGAGCCCATTAGGCCCAATAGTCTTCGTGGTTTTCTCTCGAGTCTACTTCTTTTGAAAAAATATCAAAAATATTTTGTTTTCACATTTTTGCTGTTGGATGATGTTTAGTACATTTGTTCAAATTGTCCTGTGTGATTTTCTTCGAATTTGTAGTAAAAAAAAATCTGAAAATGAAAGGGAACAGTGCTCGAGCCCATTAGGCCCAATGGCCTTCGTGGTTTTCTCTCGAGTCTACTTCTTTTGAAAAAATGTCAAAAATATTTTGTTTTCGCATTTTTGCTGTTGATTGATGTTTAGTACATTTGTTCAAATTGTCCTGCGTGATTTTCTTTGAATTTGCACCAAAACAAAATCTCCGAGAATGAAAGATGAATAGTTTTTGAGCCCAGTAGGCCCTTTTGTCATATGTGGTTTCTCTTGAACCAGTGCATCTGAATTTCTGAAAAAAAAATAAAAAATATGTGTTTATGTAGATTTTGTATTTTCAATTCACATTTTTCCTTCCCATTTGTGTGACAAGTATTTGTGCAAAAAAAAATAAATAGAGGAATTCAGGCCCTTGTGATGAACGGGTCGCACCGCTCACAAAAATTGTGCATAAAAGAAATGCAGTATAGTTTACTAGGAGGTGACTCCTAGGTCGTCTCTCAAAGACCAATTTGTGTCGGTTTAGTCTCAGATTTTATACACGAAGTGGGGGGTTTGTGGATGTTTTTGAGATTGTGCGGAAAATAAAAGTAAAAACTGGAATTAAAAGCGTTGAAATAAATTTTAAAACAATAAAACCTGAACGATAAAAGACGGTAGAAATAGAAAAGGTTGAAAATAAAATGAATGATAAAATGCAATGATAGAATTTAACAGTTTAGAAATAAAAGAGACAACAAAAATAAAACACTTAACTGAAGATAAAATTTATCATGCATTCAACACTTCAATTAAAATTCAACACTTGGAAAGAAAATGAAAATGAAAAGGAAATGAGCAACCGTGAAACACTTCTATTACACTACACGTTTCAGAAATAAAATTTTACATTTGTGCACTATAAATGAAAATGGAGAGAGTTATTTGAAAGAGGAAGAGGCAAGAGCCTCCTCCAGGCAGTGGCTTCTATCCTAAACTCCTTCTAAACTAATGCTAAAATCTACTAAAATCTCCTCCTCAAATCCCTGCTGCTTGCTGCCATTTATAGCTAAAAATCTGACTTCTTTACTCAATTAATGAGCAAATGGGACCTCCATTTTGTGGTATCCGTTTCCAATCCAAGATTCACGTGAATTCCCTTTCAACTTTCTATTTCAAACTGCTGTAGCTTCATGTCCGTGAACTACTCTTTCTTCCAGCCGTGAGCTTCTTCTTTTTCTTCTGGACCGTGAAGGCCTTCTTCAAGGTGCTGGACGTGAGCTTTCATGGGGTGGTGGCTCCCTTTTCCAATCAAGCTTCACACTTCAAAATGAATATCTCCATGGGACGGCGTTTTCGTTCTTGTAAGGAAAAGGAGCTAGTACAAGGATAACAACGGGCGACCTTCCTTGAGTTGGTGGGATAGAAGTAGTCTTAGTGAAACGAATCACTAATGGTTCTGGTAGAATCATACCGGATTCATCACTAGTTTGTGCAAATACGTCTCCCTCCTCATTCTTGTAACATACCTGCATCAGACCACGATCTAGCAGGTCTTGCAAAATTTCTTCAAACTCAACACACTCCTCAATAGAGTGCTCCGCATCTGGGTGGAATGCGCATGCCATACTCTCATCATAATCACCCTTCAAGATACCCACTTTCAGCAAAACCTCCAAAATAAACCTCCTAGAGCTCCTGACTTTTTTCACATTTCTCACCAGCTCATGCTTTTTCACTTCGACAACATTCGTCGAAGCACTTCCATGCCCCGATAAAGGATTGGCCTCGATACTAGGCTTATCCTCTTGGAACTTTAACCACCCAGAATCAATTAGAGTCTGCACTTTATGCTTGAAAGCGAGACACCTCTCAGTGGAATGCCCCGCGGCCCCTCCATGATAACTACACTTTGCCTCTGCATCATAGCCTCTTGGGTACGGAGGCTGCAAAGGCTTCAGGGGACAAACGACCACCAGACCTTGTTTGATAAGATGAGGCAATAATTCCGTGTAAGTGGTAGGAATTGGGGTAAAGTTAACATAATTTCTTTCTTGGTTCCTTCTTGGATAAGTATTTGGACCCACATTCACATTGGAACCTACGTTTGCCCCTCCCCTCCAATTATTCGTCGGGATGTATTGTGGTTGATAGTACCCTGGTTGTTGTTGAGGCCTAATTTGATGACCAAATGACGCGTTAGCTGCATGTGGATGTTGACCCCAGTATGGTCGATAGTTATGAGTGGGAGCCTGACCTCTCCACACCGGGGTTGCAGATGTTGCATGTACATCTCCTTCCTTTCTTTTTCCTGAGTTGAAGTTGGGTTTTTTGGAATTTGCAACCACCGACGAGCCATATGCAATCTTCCCATTTTTCAACCCGATCTCTATCCGCTCGCCTATCACGATGATATCGGCAAAATTTGAAGATACATTTCCCACCATATGTTCATAAAATGGTGGTTGGAGCGTATTTACAAACATTGCTACCATTTCTCTATCATACAAAGGTGGCTCAACTTGTGCAGCCAATTCCCTCCACCGCTGAGCATACTCCTTAAAACTTTCGTTGTCTTTCTTCGACATGTTTTGCAGCTGTAACCGATCGGGCGCCACATGTGTATTGTATATGTACTGTTTCACAAAAGCATCAGCCAAGTCCGCCCAACAACGAATTCGAGTCGGCTCTAAATGGGTATACCAGTTTAATGCCACTCCAGCCAAACTATCTTGAAAAACATGGATGAGCAGCTGCTCATCATAAGCATATGCAGCCATCTTTCTGCAAAACATGGTCAGATGGCTCTTTGGGCATGTATTTCCCTTATACTTCTCAAAATCTGGCGCTTTGAACTTATGTGGTATTTTGACGCCAGGAACCAAGCTCAATCTAGCAACATCCCCGAATCCATAACTTTCATACCCCTCAACAGCCCTCAATCTTGCCTCTAGGCTCTCAAGTTTATCCTTCGCCCCATCAACATTACTAGTTACCCCCTGAAACGAAGTATATGGCGCAGCCCCTGTAGAAAAGCCCTCTCCGGTAATCACAGGTGGCACTGGGGTTACTCGTATTCCATTAGACATGGTTGCATGCATTCCTTCATTTACCATAGGTGCAGACATTACAACAGGTCCCTGAGTACTGATTGGCGGTACGTTAGCAGTGGTAGGGAAAGAGAATGAAGTCTGCTCCCCTTCTGTGTATTCTCCCACAGGTGGGGTGTAACCTGGGGGTAATCCATACATTGGGAACGAAACAGATTGGCTCCCAGCATTGAACAACGGAGGGTAATATTGAGCACTTCCCTCACCTTGCGCAGGCGTTACCCCTCCCGTAGTCTTCAGAGCTTCGAGAGCCGTCAAAATCTGGGCCATTTGATCCTTCAACTGGCTGACATCGGCCTTAATAGATTCGTGTGACTGCTCCCAATTCTCCATGACCTTCGAATTAGCTCTGGTCCTGTACGGATGTCTTGGAAAACTTGCCGTTGTTCTCTCACTTGTACTGATGATTATTTTTTATTAGATAAGGATGAAAAATGCAAAAAGAAAACATGATGCATGCTAGTGATAAGTGGAAATCACAGGATAACGATGACAATACTGATGGAAAATTAACACAAGCCGATACCAAACAAACATCCCCTATCTTTCATTTCAAGAAAATTTGATCCATTACATCGTCTAAGTAACAAAACACATAATTCTGATGTACATCAATCCCGCGCCCGGGCAATGAAAGATTTCATCTCTCCCACCAACCATTTACAATGATTAATAAACAAATCTATTTCCGCTGGTGAGTTACAAAAATGAGTACTAGCTTCAGCATTCGACACCATCCTGGGGATGTCTTCAATTGCCCCATTTGCCAAAGCAGCCAACTGAGAGAAACTTTCCTTCCAGTGCTTTACAGCCATTTCTTGCTCTGCGATGTGCTCTTCCATTTGCTTTATCAAGGCCTGATGCCTTTCTTCAAATTCTATCGACCTCCATAGCTCTTCCTGTTCCTCAATACATTCCTCCATTTGTCTTATCAGAGTTCGATGCTCTTCTTCTGCTGCTGTTAGCTTCCAACGCTCCCGATTCATGTCCGCCTCAAACGACATGGCCATCTCTTTCATCTCATGCCCCGCTTTTTCTATCTGAACCTGCGCTTCTCTTAATCTCTTCAGGGCTTCTCGCTTATCTCTTTTGGCTTCTTCGTAGAGGTGCTTCCACTCCTTTCCCTCTTCTAAAGCCACCTTCTTCTCATTTACCCTCATGGATAATTCCTTACTCGCGGCCGCTAGATCCTGTTTCACTCGAAATGTATAGTCCCTCTCAGCCTTCTGACTTTTGACAATGTTTTCATAAGCCCGCGACTTTTCTTCATTATCATTCTTCATATCCACAAGATCATTACACGCCCTTTGTAATTCGTTTTCCAACCTAGCATTTCTCACCTTCAATTTCTCCATCTCAGCTTTTAATTGTAGCACCTGTCGCAACCGGAATCGCGACGGGACGACGATCCGAAAAATAAAAACTGTTTTTGAAAAAAAAAAATTTCGGAGTCGCCATCTATCGCAACCGGAATCGCGACGGGACGACGATCCGAAAAATAAAAACTGTTTTTGAAAAAAAAAGATTTTGGAGTCGCCACCATAATTTATTCTGGAAAACTACGGAAAAACCATAAAATGATAAGACCTGGTCTGCGAAAATGAGATTCTAAGTTCGGGAGTCGGTTACGTGTAGGGAAGGTATTAGCACCCTACAACGCCTGCCCTAAGGCAGTACCTTTAACTAAATATGCGAATATGATGTGGTTTTCAAAATGTTTAACTATCCCCTAAAATAAGATTCTAAAGAAACAACATGTATTTTTTAGTTTTTTGAGCCCGACAAGGATTGACCTTACTCCTACGTATTCTCATTAAGAATGAGAAATCAGGGTTCCGTAGTTCTTTTAGAAAATTGCTTGAAAATTTATTTGAAAATTGTTTGAGAATTTTGTTTGGAAATGATTTTGATTTTTTTTGGAAAATGAACCTGACAAGGACTGGCCTTGCTCCTACGTATCTCCACTTTTGATGGAGAATCAAGGATCACGTAGTTCTGGCTAGCCATATTGTATGTTGTTTGAAAATGTGGATGTTTTTGGGTTTTGAAAGATTTTGTATTTTTTTGGTATTTTTATAAAATAAACAAAAAATGTTTTCAGCACAAAGACGATGCGTGCGATCACACATGTGCTTAACCTTTAAAATATTTTTGGTATTTTTATAAAATATTTAGATTTTTGCATGATGAGCACTAGGCTGATGCGTACGATCGCACGAGTACTCACACGGCTTTTTTTTCTTATTGTTTGCGTAATGAGCACTAGGCTGATGCGTACGATCGCACGAGCACTCACACGGCTTTTTTTGTTTATTTTAGATTTTGGGTAATGAGTACTAGGTTGATGCGTACAATCGCACGAGTACTCATACCGATATTTATATTATTACATGTTTTTAAAGTTTTATATTTTTTTATTAAGAAGGATAGATGGGTTGAAATGTGAAAAGCATAAAGAAAAATTGTAATAGAAAACACGATGAATTTATAAACTAAAAAAATGATCAAAATGCATATATAAATAGAATGAAGAGAAAATGTATACCTTGTTGAAGATTTGTGTGATGAAATAAAACTCTACTTGTAATAAGTTGTGAGAAAGATAGATGGAAGATGAAGAAGATAACTTTATGGTAGAAATGGGGTACGGGATTTATTATGTATAGAGAGATAGTAAAATGTGAGGGAGAAATGAAGTAGAGTTTCGGGATGGAATGAAGAGATTTTGAGAGAGAAGATATGGATATTATGTAAATTGTGTGTGTGAAGTGAAGAGAATGTAGGTATTTATAGAGTTAAGGATGAAGAAAGTTGATGAACAAAAATAATATAATAAGTTGGTGGAAAATTTAGATGAAATAAAAATTAATCACAAAAATGCAATAAAATAAATAAGTAAAGAAATAAAACGTTTGGGGAAACAAGAAGTTGAATCTGGCAGAGCCGGTTAGACAACTTCTAATCCTTCCAAAATGCAATAAAATAAATAAGTAAAGAAATAAAACGTTTGGGGAAACAAGAAGTTGAATCTGGCAGAGCCGGTTAGACAACTTCTAATCCTTCCAAAATGCAATAAAATAAATAAGTAAAGAAATAAAACGTTTGGGGAAACAAGAAGTTGAATCTGGCAGAGCCGGTTAGACAACTTCTAATCCTTCCAAAATGCAATAAAATAAATAAGTAAAGAAATAAAACGTTTGGGGAAATAAGAAGTTGAATCTGGCAGAGCCGGTTAGACAACTTCTAATCCTTCCAAAATACAAAATAAACAACTAATAACATACAAATGGCATAACATAATCAATATCACGTTTTACAACTATCACACTTGGATATCAACACAAAAGCATACTCTCATTTAAATTCAAAATCATACAGAAACAAAATACTCCATAATCAAGATTTAAGATCAGACAAAAGCAAAATATAGCATATTCAAGGCTCAAGATAATACAAAAGGAGATACTCAAGGTTAGCTTCCCTTACCTCTATTACAGACTTAATCTCCTCGCTCTCTGAAAACTTCCAGAATATCCCCTTTGAAATTAGAAATTCTTCCAACTCTCTTCTCTCCAAAATTTTCTCAATTCTTTTGTGTAAATTTTCAGCCTCCCCCCTTGGCTATTTATAGTAAAAAAAATTTACTATTCATTTGTACTATTCATTTTTACTATTCATTTTTTTATTCATTTTACTATTACAAAATTAATTTTTTATTTGCAAATTGGTGAATTCTGATCTCAAAGCTACGTGGAACACTTATCCTTTCCAAAAATAAATTTTTTTTTTACTTTTCACTTTTTACTATTCACAATTCACTATTCACTATTTACTATTCACTATTCACTTTTTTTTTTATTTATTTATTATTAATTTTATTTACCCGGACGAAATTGGATATTGACAGCTGCCCCTCTTTACTTAGATTTTACTAGATAATATGACAAACAACGTTTGTATATTATCAGAGTAAAAGATAAGTAAAGATAGAAATACTAATTTCGTCTGGGTTTCAAAGAGAAAGGGGGAGAATAACAATCGATTCAAGTACATAAGATGAATAGAATCACGATGCAACAAAAATTGAACTTAAGGGCGAGGCAAAAATTAAACTTAAGGGCCAGTGTGAAAACTGGGCTTGGGGGCCAGCGTGGAAGTTGGGCTTGAGGCCAGTGTGAAAACTGGGCTTGGGGCCAGCGTGGAAACTGGGCTTGGGGGCCAGCGTGAAAACTGGGCTTGGGGGCGAGCGTAAAAACTGGGCTTGGGGGCCAGTGTGAAAACTGGGCTTGGGGCCAGTGTGAAAGCTGGGCTTGGGGGCCAGTGTGAAAACTGGGCTGGGGGCCAGTGTGAAAACTGGGCTTGGGGGCCAGCGTGGAAACTGGGCTTTGGGGGCCAGTGTGAAAACTGGGCTTGGGGCCAGTGTGAAAACTGGGCTTGGGGCCAGTGTGAAAACTGGGCTTGGGGGCCAGCGTGGAAACTGGGCTTTGGGGGCCAGTGTGAAAACTGGGCTTGGGGCCAGTGTGAAAACTGGGCGTGGGGGCCAGTGTGAAAACTGGGCTTGGGGGCCAGTGTGAAAACTGGGCTTTGGGAGCCAATGTAAAAATTGGGTTTTGTGGGCCAGTATGGAAACTGGGCTTTCAAATTTTGAAATTCTTGAAACTTGTAATTTGAGAAATGTTGGCCAGTGTGGAAACTGGGCTTGGGGCCAATGTAAAAATTGGGCTTTGTGGGCCAGTATGGAAACTGGGCTTTCAAATTTTGAAATTTTTGAAACTTGAAATGTTTTGTAATTTTGACACAAATTTGAAAGCTCGATCGACATGAAACAATATGGCTTGATAGAGAAAATCTGAATGTTATTCTTTTTGTGTTTTCTTTGTTTTTTCTTTGTTTTTTTTTTTGAAGAAGGAAATTGAAAACCATTCATGTGAATGAAGAGGATTTCGATGAGAAATACTTTCTTTTTGATAAATATATGAAAACGTTTGCTTTGTTTTGTTTTGTTTGTTTTTTTTTTTTGTTATTTTTTCGAATCAATTGTCTTACTTGCAATCATCAAGACTGGTCATTATTTCCAATGCTTAGAAAAGTGAGGAATGTCATACATCCGAGATCTAACTTTGAGATTATTACATTTTGACTTTTTCTCCCGAGACATCAACGTACATATGCTTGAATTCACTCGCAAGTGAAGAATGAGAGTTGTTTAGAATGGTTTGGAAGATAATGCTAACATGTCACCTCATACGCTCCGTAAAGGAGATGAGTGCCAAAGCGAAACACGAGGTATCTAAAAAGTTGCCCCAGTTTGGTGTGGTAAATCCATGATAATTCTGGTGAAAAATTCAAGTAAGATCTGCAAAGCTACCCAATTCTTGAGATCATGGTTTGACGAAATTTCAAGGAAAAGACGCGAGGTGAGGTTCACCAAGCTGCCCCAGTTTTCGTTGTTTTTTTTTTTTTTTTTGCATGGGGTTCTGTTTGGAAGAAGTAGTGGGTATGAAAGGGTCGGCTAAAAGGATGGATCAAATTGGTTCAATTTTCTTTTGTATGCTTCTGACTGGTTGGTAGAGAGGTCCCCTATTCCTGAGACATTATTCATTTTCGAATCCCTTTTTATTTTTACGACACATTAAAAGTTATTTTGTCTTATCGCAAAATTAAGCTTTATGAAAATATGAGCAATCATTAGTCAATCTCCGTGGACTTTATTAGGCTTGTAACAATGGCTAGGGGCTAAAAGGTATTAAAAGAAAGGGGTATAAAGGCCCAAATGAAATGTTTGTCGGATACATTTTTTTTAAAACAAGGGTTATCATCTACGCATTGTATCAACTATTTGATCTTTTGAGCACTTTGCTTTTGTCTTGAACTTCGTTTTTCCTTCATCTCTGGTTAAGTCTGTTTTATTGTTGTTGTTATTTTTTTTTTTTACCCTTTTTGAAGGATTCACTTCATTTGATCGTTGAGTACTCTTCATCTGCATCCCAAGTTGACTCATACTAATGATAACCCTTGCTTGGGAATAATTTTGAAAAAGAATTTATTTTTGGCTCAAACGGGGTAACAATGGTTATAGTTTTTTTTGCTTTTTGGATAAAGAAAGAAGGCCACACATCATTTTGAACTCTGATTGCTTTATTTTCAAAAATTAATTCTACGATTAGATGACCTCAACATGAGCCGTTTTTTCCTTTTCTTTTCATTCTTTATAGATCACCCTTTCGGGTTTCTGAATCTAGTTGACTTATTCTACTTTTTTTTTGTTATTTTTAATGGATTCAGGGATCACCCTACTAGCGTAAGCGAGAAAACTTTTGGCCATGCCAATTTGCCCCGGTGTAAAAGTTTATTTTGTTACTCAGGGCAGTGACAGTATTTGTTCGGGGAAAATCCTTTTATTTGGGAAGGTGAAGGGTGAGATTTTTCAAACACCATGCGCACAAACGTCTCGAGAGAAAACATCAAATTGTTATTTTTGATTCAACATTTGACCTCGAAAAAAATCTGACACTACAACTTTTGTTTTCTTTTTGTTATCAAATTTTTTATTTTATTTTTATTTTCTATTTTTATATTTTTTTTTGCTATTTTCGAAAAAACAAGAGTTTGACAATTTGCTAGAAAGACAAGTGACTCAATATTGCCTTTTTTTTTTTTTTAAATTTTGTTATTTGCGGCCTTCGTTTTCTCCACGACACCCTATTAGGACATGATTTCCAATAAACCTTGGAGATACCAAATAATGAAAGTTCACATTAAAAGTCACGGATGAAAGCGTAATATCCATGAGCATAACCCTCACAGCAAGACAATTCAAAACATGAACAGAACAACATCAATTTCGCCTTTTACAACAACCTATGCTTTCCCATATAGTTCTTCATTTGTCCATGGCATTTGTAGGGGCGAACTCGCGCCTTGTCAGAGTGCTGGATTGACTTTCTTCAAACTTTAAACATCCTGAATCGATCAAAGATTGCACTTTATGCTTTAGAGCCTTGCATGCCTCTGTTGAGTGTCCACACGCTCCTTCATGATAATCACACTTGGCATTTGTGTCATAGCTCTTTGGGTACGGAGGTCGTATAGGCCTAGTTGGACAAACCTTTATGAGGTTTCTGCGGAGAAGATCTGGCAGTAACTCTGTATAGGTCATGGGGATAGGAGTGAAGTTGGCGACCTTCTCATCACGATTGTAATTTCTTCGCTCAATGGGTCGATTGAACCCATGGGAATGTGACATTTGAGGATAGGCAATAAAATGTGAGTTAGCTCTTCGTTTTTTATCTTTCTCATGTCTAGGACCATATTCATTTAAACTCGCTACTAACTGTGGGCCTAGTGCAATTTTTTCATTTCTTATGCCACCCTCGACCCTCTCTCCAATTACTACTATGTCAGCAAAACCTGAGGAGACACTGCTTATCATGTGTTCATAAAATGGTGGTTGTAGAGTATTCAAAAATATGGTAGTCATCTCCTTGTCGCTCAAAGGCGGTTCTACTTGAGCAGCAATTCCTCTCCACCTTTGGGCATATTCTCTGAATGATTCAGATTCTTTCTTCACCATGTTTTGCAGTTGTATTCTATCAGGTGTTAGATCTTTATTATATTCATACTGCCTTAGGAATGCATCAACCAGATTTTTCCATGAGTAGATGTGAGTAGTTTCTAAGCGCATGTACCAAGTCAAAGCCACGCCAATTAAACTTTCTTGGAAGATGTGAATCAAAAGTTTTTCATTGTGGGCATAAGCTGCCATTTTTCTGCAGTACATAGTTATATGGCCCCTTGGGCAAGTATTTCCCTGATATTTCTCAAACTCTGGCAACCTGAACTTTGGAGGTATTATCACATCAGGAACTAAACATAGTTTTCTAGCATCTCCAAATTCAGAACTTCCTTCGCCCTCTATGGCTCTCAACCTTTTCTCAAAGACTTCTAATTTACTCCCGTCGTCCTTAAAATCTGCAGGTGTAACGATACAAGATGAAGACTTCGTCTCAGGTTGTTTTTTCATTATCGTGCTCTCAATACCTGGTTGGATCGTCTTTCCCTGAATTGTGAAAGTGGTTGCCCCAGGCTCATCTTCTACTTCAACTGCATTATCTTCGTCCTTTTGAGCGTCAAGATGTTCCAAGCGCACTCCTGAGGGTGGAATGTAATTCGGGGGAAGACCATAGGAAGGGAAAGTTTGTGCCTCTGGAACTCTTTGTTGTGGTCGTTGTGCGCACGAATCTCCAGGGCTTTGTAAGGCATTCAGGGCCTCTAAGATTTGACTCATTTGTCCCTTCAGCTGTTGGATATCGGCTTTCATCCCCTCTTGAATTTCCCCTTTGTTCTCCATGATTTTGCCACTGGTTCGTGTCCTTTAGGGTGTTTTGGAGACTTAGCCGTATTATTATTTTTAAACTAAATTTTATTAGATGAAATAAAAACGAAAAGAAAAGGAGAAAAGACAAAGCAACACAATTACTATAGTAAGAAATTATAAAGATGTGAAAACATTGCCAAATGTATAATCTGGAAATTAACATGAAACAAAGTCAATAAGACAGTTCATCCATAACATTTAAGTTCACCACATGTGAGGTATGCAAAATCACGATCAACTATCACGAGCCTCAGCCACCACATTCTTCATTTCTCTCATCAGTTTCTTGCAGTAATTGAGGAAAGTCTCAACCTTTTTAGGTGGGTTAAAGATCGGCAATGCAGACTCAGCATCAGCTAATAACTTAGGGACATCCTTAATGGCTTCATTGGCAAGGGAAGCTAGTTGTGAGAAACTTCTCCTCCAATTTTCTGTAACTAGATCTTGTTCAACGGTATACTCCTTCATCTGATTCATCCATTCTTGATGTTTCTTCTCTGATTCAGCCCGATGCCAACGTTCCTCCTTCAGTTTCGTTACCGCTGCTTTCGCCTGTTTCTCGACGTCGTTCATTCTAATATGCATTTTGTGCAGCTCCTCTAGTGCCTTTTGCTTGTCCCTCTTGAATTGGTCACACAATTCCTTCGTGACACACTCTGATATCTCAATTATACCATACTCCCGGTCTTTCAAGGTCAGCTCAATGTTGGCCACTATCAGCTCTTGCTTTTGTCTTCTTAACAACTCCTCGTATGCTTTGCTGTTTTCCACACCATCTTGCTTAAGATTCACATAATCACGTTGTAGGTTCTGAAGATTACTGGTCAACTTGATATTTTCTAGTTTCATTTGCTCGAATTTTGCCTTCAACAATTTTATTTCCTCATTTTCAGCTTCATGAAACTGTTTTCCATAATCTAGATTAGGAGAAATTATCTTGAAAGGCAACTTCACTGTCCTAACCCTTTCTGCGATCCAATGGCTATAAGGATATCCTTCATCAATAGTCCATGGTCTGGGGTCCATTTTTGCACGAATAATGTTGCCCCAAGCATTCCTAACTTGATGAAGTACTTCAACAAAGGTTCCTTCCTCATAATAGATTTGCAACATGGCAAGAGATGCAGGTGTAGGTGATCCTCTCATAGGATGCCCAAATTGCCTTTGTGCTAACACAGGATTGTAATTAATACAACACCTGATACCCATGAGAGGTACATTAGGGTACTTCCCGCAATGATATATAATTTGCGATCTACGCTGCCAAGGGACACACCACTTAACTTGTTCTTCATTTAAACTTGCACAAAGTCGCGCCCATTCATCTGCCCCTTTCACATTTGGTTTACACTGCAATAGCTTATCCATGGAGCACGAGGCATTTAAGGCGTCCTCAGTCACACGGGAGATGAACCACATATACAACACTGGCAGACAACATAACATTTTTCCTCCCTTTAGCTCATAACAACGATTAAGGGTCCCATAAACTTCAGCCAGGATAGCAGTAACTGGATTCTCACAGCGCTCTTTGTATCCCACAAATGCGTTCATGGCGGCATAGTCGACGAAATTCTTGACATTAGGAAAAAGCATGACACCATAGAAGAGAAGAGTCAATACATCCATAAATGTTTCCCAGTTTTCTTCTTCAGCTAAACGATGCAAGTATCCTATTAGGTATCCTTGAGGAAGGCCCCTCACTTTGCCCTTGATTGTGAACTTGTTCTCCAACTTCATAGGGTGTACTTTCATGATCCTCGCTAGCTGCAAGACAGGTACATACTGCCCAAGGTAATTGTATGGAGCTTTTCCCTCAAGAGGTATATTTAAAATTTGCTCGAATTCTTCCACTGTTGGCACTAGTTGGAAATCTTGAAAAGTGAAACACCTCAATGGTGGATCATAGTATTGGGCTAAAGTAGTAATTGCTGATGTTTGGACCTCCACCTCTAATAGGCTCAACAAATTCCCATACTCCTTCTTGAATGCATCCTTTTGGGATGTCTTCAATTTCATTACCAGTTTTCTCAGACCATTCATATTTCCTTCCTCCGCTTCAATGGCTATCCTTTCCTTTAAAATGTTTGAACTTGTAGGTCGGTCAACTTCCAATCTCATGTTAATTTCCATTTTACCTCTACGGCTTAGTCACAAATTTATAACTTCCTACCTAGAACAACAAGACCATAAAAAAAATGCATGAGAAAGACGCATAATGATATAGTGATATATACAACATGTTTAATTTTATTAAAAAATAACGGTTATAAGACGACATACATCTCCCTTCGTGCCCTAGATAAGGTTTGAGACTTGAGGTTCAAAGTTAAATATATGCAATCTCACAAGGATAGTTCCCTAATGCTTAAATCAAGGCCACCAGAGTTATGGCTCTTTTCACTACATCTCCACAACAGTCAGAGTAATCAACTAGATGCGGAGACATAAATGAAGAGAACAGACTCTAGTTGGAGTTCTCACGATAGCCAAACAGGAAGTACATCCCAGAGTGACACCGCTACACAACCCCTATAATTCTAAGTTGCGCTCAGACCCGGGTATAGGGCCTCACTCATGATATGCAAAATGTGTGTGGAGGGAGATTATAATGCAAAACAACACACAAATAAGTAGATATATAACATGTCATCTACCCTAGGGTTCAATATGGAACAATCAAAACAAACGCACATGCAATTATGCCAAATATTAAACATATATAAAGAAAAAAAAAGGAAGGAAAACATAATGAAAAACCACATCGAATTCGCACATCTAATTAAATGGCTTGACTCTCTAAATTCCCCAGCGGAGTCGCCATCTGTCGCAACCGGAATCGCGACGGGACGACGATCCGAAAAATAAAAACTGTTTTTGAAAAAAAAAAATTTCGGAGTCGCCATCTGTCGCAACCGGAATCGCGACGGGACGACGATCCGAAAAATAAAAACTGTTTTTGAAAAAAAAAGATTTTGGAGTCGCTACCATAATTTATTCTGGAAAACTACGGAAAAACCATAAAATGATAAGACCTGGTCTGCGAAAATGAGATTCTAAGTTCGGGAGTCGGTTACGTGTAGGGAAGGTATTAGCACCCTACAACGCCTGCCCTAAGGCAGTACCTTTAACTAAATATGCGAATATGATGTGGTTTTCAAAATGTTTAACTATCCCCTAAAATAAGATTCTAAAGAAACAACATGTATTTTTTAGTTTTTTGAGCCCGACAAGGATTGACCTTACTCCTACGTATTCTCATTAAGAATGAGAAATCAGGGTTCCGTAGTTCTTTTAGAAAATTGCTTGAAAATTTATTTGAAAATTGTTTGAGAATTTTGTTTGGAAATGATTTTGATTTTTTTTGGAAAATGAACCTGACAAGGACTGGCCTTGCTCCTACGTATCTCCACTTTTGATGGAGAATCAAGGATCACGTAGTTCTGGCTAGCCATATTGTATGTTGTTTGAAAATGTGGATGTTTTTGGGTTTTGAAAGATTTTGTATTTTTTTGGTATTTTTATAAAATAAACAAAAAATGTTTTCAGCACAAAGACGATGCGTGCGATCACACATGTGCTTAACCTTTAAAATATTTTTGGTATTTTTATAAAATATTTAGATTTTTGCATGATGAGCACTAGGCTGATGCGTACGATCGCACGAGTACTCACACGGCTTTTTTTTCTTATTGTTTGCGTAATGAGCACTAGGCTGATGCGTACGATCGCACGAGCACTCACACGGCTTTTTTTGTTTATTTTAGATTTTGGGTAATGAGTACTAGGTTGATGCGTACAATCGCACGAGTACTCATACCGATATTTATATTATTACATGTTTTTAAAGTTTTATATTTTTTTATTAAGAAGGATAGATGGGTTGAAATGTGAAAAGCATAAAGAAAAATTGTAATAGAAAACACGATGAATTTATAAACTAAAAAAATGATCAAAATGCATATATAAATAGAATGAAGAGAAAATGTATACCTTGTTGAAGATTTGTGTGATGAAATAAAACTCTACTTGTAATAAGTTGTGAGAAAGATAGATGGAAGATGAAGAAGATAACTTTATGGTAGAAATGGGGTACGGGATTTATTATGTATAGAGAGATAGTAAAATGTGAGGGAGAAATGAAGTAGAGTTTCGGGATGGAATGAAGAGATTTTGAGAGAGAAGATATGGATATTATGTAAATTGTGTGTGTGAAGTGAAGAGAATGTAGGTATTTATAGAGTTAAGGATGAAGAAAGTTGATGAACAAAAATAATATAATAAGTTGGTGGAAAATTTAGATGAAATAAAAATTAATCACAAAAATGCAATAAAATAAATAAGTAAAGAAATAAAACGTTTGGGGAAACAAGAAGTTGAATCTGGCAGAGCCGGTTAGACAACTTCTAATCCTTCCAAAATGCAATAAAATAAATAAGTAAAGAAATAAAACGTTTGGGGAAACAAGAAGTTGAATCTGGCAGAGCCGGTTAGACAACTTCTAATCCTTCCAAAATGCAATAAAATAAATAAGTAAAGAAATAAAACGTTTGGGGAAACAAGAAGTTGAATCTGGCAGAGCCGGTTAGACAACTTCTAATCCTTCCAAAATGCAATAAAATAAATAAGTAAAGAAATAAAACGTTTGGGGAAATAAGAAGTTGAATCTGGCAGAGCCGGTTAGACAACTTCTAATCCTTCCAAAATACAAAAATAAACAACTAATAACATACAAATGGCATAACATAATCAATATCACGTTTTACAACTATCACACTTGGATATCAACACAAAAGCATACTCTCATTTAAATTCAAAATCATACAGAAACAAAATACTCCATAATCAAGATTTAAGATCAGACAAAAGCAAAATATAGCATATTCAAGGCTCAAGATAATACAAAAGGAGATACTCAAGGTTAGCTTCCCTTACCTCTATTACAGACTTAATCTCCTCGCTCTCTGAAAACTTCCAGAATATCCCCTTTGAAATTAGAAATTCTTCCAACTCTCTTCTCTCCAAAATTTTCTCAATTCTTTTGTGTAAATTTTCAGCCTCCCCCCTTGGCTATTTATAGTAAAAAAAATTTACTATTCATTTGTACTATTCATTTTTACTATTCATTTTTTTATTCATTTTACTATTACAAAATTAATTTTTTATTTGCAAATTGGTGAATTCTGATCTCAAAGCTACGTGGAACACTTATCCTTTCCAAAAATAATTTTTTTTTTTACTTTTCACTTTTTACTATTCACAATTCACTATTCACTATTTACTATTCACTATTCACTTTTTTTTATTTATTTATTATTAATTTTATTTACCCGGACGAAATTGGGTATTGACAGCACCTCTTCACTTTCTGGAGCTTGGGATGGTCCTTCACTAGCTGATTGATCCTTGATTGGCTTGAAAGGCAACTTGACTATTTTCACTCTCTCCAGAATCCAGGTGTGATAACTGACCCTACTATCCACTACTCCATCCCTCAAGTCCTTCTCTGCTCGAACAACATTTTCCCAGGCGCTTTTAACCTTTCTTAACAATTCGATGAAATGCCCGTCTTCGTAATAAATGAATAGGGTAGCAAGGTAATCTGATGAAGGTGCCCCTTTCATGGGATGCCCAAATTGTCTTTGCACCAAAAGGGGGTTGTAATTAATACAGTACCGGGCACCTATGAGAGGCACATTAGGAAAACTACCACAATGCTGGATAGCCAGTTTATTTCCGAGCCAAGGAAGGCGCCATTTTATACTTCTTTCGCTCAAGACAACAAGGAATCGGGCCCAATCGTTTCCTCCTTTACCTTTAAGCCCTTGGTGTGACAAAGTCTCCGATAGACTCTTGACGTCGACCATCTCCTTAAACACGCGAGTTGTCATCCATGTATACAACGCCGGTAAACAACAAAGAATCTTTTTACCCTTTCTCTCATGGCAAAAACTCAAGGTCCCATAAACATCCGCAAGAACTGGTGTTACAGGATTTTCTGATCTGGTTTTATTCGCCACGAAGATATCTATCGCAGTGTAATCCACGAATTCTTCTATTTTGGGAAACAAGACAATGCCATATATGGTGAGGGCTAATACATCCATGAAAGTTTCCCAATCCTCTTTATCAGCCAGGTGATGTAAATATTGCTCTAGATATCCTTGTGATAACCCATGCACTTGATTCCTCATCGTCATCCTGTCTTCAAGCTCTTTGGGATGTAATTTCATGATGGTAGCAATGGTGGGTATAGAGGCATGATGCTCTAAATGTTGATAGGGAGTGGTGCCCTCCAGTGGCAAACCCAGGATATGCTCGAACTCCTCTATGGTTGGTGCCAACTGAAAGTCTTGAAATGTGAAACATCGAAGCGGAGAATCGTAATATTGTGCCAAGGCTGTGATAGCGGGTATTTGTATTTCAACCTCCATTAGATTCAACAAATTTCCATATCTTCTCTGAAAGGTTTCTCTCTTTATAGTCTTAAGCCTTTTGCCCAAGTTTATCAGCCCGGTCAAATTTCCAACATGGGTCCTTAGACTATACTTCTTTCTTAAATCGGAAGAGTCGGTGTGCCGTGTAGCATCGGATCTTGTGTTAACATCCATCTTGTATGAAGTCAAGTAGGTACCTGTGATTTCCTTTAAAATTAACATGTTACTAAATGATGTATGAATATGATGCATGATAATAACAACATGACAAAACAAAGCACATGCATGGTATGAAATGCAATATCATAAAAAAAATGAACAGCGTGAGGGTTACAGAAGTACATATTCCTCCCATCGTGCCCTAACAAAGGTTCACTGCTTTGAGTTCAAGGTCAAGTATATGCAATCTCACAAGGATGATTCCCTGAACCTAAAGGTCAAAGGTCACTAGAGCTATGGCCCCCTTCATAGCATCTCCACAACAGTCGAGTAATCAACTAGGTGTGGAAACACATATGAAGAGAACAGACTCTAGCTGGAGTTCTCACGATAGCCAAACAGGAAGTACATCCCAGAGTGACACCGCTACACAACTCCTCTAATTCTAAGCTACGCTCAGACCCGGGTATAGGGCCCCACTCATGATATGCTGAAAGTGTGTGTGTGAAGGGAGAAAATTATGCACACCCAAACCCTCACCTGCAAAACAACCAGAAAAATTCCCAGACAGGTATAAACATATTGTCTACCCTAGGGTTCAATATCCAACAAGCAAATTTATTCGCATGCGATTATTCAAATATAAAGAAAAAGGGAAGAAAAACATAAAGAAAAACCACATTGAATTTGCGGATATAGTTAAATGGCTTGACTCTCTAAAAAAAAATCCCCAGCGGAGTCGCCATCTGTCGCAACCGGAATCGCGACGAGACGACGATCCAGAAAGAAACAGGTTTTGAAAAGAGATTTTGGAGTCGCCACCATAGTTTATTATGGAAAACTACGGAAAAACCATAAAATGATAAAACACAGTCCACGAAAACCAGATTCTGGGTTCGGGAGTCGGTTACGTGTAGGGAAGGTGTTAGCACCCTACAACGCCTGCCCTAAGGCAGTACCTTTAACTAAATGCTTAACTATCCCTTAAAATAAAATCCTAAAGAAACAAAATATATTTTTTAGTGTTTTGGGCCCGACAAGGATTGACCTTGCTCCTACGTATTATCATTCAGAATGAGAAATCAGGGTTACGTAGTTCTAGCTGAAATACTGTTTGTTGTTTGAAAGAAGCCAGATGTTTTTAATTTTTAAAGAGTTTATGTTTTTAATATTTTCGAGAAAAAGAAGGTAATGAGTACTAGGCCGACGCGGACGGTCGCACGAGTACTCATACCTTTTAAATGATATTTAAATATTTTTAATTATTATTATTTTTTTTTAAAAGAGAAATAACGATATTAAGCACTAGGACGATGCGAACGATCCCACGAGCACTCATACCGTTATCTGCTTATTTAGGAAAACTTGAGAGTGTTGAGTGCTAGGCTGATGCGGACGATCGCACGAGCACTCATACCGTTATCTGCTTATTTAGGAAAACTTGAGAGTATTGAGTGCTAGGCTGATGCGGACGATTGCACGAGCACTCATACCCTCGTTTAATATTACGTAAATAAGAGAGAAAGGTATTGAACACTAGGACGATCCGAGCGATCACACGAGTGTTCAACCTTTAAAACATATTTTTGGAAATTTTATTTAAGAAAAGAAGAAAAGGTTTTTAGCACAAGGACGACGCGAGCGGTCACACGTGTGCTTAACCTTCAAAACGTATTTTTTGTAAATTTATTTAAGGAAAAAGAAAAGGTTCTTAGCACAAGGACGACGCGAGCGGTCACACGTGTGCTTAACCTTTAAAACAAATTTTTGTAAATTTTATTTTTTATATGTATTATATATATATATATATATATATATATATATATATATATATATATATTGAAATAAGTGGATATTTAAAAGAAATAAATAAAATAAAGTAACGAGCGCTCGTTGGTTCGGAAACGAACGCTCGTTCGTTCGGATAACGAGCGCTCTTTAGGGAAAAGGCTGAGCGAACGGTCGAACAAAACTTAAGGTTAACGAGCGTTCGCTCGTTTGAATAACGAGCGCTCGTTGGTGAGGATGTTGAACGAACGGTCGAACAAAACTTAAGGTTAACGAGCGTTCGCTCATTTGAATAACGAGCGTTCGCTCGTTTGGATAACGAGCGCTCATTGGTGAGAATGTTGAACGAACGGTCAAGAAGGCTTAAGGTTAACGAGCGCTCTTCATGGAGAGGGCTGAACGAACGGTCAAAAGGCTTAAGGTTAACGAGCGCTTGTTCATTTGGATAACGAGCGCTCGTTCGTTTGGATATCGAGCGCTCTTGAGTGAGAAGGCTGAACGAACGGTTAAAAAGGCTTAATGTTAACGAGCGCTCGTTCGTCTGGATAACGAACGCTCGTTCATTTGGGGTAACGAACGCTCGTTCATTTGGATAACGAACGCTCGTTGGTTCACTCCTGGGCTTGGCCCACAGGGGCAGTTTCTAACCTAGAATTTCCATAGGGGTTCCGTCTTCCCATTCTCATTCACTCATTCACGATGTTCTTCTCAGATGAGACCAATGCCTCCTTCTCTCTGATCAAAAGGGTTCACTCTGTCACTCAACGGCCACGTCTTCTTCCGATTGACCACCACGGACCAGACTAACCACTCCAACGAAGATGGCCTCCGTATCACTGCCTTCACGGACCAGCTACCACGCCATCATCTCTCTCGATCTAGCCACTGCACCACGCCAAGCCACACCGCGCCACTGCTTCCTTGTTCTTATCTGTTCTCTCCGACACCGGCAACCCAGGGAGGGGTTCGTCTCCGCCAGTTCAAACACACGGGCCGCCGCTTCTTGGTCGAGCTCTCCGCTTTTCACTACCGAGACCGCTCTCCGTTTTTCGATTGTGTAATGGGTTTTGGATTTTGGTTCGTTGAGATTGGCCGTGAGCGAGGGAGTTGTGGGAGTTAGGACAGAGAGAGGAAACATGGTGTAACAGAGAATGAATGGAAGGGGAGGTTGGCGATGAGGGAACTCATGATGTTCAGAGGAAAAGCATTCATGATGGAATAAGCATAAGAAGCAGTTATGCAGTAAGCGTTTACAATGAGTCTGGAAGCACAGAGACTTACCTGCTGCTACGGTGTATGCTCTCGCTCGCTGCGTAGACGGTGACTTCTTCTCGTCCTTCTCTTTCTCTGCCGGTGCCCGTGCCAATGATAGCTCTGGACGATGATACCAGATAAAAATCGTTCCTCGTGCGCCCTCCTTCCCCTTTTTTCTTTCTCTGATTCCACCAAATCCCCCCCCCCAAAATCCTGAAAATATTCTCTTGTAACAACCTGGTCTCCCCTGCTGAGACACGCCTCCCACATACCCGTTTTCCACGTTTTTTTATTTCCTTTTATTTTATTTTTAAATTTTTATTTTATTTTATTTTATTTATTTTCATTATTTTTAATTTTAATTTTATTTTTCAATTTTTTTAACTATTTTGATTAATTGACCTTATTAAAACAAATTGCAGATAAGAAAAATATAAAATGAATTAAAAGCAAAAATCTAAATACATAAAAAAATAGAATAAAGCAAAAAGGTGAAATAAAATAAAAGAAAAATAATAAAATAATAAAAAAAACCAATAAAAACACATTTTTTACAACCCGGACAAAATTGAGTCTTAACATGGTGATAACCAGATCTCAAGTCAATCTTAGAGAATATACTTGCTCCTCGTAGCTGATCCAATAGTTCGTCAATCCTCAACAGTGGATACTTATTCTTGATTGTAAATTTGTTCAACTTCCGGTAGTCAACACACAACCTTGAACTTCAATCTTTCTTTTTCACAAGTAACATTGGAGCTCCCCATGGTGACACATTAGGTCTGATAAATTGTTTCTCTAACTGTTCTTCTATCTGCTTCTTTAGTTCTGTCAACTCTACCGGAGTCATCCTATAAGGAGCTACATATACTGGTCCTAAACCAGGAATCAAGTCAATGGAGAACTCAACTTCTCTCCTTGGTGGTAACCCAGGTATCTCATCTGGAAAAACATCAGCGTATTCTTCCACCACTAAAATACCAATTGTATGTTGTTCAGAACCTTTCGTCTTATCGTGAGCTATAACCATGATACATGCAGCACCGCCTTTAAAATCCTTTAGAACTTCCTTAGTTGAGACAAGCTCTAAATTGTTTATTTATATGAAAATCAACTTGTGTTGTCACAGTCAATTAGGATGTGATTGGTGGATAATCAATCCATCCCAAGAATGATATCAAGATCTTGTATGGGTAAAGAGATCAAGTTCACTTTGAACTTGCGTCCAGCTACTATAATCAGACATCCGACATAGACTAAACTTGTCTAGATCTGACCCGATGCTAGTGTAGAAACCACCAAAACACACCCAAGATCTCTCACAGGTAAACAATATATTTTCTAAGCATGAAGACGATACAAAGGAGTGTGTAGCTCAGGAATCAAACAAAACAAGCATACATTTTCCAAACAAAAGGCATGTGTCTAACATAAGGTTACCTGTCTTTACTTCTTCTTCTCCAATGATGGCAAAAACCCTACCCGTTGTCTTGGGCTTTTCTCCAGAAGGACTAGGCTGTTGTGGTCCAATCTTTGCTTTGTTTTCAGGACAATTGAAAGCAAAATGTCTTTCAACTGTCCTGGCTTATTGCAGGAAAAACACTTCTTCACATTATTCTGGTTACCCAGTAGTTTTGGGCATTCTCTTTTGTAGTGTGCACCACCGCACTCATAACACTTCACCGATCCTAGAATAGGTTGCCGAGGTTTCAGATAAGGCTTCACCGATCCTGGAATTTTCGTTCTCAGTTCCCCTAGACATGATGTTCTTTACACACATAATAATAACCAAATCAATTTCATAAATAAACAAGAAATATACAAGAATTCATGATAGAATTTCACACTCCCCAACCCTAAAACTTTTTTTTAAATATCTTTGCTCTGATACCACAAGTGTAATTCCCCCTTTTTAGAGGGTTACAAAAATATTCACTTACATTTACGGACACAATATTTATTTGTAATTCGTAATAATACATCACTGTCAACAGTAATAATTAAAATACAGACCGAATCTTAAAAAAAATTGTTTAGAATTAACTGCCAACCAGGTTGTGTTACCTCTCTTGAAAACAACATAAGACTAAGTGTAATTAGTTAGTCTATTCTGAAAAATAATTTCTTAAATGAATTGAAGTTCATTTTATTCTTTGATAATGTATCGGGTAACACTAGATAATCATAATAAATGAACATGAGTCTCCCTTCATTTTCCATCTCTCACACTTAGTTATTAGATTTATCGCTTTTTGTCCTTCACACGTAGCTATTGGAGCTATCTCGGTTCTATCATACTCACACATTTAATAAATGTATATCAAAATCAGTCCCTCATATAGACTACGGATAAGAGTCGTCCTCCACATGTAGCTTTGGACATATCTCTCATGTTCTTCAAGGTCTTATGAGTAAAAACATTCGTTCACCAAGCACCATACTCAGCACGAGTCAGAAACCTACGAAGAGATACCTATATTCGCTCGAAGGAGGAAAATGATAGGACTCGAATCCACTTGTCGCCTTACATAGGCAAAAGGAATTATCCTTTTAACTATCGAGGTAAAACATAAATCTTCCCGATTATACATGATAAAACTATAGAATCATCAAAGACTATTATATCGAATCATAACAGGACCCTCAACATCAACGTATACACTCATAATATACCAACTCCGATTTTTTTTAAGATTCGTTTATCCTACCATAAAAAAATAACCTTAATATAAACGTTCTGGGGAACTAACAAGTTGAATCTGGCATAGCCAGTTAGACAACTTCTTGTTCTTCCAGAAAAAAATGTAAAAGAAAAAGAAACACAATAAAAGGCTTGGGGAAACAAGAAGTTGAATCTGGCATAGTCGGTTAGAAAACTTCTAATACTTCCAGAAAAAAAATGCAAGAGAAAAAGAAACACAATATAAGTCTTGGGGAAACAAGAAGTTGAATTTGGCATACCTGGTTAGACAACTTCTGATCCCTCCAGAAAAAATGCAAGAGGAAAAGAAACACAATATAAATTCTAGGGAAACAAGAAGTTGAATCTGGCATAGCCGATTAGACAACTTCTAATTTTGAACCCCTCCTTTTAAAAATTCTATAATTTTCTATCATCAAATTTTAATTTTTCTTACTATATTTTTTATCTAAAAAAATATATACTATTATACCAAACTCCCTTCTATGTATTGAATTACTAGAAAATTTTCTCCAAATATTCATACAATTGAATATATTACAAAAGAATTTAACCGTACATAATCTATCTGATAAGAATTTGGTTAAAAATTCATTGAGTAGACTTCCAGGAAAGAGATGTGCGTCACAACGGAAAACTTAAGTACCAAGTCTTTCCTAGCCAAAGTGTCATCAACTACTTTTTTAACCAATTTCTTATTTACAGATCCAAAATACCAACATAATTTTTTTTTAATAACAATATTAACACAAATTCAAATATGTATAGTTGTACAATAAGCACACATGTTTTTCATTAACGGTATTCACAGAGAATTTTACATTACTTGTGAAGCAACATAAAAAAATTAAAACATCTTATCATATTTATTTTAGGTCTTACAATTTCCCATAGATAAGGTTCATTGACAAGGAATATGATTGAAATGTATGTTTCTTCATACGTTGACGTTCTAAACCAATGTGGGATGTAGTCTTCTGCATTGATTTTCAAGACTCTCATGGTTGTGAGTGCATGAGAGCATAGGATTCCCGTTATAGTCCACTTTCTACAGCTACAGTCTCTTTTATCTATTTCAACCACAAACTTTTCAACAATGTTGGATGTGTGGCTGATGTCAAATATTTGCATCCCTGACCAATTGCAAAATGATAAACAATGAAAGTTTAGAATAAATGTTAAATAGAAACATAAAGCAAAACACTAAATGTGGTACCTAGGTATCCAATATTTTGTCTTTTGTAACTCCTTTTGTAGTCTTATTAACTTTGGGGCAAGTGGAACCTTGAAACCTACTTATCTTGTCTCTATTTATTGCCCATCTCTTCATCAGGTAGAAATGAATCCAACATTATTATGATAGGTTTACCCCTTACATCTAATATCACACTGTTAAAAGCTTCAGATATATTATTCACAAGGGTGTCACAAGCAGGTCTTCCTGTAAATCTTGACCTACACCAAAATCTACAAAAGAAAAAAGAGTTAAACATTTGGAAAACAAACAAACAATTGAAAATAATTTTCATCATTTGAACTTTTCAATACTTTCCTTGGTGGAATAGCAATCAAGTGTTTAAAGGTATCTTCATTAACATCTTTGATTTCTCTCATGACTAACTCTCATGCTTAAGGATGTGTTGATGATGTTGTCTTCCATAGTAAGCATTTAAGATTTATCCCAACAAATTTCTTCCGAAAATTTGCATATATGTGGCAACTAAAAGCATATTTTCAAACAACCTCATTTAGTTTTGGGGTAGGCTACACCATTCCTTTTCTTGTTATAAGCTAATCACAATACATGTTTGAGCTACAACATTCCATTTTGTCTTAATTTTTAAATCAATATGCATCAACAATATCACTCAGTGAGTAACACATACCAACTACATGCAACGTACCAACAACAAACATACAATAAACAATTCAAATAACAAACGATAACAAAATTTCATTTTCAAATGGGGGACTAAAAAGAAACACTCAATAGTAGGCGACCAACACGAAACACCAAACTCAAGGGGACCACAACAAAGGCAACATTATTAGGGGGGACCACAACAGAAGACATTATCAAGGGGGACAACAACACAACACACAATAATGGGGGGACTGCAACTACATAAAATAATTGATCAAAAATGCACCTTGCACCTTTTCGCTTCAAAATCTCACGCTCATGAACCTTATTCGGTCACGAACCCTATACGTTGACGAACCCTATTCGGTCATGAACCCTATTCAGTCACAAACCTCCTTCGATCACCAAACTCCTTTGCTCACAAAACCAATTCACCCATCAAATGAACCCTCGATCAAAATTCTCCAAATTGGCTTTGATTGTCAAACACCCCAATTCTCATAAAGACCTAATTTTGTTAATTACTTTTTTTCCCCAATTAACAACCCTAAACTATTCAATTTTCACGTAACCCATCTTGTGCCTGAGATGTCAACCTAATGTATGCCAAGTAAAAGTCACGACACCAATGCTTGCACACCTCACATCCACAATAAAGTCAATGTTATCAATTTAAACACTGTTAACAAGATAGGACTTTATTGATATAATTTATATTATTTTTGAAAAAAATAGAGACATTTTTAAAAGCGAATACTAAACAAAAACAAACATCTGAATAAAGGACCAAATAAACAATTAAGTCTTTTTCTTTTTAGAATGAGATGAGAGATAGAGTAGGTAGTAACATTGGCTAATGTGTAGGCTTTTTTAACTCCACTCCCATACTTTCTATCACATTTTTAAAATGACCATTTGATTTTTTTTTCGTAAAAAGTAACTTTTGAATTTATATGTTTGCGAACAAGATTTTTGAAGCAAAGTTTTGGAACGAGAATTTTGGAACAGAGTTTTCAAAATGCATGAAATATATTTTAGAACAAGCTTTTTAGAATGAAATTATCAAAAAGCACGTTATATCTTTTAGAATGAATTTTTCAAAAAGCACATTATATCTTTTAGAACGAATTTTTCTGAATGATAATACATGAGATGAAGAGCATTTCGGAGCACATGAAATGTACTCAAAAAGTATCTTTTTAGATTGAGTTTTTTCCCACATTTTCTATCTGCTTCTCTTTTGCTATTATTATTGGCGTATAGTTATTAATTACTAGGGTGGTGGAAGTAATAACCCAATGAACACGGTGAAAGATCTTTAGGAATTTAAGATTTCTGTTGAGAATTTCTTCTTGCACCCACATTTTTTTTCTGGACCCCAAATTTCATTGTGATGTCTTTATAATCCTTTCACCGATTTCAAATCTGGTTTCAAAATTTACTGAATTTTAAAATTTGGTTCTGGATTTTCCAAAATTTCAAAATCTGATTACATATTTATTGAATTTCGAAATTCAATTTTAAATTTTCTAGGATTCTAAAAAATGATTGAGGATTTTTAAAAGTTGGATTTAAAATCCGGTTCTGGATTCTCCCAAATTTCAAAATCCACTTTTGGATTTTCTAAGATTTTCAAATATGGTTCTGATCGACATTTTAAAATCTAATTCTAGATTTTTAGAACTTCGAAACCCAGTTCAGAATTTTCCCACATTTTGATATTAGATTCTGGATTTTCTCACATTTTGAAATCCAATTCCATATTTATCAGATATCAAAATCTCGTTTTGGATATTTTGAATTTTGAAATTCAGTCCTGGAATTTTCAAGATTTTGAAATCCAATTCTGGACTTTTTAAACTGGATTTCGAAATCTGATTCTGAATTTTTTGAAATTTCAAAATTCGATTTAAGACTTTTAAAAACTGGATTTTGGTTATGAATTTTTTCTTTCATCGTATTTTGAAAATCTAGTTAAGTGTCGATTTTGTTTCTCTACCTGATTATTAAATCTGGTTATCTGTTGAGTCTTTTAGTTTATCGAATTTTTGTAAATGAGACAAAGGAGGTGTTGTGGCAACGCTGAAGGATCTCAAATAGGGTTTTAAGCCCTAGTCAAAGTTAATAATGCCTAAAAGTTTGGGGTGCAGAAACAAATTATAGGGTGTAGGAAGAAGCCCCTTTTTTTCTTTTAGCCCAAGTCATAGTTGGAAAAAAAGTTACAAGGATCCAATTCAATCATGTTTTTCAACAATTTTAAAAAAGCTTTGATTATTTTAAGGTTTTGGTGAGTCCAATTCAAACTTGGTTTGATTCTTAGGATTACTTCTCGCACTACTATATTTTCTTCCTCCACCCCCATAGATCAAGGTAAATGACCTAAACATCCTTGATTTAAAAATTATTAACAAGTAAAAATGCTAGATAACATGTCAATTTTATCCCTTTCTTTCTTCTTCCTTTCTACTTAATCTCGCACCTCCACTAGCTAAATCACCCTTCATTCCACCTAATCCACCAATGCTCTCATCCATCCCTAATGCCATCTTTGCATTGTTATTTAGATACATTCCAACAATTGTTGCCTTCATCTCCATCATACCAAGTGAGCACAAAAGAAATTATTGTCGTCTCGTGCTTCTCCAACTTGCTTAATCCATAGGTTTTAATGACAAATTTGGATGGCATGGTTATGACGATCATGGAGAGGGTTATGTCAAAGATGGAAAAGGCGCAACAGATCGGACACGTAACTGATAACCAATAAAATGTGTTTTGAGATTTTTAACATATCAGATTCTACAGTCTGACTCAAATTTGAAAGCTGCCTTCTGTGACATCCCAAAAATACAGCATAAACCATAAATTCAGAAAATCACATTTAATAATATTTCAATACAGTTTTCCAACTAAAACAAAACAACGCTCAAGGATGAACGTCCTTGAGTACAGTCTTACAATAATAACAAAACAGACGCGCAAAGCCGCACGTCTTCAGAGTTACAAATGAAAAAGCCGAACGTACACGAAACTGACCGAATGGTTTACACGGCACAAATACCGAACGGTCTATCAGAATAAAATAACAAGACAAGATGGTCGAACGACCACTCTAATACAGGCTACATAATTGGCCGAGCGCCTCACTGCTCGGTCTTCACTTCGACATCAACCAGGTTCTCTTCATTCAGCGCCTCTTCCAAACGCTCGTCTCCCTCTGCTCACATCCACACGGATGATCATTGCAATGACAAGACGGACGTACAAGGACAATAGACAACACAAGGAAACGAAAGGGTAAGCTTATGTAATTTAACTCATGCATCAACATGCAATTTCAGGTAAACAATTCATACATGCATATCTCAACATACACATTCATTACATAACAACCCACTTTAACGTATTCACAAATTAAAACTCAACACGACTGACTGTCCGGACTGTATGAATTCTGTGTAGCTTCGGTGTTCGTGCACCCGGGTGATGTAGTAACTGGAACTCTCATCAGCTGCCACCCGAGGTTAGTCCTATCTGTCCAAATAACCATCAGGACTAGGACCTCCTGCCATTCCCACACATGACGTACCCCCTCTACGTGAGGACGAGTACTCACGGAACATCAGGATGAACAACCGGCTAAGCTTCCCACATTCATACTTTACAAATCTCAATAATCAAATTCTGAGTCGTTCCTCCCCGGAACGCTCTTTCAAAAATCATAACTTTCCATTCATCTCATATACTCTTCATCATTTACTATTCATCATTTATCATTCATCATTTACTGTTCATCAAGTAATAATCATTATTACATAATCATTTTCACCATTCATAAGAACCACCAAGACCGAACGTTCTGTCCCCAAAGACCGACGACGAACGCTGTAAAATGAGACCTAAAAGGGCGCTCGTTCGAATCAAAGAACGAACGGTTTAAGTTTCAGAAATGTACGAGTCTAGTACTGTTCACTGGACGAACGCTATTTTGTGGAAAATAGTACGAGCGCTCAAAATAATACCGAGCGTCATTTAGGACGAACGCTCAGCATAAGACCGAGCCTTATTCGGAGCGAGCGCTCAGTGTGATACCGAACACCGTTAAGAACGAAGGTTCAGTATAAGACCGAGCCCCATTTTAGGACGAACGCTCAGTTCAAACCGAGCACCATCAGGACGAGCGCTCAATCTGAGACCGAGCTCCAATTTGAACGAACGTTCGGTATGAGACCGAACTTCAATTCGAACGAACGTTCGGTATGAGACCGAACTCCAATTTGAACGAACGTTCGGTATGAGACCGAACTCCAATTTGAACGAACGTTCGGTATGAGACCGAACTCCAATTTGAACGAACGTTCGGTATGAGACCGAACTCCAATTTGAACGAACGTTCGGTATAAGACCGAACTAAAATTTGAACGAACGTTCGGTATGAGACCGAACTAAAATTTGAACGAACGTTCGACATAAAACCGAACACCAATTTGGACGAACGCTCAAACAAAGCTTTAGAATATGAGGACGCTCGTCCTCAACAAGGTTCCATCCGAAATGAACGAATCCCATTTTGATTATTTAAATAAAGAAACCGAACGGTCAAAGACCGTTCAGCACGAACGTTCAGGTTCCTAGAAAATTCTCTCACAATCCATTTTTCATTTTCAGTTCATACCAACATCAGTTTCCACATTTCATACAGGCCAATCCCATGCAATTTCATATATCTCACTTCATTAAAATGACGATCGTTCATGTACTTCAGTAATATCAAATATCATGCATTATATCCATATAATCCAATGACGAACGTTCATAAAACAAAATTCCAGCAACATCATGCATTATACTCATGCAGTTAACAACAAACGTTCACACACATACATCAAACCAGTTAAATTACATAAGCTTCCCTTACCTGGAATGACGAACGTCCACTGACGCACACAATTTCTCCTTTCCACTACAAATCCTCCGCTCGCCAACGCTCGTTAAACCAAGCTAAAACGAACGAGCCCAACCGCCAAATCAGAATTACGCTACACTAAGAAAGGACGAACGCACAACTCAGAATTGAGTTTGCATGCGCGGAAAACGAACGTCCAGAGAGTGGGAAAAAGGCTTACCAGCTCAGTCTGAAACGAACGGCTTTTCTGGAAGCCTTGGATGACGTTCGTCCTTCCGCTGCCGGATCCCAGAATTGGAGGAGATGAAACGGTGGTTCCTTAGAGAGAAGGTGCAGAGAACGTAGAGAGAAGCAAGAGAGAATTCAGAAACGAAAATGATGGAGCGTGTGAAGGGTGGGGATTTATCAGAATTCAGATCTGTTTTTCTCACCTCGCCAGCGTACGTTCACACTGCCAGCGCACGTTCCCACTGCCAGCCTTCTGCCAACGCACGTTCCCACTACGTTTTGACTAATTTCACGCGCATGGTTGGCGTCCATTAGCGGATGTCGAACGCTGCTTTCTCCACGTGCGTCGCTGAGGTGGCGCGCTCGGAGGTCGCCACGTCATTTTTTTTTTTTTTAAACCTTACATTCCCCCCAACTACAAAAATTTTTGTCCTCGAAAATTAAGACGTACTCTCAAACAGATGGGGATACAAATCCTTCATGGCATTTTCCACTTCCCATGTAGAGTCGCCCGTCTTTTCATCCCATACGACTTTCACCAATCTGACAGCTTTATTCTTGTAGTACCTGGTGTTGCTATCTTCAACTCTAACGGGTTGCATCTCTAGTGTACGGTCTTGACGAAGACGAATATCTTCTAACTCTAATATGTGAGAAGGGTCGGATACGTACTTCCGGAGTTGAGAAACGTGGAAGACTGGATGCAAGTTTGATAACTGAGGCGGCAAAGATAACTCGTATGCGACTGGTCTGATCTTTCTCAAGATCTGATAGGGTCCGATGAACTTGGGAGACAACTTCTTGGGTCGAATGACTCTCCCAACTCCAGTAGTCGGATGCAGTCTAAGGAAGACGTGATCTCCAGCATTGAACTCCAATGGCCTTCTTCTTTTGTCAGCATATGACTTCTGTCTGCTCCGAGATGCCTTCAGCCTTTCTTGGATCAATTTCACCTTCTCAGTCGTCTGCGGAATGAGCTCTGGTCCAGTTAAGACCTTCTCTCCTTCCTGAAACCAACACAATGGCGTTCGACACTTTCTCCCATACAGAGCTTCAAAGGGAGCCATTCCTATGCTGGCTTGGAAACTGTTGTTGTAGGTGAACTCTACCAAAGGTAAGACTTCATCCCAGACGCCCATGTGATCTAGGACGCACGTCCTAAGTAAGTCTTCGAGCGTCTGAATGGTTCTCTCTGACTGACCGTCCGTCTGAGGATGATAAGCCGAACTCATATGGAGTTTGCTACCGAGCTCGCTTTGTAACGACTGCCAAAATCGAGAGGTAAACCTTGTGTCTCGGTCTGAAACAATGCTAGACGGAACTCCATGTAGACGAACGATTTCCTTGATGTAAAGCTTAGCAAGGTTCGTCATTGACATCTTCAGGTTGACCGCTAGAAAGTGAGCACTCTTCGTCAGACGATCCACTATTACCCATATGGAATCATGATTCCTGACCGTTCGAGGTAAGTGAGTCACGAAGTCCATCGCAATGCCGTCCCACTTCCATTCCGGAATCTCTAACTGCTGAAGCAAACCGCCAGGTCTCTGATGTTCAGCCTTGGCTCTTTGACAAGTCAAACATGATGCCACAAAACGAGCGACATCACTCTTCATTCCCGGCCACCAGAACGACTTCCTGAGGTCCTGATACATCTTAGTCATACCAGGGTGTATGCTAAGACGACTGTGATGACCTTCCTCAAGAATAATTCGTTTCAGTTCACCATCATTTGGAACGCACGTCCTATCCATGTAGCGTAAGAGACCGTCCGTTCCAGTGTTGAATTCCTTGGTTTGATCTGTACCGAGTGCGTTCAAGATCTTCACCAGCTCTTCATCCTCTCGCTGCTTCACCCTGATTCGGTCAATAAGGACACTGGATATCTTAAGGTTACAACATCTGATACCGTTCCTTTCTAGGTCGAACTGTAACCTTAGATCTCTAAAACTTTCTACCAAACTCAATTCTCGGACCATCATGGAGGAGACGTGAACTACCTTTCTGCTTAAAGCGTCCGCTACAACGTTTGCTTTTCCTGGATGATAGAGTAGTTCAAAGTCATAGTCCTTCAAGAACTCTAGCCAACGTCTCTGTCTCATATTTAATTCCTTTTGATCAAAGAGGTACTTGAGACTCTTATGATCACTGAACACTTGGAAAGTTGATTCATACAAGTAGTGCCTCCAAATCTTCAAAGCAAAGACGACCGCTGCTAATTCCAGGTCGTGAGTTGGGTAGTTCTTCTCGTGAACCTTCAGTTGTCGAGAAGCGTACGCTACTGCCCGCCTCTCTTGCATGAGCACACAACCCAAACCCTGATGAGAAGCGTCACAATATACTTCGAACGGTTTGGACGTGTCAGGAATGACTAATACTGGGGCGCTTGTTAACTTATTCTTCAATTCCTGGAAACTTCTTTCACACCGATCGGTCCAAGCGAACGGTTGATCCTTTCTGGTCAGCTGAGTAAGCGGAGCTACTATTTTGGAAAATCCTTCAATGAACCGTCTATAGTATCTCGCGAGTCCCACAAAACTACGAACCTCGGTAACTGAGCGTGGACTTTCCCATTCCAGTACTGCTCTTACTTTAGCCGGATCTACTGAGATTCCTTCAGCTGAAACAACATGTCCCAAGAATGGTACTTCCTTCATCCAGAATTCACATTTAGAGAATTTGGCATATAACTCCTTTTCTCTTAGCACGCCTAGAACGATCCTCAAGTGATCCTCATGCTCTTCATAGCTTTTGGAGTAGACAAGAATGTCATCAATGAAGACGACTACGAACTTGTCTAGATACGGTCTGAAGATACGATTCATGTAGTCCATAAATATTGCTGGGCGTTTGTCACACCGAACGGCATTACTACATACTCGTAGTGTCCGTATCGAGATCGGAAGGCTGTCTTCTGGATGTCTTCTTCCTTCACCCGAATCTGATGATATCCCGATCGTAAATCAATCTTTGAAAATATGACCGCGCCATGTAATTGATCTAGTAGGTCGTCTATCCGAGGCAAAGGGTACTTGTTCTTGATAGTCAGTTTGTTTAACTGCCTATAATCAATGCAGAGACGAGAGCTACCATCCTTCTTCTTTACTAAGAGTACCGGCGCTCCCCAAGGTGATGCGCTAGGTCTGATAAACTGCTTATCCATTAATTCTTCAATCTGTTCCTTGAGTTCAGCTAACTCTGCTGGCGACATCCGATAAGGTGCAATAGAGATAGGTCCAGCATTCGACACTAAGTCGATAGTAAATTCCACCTCGCGTGGAGGAGGTAATCCAGGCACTTCATCAGGAAATACATCAGGGAATTCATCCACGACTGATCGTCCTCCATTCGATTTACTAGACGGTCGCTCATGATTCAGATCTTCAATTCGTTCGTCCGAATGCGTCATGATCATAAAACAACTGGCACCATCCCTGATGTCTTCTTTCAATTGACCGAGCGTCACAGTTAGATCCACTTCATACTCGTCTGGAAACACCAATTCCTTTGTACCGCAATCTATGAGAATGCGATTGGCAGCCAGCCAATCCATTCCTAAGATTACTTCTAAATCTTTCAAGGGTAGACAGATGAGATTCACTTTGTAATTTCGCCCCTCAACCTCTATAGGACACTTAACACATACAGTAGACGTCTTAACCTCACCAGCCGCTGGGGTTGATACTACCAAGTCGAACTGCATCTCGCGTTCGGCTAATCCCAATTTCTCAACACACGCCTTCGAAATGAAGGAGTGTGTTGCCCCCGAATCATACAACACACAAACAGGCATTCCAAACAACAAACAAGTACTGGTGACGAGCGTACCTGAGCTGGCAGCTTCGGCGGCCGTGATCGCATAAACTCTACCAACAGCCTGTGCTCGTCCACCCCTTCCTTGTTGCATTCTTCCAGCATTTGGCGGCCTCATTACTGCTCGCCTGCCCATATTACACTCGTGCTCCATGTGACCGTTTCTTCTACAGCGAGTACAGTATTTTGCTCCATCTAACAGAGGACACGATGATCTGTAGTGTGGTCCTCCACACTTAAAACATCTGACTGATCCCTGTTGTCCAGACTGTCCGGCAACAACCATAGCCTGAGAATTTGATGGTTGTGCTGGACGAGCATACGGCAACCTGTCCCGATTCATATTCGGCCTGGACATGATCGGCCCTCTAGTTGGTTGTTGCTGCTTCTTCAGTCGTTCTGCTTCAGCCACATTTTTCTCTAACACTTTTGCTCTCTCAATCATAGCAGGAAAGGACTTCATGCAGAGGCTGGATATCAATACCTTAAGATCACTTCTCAGTCCATTTTCAAACTTCCTGCACTGCCACACTTCACTGGTGGCAAGGGTATTAAAGCGAACCAGATGTTTGAACCTGTTGGTGTACTCCGAAACAGACATATTACCCTGTACCAACTGGAGAAACTCCACTTCTTTGCCGAAACGAACACTATCCGGGAAATACTCCTCATAAAACTTTTCCTTGAAGACTTTCCAGGAAATAGGGCTGTGAGATTCTGCTAGTATCATCTTCGCAGTCGACCACCAATGACTGGCCTCTCCAGTCAACAGATACTCAGTGAATGCCAGTCTTCGATCGTTCGGACATTCCTTGGCATCGTAAATCTGTTCCATGTCCCTTATCCACTGATCAGCTCCGTCGGGAAGGCACTTCCCATCAAATTTTGCAGGACGATGCTGTAAAAAGTTCTCCAAACTCCACTCAGTCTGATGAGTAGTGTTTGAAGCAGATGCTCCCGGTGTACCCCTGGTAGCTACAAGAATTTCCATAAGTTGTCTCTGAGTCACTTCAGAATTTGCACGAGCGGCCTCCAAACTCTGTAAGGCAGCCGCATTTTGCTGCGTCAAAACAGCGTTCTGCTCTTGTAACCTTTCAATTACTGATTCCAACAATCTGGTGTTGTTGGCCACATCATGTTCATTGGTCTGCGGTGGAGGAGGAGGGAGTCTAGGTGCCATTGATTCTCTGAGAACAGAGAAAAGAAACGAACGTTAGTCCTGTTTAAAGAGTTGAAAATAACTCATTAAACGCAATTTAAGCACACAGCAAAAACACAGTGTACTCATAACCTACAGTGTCCTTAAAAGAACAAAACTGCTCTGATACCACTAATGTGACATCCCAAAAATACAGCATAAACCATAAATTCAGAAAATCACATTTAATAATATTTCAATACAGTTTTCCAACTACAACAAAACAACGCTCAAGGATGAACGTCCTTGAGTACAGTCTTACAATAATAACAAAACAGACGCGCAAAGCCGCACGTCTTCAGAGTTACAAATGAAAAAGCCGAACGTACACGAAACTGACCGAACGGTTTACACGGCACAAATACCGAACGGTCTATCAGAATAAAATAACAAGACAAGATGGTCGAACGACCACTCTAATACAGGCTACATAATTGGCCGAGCGCCTCACTGCTCGGTCTTCACTTCGACATCAACCAGGTTCTCTTCATTCAGCGCCTCTTCCAAACGCTCGTCTCCCTCTGCTCACATCCACACGGATGATCATTGCAATGACAAGACGGACGTACAAGGACAATAGACAACACAAGGAAACGAAAGGGTAAGCTTACGTAATTTAACTCATGCATCAACATTCAATTTCAGGTAAACAATTCATACATGCATATCTCAACATACACATTCATTACATAACAACCCACTTTAACGTATTCACAAATTAAAACTCAACACGACTGATTGTCCGGACTGTATGAATTCTGTGTAGCTTCGGTGTTCGTGCACCCGGGTGATGTAGTAACTGGAACTCTCATCAGCTGCCACCCGAGGTTAGTCCTATCTTTCCAAATAACCATCAGGACTAGGACCTCCTGCCATTCCCACACATGACGTACCCCCTCTACGTGAGGACGAGTACTCACGGAACATCAGGATGAACAACCGGCTAAGCTTCCCACATTCATACTTTACAAATCTCAATAATCAAATTCTGAGTCGTTCCTCCCCGGAACGCTCTTTCAAAAATCATAACTTTCCATTCATCTCATATACTCTTCATCATTTACTATTCATCATTTATCATTCATCATTTACTGTTCATCAAGTAATAATCATTATTACATAATCATTTTCACCATTCATAAGAACCACCAAGACCGAACGTTCTGTCCCCAAAGACCGACGACGAACGCTGTAAAATGAGACCCAAAAGGGCGCTCGTTCGAATCAAAGAACGAACGGTTTAAGTTTCAGAAATGTACGAGTCTAGTACTGTTCACTGGACGAACGCTATTTTGTGGAAAATAGTACGAGCGCTCAAAATAATACCGAGCGTCATTTAGGACGAACGCTCAGCATAAGACCGAGCCTTATTCGGAGCGAGCGCTCAGTGTGATACCGAACACCGTTAAGAACGAAGGTTCAGTATAAGACCGAGCCCCATTTTAGGACGAACGCTCAGTTCAAACCGAGCACCATCAGGACGAGCGCTCAATCTGAGACCGAGCTCCAATTTGAACGAACGTTCGGTATGAGACCGAACTCCAATTTGAACGAACGTTCGGTATGAGACCGAACTCCAATTTGAACGAACGTTCGGTATGAGACCGAACTCCAATTTGAACGAACGTTCGGTATGAGACCGAACTCCAATTTGAACGAACGTTCGGTATGAGACCGAACTAAAATTTGAACGAACGTTCGGTATGAGACCGAACTAAAATTTGAACGAACGTTCGACATAAAACCGAACACCAATTTGGACGAACGCTCAAACAAAGCTTTAGAATATGAGGACGCTCGTCCTCAACAAGGTTCCATCCGAAATGAACGAATCCCATTTTGATTATTTAAATAAAGAAACCGAACGGTCAAAGACCGTTCAGCACGAACGTTCAGGTTCCTAGAAAATTCTCTCACAATCCATTTTTCATTTTCAGTTCATACCAACATCAGTTTCCACATTTCATACAGGCCAATCCCATGCAATTTCATATATCTCACTTCATTAAAATGACGATCGTTCATGTACTTCAGTAATATCAAATATCATGCATTATATCCATATAATCCAATGACGAACGTTCATAAAACAAAATTCCAGCAACAT
This sequence comes from Vigna nakashimae, assembly GCA_034642375.1. NCBI lineage: Eukaryota > Viridiplantae > Streptophyta > Magnoliopsida > Fabales > Fabaceae > Vigna > Vigna nakashimae. The sequence goes on along the minus strand of CM067763.1, from coordinate 26,192,821 downwards.
CATGCATTATACTCATGCAGTTAACAACAAACGTTCACACACATACATCAAACCAGTTAAATTACATAAGCTTCCCTTACCTGGAATGACGAACGTCCACTGACGCACACAATTTCTCCTTTCCACTACAAATCCTCCGCTCGCCAACGCTCGTTAAACCAAGCTAAAACGAACGAGCCCAACCGCCAAATCAGAATTACGCTACACTAAGAAAGGACGAACGCACAACTCAGAATTGAGTTTGCATGCGCGGAAAACGAACGTCCAGAGAGTGGGAAAAAGGCTTACCAGCTCAGTCTGAAACGAACGGCTTTTCTGGAAGCCTTGGATGACGTTCGTCCTTCCGCTGCCGGATCCCAGAATTGGAGGAGATGAAACGGTGGTTCCTTAGAGAGAAGGTGCAGAGAACGTAGAGAGAAGCAAGAGAGAATTCAGAAACGAAAATGATGGAGCGTGTGAAGGGTGGGGATTTATCAGAATTCAGATCTGTTTTTCTCACCTCGCCAGCGTACGTTCACACTGCCAGCGCACGTTCCCACTGCCAGCCTTCTGCCAACGCACGTTCCCACTACGTTTTGACTAATTTCACGCGCATGGTTGGCGTCCGTTAGCGGATGTCGAACGCTGCTTTCTCCACGTGCGTCGCTGAGGTGGCGCGCTCGGAGGTCGCCACGTCATTTTTTTTTTTTTTTAAACCTTACATTCCCCCCAACTACAAAAATTTTTGTCCTCGAAAATTAAGACGTACTCTCAAACAGATGGGGATACAAATCCTTCATGGCATTTTCCACTTCCCATGTAGAGTCGCCCGTCTTTTCATCCCATACGACTTTCACCAATCTGACAGCTTTATTCTTGTAGTACCTGGTGTTGCTATCTTCAACTCTAACGGGTTGCATCTCTAGTGTACGGTCTTGACGAAGACGAATATCTTCTAACTCTAATATGTGAGAAGGGTCGGATACGTACTTCCGGAGTTGAGAAACGTGGAAGACTGGATGCAAGTTTGATAACTGAGGCGGCAAAGATAACTCGTATGCGACTGGTCTGATCTTTCTCAAGATCTGATAGGGTCCGATGAACTTGGGAGACAACTTCTTGGGTCGAATGACTCTCCCAACTCCAGTAGTCGGATGCAGTCTAAGGAAGACGTGATCTCCAGCATTGAACTCCAATGGCCTTCTTCTTTTGTCAGCATATGACTTCTGTCTGCTCCGAGATGCCTTCAGCCTTTCTTGGATCAATTTCACCTTCTCAGTCGTCTGCGGAATGAGCTCTGGTCCAGTTAAGACCTTCTCTCCTTCCTGAAACCAACACAATGGCGTTCGACACTTTCTCCCATACAGAGCTTCAAAGGGAGCCATTCCTATGCTGGCTTGGAAACTGTTGTTGTAGGTGAACTCTACCAAAGGTAAGACTTCATCCCAGACGCCCATGTGATCTAGGACGCACGTCCTAAGTAAGTCTTCGAGCGTCTGAATGGTTCTCTCTGACTGACCGTCCGTCTGAGGATGATAAGCCAAACTCATATGGAGTTTGCTACCGAGCTCGCTTTGTAACGACTGCCAAAATCGAGAGGTAAACCTTGTGTCTCGGTCTGAAACAATGCTAGACGGAACTCCATGTAGACGAACGATTTCCTTGATGTAAAGCTTAGCAAGGTTCGTCATTGACATCTTCAGGTTGACCGCTAGAAAGTGAGCACTCTTCGTCAGACGATCCACTATTACCCATATGGAATCATGATTCCTGACCGTTCGAGGTAAGTGAGTCACGAAGTCCATCGCAATGCCGTCCCACTTCCATTCCGGAATCTCTAACTGCTGAAGCAAACCGCCAGGTCTCTGATGTTCAGCCTTGGCTCTTTGACAAGTCAAACATGATGCCACAAAACGAGCGACATCACTCTTCATTCCCGGCCACCAGAACGACTTCCTGAGGTCCTGATACATCTTAGTCATACCAGGGTGTATGCTAAGACGACTGTGATGACCTTCCTCAAGAATAATTCGTTTCAGTTCACCATCATTTGGAACGCACGTCCTATCCATGTAGCGTAAGAGACCGTCCGTTCCAGTGTTGAATTCCTTGGTTTGATCTGTACCGAGTGCGTTCAAGATCTTCACCAGCTCTTCATCCTCTCGCTGCTTCACCCTGATTCGGTCAATAAGGACACTGGATATCTTAAGGTTACAACATCTGATACCGTTCCTTTCTAGGTCGAACTGTAACCTTAGATCTCTAAAACTTTCTACCAAACTCAATTCTCGGACCATCATGGAGGAGACGTGAACTACCTTTCTGCTTAAAGCGTTCGCTACAACGTTTGCTTTTCCTGGATGATAGAGTAGTTCAAAGTCATAGTCCTTCAAGAACTCTAGCCAACGTCTCTGTCTCATATTTAATTCCTTTTGATCAAAGAGGTACTTGAGACTCTTATGATCACTGAACACTTGGAAAGTTGATTCATACAAGTAGTGCCTCCAAATCTTCAAAGCAAAGACGACCGCTGCTAATTCCAGGTCGTGAGTTGGGTAGTTCTTCTCGTGAACCTTCAGTTGTCGAGAAGCGTACGCTACTGCCCGCCTCTCTTGCATGAGCACACAACCCAAACCCTGATGAGAAGCGTCACAATATACTTCGAACGGTTTGGACGTGTCAGGAATGACTAATACTGGGGCGCTTGTTAACTTATTCTTCAATTCCTGGAAACTTCTTTCACACCGATCGGTCCAAGCGAACGGTTGATCCTTTCTGGTCAGCTGAGTAAGCGGAGCTACTATTTTGGAAAATCCTTCAATGAACCGTCTATAGTATCCCGCGAGTCCCACAAAACTACGAACCTCGGTAACTGAGCGTGGACTTTCCCATTCCAGTACTGCTCTTACTTTAGCCGGATCTACTGAGATTCCTTCAGCTGAAACAACATGTCCCAAGAATGGTACTTCCTTCATCCAGAATTCACATTTAGAGAATTTGGCATATAACTCCTTTTCTCTTAGCACGCCTAGAACGATCCTCAAGTGATCCTCATGCTCTTCATAGCTTTTGGAGTAGACAAGAATGCCATCAATGAAGACGACTACGAACTTGTCTAGATACGGTCTGAAGATACGATTCATGTAGTCCATAAATATTGCTGGGCGTTTGTCACACCGAACGACATTACTACATACTCGTAGTGTCCGTATCGAGATCGGAAGGCTGTCTTCTGGATGTCTTCTTCCTTCACCCGAATCTGATGATATCCCGATCGTAAATCAATCTTTGAAAATATGACCGCGCCATGTAATTGATCTAGTAGGTCGTCTATCCGAGGCAAAGGGTACTTGTTCTTGATAGTCAGTTTGTTTAACTGCCTATAATCAATGCAGAGACGAGAGCTACCATCCTTCTTCTTTACTAAGAGTACCGGCGCTCCCCAAGGTGATGCGCTAGGTCTGATAAACTGCTTATCCATTAATTCTTCAATCTGTTCCTTGAGTTCAGCTAACTCTGCTGGCGACATCCGATAAGGTGCAATAGAGATAGGTCCAGCATTCGACACTAAGTCGATAGTAAATTCCACCTCGCGTGGAGGAGGTAATCCAGGCACTTCATCAGGAAATACATCAGGGAATTCATCCACGACTGATCGTCCTCCATTCGATTTACTAGACGGTCGCTCATGATTCAGATCTTCAATTCGTTCGTCCGAATGCGTCATGATCATAAAACAACTGGCACCATCCCTGATGTCTTCTTTCAATTGACCGAGCGTCACAGTTAGATCCACTTCATACTCGTCTGGAAACACCAATTCCTTTGTACCGCAATCTATGAGAATGCGATTGGCAGCCAGCCAATCCATTCCTAAGATTACTTCTAAATCTTTCAAGGGTAGACAGATGAGATTCACTTTGTAATTTCGCCCCTCAACCTCTATAGGACACTTAACACATACAGTAGACGTCTTAACCTCACCAGCCGCTGGGGTTGATACTACCAAGTCGAACTGCATCTCGCGTTCGGCTAATCCCAATTTCTCAACACACGCCTTCGAAATGAAGGAGTGTGTTGCCCCCGAATCATACAACACACAAACAGGCATTCCAAACAACAAACAAGTACTGGTGACGAGCGTACCTGAGCTGGCAGCTTCGGCGGCCGTGATCGCATAAACTCTACCAACAGCCTGTGCTCGTCCACCCCTTCCTTGTTGCATTCTTCCAGCATTTGGCGGCCTCATTACTGCTCGCCTGCCCATATTACACTCGTGCTCCATGTGACCGTTTCTTCTACAGCGAGTGCAGTATTTTGCTCCATCTAACAGAGGACACGATGATCTGTAGTGTGGTCCTCCACACTTAAAACATCTGACTGATCCCTGTTGTCCAGACTGTCCGGCAACAACCATAGCCTGAGAATTTGATGGTTGTGCTGGACGAGCATACGGCAACCTGTCCCGATTCATATTCGGCCTGGACATGATCGGCCCTCTAGTTGGTTGTTGCTGCTTCTTCAGTCGTTCTGCTTCAGCCACATTTTTCTCTAACACTTTTGCTCTCTCAATCATAGCAGGAAAGGACTTCATGCAGAGGCTGGATATCAATACCTTAAGATCACTTCTCAGTCCATTTTCAAACTTCCTGCACTGCCACACTTCACTGGTGGCAAGGGTATTAAAGCGAACCAGATGTTTGAACCTGTTGGTGTACTCCGAAACAGACATATTACCCTGTACCAACTGGAGAAACTCCACTTCTTTGCCGAAACGAACACTATCCGGGAAATACTCCTCATAAAACTTTTCCTTGAAGACTTTCCAGGAAATAGGGCTGTGAGATTCTGCTAGTATCATCTTCGCAGTCGACCACCAATGACTTGCCTCTCCAGTCAACAGATACTCAGTGAATGCCAGTCTTCGATCGTTCGGACATTCCTTGGCATCGTAAATCTGTTCCATGTCCCTTATCCACTGATCAGCTCCGTCGGGAAGGCACTTCCCATCAAATTTTGCAGGACGATGCTGTAAAAAGTTCTCCAAACTCCACTCAGTCTGATGAGTAGTGTTTGAAGCAGATGCTCCCGGTGTACCCCTGGTAGCTACAAGAATTTCCATAAGTTGTCTCTGAGTCACTTCAGAATTTGCACGAGCGGCCTCCAAACTCTGTAAGGCAGCCGCATTTTGCTGCGTCAAAACAGCGTTCTGCTCTTGTAACCTTTCAATTACTGATTCCAACAATCTGGTGTTGTTGGCCACATCATGTTCATTGGTCTGCGGTGGAGGAGGAGGGAGTCTAGGTGCCATTGATTCTCTGAGAACAGAGAAAAGAAACGAACGTTAGTCCTGTTTAAAGAGTTGAAAATAACTCATTAAACGCAATTTAAGCACACAGCAAAAACACAGTGTACTCATAACCTACAGTGTCCTTAAAAGAACAAAACTGCTCTGATACCACTAATGTGACATCCCAAAAATACAGCATAAACCATAAATTCAGAAAATCACATTTAATAATATTTCAATACAGTTTTCCAACTACAACAAAACAACGCTCAAGGATGAACGTCCTTGAGTACAGTCTTACAATAATAACAAAACAGACGCGCAAAGCCGCACGTCTTCAGAGTTACAAATGAAAAAGCCGAACGTACACGAAACTGACCGAACGGTTTACACGGCACAAATACCGAACGGTCTATCAGAATAAAATAACAAGACAAGATGGTCGAACGACCACTCTAATACAGGCTACATAATTGGCCGAGCGCCTCACTGCTCGGTCTTCACTTCGACATCAACCAGGTTCTCTTCATTCAGCGCCTCTTCCAAACGCTCGTCTCCCTCTGCTCACATCCACACGGATGATCATTGCAATGACAAGACGGACGTACAAGGACAATAGACAACACAAGGAAACGAAAGGGTAAGCTTACGTAATTTAACTCATGCATCAACATGCAATTTCAGGTAAACAATTCATACATGCATATCTCAACATACACATTCATTACATAACAACCCACTTTAACGTATTCACAAATTAAAACTCAACACGACTGACTGTCCGGACTGTATGAATTCTGTGTAGCTTCGGTGTTCGTGCACCCGGGTGATGTAGTAACTGGAACTCTCATCAGCTGCCACCCGAGGTTAGTCCTATCTGTCCAAATAACCATCAGGACTAGGACCTCCTGCCATTCCCACACATGACGTACCCCCTCTACGTGAGGACGAGTACTCACGGAACATCAGGATGAACAACCGGCTAAGCTTCCCACATTCATACTTTACAAATCTCAATAATCAAATTCTGAGTCGTTCCTCCCCGGAACGCTCTTTCAAAAATCATAACTTTCCATTCATCTCATATACTCTTCATCATTTACTATTCATCATTTATCATTCATCATTTACTGTTCATCAAGTAATAATCATTATTACATAATCATTTTCACCATTCATAAGAACCACCAAGACCGAACGTTCTGTCCCCAAAGACCGACGACGAACGCTGTAAAATGAGACCCAAAAGGGCGCTCGTTCGAATCAAAGAACGAACGGTTTAAGTTTCAGAAATGTACGAGTCTAGTACTGTTCACTGGACGAACGCTATTTTGTGGAAAATAGTACGAGCGCTCAAAATAATACCGAGCGTCATTTAGGACGAACGCTCAGCATAAGACCGAGCCTTATTCGGAGCGAGCGCTCAGTGTGATACCGAACACCGTTAAGAACGAAGGTTCAGTATAAGACCGAGCCCCATTTTAGGACGAACGCTCAGTTCAAACCGAGCACCATCAGGACGAGCGCTCAATCTGAGACCGAGCTCCAATTTGAACGAACGTTCGGTATGAGACCGAACTTCAATTCGAACGAACGTTCGGTATGAGACCGAACTCCAATTTGAACGAACATTCGGTATGAGACCGAACTCCAATTTGAACGAACGTTCGGTATGAGACCGAACTCCAATTTGAACGAACGTTCGGTATGAGACCGAACTCCAATTTGAACGAACGTTCGGTATGAGACCGAACTAAAATTTGAACGAACGTTCGGTATGAGACCGAACTAAAATTTGAACGAACGTTCGACATAAAACCGAACACCAATTTGGACGAACGCTCAAACAAAGCTTTAGAATATGAGGACGCTCGTCCTCAACAAGGTTCCATCCGAAATGAACGAATCTCATTTTGATTATTTAAATAAAGAAACCGAACGGTCAAAGACCGTTCAGCACGAACGTTCAGGTTCCTAGAAAATTCTCTCACAATCCATTTTTCATTTTCAGTTCATACCAACATCAGTTTCCACATTTCATACATGCCAATCCCATGCAATTTCATATATCTCACTTCATTAAAATGACGATCGTTCATGTACTTCAGTAATATCAAATATCATGCATTATATCCATATAATCAAATGACGAACGTTCATAAAACAAAATTCCAGCAACATCATGCATTATACTCATGCAGTTAACAACAAACGTTCACACACATACATCAAACCAGTTAAATTACATAAGCTTCCCTTACCTGGAATGACGAACGTCCACTGACGCACACAATTTCTCCTTTCCACTACAAATCCTCCGCTCGCCAACGCTCGTTAAACCAAGCTAAAACGAACGAGCCCAACCGTCAAATCAGAATTACGCTACACTAAGAAAGGACGAACGCACAACTCAGAATTGAGTTTGCATGCGCGGAAAACGAACGTCCAGAGAGTGGGAAAAAGGCTTACCAGCTCAGTCTGAAACGAACGGCTTTTCTGGAAGCCTTGGATGACGTTCGTCCTTCCGCTGCCGGATCCCAGAATTGGAGGAGATGAAACGGTGGTTCCTTAGAGAGAAGGTGCAGAGAACGTAGAGAGAAGCAAGAGAGAATTCAGAAACGAAAATGGTGGAGCGTGTGAAGGGTGGGGATTTATCAGAATTCAGATCTGTTTTTCCCACCTCGCCAGCGTACGTTCACACTGCCAGCGCACGTTCCCACTGCCAGCCTTCTGCCAATGCACGTTCCCACTACGTTTTGACTAATTTCACGCGCATGGTTGGCGTCCGTTAGCGGATGTCGAACGCTGCTGTCTCCACGTGCGTCGCTGAGGTGGCGCGCTCGGAGGTCGCCACGTCATTTTTTTTTTTGAAACCTTACACCTTCTGGATTATACAATCCAATATGTATTTGTATATATCTAATTGTACAATTCGAAACATTTTCGGATTTGAAATCTCGTGTCGGACTATAGAATCGGGTATGTATTCCCAATCCGAAAAAATGGTAGCATAAAGATTATTTTTAAAGAATACACCCCCAAACTAGCACCGGTACATGCCAAAGAAAACAAACTCAATTACCTCTTACTGTATGGGACATAGAATAAGGACGAACCACTTCTTCTCTACAAGCTTTAAGCAATGGGTTTGGAGTGTTAAAGTTATGGACGTGTGTCAACACTCAATTTCGTCCGGGTTGATTAATAAATTTATTTTCATTATAAAATATAATAAAATAAAGAAAATAAAATATAAAAATAAAAAAAAAATAAAAATAAAAGAAAAAAGGAAAGAAAAGGAAAAAAAGCGTTCGTCCTGAACTGTATTTGGACCGAACGTTTTCACAGACGTTCGTCCTTTTCACTGTTCTACTGTTTGGTTTTTCTGTGTGTTAGGACGTTCGTTCTTGGCCTTCAACCGTTCGGTCGTATGTTTTGATGAACGTTTGGGCTCCATCTTATTGGTCTTCAGCGTTCGGTTTTGAACGTTCAGACCATTATTGTGTTCAGCAAATAGCGTTCGGTCATATTAGTGAACGTTCGGTTTTGAAGTGATCTATTCTTTTTGAACGTTCGGTCTTGGTGTTTTAGGGGTGGTTAGCGTTCGGTTTTGAACGTTCGGTCTGGTTCGTGTTTGTCCTGTAATGGCATGTTCGGTTTTGCTGAGGCGCTCGTCCTGGTCGATCCCCCTCTTTTACCGCTCGCCCAGATCACCTTTCATCTGCTACCACTCCTCCGTTCGGCCTCACCGTTCGGTCATCCTTGGCCCAAGTGTTTAAGTGTTCAACCGTTCAGCCTTGTAGCGTTCCTTTTGAGTGATCGGCCCAGTACAGCGTTCGGCAGATTGTGCGTTGAGGCGCTCATCAAAACAGAGGCAATCTCGAGCGTTCGTTCATGTTGGTCTAGAGTTCGTAGGCGTTCGTCCTTAAATTGGTATTCTCAGAAACGTTCGGCCTGGATCAGAGGTCTGCTTTGTGAGCGTTCGGTCTGTGTGTTTAGTTTAGAGCGTATGGTCATGTAATGTGAACGATCGTTCATTACCGAGCGTCCGAATAGTGGTGGCTGCATTTTAAAATTGGTTTGAGCTTTCCACCGAGGATTCCCACCAGCGGTCCACCATCCACCAGCTTGGAGGAGCATGTTGATGGCTGGAAACAGAGATAGAATCCAGCAGCACTTGATGGAAGCAGCACAACAGCAGCACGTTAGAGAGTGGCTGCACTTGAGAGAGAATGGTTCCAGCTGTTTGAAGTTTTCATGTTGGAGAGGTGCTGCATTTCACACTACAGCCTCGCCCAGGCAGCCCCATCAACACGGTCTGGCAGAATGATGAGCACGAGATGGAAGCATGGGCAGCTGAGTTGAATAATAAATTGAAGAGAAGCTCATGGCGTTTTCAGTTTTCACGTGGACAGAGTGGGGGAGCAGAATTTTGGTCAGCAAAAAAACACATAGTGGGAATGAGTGGAGCAGGAGGTCACGGTATTGATACAAGAAAAGCTGAAAGCACATGATGGTGATGAGTGGAATGTTCAGAGAATGTTTGAAATGGAAGTGCATGTTGGTAGCACGTTTACGGCCCACATCTGCGAAATGATAAAGAATAAAAAAGTAATGAAAAGCTTGGTACGTGAAGGAAGAAGGGGCCGTGTATTTTATGAAGGAGAATTTCCATGAATAAAATAAATAAAAATGGCAACACCTGGGGGCTCCCACTGACCATCACTTCCACTAATGATCCAACTCCCATTTCCACCATCCCACTTTCAATATTCCACAAATGTTCCCGCCAACTAACCTTCCCATAATATTCCACTATTCCCCACCGTATCAATCCCCTATCTCCACTTCTCCCATTTCCACTATTCCCCACCATCACCAACCTCACACAAAAAACCGAACTCCACCACAATCCAATCTTCCACTACTGTTTCCCACTGTTCCCCACCGTAACAACTTCCACCATTCCACTTCCAAACTTCCACTATGATTCCCCACCATAACAGCTTCCACTATCCTCACTTCCCACCAAGATCTCCACTGACAGTATGGTTTGCTTGCTGCCATATTTAAAAAATAGGAGGAGATTCGTTTGGGCGGGTACTTCCACTTTTGGGTTGTCATCCACGAACGGGCACTTCAGATTTCGGGGGACACCACTTGCTAGGATCCTCCACCAGAGGCAGCCCTTCATTAGCAAGGATTTCCTCTACTCTGAGAAAAAAACTTCGTTCCTACTCATCTTGATCGAGATACCACTTCCATCATCATCATCCTGATCGGACTCTCCCATCATTTTTTTTAACCACTGACCATCCTTCGCTCACCTTTGTCTCCCACTCACCTTCAACACCCATGGCTACCAACCTAAAAACTCTATTGCCTGCAACCATCATGGAGAGGCATGGACTTCATTACCGAACAACCATCCACGCAACCAACTCCAACACCGCATGACCACCACCTATCACCAACACCTCACGGGTCAGCCATCCAAAAAACCGAACTCCACCACCAACATCATGATCCCTTCACGGCGCAACCCTTGATCCTACTTCACAGCTTGCATCTCCCCTCACACTCGATCATCATCCTCCATTGAATTTCACACGTCCTACACTCTTGACCTTTCTTCATTCGTCTCCGATGACCACGGCCACTGCCTATCTTCACCCATCATCATTTATCCCGCCAGCAGACTCATCTTCCGTCAGCAACCATACACCTCTGGCCTCCATCTCCATTGAGACACACTGCTATATTCCATCCATCCACTGATCCCTCTCTGCTCATCACCCACATATTCATTGATATATCTCACTCCCTACCAAACTCCTCTGATTATCTCAACAATAACCTGTATCTACTCACCTGCACACAGAATCCACAACACAACCAAACGCCCATATCCAGCCAACCATTTTCATCCTCACCTCCAACGCGGTCATCAACAAAATCCATTCGTTTCAACTCTCAACCCATTTCCAACTCTCAAGATTTCCTGCGCAAAGTTTTTTTTGGAAGAGTTCGAGTCTGTGGAACGTGCCGCTAGGGTGGCGGTGGCAGCAGCGTAGAAGAGAAGGAGGGAGGTAGAGCAGCGAAGGCTTGGCAACTGGCAGGATCTAAGGCAGCCATCCGAGCACTGGCAGCGGCCGGTCTGGGCGATCGGTGTCGCCGGCGAGGCTGTGGGATGAAGTGGGTGCTTGAGTGGTGGAGCGAGTATATGAGGGAGAGACTTGGATCTTGGATGTTGGGTGCAAATGATTAAAATGAGAGGAAGGAAGAAGAACCGTTTCTGAGTAAAGGAGCTCTGGGCCTGGACCAGCCAATACGTAGCGCACTCCCACTTCCCATTCACATCGCACTCCGCTTTCTACAAACAACAAAGAAATTTGGGTATTGGGCTCATTTCGGTTCTGATACCCGATTTTACTACTGCACCCCATCTTGGGCCTCTACCAAGAATTTTGAGTGGCACCCCTGGTTTTATCTCTACACTCCTATTTTTTATTGGGCTATTCCTCTTTCTTTTTGTCTTAGTTATTTGCTTATTCGTTTTATTTTATGTAATCCCCTTGTAAGATAACCCCATCCCTCTGTATTTATTTGTTTTGTTTATTTATCAAACACTGCACACACTCACTTTTATTAAATGAACAAAAATCACAAAAAATAAGTAATTAAAATAATAATAATAATGAATTTGACAAAAATACAAAAAATATGTTTTAAAGGTTTAGGCACACGTGTGATCGCACGCATCGTCCTTGTGCTAAAAACCTTTTCTCTTTCTTAAATAAAATTATAAAAATATGTTTTAAAGGTTTAGGCACATGTGTGATCGCACGCATCGTCCTTGTGCTGAAAATCTTTTCTCTTTCTAAATTAAAAATACCAAAAATGTGTTTTAAAGGTTTAGGCACATGTGTGATCGCACGCATCGTCCTTGTGCTAAAAACCTTTTCTCTTTCTTAAATAAAATTATAAAAATATGTTTTAAAGGTTTAGGCACATGTGTGATCGCACGCATCGTCCTTGTGCTGAAAATCTTTTCTCTTTCTAAATTAAAAATACCAAAAATGTGTTTTAAAGGTTTAGGCACATGTGTGATCGCACGCATCGTCCTTGTGCTAAAAACCTTTTCTCTTTCTTAAATAAAATTATAAAAATATGTTTTAAAGGTTTAGGCACATGTGTGATCGCACGCATCGTCCTTGTGCTGAAAATCTTTTCTCTCTTTTAAATAAAATTACAAAAAATATGTTTTAAAGGTTTAGGCACATGTGTGATCGCACGCATCGTCCTTGTGCTAAAAACCTTTTCTCTCTTTTAAATAAAATGCCAAAAATACGTTTTAAAGGTTGAGGCACCTGTGTGATCGCACGCATCGTCCTTGTGCCAAAAAACCTTTTCTCTTTCTTCAAAAATTACAAAAATACGTTTTAAAGGTTTAGGCACATGTGTGATCGCACGCATCGTCCTTGTGCTAAAAACCTTTTCATTCTCCTGAATAAAAAATACCAAAAAAATGTAAAATCCTCAAAAACTAAAAACATTTATCTTTCAAAATTACAACAGTATCGCCTAGTCAGAACTACGTGATCCTTGATTCTCCATCAAAAGTGGAGATACGTAGGAGCAAGGCCAGTCCTTGTCAGGCTCACTCTCCCAAAAATCCAAATTATCCATAACAAATTTCTCAAATAATTTCCAAACAAATTTCTCAAGCAGTTTCTAAAAGAACTACGTAACCCTGATTTCTCATTCTGAATGAGAATACGTAGGAGCGAGGTCCATCCTTGTCGGGCCCAAAAAGCTAAAAAATATTGTTTGTTTATTTAGAGTTTTATTTTAAGGGAAAGTTAAACATTTTGAAAACCACATCCATATTCGCACATTTAGTTAAAGGTACTGCCCTAGGGCAGGCGTTGTAGGGTGCTAATACCTTCCCTACACGTAACCGACTCCCGAACCAAGAATCTGGTTCTATTTGACCATGCCTTATCATTTTATGGTTTTTCCGTAGTTTTCCAGAATAAACTATGGTGGCGACTCCAAAATCTCTTTTCAAAACCCGTTTCTTTTCGGATCGTCGTCCCGTCGCGATTCCGGTTGCGACAGATGGCGACTCCACTGGGGAATTGCCAGAGAGTCAGGCCATTTAATTAGATGTGCGAATTCAATGTGGTTTTTCTTTGTGTTTTTCTTCTCCTTTTTCTTTATCTTATATTTGATATTTGTCATAATTGTATGTGTGTTTGTTTTGATTATATTGAACCCTAGGATAGAAAACATGTTATGTCTGCCTGGGAATCTTCTGGTTGTTTTGCAGGTGAGGGTTTGGGGTGTACCATTGCATTCTCCCTTCACACACACACATTGTATGCATATCATGAGTGAGGCCCTATACCCGGGTCTGAGCGCAACTTAGAAATAGAGGGGTTGTGTAGCGGTGTCATTTGGGACATACTTCCTGTTTGGCTATCGTGAGAACCCCAGCCAGAGTCTGTTCTCTTCATTTGTGTCTCCACATCTAGTTGATTACTCTGACTGTTGTGGAGAAACAGTGAAAAGAACCATAGCTCTGGTGGCCTGACTTAAGAATTAGGAAGCTATCCTTGTGAGTGCATATATTTGGCCTTAGAACTTCAGTCATTCAACCTTTGATAAGGCACAAAAGGGAGAAACGTGTATTCTTATAACCCTCATGTTCGCTTAATAAAAATCACTCACCTTGTACATATCATCATATCTCTTTATCTTTTTTCCTTCTTTTGCTTTTTCCTTTTTTCTTCGCTCATTGTTTTTTTTTTATATAGTCTTGTCACATTTTTGCGGATTCTAGTCAAAAATTATAAAGTTGTGATTAAGGCCTTTAAGCTAAAGATGGGAATTAACATGGAATTTTGAGTCAAGGGGTATTCGAGTTCATATATTTTGTTGATGCACGTCAAACAAAGGAGGGTAATATTGGTGGAGTATAAGAATTTGTTGAACCCTCCAGAGTGGAGGAATTTGAGTAAATCTTAGATACACTTCTCGGATGCAAGGTGCCTACATTTACCTCGGGAAATATACCCCTACTCATAACTAGTGCGAATCAGGAAAGTACACCCAATGAAGTTGGAAAGCGAGTTCACAATCAAGGGCAAATTGAGGGGTTTCCTCAAAGATACTTATAGGAATACCTACATCGTTTGGCTTAAGAGGAAAATTAGGAAATGTTTACAGATGTATTAGCCCTTCTCTTGTATGGTGTCATGCTTTCTACTAAAATGTTAAGAACCTCGTCGATTATGCCGCTATGAATGCATTTGTGGGAGACAAAGAGCGCTGTGAGAATCTACTCAGTGCCATCCTGGCTGAAGTTTATAGGACCCTTAATCGTTGTTACGAACTTAAGGGGGTAAAGATGTTATGTTGTCTACATGTGGTTCATTTCCCGTGAGACTGGAGGCGCCTTTAATTCCCCGTACCCCATGGACGAGCTATTGCAGTGAAAACCGAATGTGAAAGGAGCAAATGAATGGGCGTAACTTTGTGCAAGTTTAAACGAAGAACAAGTTAAATGGTATGTCCCTTGGCAGCATAGATCGCAGATTATATATCATTGCGGGAGCTAAAAATGAGCTTGGAGGAGTCTCCAACAAATTATAGAGATGAACCAACCACAAGGCACGCAGAAACTCTCGTCACACATGCAGAAACGCTCGTCGCCGAAGTGACGCCAAGTGAACTTTCGTCTAGACGACGCTCGTCCTGGAGTAGAAGAGGATGCTCGTTTTGAAGAAGACGCTCGTCCAGATGACATGAGAAGAGGACATTCGTCCAGGACGCTTAGAAAGGGCGATCGTCCAGGCAGAAATGGACGCTCGTCCAGGCCAGAGAAGAGGACGCTCGTCCCGATTTCAGTGGACGCTCGTCCACTTTCAGACTTTTGCTGATGTGTCTATTTTAACCGAGAAACGCAAAGGGGTTACGGTCTTTGTTTCTTCGGAGGTGCATCTCACTTATAGGAAAGCCTGGAGTGCTGCTAGGGCTCCTGGGAACACTCCCTTCTTCCTCTTGGGTTCTTCATCTTCTTTCGTGGTCATTTTACCTTGTGAGGAATGAACTTTTGCTAAAATGCTTCGTCAAGTTAAGAACGCTTACAAAAATGTTGTTCGCTTCGAAGAAAGGCCCAAGATCATGAACTGCTAATGAAAGTTTCCTTAACCAATGAATCGCAGAAAGGGTTAAGACAATCAAGTTGTAATTAATTTCCCTTACCCAAATTGTGGAAGGAAATTTCAAAATGATGAGCCGTGGATAGAAGCAGCAATGACAAAACTAGAAGGAATGTCGGCGTTTAGCTAAGAGGGAACATAAAAGATTGATGAGTTAGATGAAGAAAGAATATGTCGTTGAATAAGGACAAGTTACGAAGAATTGGAAGAAAAGTCTCTCACAATTAGCTTCCCTCATCAATGAAATCGTTGAAGATGTTCTTAAGCTTCTTAGCTGATGCTGAGTCTGCATTGCCAATCCTTAACCCGCCTAAGGGGATTGAAACATTCCTCAATTACTGCGAGAAGCTGATCAGGCAAATGAAGGATGTGATGACTAAAATGGTTGACCAAGAATTCCTATGTCTCACATTTTGGGAACTTTTGAATGATGAATTACCTTATTGATTCTGTTCCATGTTAATTTCTAAATTATACCGGGGCAATATTTTCACAGCTTTATAGTTTCTGACTAGAGAATTTGAACTATGTTGTCTTTTCTTTTCTTTTTTATTTTTATTTTCTTTTTCTTAATTTGTTTCAAAAAAAAAAACAAAAACAGCTAAACATCTAAGACACCCTAAAGGACATGAACCAGTACCAAAATCATGGGGAACCAAGTAGAAGTTCAAGAAGGATTGAAAGCCGATATCCAACAGCTGAAGGGACAAATGAGCCTAATTCCAGAGGCCCTGAATGCCTTACAAAGCCCTGGAGATTCGTCCGCACAACGACTACAACAAGAAGTTCCGGAAGCACAAACTTTCCCTTCCCATCGTCTTCCCTAGAATTACACTACACCCTTGGGAGTTGGACTCAGGACAACTTTGCATTCAAAAGGCCGAGATAATACGAGGAAGGAGGCAACAAGCTTAGGGTAACCACTTTTATGGTCCCTACAAAAAATGATTCAGCCCAGTGTAGTGAGGAAGATAATGACAAAGCAACCTGAGTTGAAATCCTTTCCTCATGTTATTACGCCAGTGGATTTTGAGTGCGCTCATCTTGAATTTTCATACATTCAGTCTTGTGGAGATGTGGTGGATTTTTATTTTTTTTCTTGAGGTAGTGCAAATACAACATGGACGTGGCATCACATTGATTACAACTACAAAGCATGGTGAGGAAGGAATATGAATTATACAAAGGATACGTTCAAAGGTGGAAAGAGATTGTTGCTCAAGGAAAGTCTCTTATGAGTGATAACGAGATCGTTGACACTTTTCTAGATACTCTGCAATCACCCTTCTGCGAGACCATGATGAGCAGTGTTTTCCTAAGCTTCTTAAACTTGCGATAATCCAGGAAAGAATTGAAATTGGTGTGAAGACTGAAAAGATCGTGCAAGGTCCTACCATGACAACGAATGTGAACAAGTCTGGTCTAAGCCTCGGACAAGGAGAGAAGAAAAAGCTCAATCACATCCTACGGCTCAAATATCGTTGGCCTACCCTTTGAAACTACTCCGAGACAAGATTGGACTCAGCCCAAACTCAATTTCTCACCAAGTTGTCGGGTAGAAAATTGTTGATCAAGAGAAAAGGCCTACGAGTTTCACTCCTATTCATATAACTTATGCAACATTGCTTCCAAGTCTTATGCATAAAAAGGGATGGTTTCCGCTTGTTACATGGAGCCTTTAAAGCCTCAATACCTCAGGACTCATGATACAACATACACAAAAGGTGATTACCACGGAGTGGCCATCAATCGTTCTACCAAAAGTGCTGGTGGTTCAAGCGAGAAGGCAAACTTTGATTCATTCAAGATATTTAAAGTTTGAAGAAAGTTAATCCAGCACTGTGGCAAGGCGTGAGTTCACCTCTACAAATGCCATAGACAAATGAAGAGGACCCTAGTACTATCTGGGAAAGCATGGGTTATTGTAAAAGGCGACACTGATGTCGTTTTTGCTCATGTTTTGGATTGTTTTGCTATGAGAGCTATGTGCATTGATATCATGTTTCAATCCATCACTCTTAAGGTGAATTTTTCATTTAAGAGGAATCCTCAAGATTTACTGGAAATCTGTCCTAATAGGGTGTCATGGAGAATGAAAGCCACAAAGGATAAATTAAGAATTTTTTAAAGAAAATCTTGAGTCATGTGTCTTCCTTACAAATCGCCAATTTTCTGTTTGCAAAAATAGCAAAAAAATTTAAACGATAAATCAAAAACAAAGTTGCAGTGTAAGATTTTGCCCAATTTTGATGTTTTCTCTCGAAACGTGTTTTTCACAAATAAGGGTTTTTCAACGTGTTTTCCATCAGAGGCTTGTTAGGAGCCCATTTCTTCATTTTTTTTATATACAAATAATTTTTGAGTTTTCACTTCTAAATTCATTTTTCGAAGTTAATTTTCCTTATTTGTAAATATTTTTTAAGCCCATTTTTCTAATGGTTTCGTACAAAGAATTGATTGAAAATTTTAGACTAAATGCATCAAATAAAAATCATAAAGGGCTAATTTATTTCATCAAGTGAGCAAACTTTACAGAGGAAAAAGGTTTGAACAGAGAGATTAATTTGAATACAAGGCCACAATAAAAAAAAAACAGGGATACACAATTTTAGATCTAACAAAAAAAACGCAAGGTTACTTTACCTTACAAAAAAAAACACACATAAGAGCAATAATAGTAAGGGTGTGCAGTGGTCGATCGCGGACGATCGTTAAGGTTACAATCCAGGAAATAAACAAAAATTGAAAGCATAAAATAACTTAAGTGTCCATATTACAGTCCTTATTCAAATTTTGGCCACACTCGGCCCACAAAAACATAAAAAAAAAAGGGGTTTTCAGCGAAAAAAGAATTCTCGAGCTGGTTGTGGTGGTCTAAGGGAAAGCTCCGTTGAGGGACCTCTGGTACGAAAAGTCGTGGGCGGAGGCGGAGGAATCTCTGTTTCTCCATCGATTATGATGGGAACGGGGAAGAGGTCCAGAAGCTTTGGAGCCTTCATGATTACCCAACCGGTTTCTCCAAAAAACAAAAATAATAAATAAATAATTGTGCCAAAAGAAGGAAGAGAGGGAGAAAATTGAAAAGTCAAGGATGAATTTAGGATTTTTACCATACATATACAGAGGTAGTAGAGAAAAGAGGGTGCCGGTGGGATCCAATTCTGCTTGCCAACGTCTTACTCTATTCCCATGATTGCTAAACCAGCACTGAACGTTGTACTCCCCCGCTTCTCCAAATGCCCTGATTCGAGTAGTGATCTCAAAAATCTGAGCTCGACTTGGGTGAGTGACTCCGTAATTGTAAATGTTGGTCATTATCCTGATTTGGTCTTCTGTCGGACGCCACTTTGAGCAGGTCGGTCTCTCCATTTCCATTTCCTTCTCATCCATTTCCCTAATTCGTCTAAATAAATAATAAATAAAAAAAAAGAGCAAAAACAAAACAAACCATAAATAACAAAAATATTATGTTCTTAGTCTAATGTCTTCTTCCATTGTGTTTCTTTTAAGCTAATTTTGTTCTTTGTATTGGGTCTTTCGAGTCTCGTTGTCCAGTTTGTGATCTGTTTCATGGTCCTCGCAAAGGTTCCTAAACGGATCTACGTCTAGATTGTCCATGTCCATGTCCTTGTGCTCATACGAGTAATTTTTCTTTTAAGTTTTCTGTTTTTATGGGGTACGTGGCATTGTTCTACCCGATTGTCTCTGTCATACCTTCAAACGAAGGGAGATTAGCGTCTGGTTTCCAGCCTATATACCCCTTATCTTTGTTAAGACAGTTGTGTTTTTAAGTGTTTTAAGTTTTTAAGATCAAAAAAAAGAGGGCCCAGAAAGAAATGCAGAGAAAGGCGAGAGGGAAATAAAAGCAGACAAAGCGAAAAAAGCAGAAGAAAATGAAGAGCTTGCAGAAAAGAAAAAAAAAACATGAAAGCAGAAAGAGCAACAAACGGAAAGAAAAGGAAGGCAGAGAAATCATAAAGGAAAGCAGGAAAAGGGGAAGAGGTGAAGAAGAGCAGAAAGCTTAAAAGAAAAACGAATGGAAAGAGGGAAAGAAAAACTTGAAAGCAAGGAAAGAAAAACACCAAAGAAGAAAAGGAAGATCTAGAAGAAGGAGGACTTACCCGGAAGCAGAAAGGCTTACAGAAGCTCGTCGCAGCACTCGGAGGCCTTCAGAGGCACGCGGGGACAGAGGCTCCTAGCAGATCCAGAAGCTCAAGAAAGGGAGAGTTAGAGAGAAGGAAGAGCGGAGGAATGTTTTAGAGAGAGAGCGAGTGGTCAGGAAATGCCCTCAGATGCCAGGGAGTGAGCTTTTAAAGCTGAGTTGTTTCCACTGTTACAACAGTTCCGGTCTCAGTACCGAAACTGTTGTCACAGTTCCGGTTTTCCTGATTTCAGATTCAAAAATAAAAAAAAATATATAAAAATTTGAAAATCTGAAAGCGGGTAGGATTGTATTGGGTCGATCCGGCCCAATTCAGGAGACTTATTAGATGATCCGGTTTCAAAAAAAAAAATAATAATAATAATAATAAAACAAAATATAAAAAATATGATAAATAAGAAATTTTTCACAAATAATAAGTGGAGTGATGTAAAATTGGAAGTGTTCAAAATTGTTTTTCATTTGCATGATAAAGGATATTTTTCAGGTTCATTGGGCCTCGTTGTCATGTTAGCTTTCTTTGAACCCAATTCTTTCTGAAATGTAAATTTGAGTGAAAAATTATTTTGGCATGTTTGTAATTTCACATCACACTATTTTGTTTGATTTTATTCCTTCTTCTTCTACAGTTTGAATAAATTTAAGAATAAAAATCTGAAAAAGAGAAGCGAACAGTGCTCGAGCCCATTAGGCCCAATAGCCTTCGTGGTTTTCTCTCGAGTCTACTTCTTTTGAAAAAATATCAAAAATATTTTGTTTTCACATTTTTGCTGTTGGATGATGTTTAGTACATTTGTTCAAATTGTCCTGTGTGATTTTCTTCGAATTTGTAGTAAAAAAAAAATCTGAAAATGAAAGGGAACAGTGCTCGAGCCCATTAGGCCCAATGGCCTTCGTGGTTTTCTCTCGAGTCTACTTCTTTTGAAAAAATGTCAAAAATATTTTGTTTTCGCATTTTTGCTGTTGATTGATGTTTAGTACATTTGTTCAAATTGTCCTGCGTGATTTTCTTTGAATTTGCACCAAAACAAAATCTCCGAGAATGAAAGATGAACAGTTTTTTAGCCCAGTAGGCCCTTTTGTCATATGTGGTTTCTCTTGAACCAGTGCATCTGAATTTCTGAAAAAAAAATAAAAAATATGTGTTTATGTAGATTTTGTATTTTCAATTCACATTTTTCCTTCCCATTTGTGTGACAAGTATTTGTGCAAAAAAAAATAAATAGAGGAATTCAGGCCCTTGTGATGAACGGGTCGCACCGCTCACAAAAATTGTGCATAAAAGAAATGCAGTATAGTTTACTAGGAGGTGACTCCTAGGTCGTCTCTCAAAGACCAATTTGTGTCGGTTTAGTCTCAGATTTTATACACGAAGTGGGGGGTTTGTGGATGTTTTTGAGATTGTGCGGAAAATAAAAGTAAAAACTGGAATTAAAAGCGTTGAAATAAATTTTAAAACAATAAAACCTGAACGATAAAAGACGGTAGAAATAGAAAAGGTTGAAAATAAAATGAATGATAAAATGCAATGATAGAATTTAACAGTTTAGAAATAAAAGAGACAACAAAAATAAAACACTTAACTGAAGATAAAATTTATCATGCATTCAACACTTCAATTAAAATTCAACACTTGGAAAGAAAATGAAAATGAAAAGGAAATGAGCAACCGTGAAACACTTCTATTACACTACACGTTTCAGAAATAAAATTTTACATTTGTGCACTATAAATGAAAATGGAGAGAGTTATTTGAAAGAGGAAGAGGCAAGAGCCTCCTCCAGGCAGTGGCTTCTATCCTAAACTCCTTCTAAACTAATGCTAAAATCTACTAAAATCTCCTCCTCAAATCCCTGCTGCTTGCTGCCATTTATAGCTAAAAATCTGACTTCTTTACTCAATTAATGAGCAAATGGGACCTCCATTTTGTGGTATCCGTTTCCAATCCAAGATTCACGTGAATTCCCTTTCAACTTTCTATTTCAAACTGCTGTAGCTTCATGTCCGTGAACTACTCTTTCTTCCAGCCGTGAGCTTCTTCTTTTTCTTCTGGACCGTGAAGGCCTTCTTCAAGGTGCTGGACGTGAGCTTTCATGGGGTGGTGGCTCCCTTTTCCAATCAAGCTTCACACTTCAAAATGAATATTCCAATGCTAACAAATGGTGGCCCCTTTCTTGTCTCCCATTCAATTTCACTTGCAAAGAGAAAGAAGACCTGTGAGTTGGACCTTTGGGTAAAGGCTTCCTTCTTTCTTCAAATAATTTAACCAAAATAAGACAAAAGAGGGGTCATGTGCAATGCTTGCCAAATTGCCGTGAGTTCCATTCTCTTGGATGAAGGCTTTCTTCTTTCTTTTTTAAAAACCAAAACATATATGTGCTTCTCATGTGGGCCGTTTGCTTTCTTTATGGTGGGTGCTCTTTCTCCAAGACCAAGCCGTGACCTTCTTTTGAGTGGTCCCTTCTTCTTTCTTTTGTTTCCAACTAAGGCTAATAAGATGAATGGCCGTGGCCTTCTTTGGTTTCTTTTCCAAATTGCCAATTCAATTACAATTCATGTTGCAAGGCAAAGGTGTGGCGGCTCCCACCTAAATTCAAAAAGATGTTTTGTTGGATCCTGGCTAAAATTAACTTTCTCCACCTTGACTCCACCTCCCTTAGTAATAATTGAATAAAATTCAGCATTTGGAATTACTATATGGACGTGAACTTTATGAGTGGTGACCCTTCTTCATATTCCGTAAAGAAAGAAGATTTCTTGGCTGGTTTGGTGTGCTTGGCGTGAGTTCATTTCCACGTGGCAATGTTTAATCCATTTAAAAGAAAGAACAAAACCAAGGTGCACTTCCTCTTCCATATGGCCGTGAGTTCTCAAGAAGTATGGGCCCTTTTTATTCACTTGTTAATTGTTGAATGGATAAGGTGTGAAACCAACTTTCAATTATCTTCAGTAAATTAAGAAACCGTGAGTTTGCAATGTGGTTTCCAAAGCAACCAATATTACTTCTTGAAATGAGCATGTGCCAACATGAGTGTTGAATCCTTGAGTGTTGGGAGGTCTTAGCACCGTTCAATGATCAATTCCAGATACCACAAGTATCAAACAACAAGCAAACAATGCAAACAAATTAGAAGTCACTCAAACAGTGTGCACTAAACTGACATAGGAGAGTAAAACAAATACTGGGAACAATACATAACGAATTTGAACAAAGTAAAAACTATACGTGAAAATAGACATCCAAACGAAACTATGAAAAAAAATTGCATGGAAAACGGATAAGAATTGAACTCGAACGAAGACACACAAGTTGACAGAACATTCACGCAGCACTGTGCGAAAATTGAAATGGCTGAGATGCATTGGGCTCAATTGCCATTTCTCATTTAACCTTCAAATGTCCCAAATTGTATTTCCAAATTTTCCTTGCAATTACTAATGCAAATAATTAGCTCAGATAATTCAGATTAATCAAAATAAGAATTTCTGATCAAATTAAGCACAATTAGCAAAAACGGAAAAATAGTGGACAATTAAGCACAAATCCCTAATTAATTCTAGCACAATAAACTAAGTGAAGTGAATAAAATAATGATTCATCAAAATAGACCACACTTAGTCTTTTGCACTCCTGGGCAAAATTAAGACGCAAATCAGGGAATGGTTCAAAGGACTTTTAAGAAGGTGACACAAAACTCAACAGACAGAAAAATTAAAGCTCACAAGAAAACAAACTGCATTTACACAGTTCTCAAGAATTCTGGACAGAGAAAGGAAATAGAAATTATCCAACACAAATCCAATAAAGCAGATACTTACAGAAATCATCCTAGCAATTCAAAGTATGGCAAAAATAATTAATCAGTTCAAGAGGTGATTCAAAAATAACAAAACCTCACAGATGCACTCACCGTGTTTCTCTCAAGTGTCTAGGGTAAATAATTATATCAGCTCGATGTACTCAAGAAAACAAACACAAGTAGACTTGGCAAGCTTCTAATTATCAATACTTAAAACATATGCATGTTCAAATCAAAAGGTCTTTACTGGGTTGTAATGGGGCCAAGGACAGGGGAGGATAAATTTGGATAAGTAGCTATAGCTCAGAAGAAATAGAGGTGCACTAGGAAAAAAATGTAAACACAGTGAAATCTCACCCAAACCTCTAATTCAATCCTCTTCTCGACTCCATTATTCACAGAATTATTTTTCAATTTTTTTTTCTTTTTCTCATCATTTATCCTATCTTTTTTTTTTTTTTTTTTAATCACACAACAGGATATATATTATCATTTCAAAACATGATGAGGAACCAACTAGCCAATTCATCAGAATTCCCAAGGAGACCACACTTATTCACAAAATACTTCTATAGCTCCAGACTTTCCTAAGGATAAGGTAATCATTTGTTTTTCACTTAGGATCAGTGTATGAGCTTCAACACAAAGAAATATATACAGTATAGGCTCAAAGGGGTTATCAAAGGATAATAACAAGGTAGGCTTATTTGGCTAAAGAGGCTCAAGAACAAAAATGCCTTTATCACGTCTGAACATGCATATCAATCAAGTATATCAGAAAGAATCAAGTCAAGGCATATGTGCAAGCAATCAAGATACATATCACACACAAGAAGGAAAATTAAGTGGCTCAAATCTCACACAGGGTATTCGTCACAATCAAGTCATCCTCTTAAACACATAATCATCTTTCCAAGCAAAGAAAAGCAAGGATTTTAAACCATAAGTATTAATGAAGTGAAGGAAAAATCTACAACTTTAGACATCATCCAGAAATCAAGAGAAAAATATAAAATTTATTGCACACAAAACTCGATAAAAATAACTTTACAGAAAAAAAATTTAACACTCTCTCAAAAACAAAAATTTAACACACAAAATACAATCTAACAGAAAAATCAGAATTTCTTCCCAGTAGACCACACTTAAATCACACAATGTCCTCAGTGTGTTACAATCATCAGATTATCAATTTCAGAGCAGTCAAATAATATAGACAAGTGCAATAAAATGTTAGGAAATGGGAAGAAATTTTCAGTAACATCCATCAGTAGATGTTTTCAGTGACACCCATCAGCAGATGTCTAGTCGCATAGCACCCATCAGTAGATGCTAATATTTTTTTTTTATTTTTTTTTTTTTTTATTAATTTTTTTTTAATTGAAAAAGGAATGACCGATACTGTGACAACAGTCTCGGTGGCAAAGACCGGAACTGTTGCTACAGTGGCAGAGCTTTGGCTACAAATAGGCCACTCCTCCGCGTCCAGCGCCATTTCCAGACCTGCCCATTCTCTCACTACTCCTCTCTTCTCTTTCTCTGCTCTCTCTACAACTCTCATCTCTCTTCTCTCTCTCTACCTGAGCGTCTGGAATCTCTACGGAGCCTCTGCCCCGGTGCCATCTGAAGAGTGTGAGAACCCCGAGGAGCTTCTCTGCCAGCCTACTACTCCAGGTAAGTCCTCTGCTCCTGGATCTGCCTTTCTTTCCCTTTTTCTGCTTTCCATCTTCTTTCTGCTTTGATCTTTTCATTCTGCTGTTATTACCATCCTGCTTTCCTGCTTTCCATTTTTTTTTATTTTTATTTTTTTGTAATTTAAACACTTAAACACATAAAACACAACTGTCTAAAAACTTAAGGGGTATATAGGCTGGAAACCAGACGTTAATCTCCCTTCGATTGAAGGTATTGCAGAGACAATCGGGTAGAACAACGCCACGTACCCCACTTAAAAATAAACACAAAATCTTAATTTACAAGAACAACAAGGACAACAGGACAACTGGACGTAGATCCGTTTAGGACCCTTTTGCAAGGACCGTGAAACAGATCTGAGACCAGACACAGAAATATCAAAGACTGATCGGACAAAATAAACTGAAAAGGAAACAAAAACAACCAAATAAAGAAAATACTGAACTAAGAATCTAATATATTTTTATGCTTCTTTTTTTTATGTTTTGTTTTTCTTTTTTATGTTTTTGTTGTTTTTATTTTTATATTTTTTTTATTAAGTTTTAGAATATTTCAAGAGGAATGATGACGAGTGAGATGGAATCAGAGAGATACACTAGTCAGCGATGGCGTCCTACAGACGATCAGATCAAGATGATGACCAACATCTACAACTATGGGGTCACACACCCAAGCCGAGCGCAAGTCGTCGAGATCGCGTCTCGACTAAGGACCTTCGCAGATGCCACCGAATATAACGTGCACTGCTGGTTTAACAACCATGGCAATCGGGTCAGGCGCTGGCAAGCGGAGATAGACCCCACTGGCACTCTCTTTTCACAACTGCCGCTGTATATGTATGGTAAGAACTCTCATCATACCTCCATGTTTATTGAATTTTTTTTTTCACTTCTTCTTCTATAATTAACACAATTTTATTTATTTATTTTTTTTTTGTTTGAAAGAAAACAACTGGGTGATAATGAGGGCACCGAGGCTGCTGGATTTGTTTCCAGTTCCGATCATTATCGATGACGACAGAAATGAACGAGAAATTCCTCCACCAAAGCCTCCTGTATTTCGAACCAGAACTCCCTCAACGGAGCTCTCCCTTAGACCACCACAACCAGCTCGAGAATTCTTCCAGTTTTAAAGTTTTGTTTATTTATTATTTTTTTTTTTATGTTTTTTTGTTGGCCGAGTGTGGCCAGAATATTAATGAGGACTGTAATATGAACAATTAATTTTTTTTTTTTTATGTTTTTATGTTTTTATTTATTATGGTGTGTAATATTAACGATCAGACATGATCGACCCCTGAACAACCTTATTTTCACATATGAATCTACTGCAAATTTTATTTTCAGATCTGTTCAATCTCCATTTTTCCATTACTGTAATTTTTGCATTGATGAATGAAATCTCTCTTAGTCTAAACAAAATTTTCAATCAAAGATCTGTATGAAACAACTAAGAAATTATTTTACAGTGAAGAAAAATAAGGGAAAAAAATGAGATCTGAAGTGAAATTTTTTTAATGAATTATTGGTAAGAAACTGAGAGTCGAAATAAAATCAAGGACTACGCAAAACAATTTTTGAATTTTTGAATTTTTTTTTTTATAAGGATAACAATGTGAAAACTAAGAAAGAAGAAAACAAATATATACATATCAGAATACAGATTTGGCACGTTTTAAACAAAAAATTTTATCACAAACTTTTTATGTTTTTTTTGTTTTTTTTTTTTATTATTTATTTATTTATTATTTTTTTTTAAAGATAACAATTACGAAAACTAAGAAGAAAAGGAAAAACAAACTTAAAAGAAAAACAAAATGCAGAATCTCCCCCAGACCACACTTAAACTACAATGTCCTAAACGTGTTCTAAGCATAAGATCATCAGTTAAAACACTAAACAGATAAAGGACAAATGCAATAAAAGTAGGAAAACGGGGAAGAAAGAAAAAGAAAACTCCCCTGGTCAGGGTGGCAGTTGCCAATTTTGGACTTGCAGGGAGATGTTCCCTTCTTCAGGATCCAGCATGAAAGTGTTGAGGACGAACTGCTTCATCCTCCAAATCTGATCAAGTAGGGAAATATCTTCCACCACCGGATCTAAGCAGCAATTATTGTTACTGAGCGGATTCAGCAGGTGCCTGTTGATCTTCAAACTATCAGTGTCATCACCTTTGTTTTCCACTGTGGGTGTATGTTGATCAAATTTATACGTACCTCCTGCAACATGGTTAGTGCAATGTGGCACTGCAGAAATTTCATGCAGGGGTATAACACCCAATCCTAGTGTAATAGGCTGAACCTCAGATAAATCCTCATAACATGAATCGGTTTCAAATGTAGAAATAATATCTATAACAGGCTCAGATTCATGTTCAGAGGGAGAATTAAAAACATGCTCAGCAACAATATGATTACAAGCATACCTATCATCAGCATAATCTTTAATAACACAGTCAACAGAATAATCAATTTGCGGTATGCTTACCTCCACTTCCTTGAAGATTGGTAAAGTAGTGGAGGATGAAAGTGGTCTACCTTGTTCAGAATTATTGCTCGTATCTGCCTGTTCCTCAAAATTTTCATTGGTCTCCTCAGGTGCAAGAGTGGTCATCTGCCCAACCTGATCACTCAGATTCTGCATGGCAGCTTGAGTTTCTTGCTGGATCTTCATGCACTCTTGCTCAAACTGAATTCTCTGCTTGGTCATTTGTTCCAGTAACTCCTTTAATGTAGGTTCAGAAGTAGAAGGCTGAGGAGTTATTTGGGCAGGAGCATCAAACTGCTGATTCTCGTATTGCTGAACTGGTGGAGGCATAAAAGTATCCTGAGATGGTGCTTCCTGATATTCCTGTTGAGCATCGAACCATCCCAAGCTAGGGTCATTCCATCCAGGATCATTGATATATCCATACTGCTCAGGGGAGAATTTGTTCAGAAACTGAAGCTCAAGATTTCCCCAATCAGTAACGGATCCTAGAGGAAGAGAGTCTTGCCAATCCTTAGCTGCTCCTTGTAATGAATGCGGAAATGCGCTCAAGAAAATGTGATCAAGAGGAACATCTGGAGGCTTCATTGAAGAGCACACCATGTGGAACTCCTCCAAATGTCTATGTGGGCATTCCCCTGCAAAACCATGAAACTTAGGCAGCAAATATGTCAGTCCAGTGCTTAGAACGTAATAAAAATCATCCTCAGTAGGTGGAACCGGCTCCCTAGGAGCGCTCTCAGGAATTTGAGGATGATCCATATAATTCTCATCATAAAATTCAGCAGAATTACAATCAAAGTACCAAGCAGAAGGAGAATCATGATTATAGACACTCGCAGAATAAGCATTATTCACATCATCAAAATAGGTAGACATGGAAAATAAAAAGTAAAAAACTAAAAACTAAAAATTATAAAACAGATAAAACACAACACATTTATACATGCAATACATACACAAGACAGAATTTTTTTTTTTAATTAACAGACAAAATACATATGACAACATACAAAACAAATAGAACATCACAACACAACACAAGATAAAACACAACACAATTAAACATGCTACAGGTAAAAACAAGATAAAACAAAAAAATTATTATTTTTTTTTTTAAATAATAACTAAATACAGAACACAACACAATAAAATATAAAAGACAAAACATATATTAACACAACATAATCGAAAAACACAACAAAAATCTAAAACAAGAACCTGGAACTGAAGTGACAACGCCGCCAAAATTTCCTGAAGATGTCGTTGTCGCCTACAAAAATACAACAAACAGAACACACAAAACACACATATTAACAGAACCAAAATTTACACAACAATAATCTAAAACCAAACCTCCATTGATTGGTCCCCGGCAGCGGCGCCATTTTGATGAACGGGTCGCACCGCTCACAAAAATTGTGCATAAAAGAAATGCAGTATAGTTTACTAGGAGGTGACTCCTAGGTCGTCTCTCAAAGACCAATTTGTGTCGGTTTAGTCTCAGATTTTATACACGAAGTGGGGGGTTTGTGGATGTTTTTGAGATTGTGCGGAAAATAAAAGTAAAAACTGGAATTAAAAGCGTTGAAATAAATTTTAAAACAATAAAACCTGAATGATAAAAGACGGTAGAAATAGAAAAGGTTGAAAATAAAATGAATGATAAAATGCAATGATAGAATTTAACAGTTTAGAAATAAAAGAGACAACAAAAATAAAACACTTAACTGAAGATAAAATTTATCATGCATTCAACACTTCAATTAAAATTCAACACTTGGAAAGAAAATGAAAATGAAAAGGAAATGAGCAACCGTGAAACACTTCTATTACACTACACGTTTCAGAAATAAAATTTTACATTTGTGCACTATAAATGAAAATGGAGAGAGTTATTTGAAAGAGGAAGAGGCAAGAGCCTCCTCCAGGCAGTGGCTTCTATCCTAAACTCCTTCTAAACTAATGCTAAAATCTACTAAAATCTCCTCCTCAAATCCCTGCTGCTTGCTGCCATTTATAGCTAAAAATCTGACTTCTTTACTCAATTAATGAGCAAATGGGACCTCCATTTTGTGGTATCCGTTTCCAATCCAAGATTCACGTGAATTCCCTTTCAACTTTCTATTTCAAACTGCTGTAGCTTCATGTCCGTGAACTACTCTTTCTTCCAGCCGTGAGCTTCTTCTTTTTCTTCTGGACCGTGAAGGCCTTCTTCAAGGTGCTGGACGTGAGCTTTCATGGGGTGGTGGCTCCCTTTTCCAATCAAGCTTCACACTTCAAAATGAATATTCCAATGCTAACAAATGGTGGCCCCTTTCTTGTCTCCCATTCAATTTCACTTGCAAAGAGAAAGAAGACCTGTGAGTTGGACCTTTGGGTAAAGGCTTCCTTCTTTCTTCAAATAATTTAACCAAAATAAGACAAAAGAGGGGTCATGTGCAATGCTTGCCAAATTGCCGTGAGTTCCATTCTCTTGGATGAAGGCTTTCTTCTTTCTTTTTTAAAAACCAAAACATATATGTGCTTCTCATGTGGGCCGTTTGCTTTCTTTATGGTGGGTGCTCTTTCTCCAAGACCAAGCCGTGACCTTCTTTTGAGTGGTCCCTTCTTCTTTCTTTTGTTTCCAACTAAGGCTAATAAGATGAATGGCCGTGGCCTTCTTTGGTTGCTTTTCCAAATTGCCAATTCAATTACAATTCATGTTGCAAGGCAAAGGTGTGGCGGCTCCCACCTAAATTCAAAAAGATGTTTTGTTGGATCCTGGCTAAAATAACTTTCTCCACCTTGACTCCACCTCCCTTAGTAATAATTGAATAAAATTCAGCATTTGGAATTACTATATGGACGTGAACTTTATGAGTGGTGACCCTTCTTCATATTCCGTAAAGAAAGAAGATTTCTTGGCTGGTTTGGTGTGCTTGGCGTGAGTTCATTTCCACGTGGCAATGTTTAATCCATTTAAAAGAAAGAACAAAACCAAGGTGCACTTCCTCTTCCATATGGCCGTGAGTTCTCAAGAAGTATGGGCCCTTTTTATTCACTTGTTAATTGTTGAATGGATAAGGTGTGAAACCAACTTTCAATTATCTTCAGTAAATTAAGAAACCGTGAGTTTGCAATGTGGTTTCCAAAGCAACCAATATTACTTCTTGAAATGAGCATGTGCCAACATGAGTGTTGAATCCTTGAGTGTTGGGAGGTCTTAGCACCGTTCAATGATCAATTCCAGATACCACAAGTATCAAACAACAAGCAAACAATGCAAACAAATTAGAAGTCACTCAAACAGTGTGCACTAAACTAACATAGGAGAGTAAAACAAATACTGGGAACAATACATAACGAATTTGAACAAAGTAAAAACTATACGTGAAAATAGACATCCAAACGAAACTATGAAAAAAAATTGCATGGAAAACGGATAAGAATTGAACTCGAACGAAGACACACAAGTTGACAGAACATTCACGCAGCACTGTGCGAAAATTGAAATGGCTGAGATGCATTGGGCTCAATTGCCATTTCTCATTTAACCTTCAAATGTCCCAAATTGTATTTCCAAATTTTCCTTGCAATTACTAATGCAAATAATTAGCTCAGATAATTTAGATTAATCAAAATAAGAATTTCTGATCAAATTAAGCACAATTAGCAAAAACGGAAAAATAGTGGACAATTAAGCACAAATCCCTAATTAATTCTAGCACAATAAACTAAGTGAAGTGAATAAAATAATGATTCATCACCTTGTCTGAAGCTTTTGTCATGGTTGCAAAAAGAATAGTGTTGGGCCCATTGAGTCTAGTAGTGTTGCAAAATTTTCTTTAGTCCAATCTTGTGAAATCCTCTCATAACAAAAGAAAAAAAATGAATGAATTTCTTTTAGCTTGTTCCATAAACTTTGAAAAAAAAAAAGGTTTTCTTGGTCATCTTCTTGTGTCAAGTTCACACGGCTCAGGTCATCTGATCCACTGGGTTAATGTGCCTGGTAAGTCCAGCTTCCTTTTGTTAATTCTCCTCAGGTTTTCAAACGTTTTTGGCCCAACTCGGCCCATTACATGCATATTTCTCATTAATTTCTATTTCTAAAAGATAAAAAACACAGAAACATTTTTCTAATATGCTTAATATTTTTCACATTGTGTAAATAAATAAAAAAAAATGAAAAAAAAAAATGATTGAAAAAAAAAAAAAAAACATTTTTATTTTTCAAACGTTTTTCTAAAATCAAGTTTTCTCATATCAATTTTTGCATTTGCTCACTAAGCCCAGTTCCTACACTGGCCCATAAAAGCCCAGTTCCTACACTGGCCCACAAAAGCCCAGTTCCTACACTGGCCCATAAAAGCCCAGTTCCTACACTGGCCCACAAAAGCCCAGTTCTCACACTGGCCCACAAAAGCCCAGTTCCTACACTGGCCCATAAAAGCCCAGTTCCTACACTGGCCCACAAAAGTCCAGTTCCTACACTGGCCCACAAAAGCCCAGTTCCTAAACTGGCCCACAAAAGCCCAGTTCCTACACTGGCCCACAAAAGCCCAGTTCCTACACTGGCCCACAAAAGCCCAGTTCCTACACTGGCCCACAAAAGCCCAGTTCCTACACTGGCCCACAAAAGCCCAGTTCCTACACTGGCCCCTAAGCCCAGTTCTCACACTGGCCCCCAAGCCCAGTTCTCACACTGGCCCTCCAAGCCCAGTTCTCACACTGGCCCCCTAAGCCCAGCTCACACTGGCCCTCCAAGCCCAGTTCTCACACTGGCCCCCTAAGCCCAGCTCACACTGGCCCTCCAAGCCCAGTTCTCACACTGGCCCCCTAAGCCCAGCTCACACTGGCCCCCAAGCCCAGTTCTCACACTGGCCCCCACAAAAGCCCAGTTCTCACACTGGCCCCCTAAGCCCAGTTTTCATACTGGCCACCAAAACCTAATTTTCTCAAAAAAAAAAAAAAAAAATCTGTTTTGCAACTGGTATCATCATTTCCATTTCATATTACTTTGCTTCACACATAAAACAAAAAAAAAATACGCAAAAGTTGAGTCAATTGTTTTCGATGCAAATCATCCATTTTATGAGATTTCAAAAAAAAAATGTAATGGATGTCATAATCTCCTATGGTCAAATGTTTAAATCACATATTCTTAAGAGATATCTATGTGTGCATTGCTTGAAAGCATCATCCTTCAGCCCTCGATATACCAAGAGATTGACCCAATCATAAACACCAAGTGTTACCCTGGGGCCAATTTTCCGTTACCTCCACTGGCTTTCATTTGGGAGATCCTGGAATCCGTTGTGACAAAACAAAAAAAAATAATATAAGAAAAAAAAAAGAAAAAAGAAAAAAAAGAAAAAGGATGAAAAATGACTCGTGTTGAGATCATTTAGTCTTATCTCCTAATTAATCTTTTGAAAATAAAGCAACCAAAATTTGAAGTGATGTGTGGCCATTTTTCTTCATCCAAAAAAAAAAAAAAAAAACAAAATATATCCTTTGATACCAAATTTGAGCCAATAAGAAATTTCTTTTCAAAATTTTACCCAAACAAGAGTTACCATCACAGTAGAAGTCGACTCAAATTGCAAGAAGAACACACTTAGTGATCAAATGAAGAAAATTCCTCAAAAGTGAAGCAAAAATACAAAGAACCACAAAGTGATAGCAAGCAAAGAATGAAATTTGAGAAAGGACAAAATAGTCAAAACAGATTTGACAAATAGTTGATACAAGGTACAGATGGTAACTCGTGTTTCAAATAACCCACAAAAAAAAAAAATTTTATTTGAGCCTTTATATCCTTTTTTTCAACACCCTTTAGCCCAAGCCACATTACAAGCCCAATAAAAGTCCACACGGATTGAATAATGGTTGCTTAATTTTTCATGAAGCTTAATTTTGAGACAAGACAAAAATGACTAACAATGCAGTTAAAAAAAAATTTGATGAAAAATAAATGTCCTCAGATGAAGGGAACTCCCTATTGATCAAAATTTTGAAGGAAAATCAAACCAATTTGGGGCAATCTTTTCAAGCCAATCCTTTCCATATCCATCACAAATTCATGAACACATTCAAATCCCATTCAAACTCTTCCCCCGATTCACAAACTAGAGGGCAATTTTTGGGCAACTTTATTTCATGTGTTTTGGCCCTTCCAAAATATAGTCAACTTTGTTAGTCTCACATTTGTTTCATCTGTATATGCAAAGTTCGTATCAAGACCAGGGCATCCCTTGTTGGGCCTCTCAGATTTGTCCACACTAAGATTCATAAATCCACCCTCAAGATAGGGGTAGACACTTTGGGGCTCTGAGTCCATCATTCGTAAACCCGAAATGGGGGGCAACTTCTTTTTGAACCTCACTTAAGTGACTCATACCCAAAACCAGGGGCAATTTTGCAAGAGTTATGTGAATGTCACACCCTCACAATTCACAGATACATTTGTCCATACTTATCTTTTTACCATGCCTCCAAACTGGGGCAACTCCTGACTTCACATTGGCATTAGTATTTGTTTTAAGGAGTAAGAGGCCCAAGTAGCCAACCCGGTACTCTCCAAATCCTTTCACATATTTGTCCCAACCCCTGACATCAAGCATGTATACATAGGTATTTCATCAGAAAATGTCCAGCACAAGCTTCATTTTGAACATTTGACTTTAGAATTTGGATATCCATCGTAAAAATAAAATGAAGGTCTAAATCTTCATAAATTTGATGATTCCAAAGAAAACAAATTGACTCGAAAAAAAAAGTGCTTAAAACTCAGTTTTTTTGTCCAATGGTGACCTGTGTTCATCTGACTGGGTACCTGTGTTGGACTTTCTGTACAAATTTGAAATTTCTCTCGGGTAATCGATTACAGGGGTGCTGTAAACGATTACCAGAGCATTTTCTGAACACTCTCACTCATTCCTTGCACAGCTTGCTCCTCCAACTCATGAGGGGTCACCCCACACTCCTTGGCCTCACATCACATCACCATCCATCCTCTCCCACCATTGGAACACCTGCACAAGCCTCAAACAGGTGCAGATTAGCCTAAAAGTCAGTTTTTTGTCCAATGGTGACCTGTGTTCATCTGACTGAGTACCTGTGTTGGACTTTCTGTACAAATTTGCAATTTCTCTCGGGTAATCGTTTACAAGGGGTGCTGTAAACGATTACCAGAGCCCCTTTTTGAACACTCTCACTCATTCCTTGCACAGGTTGCTCCACCAACTCATGAGGGGTCTCCCCACCCTCCTTGGCCTCACATCACATCACCATCCATCCTCTCCCACCAATGGAACACCTGCACAAGCCTCAGACAGGTGCAGATTAGCCTAAAAGTCAGTTTTTTGTCCAATGGTGACCTGTGTTCACCTGACTGAGTATTTGTGTTGGACTTTCTGTACAAATTCCCAATTGCTCTCGGGTAATCGTTTACAGGGGTGCTGTAAACGATTACCAGAGCTTTTTTTCAGCAGTCTCACTCATTACTTGCACCACTTTGTCCCCCTACTCATCATGGATCAAGAGTCAACATCATGTACACATTTTCATGAATGTTCATCAAATCTTCTTCCTTCAAAAAAGAAAAAAAATCAACATGCATCAAAGTTTTCTCCTTAAATTCCAAAATCTACACCAACCATATTTCTCTCGTATATTAAGATTTCAAATCCTTGTACAAAACTGCAACCCTTTGTTTATTAATTTCAAAATTTTCAAAAAAAAAAGTCATCAAAGTCAACATCATGAATTTGTTTCCATGTATATTCATCAATTCTCCTCCTTCAAAAGGACAAAAAATCAACATGCATCAAAGTTTTCTTCTCTAAATTTCAAAATTTACATCAACCATGTTTCTCTTGCACATTGAGATTTCAAAATCCATATACTTGTACAAAAATGCAACACTTGTTTCTTAGTTTCAAAATTTTGAAAGAAAGAAAAATCAAAATCAAAATCAAAAAAATATTTTCTCAAAATTTCAACAAATTCAAAAAAATTTCAAACAATTTTACATTCTGGTATTGGTATCTCGGCCCTCTGTAAGACAATGGTCGAGCCCAATTTTTTCATTCTGTCATTGGTATCTCGACCCTCTGTAAGACAATGGTCGAGCCCAATTTTGCTTTCTATCATTGGTATCTCGGCCCTCTGTAAGACAATGGTCGAGCCCAATTTTTTCTTTCTGTCATTGGTATCTCGGCCCTCTGTAAGACAATGGTCGAGCCCAATTTTTTCTTTCTATCACTGGTGTCTCGGCCCTCTGTAAGACAATGGTCATGCCCATTTATACTTTTTTCAAATGACCCTCTGCATGGCAATGGTCAGTCCAGATTGTCAAACGACCCTCTGCATGGCAATGGTCAAATTTAATTTTCCTCTGCGATCTTGGCCCTCTGCAAGGCAATGGTCAAGTCCAGATTGTCAAACGACCCTCTGCATGGCAATGGTCAATTTTAATTTTCCTCTGCGATCTTGGCCCTCTGCAAGGCAATGGTCAAGTCCAGATTGTCAAACGCCCTCTGCATGGCAATGGTCAAATTTAATTTTCCTCTGCGATCTTGGCCCTCTACAAGGCAATGGTCAAGTCCAGATTGTCAAACGACCCTCTGCATGGCAATGGTCAATTTTAATTTTCTTCTGCGATCTTGGCCCTCTGCAAGGCAATGGTCAAGTCCAGATTATCAAACGACCCTCTGCATGGCAATGGTCAAATTTAATTTTCCTCTGCGATCTTGGCCCTCTGCAAGGCAATGGTCAAGTCCAGATTGTCAAACGACCCTCTGCATGGCAATGGTCAATTTTAATTTTCCTCTGCGATCTTGGCCCTCTACAAGGCAATGGTCAAGTCCAGATTGTCAAACGACCCTCTGCATGGCAATGGTCAAATTTAATTTTCCTCTGCGATCTTGGCCCTCTGCAAGGCAATGATCAAGTCCAGATTGGCAAACGACCCTCTGCATGGCAATGGTCAATTTTAATTTTCCTCTGCGATCTTGGCCCTCTGCAAGGCAATGGTCAAGTCCAGATTGTCAAACGACCCTCTGCATGGCAATGGTCAAATTTAATTTTCCTCTGCGATCTTGGCCCTCTGCAAGGCAATGGTCAAGTCCAGATTGTCAAACGACCCTCTGCATGGCAATGGTCAATTTTAATTTTCCTCTGCGATCTTGGCCCTCTGCAAGGCAATGGTCAAGTCCAGATTGTCAAACGACCCTCTGCATGGCAATGGTCAAATTTAATTTTCCTCTGCGATCTTGACCCTCTGCATGGCAATGGTCAATCCAAATTTTCAAATGACCCTCTGCATGGCAATGGTCAGACCAATTTTTTTCAAATGACCCTCTGCATGGCAATGGTCATTTCAATTTTTTTTCAAACGACCCTCTGTTAAGACAATGGTCGAGCCCATTTTTACTTTTTTCAAGCGACCCTCTGCATGGCAATGGTCAAGTCCAGATTTTTACTTTTTTCAAGCGACCCTCTGCATGGCAATGGTCAGTCCAAATTCTAATTTTTCAAAACGACCCTCTGCATGGCAATGGTCGAACCCAATCAAATTCAAATTTCTCATTCATTTAATTTTGTTCATTTTATTTATGCACTCAAAAAAAAAAAAAAAAAAAGAACAAAAATTTGTACACTGCATTTGTAGCATTGTTTGTTTGTTTTACTCTCTGTTTGTTTCTTATTTATCTTGGAACCCACACGAAATTAGTATTTCTATCTTTACTTATCTTTTACTCTGATAATATGAAAACATTGTTTATCATATGATCTAGTAAAATCTAAGTAAAGAGGGGCAGCTGTCAACACTCAATTTCGTCCGGGTTGATTAATAAATTTATTTTCATTATAAAATATAATAAAATAAAGAAAATAAAATATAAAAATAAAAAAAAAATAAAAATAAAAGAAAAAAGGAAAGAAAAGGAAAAAAAGCGTTCGTCCTGAACTGTATTTGGACCGAACGTTTTCACAGACGTTCGTCCTTTTCACTGTTCTACTGTTTGGTTTTTCTGTGTGTTAGGACGTTCGTTCTTGGCCTTCAACCGTTCGGTCGTATGTGTCGCAACCGGGATCGCGACGGGACGACGACCCGAAAAAAAAAACTCGTTTTTTGAAAAAGAGATTTGGAGTCGCCACCATAGTTTATTCTGGAAAACTACGGAAAAACCATAAAATGATAAAGCATGGTCTGCGAAACTGAGATTCTAAGTTCGGGAGTCGGTTACGTGTAGGGAAGGTATTAGCACCCTACAACGCCTGCCCTAAGGCAGTACCTTTAACTAAATATGCGAATATGATGTGGTTTTCAAAATGTTTAACTATCCCCTAAAATAAAATTCTAAAGAAACAAAATGTATTTTTTAGTTTTTTGGGCCTGACAAGGATTGACCTTGCTCCTACGTATTCTCATTAAGAATGAGAAATCAGGGTTCCGTAGTTCTTTTAGAAAACTGCTTTAAAATTTGTTTGAGAAATTTGTTTAAGAAAATGACTTTGGATTTTTGGGAAAATGAACCTGACAAGGACTGACCTTGCTCCTACGTATCTCCACTTTTGATGGAGAATCAAGGATCACGTAGTTCTGGCTAGAAAGATTGTTTGTTGTTTGAAAATGTGGATATTTTTAGTTTTTGAAGGTTTTTATATTTTTTGGTATTTTTTTGATATAATATTTAGATTTTTTTTGCGTAATGAGCACTAGGCTGATGCGTACGATCGCACGAGCACTCACACGGCTTTTTTCTTGTTTTTTATTGTTTTGCGTAATGAGCACTAGGCTGATGCGTACGATCGCACGAGCACTCACACGGCTTTTTCCTTATTTTTTATTGTTTTGCGTAATGAGCACTAGGCTGATGCGTACGATCGCACGAGCACTCACACGGCTTTTTTTGTTTATTTTAGATTTTGGGTAATGAGTACTAGGCTGATGCGTACGATCGCACGAGTACTCATACCGATATTTATATTATTACATGTTTTTAAAGTTTTATATTTGTTATTAAGAAGGATAGATGAGTTGAAATATGAAAAGCATAAAGAAAAATTGTGATAGAAAACAAGATGAATTTATAAACTAAAAAAAATGATCAAAATGCATATATAAATAGAATGAAGAGAAAATGTGTACCTTGTTGAAGATTTGTGTGATGAAATAAAACCTTACTTGTAATAAGTTGTGAGAAAGATAGATGGAAGATGAAGAAGATAACTTTATGGTAGAAATGGGGTATGGGATTTATTATGTATAGAGAGATTAGGAAATAGTAAAATGTGAGAGAAAAATGAAGTAGAGTTTTGGGATGGAATGAAGTGATTTTGAGAGAGAAGAGATGGATTTTATGTAATTGTGTGTGTGAAGAAAATGTGGGTATTTATAGAGTTAAGGATGAAGAAAGTTGATGAATAAAAATAATATAATAAGTTGGTGGAAAATTTAGATGAAATAAAAAAAAAGATGAATAGAAAAAGTTAATGTGGAAAATAAGTGAAAGAAATAATATAAAAAGTTGGTGGAGAAAGTAGGTGAAATAAAATATAGTAAATAGTAAAAGTTAATGTGGAAAATAAATGAAAGAAATAATATAAAAAGTTGGTGGAGAAATTAGGTGTGGAAATTAAGTGAAAGAAATAATATAAAAAGTTGGTGGAGAAATTAGGTGTGGAAATTAAGTGAAAGAAATAATATAAAAAATTGGTGGAGAAAGTAGGTGAAATAAAATATAGTAAATAGTAAAAGTTAATGTGGAAAATAAGTGAAAAAAATAATATAAAAAGTTGGTGGAGAAATTAGGTGTGGAAATTAAGTGAAAGAAATAATATAAAAAGTTGGTGGAGAAATTAGGTGTGGAAATTAAGTGAAAGAAATAATATAAAAAGTTGATGGAGAAAGTAGGTGAAATAAAATATAGTAAATAGTAAAAGTTAATGTGGAAAATAAGTAAAAAAAATAATATAAAAAGTTGGTGGAAAAATAAAGTGGATAATAAAAAATGTTGATGGAGAAGATATAATAAAAAATGTAAGTGGAATAATTAGAAAAGTTGATATATAAAATTAATATGGAAATGATGTGGAAAAAATAAATGATAAAGGTAGATGATGTGGAGGGTGATGTGGATGATGATGTGGAGAGTGGGGTGTGATAAGAGAAAAAGGGTGGTGAAGAAGTAAAAAAGTAAGAGATTATTTTGGGCCATTGGGTTAAATGTTTAAAAGAAAATTTGGGGTGCGAAAAGTAAAATAAATAGTATTTTTCATTTTGTTTTTTTTTTTTTTTTTTATGTTTTTATTATTTATTTTTGTGATGAATTTTATTTACCCGGACGAAATTGGGTATTGACAGTATGTTTTGATGAACGTTTGGGCTCCATCTTATTGGTCTTCAGCGTTCGGTTTTGAACGTTCAGACCATTATTGTGTTCAGCAAATAGCGTTCGGTCATATTAGTGAACGTTCGGTTTTGAAGTGATCTATTCTTTTTGAACGTTCGGTCTTGGTGTTTTAGGGGTGGTTAGCGTTCGGTTTTGAACGTTCGGTCTGGTTCGTGTTTGTCCTGTAATGGCATGTTCGGTTTTGCTGAGGCGCTCGTCCTGGTCGATCCCCCTCTTTTACCGCTCGCCCAGATCACCTTTCATCTGCTACCACTCCTCCGTTCGGCCTCACCGTTCAGTCATCCTTGGCCCAAGTGTTTAAGTGTTCAACCGTTCAGCCTTGTAGCGTTCCTTTTGAGTGATCGGCCCAGTACAGCGTTCGGCAGATTGTGCGTTGAGGCGCTCATCAAAACAGAGGCAATCTCGAGCGTTCGTTCATGTTGGTCTAGAGTTCGTAGGCGTTCGTCCTTAAATTGGTATTCTCAGAAACGTTCGGCCTGGATCAGAGGTCTGCTTTGTGAGCGTTCGGTCTGTGTGTTTAGTTTAGAGCGTATGGTCATGTAATGTGAACGATCGTTCATTACCGAGCGTCCGAATAGTGGTGGCTGCATTTTAAAATTGGTCTGAGCTTTCCACCGAGGATTCCCACCAGCGGTCCACCATCCACCAGCTTGGAGGAGCATGTTGATGGCTGGAAACAGAGATAGAATCCAGCAGCACTTGATGGAAGCAGCACAACAGCAGCATGTTAGAGAGTGGCTGCACTTGAGAGAGAATGGTTCCAGCTGTTTGAAGTTTTCATGTTGGAGAGGTGCTGCATTTCACACTACAGCCTCGCCCAGGCAGCTCCATCAACACGGTCTGGCAGAATGATGAGCACGAGATGGAAGCATGGGCAGTTG
The DNA here is from genome assembly GCA_034642375.1 of Vigna nakashimae. Classification (NCBI taxonomy): domain Eukaryota; kingdom Viridiplantae; phylum Streptophyta; class Magnoliopsida; order Fabales; family Fabaceae; genus Vigna; species Vigna nakashimae. The sequence goes on along the minus strand of CM067763.1, from coordinate 26,151,898 downwards.
AGTTGAATAATAAATTGAAGAGAAGCTCATGGCGTTTTCAGTTTTCACGTGGACAGAGTGGTGGAGCAGAATTTTGGTCAGCAAAAAAACACATAGTGGGAATGAGTGGAGCAGGAGGTCACGGTATTGATACAAGAAAAGCTGAAAGCACATGATGGTGATGAGTGGAATGTTCAGAGAATGTTTGAAATGGAAGTGCATGTTGGTAGCACGTTTACGGCCCACATCTGCGAAATGATAAAGAATAAAAAAGTAATGAAAAGCTTGGTACGTGAAGGAAGAAGGGGCCGTGTATTTTATGAAGGAGAATTTCCATGAATAAAATAAATAAAAATGGCAACACCTGGGGGCTCCCACTGACCATCACTTCCACTAATGATCCAACTCCCATTTCCACCATCCCACTTTCAATATTCCACAAATGTTCCCGCCAACTAACCTTCCCATAATATTCCACTATTCCCCACCGTATCAATCCCCTATCTCCACTTCTCCCATTTCCACTATTCCCCACCATCACCAACCTCACACAAAAAACCGAACTCCACCACCATCCAATCTTCCACTACTGTTTCCCACTATTCCCCACCGTAACAACTTCCACCATTCCACTTCCAAACTTCCACTATGATTCCCCACCATAACAGCTTCCACTATCCTCACTTCCCACCAAGATCTCCACTGACAGTATGGTTTGCTTGCTGCCATATTTAAAAAATAGGAGGAGATTCGTTTGGGCGGGTACTTCCACTTTTGGGTTGTCATCCACGAACGGGCACTTCAGATTTCGGGGGACACCACTTGCTAGGATCCTCCACCAGAGGCAGCCCTTCATTAGCAAGGATTTCCTCTACTCTGAGAAAAAAACTTCGTTCCTACTCATCTTGATCGAGATACCACTTCTATCATCATTATCCTGATCGGACTCTCCCATCATTTTTTTTAACCACTGACCATCCTTCACTCACCTTTGTCTCCCACTCACCTTCAACACCCATGGCTACCAACCTAAAAACTCTATTGCCTGCAACCATCATGGAGAGGCATGGACTTCATTACCGAACAACCATCCACGCAACCAACTCCAACACCGCATGACCACCACCTATCACCAACACCTCACGGGTCAGCCATCCAAAAAACCGAACTCCACCACCAACATCATGATCCCATCACGGCGCAACCCTTGATCCTACTTCACAGCTTGCATCTCCCCTCACACTCGATCATCATCCTCCATTGAATTTCACACGGCCTACACTCTTGACCTTTCTTCATTCGTCTCCGATGACCACGGCCACTGCCTATCCTCACCCATCATCATTTATCCCGCCAGCAGACTCATCTTCCGTCAGCAACCATACACCTCTGGCCTCCATCTCCAATGAGACACACTGCTATATTCCATCCATCCACTGATCCCTCTCTGCTCATCACCCACATATTCATTGATATATCTCACTCCCTACCGAACTCCTCTGATTATCTCAACAATAACCTGTATCTACTCACCTGCACACAGAATCCACAACACAACCAAACGCCAATATCCAGCCAACCATTTTCATCCTCACCTCCAACGCGGTCATCAACAAAATCCATTCGTTTCAACTCTCAACCCATTTCCAACTCTCAAGATTTCCTGCGCAAAGTTTTTTTTGGAAGAGTTCGAGTCTGTGGAACGTGCCGCTAGGGTGGCGGTGGCAGCAGCGTAGAAGAGAAGGAGGGAGGTAGAGCAGCGAAGGCTTGGCAACTGGCAGGATCTAAGGCAGCCATCCGAGCACTGGCAGCGGCCGGTCTGGGCGATCGGTGTCGCCGGCGAGGCTGTGGGATGAAGTGGGTGCTTGAGTGGTGGAGCGAGTATATGAGGGAGAGACTTGGATCTTGGATGTTGGGTGCAAATGATTAAAATGAGAGGAAGGAAGAAGAACCGTTTCTGAGTAAAGGAGCTCTGGGCCTGGACCAGCCAATACGTAGTGCACGCCCACTTCCCATTCACACCGCACTCCGCTTTCTACAAACAACAAAGAAATTTGGGTATTGGGCTCATTTCGGTTCTGATACCCGATTTTACTACTGCACCCCATCTTGGGCCTCTACCAAGAATTTTGAGTGGCACCCCTGGTTTTATCTCTACACTCCTATTTTTTATTGGGCTATTCTTGTTTCTTTTTGTCTTAGTTATTTGCTTATTCGTTTTATTTTATGTAATCCCCTTGTAAGATAACCCCATCCCTCTGTACTTATTTGTTTTGTTTATTTATCAAACACTGCACACACTCACTTTTATTAAATGAACAAAAATCACAAAAAATAAGTAATTAAAATAATAATAATAATGAATTTGACAAAAATACAAAAAATATGTTTTAAAGGTTTAGGCACACGTGTGATCGCACGCATCGTCCTTGTGCTAAAAACCTTTTCTCTTTCTTAAATAAAATTATAAAAATATGTTTTAAAGGTTTAGGCACATGTGTGATCGCACGCATCGTCCTTGTGCTGAAAATCTTTTCTCTTTCTAAATTAAAAATACCAAAAATGTGTTTTAAAGGTTTAGGCACATGTGTGATCGCACGCGTGCTAAAAACCTTTTCTCTTTCTTAAATAAAATTATAAAAATATGTTTTAAAGGTTTAGGCACATGTGTGATCGCACGCATCGTCCTTGTGCTGAAAATCTTTTCTCTTTCTAAATTAAAAATACCAAAAATGTGTTTTAAAGGTTTAGGCACATGTGTGATCGCACGCATCGTCCTTGTGCTAAAAACCTTTTCTCTTTCTTAAATAAAATTATAAAAATATGTTTTAAAGGTTTAGGCACATGCACTACAAGAAAAATGATTATTATCTACCGATAATTATATACGGATTTTAATCCGTATGTAATATGAGTATTATATACGGATATTATATACAGATCTTAAAAATAAAATTATATACGGATATTATATACGGATTTTATATACAGATATATCCGTATATATAATCCGTATGTATTTTTTGCGCTTGGTGGCAGAAGAGTTTCCTAAGGATAATAACCGTATGTAAGTATAGAAGCAAGTGTTACCCACCGACAGTACATACGGATCTGAAAATTAATTTTATTTCGAAAAGATTGAAATTATATTTCATTCGAACCTTGTTTGGTGGAACACTCGCTTGAGGTGTGTTCTCTCGAATCTCTCTCGATCCCTAGCTCTGCATTCTCCATAAATTCTCCCAAATGTCTCTGCAACCCTAACCTTAAGTCTCCACTCTGTACGCACTGATTCTCTCAAATGTCTCTGCAACCCTAACTTCAATTCTTCACGCTCCATGCACTCTCCACTCTCCACGCATTGATTCTCTCAAATCTCTCTCGAACCCTAACTTCAACCATCCACTCTCGATGCATTGAAACTCTCATCTCTCGAACGTACTTAAACACTCGAGCTGTGTTCGTGTGAAAAACCTTTTCCCTAAATCTCCTTGTGCCTCGTTGAGGAATCTCGTTCAGCACCTTCGTTTCACCTCTATGGTTCAGTGGCGGTCTTCGTTAGGATGATGCTAAGACCTTCATTTGGTAAGTAATCCTTTCTTCCTTAATTTTCGTAGTAATCTCTAATGCTAGTATTGCGTAAAATCGAAAAAGGGTCAACCCTAATCTGTGTTTAATTCATTCAGGTTACCCACAATAATTCGTTAATAAGCATGAAAAGATTTTAGAATTAGGGATTTACTAGTTTTTCTCTATTACCGAGTAATATGATAAGCAATACTTTGCTTTTTTTGGATGTTATGGGTTTGATTTTGAATTTCTTAATTTGACATCTGAGTGGGTTCAGCTTAGTTGTGTTAGATTGTAGAGATTTGATTTTGGTGAGGAGGGTTTTTCCTTTTTCAAATGAATGCATTTTTTTTCATTTACTTTCAATTGTTTGGATGCGAAAAAAATTATGAATTATGGGGAGCTTTGAGGAAGTTAGCGCTTGTGTTATGTTGTGGAGGTAAAGGTAGTGGACAATAGCAGTGATAAAAACTGGTTCAGAGGTTCAGTGGATATGAATATTGTTGATTGATGAAAAGAAAGACACAATTTTTCTGGATATTGGAAGTGATACATTTATTCTTTGCAAGCTGGAAGCACTTCAACCAGGAAAAAGGGGAGCTGTCGTGGGATTAGTGGAAGAGAAGCATTTCATTCTCCTTTCTTAAATGGATGGTGACGCCGCAGAAGGTTTTTAGTTTTCTTGTCTATGTTGAAACCGAGGAGAATTTTGAAGAACACATGGTATTGTTCTTGTTTTTGTCTTTATGTTTGAACCAGATTTTTATTTTTATATTAGTGTTATTTTGCTGTGAAGAAGTGTGCATGTTGGTAGCTTTTGTCATTTTCATTTGGTGATTAGATTGTTGCTCACGGTGATTTGTGGTTTCTTTTAGAAAAAGCTGATTTATTTGAGTTGAAAGAACTTGCACAAGGTGTCAAATTATTTTCTTTCTTTGATGAAAGAAGAAAGCACGGTCATTGAAAGTAAGTGGGGTCACGGCTTGAGTTGGTGCAGCTGCCATGTGGAGAAGAATTCATCCACTTTAGAAAGCAAAAGTGGAAGGGTGGTTGGTGATTTACGTGAAGAAAAGAGAAGTGGCTTACATGATGCATATTTCTTTTATTTCTGAGTTGGTGCAACATGGAGAGAAGAGAAGCACACTTTCATTTGTTTAGAATACTTTCAAATTTTTTATTCCAGCTTAGGAGTAGTTTTAGTTTATTTTATTTGCTGCCAACTATTTTGATTCCTTAAGTGTTCACGTTTTTTTTGCAATTGAGAAAAAAAAAAGGGGTGCTAGAATGAGGAGGGCTATTGCGTTTGCCTATAGGGAATGAGGAGCAAATAGGTGTTGCACGTAGAATAGATGGAGTAAGGGCACGGTGATTAATTGCATTTCAAGTGGAAGAATATGCCAATCAAGGGCTGCTGCCACGTTATTCATCTAGGAGCTAAAATGGTCTTCTTTTAAATTATTTTAAATGCTTATTCTTTGGAATGGTTACGTGAGTGAATTGGTATATGATGTGTCATGCATTATCTTATTTCTATGTATTGCATTTTAGTGGATTTAAGCCAATGGGAATTGAAATGCATTCTTGCTGCACATGCTATGCTTCCAACGTTGGTTTCTAGTTGAATGAAGAGCACATTTAATTTTCTTGCATTTAGTAATAGGGATGTTTTGGGAAAGGAGACATACGGTGATGGATGTTTGGGTGGTGCTGGAATATTTTTTTTATTTCATCTTCTTTAGAGGAAATAGCTCATGCCGTTACCAACAAGGTGAAATTAAACAATAGGATGAAATTTCAGGGATGGTTGTAAAACTTACCCATTTTGTTTTCTTTAGTATCTTGTTTTTTACTTGAAGATTTGACTTCTTTTGAGCCCTGCTTCTTCTTTTCTGTGCTGGCAGTCTATCTGTGCAGAAAGAACCGTAGGGATGCTATTTTGATCTATCTGTGCTACTCTATTCCGAGAGTTAATGGTGATTACTAGTTAATACCCTCAATAACTACCATGGTCTAACCTTTTTGTTCAAATTTTCATACTGGATTGAACTTCATTAAACTTTTCTTTGTCATTGCAGGTTGGAAAAGCTATAACAAAAGATGATAAAGCTCAAACATAATTGTTCTGGTTGTGATTACAAGTTGCTAAATTAGTATTGAAGTCCAAAGTGTTATTACTACAGAGAGGTATATGATACCATTATACAATTCTTTTGTAATAGGTTTGGTTTCTGGAAAGTTTTCTTGGCTTCTGCTCAAGAGCAATGATCTATTGCTCTGTAGGAAAACCAATAAAAGGTTTTGTGCATTTCCAACTTTTAGGATTCACTTTGGTGTTTATTTTAACTTGTTCCTTTAGTAGTTTAATCTTATTTGAGCATAGGATGATTGCCAAGTAATATGAATTATTTATGATGGGCTCTCCCATGCCACACCCTACACAACAGTATTTGAGATTGAGGTTCCTCAATGCTCCTGCCGTTCTTCTCTCCTTGGCAATGCAAGGAGTGTTTCGAGGATTTAAAGACACGAAAACACCTTTATATGCCACTGGTATACCTTGGAAAACTCAAATTATCATTGATTAAGTGTCACAAATATTATAATTTCCTTATTACCTGATTCTAATTACTCTCAACATTTCTGTTTTCCAAATTCTGCACAATATTTCCAAATCTGGTGCATTAGCTATAACCTGTTTCAAACCAGATTTATTAGTTCTTAAGCTTTGAACAAGTTTCCTTGGTGTTGTTTAGTAGTGCTGGAAGTCTAACAACTCATTTTAATCACAGAATTGCAAAATGACTGGTTGAATTCCTCACACTCTGATTTCAAAATCTGTATCAAAATTCATGTCTCGTTTGATCATGTGCACACTGTTTTTGTTCAGATTTATTGATTCTAATGCTTGAGACAAGTTTCTTTGATGAATTTATACATGTTTCAAGTGCTAGAAATCTGTATTCACCACTAAATTTCAAAAACAATAGTTGAGTTGATCAAAATCTGGTTTCCAAAACTGTCACAGTATTCTCCACAAGTGTTTGCACCGTGCTTGCTGTCTTTGTGTGGTTTTAGGTCACTTTAAATCTTCTAGCTGATACTCTACAATTAGATCTAGTTGTTTAGGACCTTTCTTACACGTTTTGTTGATCCATCCAGTTTTGAATCTGTTGCATTTTAATTTCTAGTGCAGTTTTGTCAATTTTGCTGCATAAGTGGCAACTACAAAAGTGATTTTGCGATTTTGTGTGCTTCTGTGGTGTTTGAAGGTTTGTGCACATACAATTGACCATTTCAAACTTGTTCTTACTGTTCATATGGTCATTTTTGAACCTATCCGAAAATACACCAGCCAAACCACCAAATTTTGTAAAAATTGGAAGTCAACCACTGAAAAACAGATATGCACTTTGCTTTGGCTGTTTAAGTGTTTCAACATATGCCATTTGATGATACAAACTTGTTGGAAGTGTCCTCTACACATTTGAATCCCTGCTACTCATTTTCACCACTGCAGTTTCTAAATTTTCTTGCCACATTTCAAAATCTGGTGCAGATTTGGTGCTTTTGTGTTTCATTTTTGGTTACAGCATGTGTGAATTGTTGATTCTGGCTGTTTTTGTGCATTGTAACCATTTGAATCAGTTTATTTTACCATTTGAAATTAGTGTGCACTGTTCATTTGGTGAATTTTGAACCTATATGCAAAATCACCTTCTAAACCATCATTTTTGCTTAAGTTTGGAAGTGGACTACTGATTTGCTGCTGTAGTGTGATTCTTTGCTGTCTAAGTGTTTGTACACATCAAAATTGATGAGATAAACTTGTTTGACATATAATTGGAGCCTTTGATACACTGCCATTTGTTTTGCACACTGTTGTTCCAATTTTCCAGCCACATTTTTGGTGCAGTATGCATTTCTTTGTTGTTTTCTATACTCAAGTTCTTTGGCTTGATTCTTCACAGCATTAGCAACCTCTATGGCTGATTGCTTTGATGACTCATTTAGATGGACAAAAAATGTTATATTATCATGCAACATTATATTTGCATTTTATTAGAACTAACTATAATTATGCCTTTTCTTATCCCTTTGTTTTCAGATTGCTATCAAACTTGAAAAAGGTCTTCCACCCAATAATTATATGTGCAACATTTGCAGAGCTATCAGCAATTGCTTTGGAGTTTCTTTCTAAGTCAGGACTTGATTTTGTTTTAGGTGTAAATTATAGTTTAAGTTAATATTCAACTCTATGTTATACAAGGACCTGTTTGTTTTAGATTTAAATTATTGTAAAAGTTGAATTTGAGTATTATGAGATATTAATATTAAGTAGTTGTATTTATTTCTTTGAACTCTCTTTATAGAGTATTCAAATAAAATTTTCATGTTTTAATTATTTGATTTTCAACACAATTATATATTATAAATTCTTAACATTTATAATCTGGTAGTAATTATTTATAATTTTATGAGAAGTTTTAATGTGTAAAAATTTTAATATTAATTATATAACTATTAGAAAAAATAAATCTAATTAAATATGTTGTAAACAATAGATACATATGTAAATACTGTATGTAATTTACATACGGATTTATCCGTATATAATATCCGTATGTAATTTACATACGGATTTATCCGTATATAATATCCGTATGTAATTTACATACGAATTTTTCCGTATATAATATCCGTATGTAACTTACATACGGATTTTTCCGTATGTAACTTAGCTACGCCTTTTTTATATACGAATTTTTGTCCGTATATAATTCATATGTAAAATTATTTTATATACGGATTTTTGATGTTTTATACGGATTTTGGCGGTATGTAATAGTGATTTTTCTTGTAGTGATGTGTGATCGCACGCATCGTCCTTGTGCTGAAAATCTTTTCTCTCTTTTAAATAAAATTACAAAAAATATGTTTTAAAGGTTTAGGCACATGTGTGATCGCACGCATCGTCCTTGTGCTAAAAACCTTTTCTCTCTTTTAAATAAAATGCCAAAAATACGTTTTAAAGGTTGAGGCACCTGTGTGATCGCACGCATCGTCCTTGTGCCAAAAAACCTTTTCTCTTTCTTCAAAAATTACAAAAATATGTTTTAAAGGTTTAGGCACATGTGTGATCGCACGCATCGTCCTTGTGCTAAAAACCTTTTCTCTCTTTTAAATAAAATTACAAGAAAATATGTTTTAAAGGTTTAGGCACATGTGTGATCGCACGCATCGTCCTTGTGCTAAAAACCTTTTCATTCTCCTGAATAAAAAATACCAAAAAAATGTAAAATCCTCAAAAACTAAAAACATTTATCTTTCAAAATTACAACAGTATCGCCTAGTCAGAACTACGTGATCCTTGATTCTCCATCAAAAGTGGAGATACGTAGGAGCAAGGCCAGTCCTTGTCAGGCTCACTCTCCCAAAAATCCAAATTATCCATAACAAATTTCTCAAATAATTTCCAAACAAATTTCTCAAGCAGTTTCTAAAAGAACTACGTAACCCTGATTTCTCATTCTGAATGAGAATACGTAGGAGCGAGGTCCATCCTTGTCGGGCCCAAAAAGCTAAAAAATATTGTTTGTTTATTTAGAGTTTTATTTTAAGGGAAAGTTAAACATTTTGAAAACCACATCCATATTCGCACATTTAGTTAAAGGTACTGCCCTAGGGCAGGCGTTGTAGGGTGCTAATACCTTCCCTACACGTAACCGACTCCCGAACCAAGAATCTGGTTCTATTTGACCATGCCTTATCATTTTATGGTTTTTCCGTAGTTTTCCAGAATAAACTATGGTGGCGACTCCAAAATCTCTTTTCAAAACCCGTTTCTTTTCGGATCGTCGTCCCGTCGCGATTCCGGTTGCGACAACGTGCATAAAGTTACAATGGAGATTTCTACAAATCGAGATACAAGTTGTTGTAGCCTCCTAGCAATGGAAGTGTAACTTTTGGAAATGGAGATGCATAAGTTGTGTGCATGGAGGTGCTAAAGCTTATGGAGAGGTCAAACACAAAAGAAAAAAATTGTCTTTTTAATTTTTAATAATTTTTTAATAAAAGATATTTAGGTCATTTAATTTGAGCTATGAGACGTAGGAAGAAAATATGGTGATGCAAGAAGAAATAGTCTCATCATGCTCAAGGGTCATAAAAGAAGAAGCATGTGAAATAAGTATTATCAATTATTTTTTGTGATTTACTTTTATAATTAATAGATTTAAATGTACAACTTATATTTTCATTTCATAATAAATAATTTAAATTGTGATATCATATTACCTTTTTATTATAGATTAGTCTATTAAAGAAATTATTAAAATTTAATTTAGAGATTAAGATACAATTAGAGTTGTCAACTTGACCCATTATCTATGGGTTAGTCTTAGTTCACCCTTGAATAAGCCTCCTTTAGAGGAATCCTAACGGAGTAAAAAAAAATTTTTTGATCCCAAAGTCTTTTTCTTAAGTAAGTTAGGATCAAGGCTAAGTTGGGTTTATTCTTACTATAAAACATTAATTAATTTTTAAAAGCAATACTTTCAGTCTGAGTCATACATCAAATCATATCGTCTTGGGTAGAAGGCCAAGAGATGGCTCGACTTGGGCTAAAGATTGAAACGGACCGTTTCAAATGGAAATTTCATACAAGTGCTTTTGGATTGAGGGTTGAGATGAGCTTACCGAGCCAAAGGTCGAGACAGGCCAAAAATCAATACGGACCAAACCAGACTAAAGGTCAAGAATGGTTGATGGCCTAAGGTCAGGACAAACCCAATTAACGAATTTTCACAATATATTTGATATATCCCAATTAAGGAAACATGCACTTGATCCTAATCATATCCTAAAATGTGATTTAGTGTTGGTAAAAGAGTAATGGAGGAAAACAAAAAAGAGAATTATATCCTAATATGTTTCTTGGTAAGCTAATTTCTAAGGACGAAATATGAGCTTGAATGTTTTTGAGTTTTGTTTGATAAAAGATCGTTTAATATGCTTTTAATACAATTTAGATAAGTAAAGTAAATTTCTATACTTTTCCTTATGATAACCTATGAAAAAGATATGAACTTAAAAATACATATTTGACAAGGGACAAGATTGATTGAAAATGAATAAAAGATTTTGATTACTTAATTAAATTATGTTAAAGTTGGATGATTTAAAATGCTTTTGAGATTATCTTTGAGAAACCAAAGGCAAACCTAACTACAAGTTACCCTGATAAGATTAAAATTGTAATTCGTATAGCTCATAACTCGAAAAGGTTATCCCAAAGAGAAAAACTCAATTTTATGATACAATTCATATATCATCAATATATTACAAAGTGCGTCCTTTCTAGGATCAATTAGGAAAGATCCTAAGAATTTCACTTTAATTCTCAATAACTAATACTTAATGCTCACTAATATTATATTGAATCTTCATTATATGAACAATTATTTTCTATATTTAATTAAAAGATAAAATTTATAAAGAAAATTCAAAAGACTTTCTAGGATCAGATTAATTTTGTGATACTTTTACTTTTACTTAAGCAAAGAATTTTGCTTAAAAAAAAGTAAAACAAAGATATAAGTCGTTGCTCTTAGTTATATTTTTTTCAAGCAAAAGTAGAGTTAAAAATAACTTGTTCTGAACTATATTTTTTTCAAGCAAAAGATTTTTTACTCAAACAAAAATAACACTGTAATTTAACTTAATTTTTTCAATTTCCGTTCAAATAAACATATTTTTTATCAAGCTAAAAAAACCCTTTTTGTTTTATTTTTTCAGTCTAATTTATTGAATGTGAATGTTTGTATAAATTTAATTTAAATATTAATTTCTAGATATGATATTTATAATTTTAGTCAAATAAATTATATTTTGGAAAGATGTTTGTTGAGATCGGTAAATTTTCTATCTTATATAAAAATATTGTTGAGATTAATGAAAACTATATAAATTTTGGTCACAAGATGATATGTAAAATTTATTTATTAAATAAATAAATTATGTTTTATTTATTAAAGGTTAAAATGGTTAAATTGAAATGTACCAAATATAGTTAGCAAATAATGTATAATGGTGTGGACTAATTTTGGTACCCAGACTTTTATTTCTATATATTTACAACTTGGTAATATTTTCTTATTATTGATGCTAGATGTCATTTATCTGAGTAAAATGTCAAAACCTTGTAAAAGCCAGAGTCAATTTATATTTTTCAATTAAAAGACTAACTTGAGTCAAGCATAGTTAGTAGCATCAAACCCATAGTTCCATAAAAAATTATTTTCAGAAAAAAAAATGCGATTCTTACGCATAAGAAAATCTTATTGAATTTAAAATTATCTTGACTAAAATCTGAAGAGAAGAAAAGTTAGAAGACTAGACCTGATGAAAATTAGGTTTGTGACCACCACCATCATAAAACTAACTAAAATATTTAACAAAAATGAAACTCTCATAGGCATTAAGAGCAAAAGGGTGCGAATCTAATGGGATATGTCCACTTAAAGAGGTGTTTTGTGTCATCAATTATGTGGACCATAGCAATATTATAATTATAATGTCAAAGCTTGTGATTAAAAGGGATTAATTAAATTTAAAAAGGGATTACATGGATCTTACTTTAGCCATGAGGGTAGCATAAAAAAGTTGTCTTTTCCCAACAAAAAAACCCTAAAAAATTTCACGTTCTCCAACTATGCATAACTCCAAAAGAAAATTGAAGTTGAATGTGATGAATCGAAGTGTGGAAGAGACATAAAAGCAAATTAAGGCAATAAGAAAAAGGAAGTGAGAGATTGCATAAGATCTTAAGCACTGCTAATTTGACATCGATGGCACTATTGGTTTAATGTCAAATAATGGATAATATATATTCTTCAATGACTCAACAAGATTCCCTTGAAAAGTTGCTCAAATCACCATTTGTCATTATCCAAACTCTTTCTTTTAGGTGTGATGAGAGTGAGGGTTTTATTTTGCCGTCTTAAATGTGAGTGTGGACAAATTCATTCCTCACTTCCAAAAATGCTAATTTGGGTTATATCAATTCAAACAAACTTTACCACCACTCAATACCAACAACATGTCTTTATTCCATTTCATTTCAACATTTTCTCTCTTCGTTCTAAAAGTTTTAGGTAACTTTAGTTTCACCAAACATAAAAACAAAATGTCATGTTTTCCATATTTTTTTTTGAAAAAAATATCTTTTATATAGTCAAAATATTCATCAACACCTTTGTAAAGATGTTCCGGTTGTCTTTTTGTTTTTACTTTTTCAATATGTTAAAAATATTATATTTTTTATCTTTATCTTTTATTTTTCAGTTAATTTGTTATTATTTATTATTTGTATGTTGGGTTTAACCCATATTTTTTCTATTATAAATAGAGAACCCTACGTGTGTTTAACACAAGGGAGATTAATCCCATATATAATTTTCACTATATTTAACATGGTATCAAAGCAGGTTTTCTGATCTCTTCCGGTTGTCTTTGCTATCTGCCGGTGGCCGGCCATCATGGCCGCCGGCAGCCCCTAAAAATTTCATAAGATTCATTTTCTCTTCTTCTTAAATCTTAGCACCCATAATCAAAGAGAGAAGTCTCCTGGGAACCACTGCCTCCTCTGAACCAGTCGCCTTCTCGCCGGCCACCGTCACAATTCCGACCGGTGACCAGTGGATCTGGACCGTCTCTTCAAGCGCGACCTAACCCTGGCGGTTGCCGTCTTTGTCTCGTCTGCATGCGCTGTAGATCTCGAATGCGTGTTGATCACGCGCCGCCTTCTCGACGTCGGTATCAAACCGCGCCGCTGCTAGTCGTCTCACCGAACCTTCCTCTCTCTGTTCAGACCTTCCAGAGCAGCCATTGCTGCCATCGACGTCTGTCTTCTTCTCGCCGCATGCTTCCACATCTTTGGACTTCCTTCTTCTTTCTGCATTTTTTTGTGATTCGTCTCTGTTGTAGAGCTGCTTTCCTTCATCCACTTCTGAAGTTGAAGTGTTTATTGCCTCCTTCTCCGCTGCTCTCCTTCATCCACTTCTGAAGTTGAAGTGTTTATTGCCTCCTTCTCCGCTGCTCTCCTTCATCCACTTCTGAAGTTGAAGTGTTTATTGCCTCCTTCTCCACTGCTCTCCTTCATCCACTTCTGAAGTTGAAGTGTTTATTGCCTCCTTCTCCACTGCTCTCCTTCATTCACTTCTGAAGTTGAAGTGTTTATTGCCTCCTTCTCCGCTGCTCTCCTTCATCCACTTCTAAAGTTGAAGTGTTTATTGCCTCCTTCTCCGTTGCTCTCCTTCATCCACTTTTGAAGTTGAAGTGTTTATTGCCTCCTTCTCCACTGTTCTCCTTCATCCACTTTTGAAGTTGAAGTTTCACAAGCTGTTGTTTGTTCATTGACATGTGATAACTCCTCTTTGTTTGCCTCACACTCTTGAAGACAAATCATCTAGTTCAAAACCAAGTTCAGTTACTTCAAGCTTATTTCATACAATTTGTATGCTCCAGCTCGAGGGGGAGTGTTAAAAATATTATATCTTTTATCTTTCAGTTAGTTTGTTATTATTTATTATTTGTATGTTGGGCTTAGCTCATATTTTTTCTATTATAAATAGAAAACCCTACGTGTGTTTAACACAAGGGAGATTAATCCCATATATAATTTTCACTATGTTTAACAGAATATTAATTTGATAGATTAATCCCATATATAATTTTCACTATGTTTAACAGAATATTAATTTGATAGATTAATCCCATATATAATTTTCACTATGTTTAACAGAATATTAATTTGATTTAGTTCATATTTTTTATTGCCTCCTTCTCCGCTGCTCTCCTTCATCCACTTCAGAAGTGTTTATTGTCTCCTTCTCCGCTGCTCTCCTTCATCAACTTCTGAAGTTGAAGTGTTTATTGCCTCCTTCTCTGTTGCTCTCTTTCATCCACTTCTGAAGTTGAAGTGTTTATTGTCTCCTTCTCCGCTGCTCTCCTTCATCCACTTTTGAAGTTGAAGTGTTTATTGCCTTCTTCTCTACTGTTCTCCTTCATCCACTTTTGAAGTTGAAGTTTCACAAGCTGCTGTTTGTTCATTGACATGTGATAACTCCTCTTTGTTTTCCTCACACTCTTGAAGACAAATCATCTAGTTCAAAACCAAGTTCAGTTACTTCAAGCTTTGTTCATACAATTTATATGCTCCAGCTTGAGGGAGAGTGTTAAAAATATTATATATTTTATCTTTATCTTTATCTTTTATCTTTTAGTTAGTTTGTTATTATTTATTATTTGTATGTTGGGCTTAGCCTATATTTTTTCTATTATAAATAGAAAACCCTACGTGTGTTTAACACAAGGGAGATTAATCCCATATATAATTTTCACTATGTTTAACAGAATATTAATTTGATTTAGTTCATATTTTTTGTATTTTACTTTTTTTTTATAATATGGTTGATGTGATGATGGAGGATAGGAAAATTCTCAAATATTGGTTTATTAATATTAAAATAAAATATAATTATACATTATACCCAATTATTTAGTTCTCGGATATTATATGTAAATAGTTATTATGTTTTTTTTAGTTAAATTTGTTAGCAAAAGGAGCTAACAAACTAAACAAAAATATATATAATTAATGATATTATATCACGGTTTGAAGTTATTATGTCACGGTTTGAAATAATTAACTTTAAAAATGATAAATGATATTTTTATAATTAAAATCACAAAAATGATGCTGGTTACATTTTAACATATTTAAATCAAATTTGTTATCAGCTCTTTTGTAACATATATCAATTGATGTTTGTGTGTTCAAAAACTAATTTCAAAAGGTTTTATAATGTGAAATTTATGATGTTTGTGTTCTAAAACTAATCTCAAAAGATTTTATAATGTCAAATTGATGATGTTAGTCTATCATACTCTTATCTCATATCAAACTCATTTTAAAAACATAAAAGAAATAATACGAGATTATTTAGACGAAATCGTTTTACTATTATTTCTCTTTTTTGTTAAAGTTCTTCTAAGTTCTTCCATGATGTAATTTCATCTTCAATCCATTTCACTCCATATTAACATAGAGATTATCGTTTAGGCTCAACTTTCGTTCTCTCTTATTGTATTTTATAAAAAGGTTGATGTTTTCTTATCTTCTTTTCTATGTTTTGTGTAAAATAGTTAAAGTGTTCACATATTACATATTCATCTCAAATTCAAAATTGTGGTGTGAAAAGCTTTAAAACACCATAACTTCTACTATAGACATCAAGATGTTTCAAAAATTAAAGTTTTTGGAAATAGGATGACAAAGATGTTAGCCAATCTCAAATGGAATTGAGATATTGAAATTTTCAAAAATTCATGGTGTAAGATTTTTTTATTATTTTTATAGTATTGTTTATCAATTTTTTCATATTTTCCAACTTTACTTGAGATATCTAGAATATTTAGAAAATTCTAAAAATTTTTATTGATGTGTCTTATATATTGATATGGGTTCATTGAAAAAAAATATTGGTGATAAATTAAAAAAAAAAAAAACACTCACAAACGTATGTCTATTACATCGATCTGCTATGACTTCAAAACTTCAAAA
This sequence comes from Vigna nakashimae, assembly GCA_034642375.1. Taxonomy (NCBI): domain Eukaryota; kingdom Viridiplantae; phylum Streptophyta; class Magnoliopsida; order Fabales; family Fabaceae; genus Vigna; species Vigna nakashimae. The sequence continues at coordinate 26,135,727 of CM067763.1, read as the reverse complement.
GATGTCAAAAACTAAAATACTAGACACTAAAAGTTTTTTCTTTTTCTGTTAGTGATACTAGACTATAAAAATTAACAATCAGTTCATCACTTTAAATTATATCAAATTATGTTTTAGCTTTTTTATTCATAAAACTCCAATACAAGAGGTCAAATTCCATTTGAATAAATGTTAATTCAATTCTATTTTTTTTAATAGTGATTAAGAAGTGTGTTTATATTAATTACAATGACAATTTAATGTTAATATATATTATATATTAAATAATTTAAAACTTATAAGAGAGTCTGATCGTAATTCAAATTTGTTGGCATAATTAGGATCATCATATTTAAAATATTATATAAATTAAAATTTAATGATCTTATTTTTGATTTTATTGTAGAAAAGTTTTAATAGCCAAAAAAAGAATCTATTTATAAGTGACGTTTTTAACCTGCGAGTTATATGAGAGATTAGAACTATAATAATAAATCTTCCAATTCGACTAACGGGAGTAAGAGATTTCATGTTATCCATTATTCAAAATATTAAGACTTTAAGTTCATGAATTTTCTTTTTATGATATTTTTTTCATTTCTATTGTGGAACTCAGTCTTTGGTGTTTTTTTCTTAAATGAATCTCTTTTACCAAAAATATTTTTCACAAGAAAAGTAATCACAAATTTAATATAACACAACATTTATGATTTTAGAACTTGAAAGCTCTTTTTAGTATTTAAAATATCTTTAATTGCTCACCCAAAATTCACTTTTTCCATTCACAATTCTTCTTGTTATGGAATGAATGAGATATTGACACTTTTAATCAATTATTCCAAGCTGCTAATCAAATATTCTAACTAAATTTTGGAAAAGAATTGCAACAATTTTTCTTTTAATAGATTAAATTAGCTTTTTGTGGAAAAACAAATTTAATCAGTTATAGAATAGTGTAATCAACTATTATCTCAAAACCTAATTTCTTAACTTCCTGATTTAATCGATTATTAAAAAGATAATAATCATCTTGTTCTAAACCTCACCAGGAATAATTTAATCAATCCTATAAAACTTAATAAACTAAAAGCACAATAAAACCTTTCTAAATAAACGATAAATCAGGTTATCAATACCTTACTAATAAAGTAATAATAATTTATAAATAAAAACAGTATTATAAACACCTCACTAATAAAATAAAATAATAAATAAATTAATTAAAATGATCCTATAAATATTTCACTTATAAAATAAAAATAATAACAACAAATAAATAAAAGTAAAACTAACGACACTTCATTAATAAAATAATAATAAATAAATAAATAAAAATGAAAATATAAATACCTCACTAATAAAATAAAAAAATAACCATAGATAATTAAAAAACGTTCTCAACCCTCACTAACAATATAATAATAATAATAATAGATCATTAAAAATGAGATTATAAATACCTCACTAATAAATAACAATAATAAATAAATAAAAATAAAATTATAAATACTTCACTAATGAAATAATAATAAAAACTAAAAATAAAATTATAAACATCTAACTAATAAAATAAGAATAATAACAATAAATAAGTAAAAATGAAGTTAGTATTACCTCATTAATAAAATAATAATAATAAATAAATAAAAGTGAAGTTATAAATACCTCACTAATAAAATAAAAATAATAATTATAAATAAATAAAAATAAAATTATCAGCACTTCATTAATAAAATGATAATAATAAATAAATAAAAATAAAATTAATAACACCTAGATAACAAAATAAAAATAATTACAAAAAGAAATAAAGTGATAAATACCTCACTAATATTAAAATAATAACAATAAATAAAAAAAATAAAAACACTAAAATAAAATAAATAAATCAATAAATATAAATAAATCAAATATATAAAATAATAAATGTTTTTTTTTACAACTTATAAATTCCTTAATGTCATCCTTAGACAATCATCATCATCCTACCAAAGAAATCCACTCATTTATCAATCCTTTATGTATAATAACACAATCAAAAGACAAATTAGAAAAACAATTAACTTCTTTTATCTTAAAATAACTTATCCAAACTAAATAATCAATAGACCAAGTTACTTTCAACTATGTGAAATTTGATTTTTTTTTTTATAAATAAAAACAATGTACGTGAAAGTGGAGAAAGGAAGAAAAAAGATAAATAAAGAGTTTTCATTCCTCTTCTTAAGTTTCATTATATAGAAACTTTTAGGCTTAATTACCTACTTAGTCCCCATGTTAGGAGGTAATTTTCTGTTTAGTATCCGGTTTTAAAAATGTAGGCATTTGGTACCTATGTTTTGAAAAGTGTGCTTTGTCCTCACTCGCACAATAGTCAAATCAATTCTTTTAAGCTATCCTTCAACCGTATAGTCCCATACCTATACAGTCTCCAAATCCCTCTCATTCCGGTGTATGTTCGATTCATCCATGTACCCCTTCCACCCGAAGCTGCCAGGAGCCGCTCCTTGTCTGTGCCCCCTGCACCATGCTTCTTGCACCGGCGTCACTCATCCCAGAATTACTCCAGTGTATGTTCGATTCATCCATGTACCCCTTCCACCCGAAGCTGCCAGGAGCCGCTCCTTGTCTGTGCCCCCTGCACCATGCTTCTTGCACCGGCGTCACTCATCCCAGAATTACTCCAGGCTAAGCACGCTTAACCATGGAGTTCTTATGAGTCAGGCTACCGAAAAGTAAATGCATTTTGGTGATATGAGTAGTCAAATCAATTCCTTTAAGCTATCCTTCAACCGTATAGTCCCATACCTATACAGTCTCCAAATCCCTCTCATTCCGGTGTATGTTCGATTCATCCATGTACCCCTTCCACCCGAAGCTGCCAGGAGCCGCTCCTTGTCTGTGCCCCTGCACCATGCTTCTTGCACCGGCGTCACTCCCCGCCCTCCGTGTCCGGGTGTCACACCAAATGCCTACATTTTTAAAACCGGGTACTAAACAAAAAATTACCTCCTAACAATTGGACTAACATTTTTAAAAGTTAAGCCAAACTTTTATTATTATTATATTAACTATTTTAATATATTTTGTTTCCTGCACATTCACATATCCTACAATATACATTCACATGTGCACAATCCCATTAATAATAGTTGCTGAAAGAAACATTCCATTTATCCTTACTGCACATGAATTAGAATTGTTTAATAATTCACATTTGCTACAGTTTTCACTTGAGAAAAAAAAAATTGGAAGGGCAAAAATATGTTCCCTCATAGGAAGTTTAAATTTCCCTTCTATTTTTATTTGAGTAAAAAAATTTCTTTTAAGCGAAAATATAATAAAACTTAGTCTCATCAACAAAATCAATTAATTTTCCAAACATATTCTCAAAAATATTTTGATAATAGAATTTCTAATTAGTTTAAATAATCGTTTCTAACCATATATATATTTACATCAAACTCATTAATTAACAAAACATTTTCTTTCAAATAAAAATAATTTAAGTTAATTTATCTAAAATGGATTAATATAATATAACAAATTTCATTCATCCAAATTATACAATTATCGTCTTAAACTCAAATATTAAAAGTAGTTGAAACAACACATAATTTTGCATAAAACTCAAAATATTGTCACTTTTATATCCAAATTATTTATCATAAAGTTTTATAAAAAAAACATAAATAACTTTTCTTACTTGAAATCATTTTCTTTCGACCAATTTGCATATTTAAGTTATAAAAATATTTCAAAATTTATGGATCCAAATAACATAATAAAATTTTATAGTAATTTGAGATTATCACTTCTATAAATTAATTTACCAAAATTGAAAACAAAAATATAATGACAACGACAGAACAAATAATATATAGTATAATGACTTCTCAATGACCTTGACCAACTCGTTTATGATCTTAGGCGATTTCTCATCAATCTTAGTTGACATCTTCATTGGGTTCTTTTCAACATCTTCATCTTTCTCTTTGTCTGGTTCAAGAACAAAGGATGTTTTCTCTTCTTTTTCAAGAGTCGCTTTCTTCAACTCCTCAAATTCAACCCTCTGTTTATTCATAATTTCATTAGCTTCATCTAGAAGCCTCCCTATCGCTGAATCTCTTCATCTTTTTGTTTGAGTTCTTTCTTTAGGTTTTCATTCTCCACAATTGTTGCATCCTTTACCGAGATCATTTTATCCATTGTTGGGATTGGGCTTTCCATGTCCATGCATCTAAGCTCTTAGAGAATTCCACACTCTTCTTCCGCATCTTCAGTAAGAAGATTCGTCTCCCTTTTTGTCTTAGTCTTGCAATACTTTGCAATATGGCCAACCTTTCCACAGTTGTAGCACTTGCTTGATCTACACTCGTTTGCATAGTGACCATACTTGCCACACTTAAAACACTTCACTTTTGGCCGATCTCATTGACCTTTCCCTTGTCCTTGGTTACGCCAATTCTGTTGACCGATCTTCACTATCATTCTCAAAATTACCTCGGCCACGTCCACCTTGTCCTTGGCCTCCTCACCCTTTACCGCCAAGACCTCGGCTTTGAGTAATTCGAGTTTTATTCGAGTCAAACTATACCTGTAGTCCTTGATTGTCGGGTTCAACTTGATCATCCCTGTAAGATCCTTGAAAATATTTGTAAGTCAGATACTAAATTAAAAAAAAAAAGTAAATAGTGAATAGTAAATTGTGAATAGTAAAAAGTGAATAGTAAAAACAAAAAAAATTTATTTTTGGAAAGGATAAGTGTTCCACGTAGCTTTGAGATCAGAATTCACCAATTTGCAAATAAAAAATTATTTTTGTAATAGTAAAATGAATAAAAAAATGAATAGTAAAAATGAATAGTAAAAATGAATAGTAAAATTTTTTACTATAAATAGCCAAGGGGGGAGGCTGAAAATTTACACCAAAGAACTTAGAAAATTTTTGAGAGAAGAGAGTTGGAAGAATTTCTAATTTCAAAGGGGATATTCTGGAAGTTTTCAGAGAGCGAGGAGATTAAGTCTGTAATAGAGGTAAGGGAAGCTAACCTTGAGTATCTCCTTTTGTATTATCTTGAGTCTTGAATATGCTATATTTTGCTTTTGTCTGATCTTAAATCTTGATTATGGAGTATTTTGTTTCTGTATGATTTTAAATTTAAATGAGAGTATGCTTTTGTGTTGATATCCAAGTGTGATAGTTGTAAAACGTGATATTGATTATGTTATGCCATTTGTATGTTATTAGTTGTTTATTTTTGTATTTTGGAAGGATTAGAAATTGTCTAACCGGCTCTGCCAGATTCAATTTCTTGTTTCCCCAAACGTTTTATTTCTTTACTTATTTATTTTATTGCATTTTGGAAGGATTAGAAGTTGTCTAACCGGCTCTGCCAGATTCAACTTCTTGTTTCCCCAAACTATTTATTGCTTTACTTATTTATTTTATTGCATTTTTGGAAGGATTAGAAGTTGTCTAACCGGCTCTGCCAGATTCAACTTCTTATTTCCCCATACATGTTATTGTTCTTGTTATTTAATTATATTGTATTTTTGGATGGATTAGAAGTTGTCTAACCGGCTCTGCCAGATTCAACTTCTTGTTTCCCCATGAATTTTTATATTAAGATTATTTTTATGATTGTCAAATATTGTATTCTTCTATGACCATTTATTGTAATGTTTTATTATTGTTAATTGTTTATAATTATCTTGTATGAATTCTATTATGGATGTTTATTGTGATGAATTTATTGAATGAGTTTGTTGGCTGAAATTGATCTTGTTGGGAGGTTTGGAATAAGGGTTCTGTAATAACTTGTATATGGGTATTAAATAGATATACAGATACTGGTTGAGGTTGTTGTGAGAGGAAGTAAAATTAAGCATTTTAAGATTTAGAGCATAAGAAAATAAGGTAGATAAATTAAATAAATAAATTGTTAATTATTGAGGACCTCCCTTTGTTGGTAGGATAGAGGAACCTTAAAAACCTGAGTTGGCACATCCCTGATCATAGAGCAGCCCTGGCCTGGTCCAGTCAGTTGTGACTAGTCATATGTGCTGGCGTCGAAGGTGAGTTTGATGCGTTCAGACATCTGGGTCCTCTCCGGTGACCAATTGGGGTAAAGAAAAATCTATAATAGGATGAAAATAAAATAAAACAAGTTGATTGTAGATGCATAATATTATCATGGTAAAAATTTCATATATATTTTATTTATCATTACATTGAGCCCAGACTTTAATATGTAGTTCTTAAGATATGTTGATATATTTTGGTTGATCCATGATCTTTGTTTGGTGAAAATATGTTGAGTTATACTCGTTATGGGCAAAATGAGTTTATAATATGAAGCATGATATCTGGCAATATGTTTGATTTATTGATACCAAAACGGGTGATTATGAATTCATGATTAAAGAATGAACATGATTGAGTTAGGTGGATAAGAGGGTATGAATTGTTGGTTTTATGAAATGTTGGGGTGGATATGAGAAATCATTACTTATGAAATGATGTTTACTACCGGGAGTAATTTGTTCGAGTTATACCATGAGAGTTTGGTATGAGCAAAGTAACACTTGAGGTTTATGAAAGCAGGCAGAAAGTGGTCTGACCATAAGGCTTTGACATAAACATATGATTCGTAAGTTTTATAGAAGCAGGCAGAGAGGGGTCTGACCATAAGGCTTCAGAAAGTAAGACATAGTATATAAGTGAGGCTTAAAGAAGCAGGCAGAGAGCGGTCTGACCATAAGGCTTCATGAGTAAGCATGGAACACTTGTAAGATTTATGGAAATGAGAAAGATGATTTTGATAATGATGAATTAATGACATCGGAATAATGATATTTTATCAATTGCAGAAATACATGATTATAATATTTTTATTACAAGTTTAATGATTTTATGATATGGTTGGCTTACCCTTATTTGTTTGTGCTATGATCATACAACTCATGTTATATGTGAATAGATAATGTCGCAGATGCGGTTGAAAAAGCTTAGAGATGAGAGAGACGCGGGGAAAAACTTTCAGGGATATTTTGTAAAAAGAATAAATTTGTATTGGAAAAATTATGTTGTGTAAAACTTATAAGTTGAAATTCGAATTTATGTTAAGTGGTGAAGACTATATTGTTTGAAGTTTGTAAGTTTGGTATTGTACTTTGGGAGAATTGAAATAAAGTTTGATGGTTTATAAAATATATCAAATTAATTTAGTCTCTACTATCAGTAATACCCTTTAAAATATTAGGGTGTTACATTTTGGTATCAGAGCAATGGTTTTCGAAAATATTTTGGGACTTTGGGGAGTGAAATTATTATTCTTAGTAAAATATCAATTGAGTTGATTCTTGTTTTATTGGAAACTAGACTCAAAGAGTTTCAATCTGACTACTCCTACGCATATTTTGGACTTCGGGAAGGGGTCTAACCGAGCTGGAGAAAACGTGACAGTTTTGTTGTCCAAGGGCTAGCGTCCAACCTTAATTTTAGGTGTATTTTTACAAGTTGCGACTTTTTGGAGTGGGTAGGTTGTGTTCTGGACTAGGAGAACATTTTGGGACCCTTTGGAGACTTTCCTACCATGTTTTAGGGCTGGAAAATGGTTTAGGATGGTCCATTGGTTGTTTATTATTGTTAAGTGCCAAGTGCATGGGTCCTTAGTTGTCTAAGACATCTTCTTTCAATTCCAAATCAGATTTGGAGTTTTGGGGGAGAGTAGAGAGGTCCTTGGTGGGCGGTGAACGAAATCCTAAGAGTGGAGACTGACTTGGTCTAGCAAGGAGGAGAGGAGTTGCTCTCTTTGAAGAAGAGTTTAAGGTGTTTTAGTCTTCATGAGGTAAGGGGAGCTAACTCAACTTAATTTCTAGAATTTTGTGGTTAGAAATATGGTTCCAATTGCTTGACTTTGATGAAGGGGAGCTAATCCTTTCTTGTTATGATCATGAATATGAATATGAATATGTTAAAAATTTGGTAATGGTAGTTATCTATTGACTTGTGTAAAATTTGGTTTTCATGATTACAATTTCTTATTTTCGAGTTACTGTGGTAATAAATTTCTATTAATTTTTTTCACCGTTGGATTTAGCTAAAATTTTAATATGTGAATCCTAAGACATATTACTAAACTTTGACCGTTCGGATTTGAAACTAAAAGTCTGTACTTGGATAAATAAATCCTATAAGTTTGAGTAATTTAGTTACCCCTGTAGTTCTGTTACTAAGTTGTCTCAGTAAAATATAGATTCTGACCTATTTGACTGTTAGATCAACCTCAAAATTTGATATAGGATCCCTAAGACATATTAATACACTGTGACCGATCGGATTTGTAATTGAAGGTCTATGCTTAGAGAAAGAAATTTCGAAAGTTGGAAATATTTGATGAACACTGTAATTCTGTTCTTAAGTTATAATGGTAAAAATTTCATAGATATTTCATTTACCGTTAGATTGAGCCCAAACTTTAGTATGTAGTTCATAAGACATATTAGGTGATCTTGACCATTCCGATTTGGAATTAGATGTCTGTGCTTAGAGGAATTCATTCCGCATTTTTAGTTTAACCGAGAACCACTTAAAATTCTGTCTCTGAGTTACCTCGGTAAAATCTTCATATCTATTTAGATAACCGTTAGATTAATCTGAAATTTTAGTATGTTGTTCTTAAGAGATAGTGGTATACTTCGACCGTTCGGATTTTAGATCGGAGTTACAGATTTAGAGATATTAATTTCGTACCTTCTGAGGGATCTCAATACTGTTTAATTTATGTTTTGGATCATTTATACAAAATTGATGATTTCCGCCTCATTAACCGTTGGATTGGACTGAAAAGCTTACCATATGATCTAAACATGTTGTTGATTAGTTTGATTGGTTTAGATCGCCGATAAATAATATGTTGAAAAAGGTAATTTGGTTAATTTGTGCTACTTTGGTAAGTAGGCAGGATTGAAACTGAGATATGTTGATTGGTTATTATGTGCTTGTTGAGCATGATTGGTTCGGGATTAGTGGTTGAGATGGCATGTGATTGGTTATGAATGATATGTTAGGAAAATGTAATTTGGTTAATTTATACTACATTGGTAAGTAGACAGAAGGGAATTGAGAAAAGTTCACTGGTTCTCTTATGCTTGTTGAATATGATTAGTTTTGGATGGGTTGTGCTTGATTATGAATAATTTGTTGAAATAATATAAATGATGTTGGTTTGCGCTACTTTGGTAAGTAGGCGAGTAGATGTTGGGTCTGCGTTACTTTGGTAAGTAAGCAGGGTGATTTGCGCTACTTTGATAAGTAGGCAGGATGCGATGATGAATGAAGAGATAAAGAGAATGATATAAATCGGGCTACTTTGATAAGTAGGCAGATTAACTATACTGTGCTACTTTGGTAAGTAGACAGAAGATCTTGTTTTATGCTACTTTGGTAAGTAGGCGAATTAATTATACTGTGCTGCTTTGATAAGTAGACAGTATTGTCTTGCGGTGCTACTTTGATAAGTAGAGAGAATAACTTGGTTTGTACTACTTTGGTAAGTAGGTCGGATGAGGTGAAGTTGTAATACTTTGATAAGTGGAATAGTAAAATTGTTGAGCAATGATATTGTGATAATATGTTGAGTGGGTGTGCTTAACTGTATTGAATACTGTGGATGTATTATTAACGGATTGTGAATGGATTGTATGCTTGTTTCAGTTAGCTCACCCTATTGTTTGTGTTTGTGTATGTGAATGCAATGATCGTATAATGTGTGATATTATACGGGAGCAGAAACTATTTAAGATGAATTAGCAGATGGTTCTGGACTTGCTTAGAAGATGAGAGATCTGTGAAAAAAAAAAAAAAGAGAGAGACATGGGGGATTTCTAAATAAATATGTTTTGAAATTTCAAACTGTGTGAAATTTTAAATTTCAGAAGTTTATGAATTGTGTGAAATTTTATTTCAGAAGACTTGTGTTGTAATAAAGCACTTAATATTTTGTTGGTGTTGAAAATTGTTAAAGAAAAGTTATATATGTATTTTTGTGGAAAAATAAATTGTAACGCCTAAATCGGGGTGTTACACTGTTGGGTATCAGAGCAATGGTTTTTGAAAATCCATATCTCTTTTGTAAGTATTCTTTTGTTAAATAGTCTTTGTTTAAATAAATAATTTTCGAGGGCGAAAATAATTGTTGTTGGGGAGATTGTAAGATCCTTGAAAATATTTGTAAGTCAGATACTAAATTAAAAAAAAAAAGTAAATAGTGAATAGTAAATTGTGAATAGTAAAAAGTGAATAGTAAAAAAAAAAATTATTTTTGGAAAGGATAAGTGTTCCACGTAGCTTTGAGATCAGAATTCACCAATTTGCAAATAAAAAATTATTTTTGTAGTAGTAAAATGAATAAAAAAATGAATAGTAAAAATGAATAGTAAAATTTTTTACTATAAATAGCCAAGGGGGGAGGCTGAAAATTTACACCAAAGAACTTAGAAAATTTTTGAGAGAAGAGAGTTGGAAGAATTTCTAATTTCAAAGGGGATATTCTGGAAGTTTTCAGTGAGCGAGGAGATTAAGTCTGTAATAGAGGTAAGGGAAGCTAACCTTGAGTATCTCCTTTTGTATTATCTTGAGTCTTGAATATGCTATATTTTGCTTTTGTCTGATCTTAAATCTTGATTATGGAGTATTTTGTTTCTGTATGATTTTGAATTTAAATGAGAGTATGCTTTTGTGTTGATATCCAAGTGTGATAGTTGTAAAACGTGATATTGATTATGTTATGCCATTTGTATGTTATTAGTTGTTTATTTTTGTATTTTGGAAGGATTAGAAATTGTCTAACCGGCTCTGCCAGATTCAATTTCTTGTTTCCCCAAACGTTTTATTTCTTTACTTATTTATTTTATTGCATTTTGGAAGGATTAGAAGTTGTCTAACCGGCTCTGCCAGATTCAACTTCTTGTTTCCCCAAACTATTTATTGCTTTACTTATTTATTTTATTGCATTTTTGGAAGGATTAGAAGTTGTCTAACCGGCTCTGCCAGATTCAACTTCTTATTTCCCCATACATGTTATTGTTCTTGTTATTTAATTATATTGTATTTTTGGATGGATTAGAAGTTGTCTAACCGGCTCTGCCAGATTCAACTTCTTGTTTCCCCATGAATTTTTATATTAAGATTATTTTTATGATTGTCAAATATTGTATTCTTCTATGACCATTTATTGTAATGTTTTATTATTGTTAATTGTTTATAATTATCTTGTATGAATTCTATTATGGATGTTTATTGTGATGAATTTATTGAATGAGTTTGTTGGCTGAAATTGATCTTGTTGGGAGGTTTGGAATAAGGGTTCTGTAATAACTTGTATATGGGTATTAAATAGATATACAGATACTGGTTGAGGTTGTTGTGAGAGGAAGTAAAATTAAGCATTTTAAGATCTAGAGCATAAGAAAATAAGGTAGATAAATTAAATAAATAAATTTTTAATTATTGAGGACCTCCCTTTGTTGGTAGGATAGAGGAACCTTAAAAACCTGAGTTGGCACATCCCTGATCATAGAGCAGCCCTGGCCTGGTCCAGTCAGTTGTTACTAGTCATATGTGCTGGCGTCGAAGGTGAGTTTGATGCGTTCAGACATCTGGGTCCTCTCCGGTGACCAATTGGGGTAAAGAAAAATCTATAATAGGATGAAGATAAAATAAAACAAGTTGATTGTAGATGCATAATATTATCATGGTAAAAATTTCATATATATTTTATTTATCATTACATTGAGCCCAGACTTTAATATGTAGTTCTTAAGATATGTTGATATATTTTGGTTGATCCATGATCTTTGTTTGGTGAAAATATGTTGAGTTATACTCGTTATGGGCAAAATGAGTTTATAATATGAAGCATGATATCTGGCAATATGTTTGATTTATTGATACCAAAACGGGTGATTATGAATTCATGATTAAAGAATGAACATGATTGAGTTAGGTGGATAAGAGGGTATGAATTGTTGGTTTTATGAAATGTTGGGGTGGATATGAGAAATCATTACTTATGAAATGATGTTTACTACCGGGAGTAGTTTGTTCGAGTTGTACCATGAGAGTTTGGTATGAGCAAAGTAACACTTGAGATTTATGAAAGCAGGCAGAAAGTGGTCTGACCATAAGGCTTTGACATAAACATATGATTCGTAAGTTTTATAGAAGCAGGCAGAGAGGGGTCTGACCATAAGGCTTCAGAAAGTAAGACATAGTATATAAGTGAGGCTTAAAGAAGCAGGCAGAGAGCGGTCTGACCATAAGGCTTCATGAGTAAGCATGGAACACTTGTAAGATTTATGGAAATGAGAAAGATGATTTTGATAATGATGAATTAATGACATCGGAATAATGATATTTTATCAATTGCAGAAATACATGATTATAATATTTTTATTACAAGTTTAATGATTTTATGATATGGTTGGCTTACCCTTATTTGTTTGTGCTATGATCATATAACTCATGTTATATGTGAATAGATAATGTCGCAGATGCGGTTGAAAAAGCTTAGAGATGAGAGAGACGCGGGGAAAAACTTTCAGGGATATTTTGTAAAAAGAATAAATTTGTATTGGAAAAATTATGTTGTGTAAAACTTATAAGTTGAAATTCGAATTTATGTTAAGTGGTGAAGACTATATTGTTTGAAGTTTGTAAGTTTGGTATTGTACTTTGGGAGAATTGAAATAAAGTTTGATGGTTTATAAAATATATCAAATTAATTTAGTCTCTACTATCAGTAATACCCTTTAAAATATTAGGGTGTTACAATCCCAACCCCTTCTTCTTTGTTCTTGGGCTTTTAATGACCCAAAAAGTTCATCCGTTGTGAGAACCGACAAGTCCTTTGATTTTTCGATGACACACACGATACTTTTGAAATCTTTTGTAAGGGATCTCAAAATTTTTCCTACAACCTGGCCAAATGGCATTTGTTCTCCATTCCTGCCGAGTTGGTTGGCTACCTTCTCCACCTGAGTTATGTACTCGGTTATATGCTCTTTGAGCTCCATCTTCAACTCTCCAAACTCTCCTATGAGAGCTTGTATTCAAACTTGTCTAACGCGGTTGTCACCTTTATACGCAACATCCAATATCTCCCAAGCTTCCTTTGTTGATTTAGCATTCGCTATTTTTTTGAATCCTTACTCATATACTGTATCGTAGAGAAAGTACAATATTGACCCATCTCTTGCACGTGTTTTCTTCAATGTTGTCATCTGTGTCGTCTGAGGTTCGTCCTCATCAGGTTCAACGTACCTGTCTTCCACCATATCCCAAACGTCTTGGGATTTCAGTAATGCCTTCATTTGTGGGCACCAATTATCATATTTGGTTTTTCTAGTTAATTGTGGCACACTCATACCATTGATAACATTTGTCATCTCTCTCAGACAAAAAAATCAAGCACTCACTTTTTCTCTCAGGATGTTTGACTCTCTCTCTTTTTCTGTCTCTCGGTACTCAATTAAGAAAATCTCACTTTACACACATTCAGATATTTTCCAAAAATTGAGTCTTGTATTTATTGATAATTAAAGGACTTTAAATAGCCGTGAGATTTATAATATTACGGAATAAAAATAAAATATGAACTACCTTAAAAATAAAATCTGTTATAAAATAATATTATACTTAGATAAATCGAAAATTATACCTACCTATTCTTATTTTATCTCTATCAAAATCAAACTAAATATTACTAAATCCAAAACTAATAAAAGAAAATTTAAACAAAAATTATTAATAAAACCTTAAATTTTAAGTTTATCTCTAATGCAAATTGGGAAAGATGTAAAGAAGTGATACTCAAAAGAGAGTTGTTGCTTAAATATATAATTTTCTTTTGTATTATATAGTTTTTCCTAATTTATCAAAGTTTTTTTTATATATTTTGAAAGTTTAAAATTTTAATTTTTCATGAAATTATAAATACAATTTATATAATTTTAAGTTTGATTATGCTTAATATTTAATTTATAACATTTTAATTAGTAAGATAATTCTATTTAATTGGGATGTTGCATAAATAAATACTGTATATTTTTTTTAGAAAAAGTATTAAAAGAAGGACGAGTTTTGTTAAAGAAAACCTTACGAAAATAAAAGTTTGTAATAAGAGTAGTTTTTTTTTCTTTATAACTTAATATTAACCATTTTAGTAATTTCATTAGTAGAGTGTGTTGGTTTCTAGAGAAAAAAAAAACCATTTTTCAGTTTGCTCTTAAGGAAGCATTTGAGCGAAAAGTATAATCAATTAACATAATAAATACTGTAATTTTTTCAAGTAGAACTTTTAAAAGAAAGACGATTTTATTTTTCTTTTTTTTTTTATCAATGAAAACATTAAGAACTAGAGAGATAAAATTTTCTCATTTTTAATTTTTTGTTGAAAAATTTCCAAGTTTAAGTAAGTGATTAAAATCTGAACATTTTTCCTTTAATAAAAAATGTAAATAAGATTTTTTTTTTATTAAAATACTTTTCTGGTTTTTATAATATAACATTGACCATAAGAAGGTATTGTTTCGGAGAGAAGAAACACACAGAAATATTGTATAAAAAAAAATAAAGTTAAAAAAAAAGATAATAAAAATATGTAAATCGCTAAACAAAAACCATTATACATAAGAAACTCTTTTTGGCACCTGAAGAATTATTTGCTTGGAAAATATATAATCAATTAACATAATTATATTTCAATATAATCAATTAATTTTTTAATATAATTATAATTATATTTCTATCATAATGTAATAAGTAATTAAAATAAATATATTATAATAATAAATAAATTCATTTTAATATATATTTATTTTGAATTATAATGTTTTATTCATTAAAAGTTAATAATAATTGTTTGTTTTAATTTTAATTTATATTGTAATTTTTTTAGAAATATTCTTTTAATATACATAAATTTTTTCCACCACACTAATTAATTAAATCACCTATAAATTTACCATTCATTTCCTTTCATTTTTGACTATTTTATCTTCGATTCAAACCATCTATCCAATCACTTTTTCTTCATTTTCTTTTTGTACTCAGAAAACAGTAATTACCAGAATTCAAAATCCATTTTCCTATCTTCTGGTGAAATTGTGCGTAGTAATGTCAACTTTTACTGCTGATTAACTGTATAAAAAAATAATTACTCATTTAGTAATTTTTAAAAAATTTCTTATTTATTCCAAAACCTTCAACTTGACTTTGTTTAAAATATTTGAACCCAGTTTCCTTCTACCAACAAATAGAGTACTGTATGAAGTTAGGTATTGACAATTTTGTTTGCATAATTTCCATCACAGATTTATCAATTATATATATTCCTGAATAGTGGACTGCTTCAAAAATCAATTTTGCTAGATTTGAAAAGCACCCTATTGGAAGATTTGACTGAGCAAGTACAGATCTGAATTTAATTTGTTCTAAAAATGAAAAATGAATTGATTCTACATGATTCTGGTACGGGAAAGATATTTAAAATATAAAATGTTGCAGGAGGCACACTCAAATTTTTGTTGGGACAAACTACTCGAATATAATATAAAAGGTGTTTGTGTGTGTTCTTCCATCCTTAGCAACACTGGTAAGTTTTCTGTAATCTTACTTAGTAAGTACCCTTCAGATCTTTACCATTACGTCCTTTGCCATCTTCATATGCTGCCACTGACACAGTTTCTGACACTCACCACTTGCACTCTCTATCTTTGGCTCCAAAGATACACTCCAAACCCACAATGAGAAAGAACAAAACAGCCCCCACTTTATGTTTCACTTGCTATTTCTGAAACTGCCGACCCTTTTGACCAACTAGCTTTTGTTATTATTCTTCTTGTTGTTGCTGTTGTTTCTGAGCCATGGAAATCATGGAAATGGAGGAATTTTTATGGGGTGGTGACATTGATGGGGATGTTCCTAAGGGGAACAGTGATGGTTTTGAAGGAAGCAGTGGAATGATTGGAAGTGGGTGTGGTTCATCTTTCTCTCTGGTTTTGGATAGGGAGAGAGGGGAGCTTGTGGAGGCTCCTGTGAAATTGGAAAGAAAAGGGGTGTCCACTGAGAGAACTACTGAAGCTTTGAAGAACCACAGCGAGGCAGAGAGGAGAAGGAGGGCAAGGATTAATGCACATCTTGATACTCTTCGCAGTGTCATTCCCGGTGCTATGAAGGTCTGTTCAACATTTTTTTTTTCAGGCATAATTTTTCTTTTCCTTTTCCTGTAAATGATTAGAAAGCATGTAAACCATTTGAATGTTTGTCAGAAAGGTAGTCATTTAATTGAATTGGGTCATGAAATTCAAGGGATGTGCAATAACGATCTGGTTAACTTTATCTGAATTTGGTTCATATCATGTTTGTAGTATTGCATCATCTTCATTTGAGCTTTTAACCTTCTCTTCTGCTTCCATTACCATCTCAGAGTGTCCTGATGAAAAGTGTTGTTAGCTTGAATTGAATTGTTACTTTTGACTGTCAATGACTCGATTTGAGTTTTCTATCTAACTTTGTGAACTTTAGTTTGATTTGAGAAGCTCAGATGTCAGTAGAAATAAACATGTTTCACTATTCATTCATTGTTTGAAAACTTGAGCTTCACTTTTGGACATGTAGATGGACAAAGCATCATTACTTGGTGAGGTTATCAGACATTTGAAAGAGCTGAAAAGGAATGCAGCACAGGCTTGTGAAGGTTTGATGATACCAAAGGACAATGATGAAATAAGTGTTGAAGAACAAGAGGGTGGGTTGAATGGTTTTCCTTATTCAATTAGAGCATCACTATGTTGTGAATATAAACCTGGCCTGTTGTCTGATATAAGACAAGCACTAGATTCTCTTCATCTTATGATAACAAGGGCAGATATTGCAACCTTAGAAGGCAGAATGAAGAACGTTTTTGTGATCATTAGCTGCAAAGAACACAACTTTGAAGATGCTTCATACCGTCAGTTTCTGGCTGGTTCTGTTCACCAAGCTCTTAGATCTGTGCTCAATAGATTTTCTGTTTCAGAGGACATTTTAGGAACCAGGAAAAGAAGAAGGATTTCTATATTCAGTTCTTCATCTTTGGAAGATTTCTTGTAACCTCCCTTTCCAAGTCATAATGTGATGAGTGATAGCAGTAAGTTCTTCATGTACCATGTAGACTCATGTATACATACTCAAATGTTGTCCTTCCATGCTTTCTGATATGGACATGTACTTTTTAGAAGACAAATCATGTGAAAATATAATGGGCATCTTTTTTGGGGTGTACAAAATGTTAAAGTTGCTTTGACAGATTGGTTGATGGTTAACTTATCAAAGTAACATCTTTTCATCCTTTGATCCACACAAACTGGAGTCTATGATATCAATTGATATGAATTATCTTCATGAGAAGTATACAGCAAACAAATATAAAATGTTAGTTTGGAAAAAGTTGTTGATTTGGTCAAGGTTTGGCAATGGTTTCTGCTAAGTCCCTATACCTTTTCTGCAAAAGAAAAATCAAGAAATGCTGCTGTGGAAGCTGAAATTTGACTGCAGGAAAAGAATGAGATGACTCTATGATTGAAAAACCCAAAATTATGAGTTGTGGTTATGAAAGGTTTTCAATTTTTTCTAATCAATTTTGATTTTTTTTCATGCAAATAAAGTATAAAGAACATTTAAAAGAGTTTCCATGAAGTATGGTTATATTATCATATAAATACTGAGGTAAAACAATTAAGTAATTCCATCAAGTTTAGGCAAAAGGGTAACCAATGCCTTTATTAAGGCAACTTTTAACCACACCTTTAATGAACAAAAATGAATATTTCTATAGGAATATTCTGCTTTGATTTCTTATGAGAGGGACTTAATAAGACTCTAATACAAGATTATTTTTCCTAGCTTTTCAATTTTAACAATTTTAGAGATTAAAATTCTTTTTTAAATCTAGAAAGTAAGCATAAGGCTGTTATTACAATTTTTTGAAAACAATAAAATAATGCGTATATTAACACTATAAAATCCACGTTGGAGCAAGAAGATATCACGTTTCTTCCAAACTCCACGTGGCGAGATAGCATACGCGAATGAGATTGTGTGGTAATGCAGAGCAAAGTCTTTCAGTTGGTGACAGTTGCACACACAACTTAGAAGCGACATGGCTCTCTCTTTGCCACTTCAGAACCTCTCCGCAGTCATCTCCGCCACCGGTAATGCCACAACGGCAGCATCTCGGCCTCCGAAGGGGCGGCGCTGGGAGGTTCACTCGGTGGCGTCCAATACAAGCGCCGCCGGCCCGCTGCAGTTCGGCGAGTACGAAGAAGGGAAGCTTGAGCGACCAAAGTGGACTGGGGAGACCCCTCTTTCTCGGCTGGTCAAAGCTATCATCTCCTTCAAGCCTTTGTACTTTGTTCTCAAGCTTGGTGCTAGAAGGGTTTTAATAAGGTTCTTCATTGCGCCTTCTTCCCTTTACTTCAACTTCGAATTTTGCATAATTGCTTTGTAACTTTTTTATGCTCGAAAGGTGTGTACTTGACGGTTGATCATGTTTGAAGATTTGGATATACATTTGTACTCGTTTAGGAACTTTTTGCTGCAGAGTAAATTCTATTAATCGAAGCATTATATGGTATTGTGTTAATCAACATTTTGCCAATTGTAGATGATTTAAAAAAACATTTGAGAATAAGAATAAAGAGGATTTCTCGCTACTTGTTCTTTCACACACACCTCCAAATACACTCATCTGTCTGCATTCGTATAATCGTTGTATTGTGTCAGCTTTTGACGTTTAAAAGGGTCTGGCTACTAGTTTGATGCATGTTACCAAATCCGTTTTGCAGGAAAAAGAGTTTGGTTGTTATGTTACATTATTGAACTAATATTTAATTGGTGTGTCTCTTAGAATTTAGGTATGGAGCAACGGTAATAAAGTAATGTACATATACTTAATGTAATCCCAATTCTGGTATTAATAGAAATACAGTCATTCTACTCCCAAGCACGTAGCCACATTTTTGAACTTCGTTAAATTACTGTCTTTGTGTGTGTGCCTTCTTATTCTACTGTTTTAGAATCCAGTTGCTATTGGTTACATGACGAAATGAAGAAGTGATAAGCATCGTTTTGTTGGGAAGTGAGTGTATTTTTTCAATGTGAATGCACAGTACAGCTGAGAAGAACAACATACCTTGGACGAAGATGGCGAAAGAGATTTTAGAGTCAGAAGTGTATAGGGAGATGGACATCATTCAAAACCAGTCTTTAGTGTACCCTGATTGTAAGTTTGTGACTATCTAGGTTTTACATTATGTTACCCTTCTATTCATCGTTGTCTTTACTCTTGCATATCATTGAAAAGGATGGAATGCCTTCAATCACATTACAGATTATTTGAATCCATTCCATGCATACGAGGAGGGCAATCTTACATGGCTGGTATGTGATAATTCTGAATTTTCCCATTTGTCAATTGATGGCTTAATTTGGTCACTTCTTTCTTGATAATCAGACAATACTTAACAAGTTCCTGTTTGGTCGGTGGGTTGGTTGTTCTTGTTTCTCCCAGCACTTCTTTTTATGACGTACACATTGTGTGCGACTTTCGTTTATTTCATTAATTCAAATTTATTAGTATTGAAGCCATGATTAATATTTTTCATTCATGAAATGTAGACATGGCAGAAACACCTCAAATTTTATTCTAATTATAGATAAGTTGTGTCAGAAGTTCCACTTTATTGTTGTAAATATACCACTGTGCCTTCTGACCTGACATATCCATCCAAGCTATGCATGTAACTTTTCTTAAATGTTAGGATACATAAATTAATATCATCTTATTGAAGAAGCTTAATGCATTTCATATTCTTATTTTCTTTCCCTACAAGTATTAACGAAGATATTTATCCAAACAAGACCATATTTGACAACTTTTTGTTGGCAAATTTTCTTTTGGCCAGAGCTATTGAACCTCAATAACATGTTTTGGCTAAAGCATGTGTATGATCTGTAGGTTGTCATATTTGCAGATGGTCAACTTTAGTGGCTCTTGTGAACATTAGTATCTATTAATGCGCTCTATTGACTAAAATCGTGTAATTTTCCCATGTATTTATGTTATTTAGAAATTGTTAAAGTCTAAGGTGTCTTGGACTTGCTCGTAGGCAATCATATGGATGGAAATGTAATAGTAATTTCCAAACGAAAAAAAAAAGAAGCATTTTATTATAAAATCTGGATTCAAATATTATAGGCCGCAGCAGAAGCAGAGGCTGCTACAATGTCAATGGTTAGACGAGTAGTTCCAAATGCTTCCTCATTGGAGGAAGCAAATGAGGTACTGCGCGGGAATTGGCTTCTTGCTATTGAACAACACCATATACAGTATTCAGAATCATCTGTGATTAATGACATTCTAGATATTGGATGCTCTGTCGGTGTAAGCACAAAATATCTTGCAGACAAGTTCCCCACAGCCAATGTCACAGTGAGTGAGTTTTTAATGGATGTCTGAATTTGCTTTCTTAATACTATAAAATCATTCTTTTCGAACTTGGATTTACTGAGAATAAAAGTGTTATACATGGTACTGATGTACTTTGTGATTAATATTTTTGTTCCAGGGGCTAGATCTGTCACCGTATTTTCTAGCTGTGGCTCAGCATAAAGAAAAAACTGCAATGCCCAGGAAAACTCCTCTAAGATGGATACATGCAAATGGGGAAGACACGGGCTTGCCTTCTAAATCATTCGACCTTGTTTCTCTTGCCTTTGTGGTATGATTTTTCTTTTCCTCTTCAGTCCTTTAAAGTTTGACCAAAAAGGGTTGGGTCTAGAGAAATTAACTAGTTTGTTCTCATAAAATAGTGAACTACTGTTCAGATCCTTACCGGAGAAGTACTACCATTTATTGTCTGATCATATGTTGGGCAAGATTTATACTTGACAGAAACCTACCAAAAAATGGTAACTTTTTACATCAATAGGGTAGGTTTACCCCATAATTACGAAAATGGGCAGTTAACTGGGAATTTATGAGGCAGGATGCGACTTCTAAAGGGAAGTCGTATGGAATGAAGACGGTTTTTTCACGAAATCAGAAAAAGGGAAAGTCGTCATGTATGATAACAACTTTTTTGCAAAACTTTTTTAATTGAAGTCATTACGTATGGTAACAACTTACAATTTCATTGAGAAAAAATGAAATCGTTAGGTGTAATTATAATAATGACTTCCAATTGAAGTGAAATCATTAAGGAGATGAGTTTTCATTTCCTTTCCGATCCTCGAGTTTAACAGTATTGGTTAGCATAACTGGGGATGATTTCAGATCAATTGAAAATCATTATTACATCTAATGATTTCATTTTCATCTAATGAAATTGGAATATATAACGACTTCAGTTCAAAAATTTGCAAAGAAGTCGTTATCATATATGACGGCTTTCTCTTTTTCTGATTTCTTGAAGCAGCTTCATTCGATATGAATTCACTTTAAAGTCGTCTTAGGTCATATAATGACTTGCCCTGTCTTGTAAATTCCCAGTCAACCGCCCATTTTCATAAGTACTGGGTAAAACTATCCATTGATGTAAAAAACCCAAAAAAGGTTTAAGAAAATGTACTATTTTTCTATATATATAAATATTTTATCTCAATCTAGTCAACATAAAATGAGAATACAGAAATCCCTTTGTTCAGTTGAACATGATTTCTTGAAATGTCATATGATTTTTCTTCAATCAAAGGCCCGAAAGGCATACAATTTTTTTTTAAGACTCA
This sequence comes from Vigna nakashimae, assembly GCA_034642375.1. Lineage (NCBI taxonomy): Eukaryota > Viridiplantae > Streptophyta > Magnoliopsida > Fabales > Fabaceae > Vigna > Vigna nakashimae. The sequence goes on along the minus strand of CM067763.1, from coordinate 26,113,916 downwards.
CATAATTGAATCGTTGAATTCTACCAAGAGACTAATATTTTTCAGTGTTCTTGCATTAAATCAGTTATGAATTTCCAGTTTCATATCCCATCACAGTACTAGAAGAACAGATAGGTTGCTCGAATGATATTTGGAAAAATTACTAGTGGATTTTAATATCTGGAATCCGTGACCATATGCAGCTTCATGAATGTCCTACAAGAGCTATAGTCAATATAGTGAGGGAAGCTTTTCGTCTCCTTCGGCCTGGAGGCACACTAGCTTTGACAGATTTGTCGGTATATAATGTCATGATTACAATTTTCCTTTTGGTTTCATGCCCCCTATAACAAATGCTCATATTATTGTTTCTGCCTTCTGTAGCTGAAGTCAAAGGTTCTTCAGGTACTGTATTACTTTTATGCCCAATTTTCTTTTGTAATCTTTACATAAATATTCTGTAGGCTAAAATACACTTTCGGTTTCTCCTCTTAATTTTTTATTTTAGTTCGGTCTATTAAGTTTAAAAGGATCCACTTTGATTCTTTAGAGTGTATGTTAGACTAAATTAATCCTTCAATCAGTTTTCTCTTAATTTTAACTGATGGACCATCCCTTTGCCATATGTTATTTCGTTGACCAAAGTAGTGTTGTAAATTAGTCAAAGAACCAAAGGGATGCTTAAAGAGACCGAAGTGAAACTTTTTAAGCTATGAAAAAAATAAAAAAAATAAGATGAACCAAAAAGACATTATATTTGCTATGGCCTTTTTGTTTAACTGTGCTAGACCTATGAGTATTAACAAGTAAAATATGCGTAAATGAGATAAAGAGCAGCAGAAAGTACCTTTGGGGACTGCTTGATCTTGGTATTTAATTCTAGGTTAATTTTCTTGGAAAATTTGGTCATCCTTGACTCGTGATTAACTTAGTAGTACATGTACATTGTTGTCCATGTAGGAATATCATCTAACATGTTCTTCCCCTTGCTCTCTCTCTTATAGGAATTGTCTCCTGTCCTGTTTACACTGCTCAAGAGCACAGAGCCTTTCCTGGACGAGTATGTCTTGACTGATATGGAAGAAACACTGAGGGAAGCTGGTTTTGTGAACATAACATCAATTCTTACAGACCCCAAACACGTCACAGTTACAGCAACGGTGCCTCAATGAAACATCACATCTTGAAATTCTTTTTATTTTCATTTTGCTTGGCACACAAACATCTTCTTGGGTTTGGCATCAAGCACGTTAGCACTTGGTAGTCGTATTTCCAAATTAATAGTGTGGTCCAAAATTTTTTAGTTATGTATCAATGTGCCACGGTCTGTTGTTATTATCATTTGGTTTTGTATAGTATCCCAAGATCTGGTGCAACATAAATTCCTTTCAACATAAGCATGAATATCCATTACCAAAGATGTACTATTGTCCTTTTCTTGAAGCACCGATCAATTACTGTCGTGTCCTTCTTATTTGGGTTTTGCCAATCTCTTCTCTTTTTCTTTGTTTGCTTGCGCACTTCTGATTGTAAACGTTGAAGGAAAAGTAAGCATAGATAACAAGACAATAGTTAAAGGTACAAGATGTAATTTTATCTTTATAACTTTGTTTTCAGTTCTTTTTGGTTGCCATTTCAGTACAAAAAGGAGGTTTTTTTTTGTTTAACAGAGCACAGATACTTTTTTCTTATGAAAATACGACTTTTTTTTTTCTATAACTGGTAAAAGGCTACGCGCTTAATTATTTGTGAAGCAAGTAAAAAAGTTAAGCTAACTTTCTACTTCGAACATATAAATTGAGGTAAGAGGAGCAAGAAAGGGAGAGAAAGAAAAGGAGTAATAAAATGAAGAGAAAATAAAGTAAATGAGGAAATGTAACATAAATGTATAGATATACTATTAGAATTAGAATCTATTAGAAAACTAAGATCATTCTTCATATAATTTTTTTAATCTCCCATGACAGTAGACTTTTTAAAGAAATTATAATTTTCTCGTATTTTTATCGAAATTGTCGAATTTCAATGACGGTAGATAATTTTGTTACTAACTTCTTTTTATTCAAGGATGATTATTTCCATTTTCAAAATCATCTATCTGAATAACAAATATATTATACTCAGAACCGTTCCACCAGATTCCATGCATATCGCAAACAGAACTCAATGCAACGATTAAAACCTTACCTTTCTCTCTCACAATTATTATATATAAATATAAAATCAGATTATCCAAATGAACATAAGAATATAATAGGAAGATGACGTGTATGTTAGGAATGAAGAGCATGTACACGTGTGCAAAGTAGGGTTGTCAGGAGCTGAATCTTTAGTGTGTACGTTTCCTTATTCTGTTCCTCCTCGTACACTTCTTCACAAAACTAACAAATCCTCCCAAGTTTATCGAACTGTTCCCAAGCTTTTCGTATTCGAATCTTCTTCTTCATTTTTGTCCCTTTTGAAAGCAACGGAATTGGCGAATTGGGGTGTCACATGACTCATCCTGCAAGTGGTTCATGAAATTTTTTTCTTCTTTGCTCTTCGTAGAACAGGTATTCTCTTACCCTTTTCATGATCGAATATGTTACTACTGAATTCGCTCCTCATGCTCAACATGGGTTTTTGTTTTCTGAACGAAAGCTCGTTCCTTTTTTAGCAGTTGTTAGGTAGTTGTTGTTATGGCGTTAAATAAACCCTCTTACTTTTTTTTATTCTTTTGACATAATTTGCTGTGTGCGTAACTTTTTGTTTTTAATTTGGTTATTAGTTTTTTCTGAGGCAAATTTATTCTCTTGACTTGCTTTAGTGGTAGTCTATGGTAAATTGATCAATGAAAGTTAAAGCTCAATTATATGTGAGTCTGTGTGTGTGTGTTTAGATTATCTCTCTGTGGTGATTGGGAAAAGAGGCTAGTAGGGTTTGAGCTAGAAGCTGCAGATTGTTTTGGACAATGAAGTTAAACATTCAGGGTTATGTGTGGGGAATTACTTGAAGTTCTAGTATGTTTTAGAAGATAAAGTTATAGGGTGGTCCCCTTGTTGGCAGGTTGTCTAATTGGACAATATAAGTTGTATTTTAAAGTTTGGATTTATTAGATAAGGACATGTGTGAATGGTTTTTCATTACTACTTAGGCTGTTGGATGGATGCTTATTAAATATAATCGTGCTATTGGCTGGAATATATCTGCAATTCATGTTACATGTTTGTTATTATAATGAATGAATGGCACTTCCCGATCAATTTAGTCTCTCTGTTGAGAGTATGTTCTTTCTTCTTTATTGCAGATAATTGACTACAACCACCTTGAAGTTGAGACAAGAGTAATTGCAAACTTGCTATAATCAGACAATATCAGGACAATTTGCTATTCCAGAAAGGATATTATGATCACTATGGATGTAAAAGGCATAACATGGGTTGGAAATATGTACCAGAAATTTGAGAATATGTTCCTTGAAGCAGAAGACGTGATCTACCAGGTGTGTCTTCGTTGTCACTTGATTGAATACCTAAACTTTTATGTTTTGCTTTGACCATTGTCACCAGTAAAGTTGTATCTCCTTTGTTGCTATTTTGTATGACTTATTGGCAACTGTAGTGTAGTTAAAGGTGAATGGAAAGGGATCGGTGTCTCTTGCTGTTGAAGTGCATACCTTTAATAGGCATGAATGCATGCATTTCCTGTTATGATTAGTAAAATATTAAATGATCAACATGATAAGAGAAAAACTACAGCTTAGGATTTTGTAGATTGAACATATCTTATATATTTTAGAGTGAATGATTGCCATGACTAATATATAAGAAAAATCAGTGCAAACTAGAAGCATTTTACTGATTGTGTTCTTTCCAAAGCTTATGCTATTTCTTTTTGTATGATATGCCCTCTTTTGACACATATTGACTGCATCAGAAACCCCTAGGATTTTGCAGGTTCCTTTCTCCTTTGACTACCTTGATCTTACATGAGTGTTGAATGCAACTATACTTATATTTGTCTTGTTATCTGTGATAATATTTCTGAAAGGGTTTCTGCGTATGTTCTCAATTTTTTAACAGTGATGGGTTAAACTGTTCTGAGACAGATAGTTCCCTACCCTGCTGTTAAAATACATTTTCACCAGATACTATATTCTTATATTTGTTTTTTGTTCATTGGGTATAGGATACAGTTAAGTACATAGAGGATCAAATGCGGGCTGTCAGAGAAAGTGTTAAAAAATTATATTCAGATATTATGGAAGATTTACTTCCCTCAAATGAAAAGGTAGGCATTGAATTGTCTATAGATAAGCATGCTGAAGCTGGGCTCTGTAAGAAGCCATTTCAAGTTTCTAACGAAAGACATGTAAAAACTGATACCAAGCAATCAACTGAGGATTCAAGGATTGATCATGGTGTTGATAATGTTGCCACACTTGCTACTGCATATGATGGAACTTCTAAGGCCGATGCTTTGTTCATGCCATCTTTGAGAAGTTCCATTAGTTCACCTTCAAGACAATTTGTTGGAAGAATGGATGTTAAATCAAACCTTTCAGTAAATGATAAAATGGCTGCAACCAAGATAATTGATGAAACCACTTTGGCTGAAACCACTTTGGCAGGAACAATTGCAAGCATAACATCACAATCTTGTGAGACCTCAAACCAAAACCAAATCCAGAATCATGGAGTGGCATGGATTTACTCTGAAACATACTTTTCTGATGGAATTGAAAATGATAGTACCACACAGTGCCCCAAATATCCGGTGTTAGTTAAATCAGCTGGAGAGAAAAAAATTGATACAATTTCTTCTTCTCGTGTCTCATTTGAAGAGCCAGTTGGTGAGTACTTAAGTATCTCTTGGTTATAGTTTCAAAATTGTAGTAATAGTTTAGGTTGATCACTTTTTATTTCTGATATTTTTTGTTTGGTAAGTATGTAGTTTCTCTGGTAGGTTTCTCATGGATAGAACACTGCAGTCCTATGATTTACTTATAATAAGGGCTTCTATCTCAAATACAGATCATTTTGTGTAGTTACTGAATTTAGACGTTGACTGGTATCACTCTGAAGAGCTTACACTGTAGGTATTAACATGACATATTCGAATATTCTAATTGGTTTCAACCTATGGACCTATTTTGGTTGAAGTTGAATTTGAGGAACTGTATCATGGTACAGGTTGGCTTTTCTTATGTCAAACGAAAATATGTTTGATATTTCACCTCTTGGCTGTATTTGAGAGGTCGGAACAATTCCATTGAAAGAATTTCTTTTAATCTTCAAGTATAAGATCCACTCTTGATCTACAGTATATGATGAAAAAACATAGGCACAAACCATGATTTGCATAGCCTTTTCCATCTATTGCTTCATGTTACTTTGTCAAAGAGCTATATATTCATATTTTTTTTCCTTAACAGTTGAAGCCTAGTGGTTGAAAAAGGAACATTGCGTTAGGTTGTAGGAATTAGGAGTGTGTGACATGGGATTTGTTTAGTTTATTTTGAGGAATGTATCATCTTTCTTTATCTTCAAGCCAGGATCAACTTAAAAATTTTGCAGTAACCATCCTTAAATAGTTAAATTTACTTAGATCTTTTATGGATTTGATTCTTTCCCCTTTGGTCGGTTCTAGATAGATAAGTATCCAACAACTGAAAAATTTATGGTTCATGGAAGCTAATCATAAACCTTTACTAGGGCAATAATGCTAGTCGCACTTGATCAATTAAATTACCAGGCTATTGAATTAGTTCATTTATTTTCTTTAATGACAATGGTGACTTTCCTAATTTTCTTTGACAAACTTTTTCAGTTTTACCGGTTGGTTGTATACACTTTCACTATATAGAAACTTTATGACAATCATCGTCTCCCATTCGAGAATCTTGCCCATTTCTTTACATTTCTTGCCCAAGGTTACTTGACATTCATGTGTTATAGCCAATTCATTAGTGGCTGAAAAAATGTTTTATCTACTCCATTTCTTGTCTTGAATGGATTTTCCCTTTCACTAAACAACTCTGCTTGCTTTAGAGAACATGTGGAGAACTAGTAGCACATCCATGAACAAAACATTATTTCTAACAGCAAAATTTTCTGATTGCAATAATTAGTGAAGTCTAGTGAAGTCACTCAGATACCTGTTCTCAGTGAGTATAATTAGGCTATATTCCATATCTCAGACATGCTGAGGAATATATAAGCAGATAGATGGGTTAAGTCTTTTTGTTATTTGTTGGTGTGAATTCTGATGTCACGGTAACTTCTTACATTCTGTTATGTAAGAGATTAAAAACCAGTTTCAGTGTAACAAAGGTTGATGGTTTGGTACTGTTTTAGAACAAGGCCATTGTTTAATGCAACAAGATCATCTGAAGCTTGAGGAATCTTGTATAATGGTGGATGGAGATGAAATTCAATTACTTCCCAAAGCAAGTGGTAATTTGAATACTCACAAGGTACCACACTCAACTTCCCCCCTCCTCTTTATTTGATACATGTTCACACTCAACTCTAACTAAAATATTTTTCCATTTTAAGAAAAAATCTCGGCAACCCTTTTCTTTGTCCAAGAAATCTGCAAGAAAGCAAGAATATAAGGAGCTTGCAGCATGGCATCTGAACAGTGAAAAAGGAAAGGGAGATTGCATGGAGAATTTTGATTCAACTTTACCACAGGATCACAAGAAATCACTTCTGCGTAGTATATCTGAATCTGAGTGGGAGTTTCTCTAACTCTAACACCAGTATGATTAAATTGTGTAGATATCTCAGCCAATGCTGCTACTTTGGATTCACTCATTAGTCCTTGTGGAGATTTAAGATGTTGAAATGATTTAAGTTCATACAATATTTTATGCTACCCAACCTTTTTCTTTTTGCTGCTCACAGAAAAGGGAAAAGGAGAAGCTGTAATTAGGCCATTCAGATGAGAACCTCAAATAAAATATGTGAAACTGCTATCTATTTTATGAATGCTGAACATTTTTATGTACATGTTCTCCACTGACTGCCATAATCAATTGCTCATCCTTTCTGCATAATTTCATGATCCTGAAATATCTCTTGAAGTGATAATCAGAAGTAGTTCCCATCAACATGAGACTTTTGGTGGCTCTTGAATGATGGCTTTGTGAATTGCGATGCAAAAAAACTCCACTGGAACTTTGAGTCTGATTCTTGTCTAAACTAATTGGTGGAGAAAACACTCAAATTTTGAACAAAAAGGGTACATTATTTCTTATTAATACAGCATTTTAAGTTCTGAATCTCAAGAGCTGATTATATTGATTTTTTTCCAAGACTAAAGTAGCTTGTGTTTAAGGATTAATATGATTAATGTTCGTGGTAATGTAGAATTTTAGTATTATTAACAAGAGTAACATGTTCATTGCCAAAAATTTTATAGACGAATTTAAGGTTTCACTTGATGTTTTAGATTGGTTGAATGATTCTTTCGGTTTCTCTTTTATTCTGCAGTTTGATTTTCTGAATTTTAAAATAGAAGCGTATCTTGCTAGACAAAATTGTTTGTTCATCTATTTGTTACTGACTTATTCAACTTGTTGATATGAGATAAACTGCAAAAAATGTCATATAATATAGATATTCATTACATTAATTAAAATCAACATTATTACCACAGAAACTTGATGAAAAAATCAATTTCATCTATCAGTGACATTTTAATATTAAAAGTGAAACTTTTTAAATTTAGGAAATCAAACTGAAATAAAAATAACTAAAATATTTAAAGTGTATTTTTGTTCTTTTAGAATAGCCTTGAATTTGGTTGGCTTACAGAAAACTGTAGTGTTGCATTTCTTCATGTACCTCCATAATGTCAACTTACACTCCCATTAATTTTTGTATTCTGAAATATAACATTTTGTATTATATATTATATATTCTAGAATATAAATAAAAAATATATTATAAATTATATAGTTTTAAATACAAAAAAATGTATTTTAAATAAAAAATTCAATGATATAAAATAAAAAATATATAATATAAATTTTATTTTTTACTTATATATTTCGAAATATAAAAAATTATGAAGATAAAGGAAGAAATGTAAAGAAGTAGAAATTGCCATTGTAATGAGTAATGTTTTCCAAAAGTTTATTACAAAATCTTAGAATTGGAGGACTTTCATAGAGGTGCCTTGGCTCCAATTATTTTTTTTTTATATTTATATAAACTAATATATAATTTAAACAATTTTTTAGTTTTAATATATTTGGTACTCTTAACAAATTTTATACATCAATATAAAGATTTTAAATCTCTTAAAATATTAGTTAAAGTTGGTCACTAATGGGAAGTATTATGTGAACATTAAAATGGTTTATTATTAGTCATTATCCTAATTTATCTTCTTAGAGTAATTTCTACTTTCATCCTCATAATATACAAAAAAAAATTAACCAATAAAAATCTGTTTAAAAACATATTTAAGCCACTAAATATATAAAAAAATATAAGATTAGTTGAAAAGATTTAAAAAAATTGGTGCAAGAAATGATAGATTCAACTTCTCTAATTAACAAAACTATCAACTAATATTTCCTAATAAAAAAACAAATAATCATAACCATATCTTTTAAACTTCTGACCAAATTGTTTGAAAAGCAAAACTCAGAATCTAAAAGTGTGCAAAAGAGGTTAAGTTATTTCCTCTAAAAGAACCCTATAAGTAACCCTTAGATGAGCTACCTAAAAGCAATTCATTCATTCATTGAGAGAGACAAGAGCATAAACAAGTCATGCTAATAATTTATGCCAGCTATGAACAATTCATTCAATCTAGGTTACATTATTTAGTTGATTAATAGAAACAAATAATACAAGTATAATAAATACTATACTATACTATAGTAGCTACTTTCTTTTTCCATTCCAAATAGCAATTCCTAGTAACAATTAATTAAGGCATTAACTAACTGTTGTCTCCTTATTCATGAACTTCCAGCTCAACCTAAGAACTTCATATCTATGGTGTAGTGTTATTCACCGACACTTTGATAATATAAGCGTTGGGAAAAATAAAAAAATAATAGTAATAGAATGAGTACCACAACTTCATAAATGATTGACTAAACTTTTGGGACTCTTTTGTTTATTATTACCTATAGTGCCATACAAAATATATCTTACATCAATGTTTCTGTCTGCTGAAAATAAAACACCTGCTTTGAGATCAAGTAAGGGATCTTCATATTTTTTGTTGGCTTAAGTTAAAAATCAAGTATACAATTGCAAGTGTATGAAAATCCAAAATATTAGTTGGTGTTTTCTTTATAGGATTAAATATATTTTTGAAAATTTTATTTTATCTTTAAATTAATATTTATTTATTTTATCCTATATTTTATAAAAGTAATGTCAAATGTCATTTTTAACAAATGAATGATACATGTTTGTTATATGATAAATTAAGTGTTACAGTAGATTATAATATAATTTTTACATTTATATGACTTTTTATAAAATATAGGTATTAAATAAATATATATTTAGTTTATGGATGAAATATAATCTTTTAAAATAGTTTGGAAAGAAAAACATATTTGTCATTGTTTATATCATATTCTGTTGGAGTAATGTTGAAGAAATAAAAAATTTTTGCAAAATACATTTTAAAGGTGTGTTTGGATTTCATCTAGAATAGTAAAAATAATTTTTGGTTTCTATATATTGGGTTAAATTTAGTTTTTGAATTTTTACATGAAATTAGAATTCGTTTATATCCAAAATTTTTATATATTTTAATTTCAAACTTAAAAAATAAATAAATATAGTCATTTTAACCTAATTATATTATAAAAATTTGACCAATCAAACACATTTTAAATTATCATTTGAATTGTTTATGTTGTTTAATATGTTTTTACTTTAACATCATTAAAAAACGCATATGACAAAAAATTTAATACAATTAAATAAAAAAATTATATACATTTATTTTTAAAATTTCAAAACCAAATATATCAATATTTCAGAAAAAAAATAAATTTAAATTTAGGCTCAAATACTAAAATAATGTTTAATGTCAGAACTCATTAAAAACCCCAAGTTAGTGGAAACCAAGTGTAGAAGAAAGGGTTCAGATTTTCAGAAAGTGGAAGACAGGTGTGCAACACTGAGTGACCGATCAGTTTTAGTGACGGCAGTATTTAAGGCAAAATTTCAAACTTCGTGCCACTTTTCTACATGCACCCTTCATCTTCAACCTTCTGAATCTTCTCCTTATCTCTACCATCTCCACCTTCTCTCTAAGGATTCTCATCCTTTTCTTCTTCCGATCACCACTCAGACATCGTTTGAACTCTCCCGACGTCAAAGGCTTTCGTTTAAACCGATCAAGTTATGGTTTCAAGCTGGTGAGTTACTTCCTCGTTAGAACGTTCGTTTTCTTTCACATGCAAACCCAGATTTCTGGTTGCATGAGTGAATCATCTTATTTTAAGTATTTATGGTCTTCTTTTTGGTTTAGTTTCTTAAAGTGTGATTGTAGAATGCTAAGATCTCTAGTAGTGGTGAGCTATATCTTGTATCGTTGAGAGTTCGGCTACGTTAAAAGTAAGAGAAGCTTATAATTTAATTAAGATTCTCGTTTGATGATTGTTTACTTGCTGGAATGATGTTATGTTTGATTATTTGGTTTATGTTGAAATATTGCATGTTTGTTTGGAAGGGTTGATGATTGATGAAAGCCATGAAATGGGTAGGAATATAGTCTGAGAGTCATTTTGTAATAATTTACAAAATTATGTAAACTGTAACCGAGAGTCATTAGTGACCGTTCGGTTTTCCTTTGTTGTGTTCGGTCTTAACTGGATTCTCCTTCTAAAGGGACTTTCAGTTAATGACCGTTCGGTCTCCTATTGTAGGTCAGCACACTAAATGATTAATTATGTTTAGTTTTCTATTTTCTACTTAGTTATCCGCTTAGTCAGAATATTCAAATGAGTTAAGTAATCAACATTATAGTCGTTTTTGGTATGTGAATAGATGTTAGGTTGTTTCCGTGGTCGGCCTTGTATATTTATATTTGCTAGAGCGTTTGGCCTCTACAGTACTAGGTCATAGACCTGGTGCTCGGTCTCAGTAGTACTCGGTCATAGACAAAGTACTCGGTCTTATAATATTCTTTAATATAATTGCATTAGGTATTAAGAGTGTTCGGTTAAACTCCAAAACGTTCGGTCCAAGTTAATAGTGTTCGACAAAAGCTTTAGAGTTTGATTTAAGTTCTCAGGTTCCATCAAAAGTTATTATAGTTTTCGGTTAAGTCTAAAATCATATGTATTCTTTAGTATTTGTTACCTTCTTAGGTTTTCTGTCCATTGAATATTGTTCTGTAGTAATTGTCGAGTTACAAGTAAACGTCCAAATATTATCAAGAGTGTTCAACTGATTATGAGCCTTATCTCGCATGGACCGTTCGGTCTTGTTTTGTGTACAAGTGGAAGACCGCTCGGTTTTACACTAAGTGTGCTGTTAGATTAGTTTTAAAGATGGTCTTTCGTTCGGTCTTGTTTCAGAGATGGATTATGTCTTTCTTAAATTCAGTTTGAATGTGTTAATGTTAAAGTATGATGATAATGGAAATGTGATATGAATGGAATGGTATGGATGTAAAAGAGAATTCCAAGAGGAATATCTCATGAATGGTATTGGAATGGTAAAGTATGAATGTGGACAAAGCTTAGCTGGCGTTTATCCTGATATTCTGTGATTGCTCGTTCTCACGTAGAGAAGGGTAATTCATGTGTGAGAATGGCAGGAGGTCCTAGACCATTAGGTGAATTTAGGCAGAATAGACTAACCTCGGGTGGCAACTGTTGAGGATGTCCCAGTTATTACATCAACCGGGTGCAAAAACGTCGTAGCTACACAGAATTCAAACAGTCCAAACAGTCAGAGTAAAGTGGTCGATCATTGCATGCTTTGACGTATGATTTTGGTTGGAAGTGTATGATTTGATGATTGCATGATTAATTATTTGATTGCATATCAAATTTATTTGAAATACATGTTTTATATAATTAATTAAATTACATAAGCTTATCTTGTATTTTTCCTATCTTGTCTGTTTTGTCCGTTCGGTCGTATTGTCCTGTTGCAATGATCATCCTGTGGATGTGAGCAGAAGGAGAAGAGTTGCTGGAAGAAGCTCTGGTAGAAGTAGAAGTAAAGGCCGAACCTTAGAATCGTTCGGTTAGTATTGTTGCTTCTATTGTGTAGAACCGTTCGGTATATGTGATTTTGGAAACCGTTCGGTCTAGGCGATAGAATTGTAAAGTTTAAATTCTGTAATATTTTGGTTAGGCCGTTCAGCAAGAACTGTACTTCTTAACCTCAGAACTGAACTGTAATATTGTTAATATGTGGATATTCTAGATATGGTTTTTTGTTGTATTTTTGGGATGTTACGTTTAACCCTTATATATAAATATACTTAACATTCTTTTTCCTATCCAACTTAAATTTAATCTTAAACAACAACTAGTTTTAAAGTTACACTACATGAATTAGATAAATTACTGAAAAAATAATACTGACGACCTTTGGTTCGTCGGTAATGTTGATTTACTAACAAACATGTGAGTTGGTGATTACCAACGCCCGTCGATAATGATGTAGTGAATTTATAAAAAGAATGTGTTCGTCGGTATAAGCATGGACTTAATGAAATTAGAATTTGGACTCTTCCATTCTCCCAAATTCTCTCTTTGTGAAAGCTTTCCCCTAACTTCATTGTTCTTCCCCCTAATCTTTCTCTCTCATTCAGAACTCAACCCTAACCACTGACCTCACTCTTTCCTCAACTCCATTACTTTTTTGTCCCCTCCATTACGCTTTTGTCTTCAACCGCTTTATGGTAGGTGTCTGTCATGGAAGGAGAGCGCCAGTAAGAAGGGTGGTAGTTGACGTCATAAATTACATTGTTACAAGCGGGCTATTCAACTGGGTTTCTTGACGAGGTTGGTGTTACGGCATTAGGAAGGTGCTTGACGAGGTTGATCGATAAGATTAGCCTTTTGATAATTACCAAAGGTCAAAGTTCGTCGGTAATGATTATCGATAATAAATTTATCAACGGATATTTGATCGATAATTTGTCGAAAATAGCGTATTCCAATAGATTATATTCCTCGATAATGTTTATTTTTTTAGTTTAATTTGAATCAGTTTTTTCCTTTTCAAAATCAACTCAAATTATTTTTATATCTAAAATATAAATAATATAAACTGATGTTTTTGATTTAATGTTGACTCTTTTTTAAGATATAATTAAAAATAATATTCATATCAAACTTTTGACTTAAAATCTAAAATGAAATATTTTTTCGAACTAAACTTAATTTACTGAAAATATAAACCTATGTTTGGTTTATTACAGTTACACTATAAATCGTACGTATTGCATTAGGTGTAGAAGTATTGCATTAGGTGTAGAAGAATATGTTGAAATTGCTTAAACAAGCGTTTAGTAAAACTAGAGAACATTATTAAATTGATCAAAAATCAAATATAACTTTCTAAATTTGTCTAATTTTATTACCATTCTATTTCTTCAATGTAAAGGCCGACTTACACTTTATGAAGATCCTTTACAAAATTCAATTTAAATATTGACGTGATAAAACTCTAAATTAAGAATAAAATAACATATTTATCCTACAAATATCCAATTAATTTGACTTCAATGAATAATATTTCATACACACAACAAAAAAATTAAAATTGCGATAAAATAATATTGAGATAATTAGTGTGAAAAATTCAAGCTTAAGTTTTAATCTTATATTAAATAGAAATATTTTTTTAACAAGTTACAAATAAAAACTATTACAATTTCATCATTTTATAAAATTTCTATTAAACATAATGTAAAATCTCTTATATAAATGAAGTAATTTATAAAGAAGAAAACTCACGACTTCATTAAATTTTGAATCAAAAAATAATGTTAATTTTTTTATATGAGTTTCTTCATAATTTACATCTATCAAAGTTTTTCATTTATTTTCTTGAAAAATCTTAACATGTGGTTATAAATAGTATAATTTATAATATGGTGTAATATAATAGTACTAATTTGAGTAAAATATGAATATTACATGAGCAGGTAATCTAGCATTAAAATTTGGTGAGGTTAAGGGCATAAAGCACATGGCTTTTCTTAATAAGAAAGTTAGGTTCATTCATCAATGCATCCAAGGACAATCAGAAACTAAATCATACTCAACATAACCAACTACTTCTTATTGTAAATTCACTCCTTGGTATTAATTAAGGGTTCCATCAAAATGGGCCAGCCTTTTCCCCCGTACAAGGCCCATATGGCCCACCTTCAAACTCCATTTGTCCTCAAAACACAATATAAAAATTAAATTAAATAAAAAATAACAACACAATTACTTCACATTCTCTTGTCCACCTAAACCCACTAAAAATGGTTGCCAACCTACCCTGCATTTCAAGTACTTAGTGGTTTAGACTATTATTACCAAACTAACTACTTTTTATTGTTTAAATTAAAAGTAACATAAATATCAGAATAAATCACACTTCTACCTTTTGAAAATCTACAGATTTTTTTAATTTTTTTTAAATATTAAACTGACACTTTTTATATATTACCCAACCTTTTAATTCTTTTAAAAAACATTACATCATATATCCTTGTAAAAGGTGGTGGTTTAGAAAAAAATGTACGCATTAAAAAAACGCAAAATTGTTATTATAATTTACTAAAAAATATCACTATAACTCACTCTCTAAATATGATACATCTATCGTAATAATGAGATGCATTATTTTAACATTTCATCATTATTGATAGTATATATTATTTATTATCTATAAATTCTCTATTAATGTAAGGTATAAGTGTACCATATGATGTTACAGAAGTAATGTTTATATTAACAATATTCTCTTTTCGTTAAATAAAATTTATGCTAAAACAAAAATTGTATTTATCATTAGAGATTGTTATAATTAATATGTAAGAAAATTATAGTGAAAGTTGACAGCACAAACTGACAACGATACTCAGAATTTATGCTGAGACAAGGTTTTAAGTTATTGGTATAAAGTTTGAATGATGAGAAATGGATTTTAGAATTAAATATGTTTGTTGATATTGTATAAACCACAATTTTAATGTTTCCATCATAATGTGTTGTTATCTCTTTTGGGTTTACTCTTTTAAATGGACACTTTACCCCTTTATTATCAAACTAAAAGAAGAAACCTATATAGGAAAAGGTTTCCTATATCTTATCTTACTATAGACTGCATCTATATGTTAACAATTCAAATCAACTTTATATTATAGAATTTTTACGTCATTTTTTTATACTTGTTCATCTATATGTTTTTAACCGAAATTCGAAAACATAAAAGTAAGCATTTTATATGACCATCAAACGAAGCAACTACATCTGTTAAAAAAGAATACTTAAAAATAAAAATACTTGTATGTCTTATACTTCGATATAAAACAAATCAAAACTACTGAAAGTAATGTTAACTCATTTGATCTTTTCTTTTTAACAATATCACTAAAAGCTACAATTCATAATAACTATTATTTTAACTATGGTTACAATTGTTGTACCGTTGTTTTGGGTTCTTGTTGTACCGTTGTTTTGGGTTATAATTGTTCGGTTTGGGATGTATGTTTCATGTTTACAGTCAGTTTTTAACGGTTGATTTTTGGATTGTTGGTTCATGTCACTTGAGTGTTTATACTGCATTTTATAATCGAATGGGTGTTGGGTTAAGTCTTCTAATCCAGTTAGATGGTATTTACATAAGGTCTTCTGATGCTAAAGTTAGTAGATAATTGGTTGGTATAGTATTAATGTAGGGATTTCCATGTATCTAAAAGTCATACCTTATAATTTTATTTATAGTGGTTGTTTATGAACTTTTATCTTTTTGTCGACCTAATCACGGTCCAACCATATCTTAATCAGTATTAACATGTTGATTCATCATTATCATTGTTAATTTGATCATTCTGCAACTGAATGGTTATATCGTTCGATCATGGTAGCCGATCATGAGTAATATGTCCAAGAAATTGGTCTAGGGTGGTCAATCTAAAGAGCTCAGCCTATAAGAGCTCAGTCAAGAGTAGTCAGCCAAGAGAAGCTCAGCCTAGAAAAACTTGACCTAGTATGTCATTGATCTTGAATTTTAGACTATTCGGTTGACGATTGAGCATCCAAAATTGATCGGACAAGCATACAATACAATTAGCAAAAATAAAATTTTTAAGATTTATGCATTTTATATACTTTTATTTCTATATATACTTCTTAAATAAGTAATTATTTAAAAGTTACTTATTTAAAAAAAAATCCACGCATCTTTATTTATTGTTCGTTGTTTATAGTTTGGCTCATGGTGTGTTCCATACATGTTTCAATCACCAAATTAGGTATACAAAAAATATTCAAAAAATAAAACGAGATATTATTAATAAAAGTTACACTCTTTTAGGTTTACGGGGATTACAAGAGTCTACATGAATGTGGTAGAGAAAAAATTATAGAAAATTTTCACAAGCATCAAACGTATCCTTTAGGGCATATATAATGCCCACCAAAAAGTGCTTATCTGAGTCAGTTTCTTGTGTCGATGAGAAGGACTTTGGTGATTCTTATTCCTTGCATGCATGAAGACAAGTAATAAGAAGATAACTCATTACTCATATGATATTTTTCTCATTAAAATTCCTACATCACGTTACATTAATATCTCTTTAATTAGTGTAACGTGTATGAAGGGTCATCATCGTACAAGAGCTCATAAAGAGTTATTAATTTGTTTTTATTCTTTCAGTTTCATCTTTTATGGTGGGAGAGAAAAATAATAATATTAATAATTCTAATAACTAAGAAAACAGACAAAAGTGGATCATACATTCCCTCATAACCTTATGAATAAATATTTTATCTAAACAACACATTTATTTCTTAATATTGTTGGCTCAATGATTTATAATAACACTTTTTTATTTGTAATGAGCATTATATAGCCCTTCTGTTAATAATTGATAAGTAAAAATGATTCTAACTAAAATAATAAACATATCTTTATAATATATCTCTCATCCACTGATATCTCACATTAGCAACATGAAATAGTAGTATTATGAAATTAAAGACGTAAATAAAATACTAATAGAGTATTAAAGTTACTAGATTGAATTAATTCATCCACTCACGAAAAAAATCATTAAAATATTACAACATTTATGAGTTATGTATTGTTTGTTTAATCTATTCATTTATTTGCATCTTCATTATGTTTTCTCACTTATTTATTACATCTTCAATATATTCTGCTGACTTGAACAATAAGAAAAACTAATAAGACAAAACAACTCCATTTTTGGAATAGAAAAATAAGAAGAGATCATCACAATAATTTCAAAGAAAAATTGAAAATTCTATTTCTCTCTAAATTATTTTCTACAATTATATTTCACTTTTACATTAAATTTTTACATATCCACTAGTAGAAAAAAGGCTTTTTTAATGCATTATATATGTCTCGGTTCTACTGAAACAGAAACGTATAAAAGTGCAGTAGAATTTCGGTAAATATTGAGCGGTTATATGCCTCGGTTATATATGAACCGATGCCTATAGATGTTACTGTCTCGAGTAAAAGGCCAACCGAGACATGTAATATGAATTTTAAATGGTTTAGACACCGATTTGCTGTGTAACTGATGCACTTCAAGGGTTTAGGCACTGATTTTAAATATAACTGAGGTAGTACCCTTAGGTTAAAATCAAACGATTTCTCTCTCGCACTCTAACTATTCTCATCTTTGCCTCCCTCCGCCTCACGATTTCTCCTCTCCACCAAACCCATCACTAGGCCGCCACCATCACCAGCCATTAGGGTCGCCGCAAGCACCGTCGCTCAACCACGCCGCCGACCACCACACACAACCCGCAAGCCGTCACCACAGCACATTCATTCTCGTCCAAACTCCATGGACGCCGCAACCACCATCTTCATCTTTTCACGCCATGCGAATAGGGATTTTTTCTTCCTCCTCGAGCATCGAGAGCTTTCTTCTTCCTTCTCCATGAGCTTTCTTCATCCTCCACAGCACAAACAGGTTTAAATTTTTTTTTATTTTCTGATTTTTGTATCAGATAACCCAAATTAAGAGGGCGTTTGTATCAGCACAAAGAGGGATTTCTCTTTTGCGTCGTCGAGAGGGAGGCGCGTCGGAGACGCGACGAGGGCAAAAGGTGCGGTGGTTGTTCTTGTTCTTGCGGTGGAGGCGCAAGGGCTCCTCCTCGGGTGGTTCTCGGGTGGTTCCTCCTCAACCCTAAAACGCCACCTTTCGCTTCTCATAAGACCCTCTTCGCGTTCCTGTGGGTGGCAACGCTCGCCTCGCTTTTCGTCTGGTAGAGGAACACGATCAACGACTTTCTGGTGCTGGGTGGTGTTCCGGTGCAGCCGCCACCGAAGCTGCGGCCGGTGGTTTTCTGTTTGATTGAGTTTGGTGGGGTCGGTGACGGCATTACTCTCAACACTAAGGTGTTTGAGACAGGTGTTAGGGTCATTTCCTAGCTGAAGCTTTTTCATTCCTACCTATGTTTATATTTTCCCATCATTTTTCTTCTAAATTTGCCCAATTTGATAAATGGGTATGATGATTCCACTGTGCATTGTCCTTTCTTCTTTGAAGAAGAATTTTCAGTTTTTGAGTTTAGATTCTTACATACCTGCACAGTTGAAATGGTTGCTGTTATTTTAGTTAATTGTGTGTTCTTTTGACTTATGTTCGGATCTTTGTATTTTGCAGTGAAAGAGCTTGAAGGGGGAAAGGAGAATTGGTATGAGAAAGTGAATAATGTTCTTGTTTAGAGGATGACATTCACATATGATACCCAATTGGAAGGATACCCAATCTGAAACCAATATCAAGAACCAATATGAAAGGATACCCAATCTGAAACCAATATGAGGGCTCTTGGAAGAACTGATACTAACTCGGTTCAAAGAGAATTAAGTCGAATCCTAAATATTGCTTTTGTTAAAGAAAATCGAGGCGAATCGTAATGACGTTTTACCTCGTCTGCATATGTCTCAGTTCCTAAATCGAGATCTATGACCAAAAATAACCGGTATCAATTCATTTAACTCCACTAGTGATCTCATCCTTATACTATATATAAATAGTATAAAACATATTTATCAACAAACAACATATTATATCATAATTTATTGTAAAAATTTTGTTTATCAAATGAAAAACACTATATATTTGTTGTAAAAAATGTTTTATAAGAACTTTAATAAAGAATATATATATATATATATATATATATATATATATATATATATATATATAATTTAAAGATAAAATGATATTTTTAAATAATTTAAGAAGCAAAAATATATTTAATAAAGAAAACTTAATGAAACGTAACCTATCCATCTTCATTAGTAAAATAATTGCTTTTTAACTCGCGGTATAGGTATCAGTTTAGGAAAAACCGAAGTCTATCAAAACGCGGTGACATTTTTGTAATTTAGGTAAACTTATATGCCTCGATTCAAGGGAACCCGAAACATATAAGTAATATTACATCGGTTCATAGCAAAACCGATGCCTAAAAGTTGCCTGACACGTCTGAATTTTGAAATTTGCAGAGAACCTATGGTTTCGGTTCAGTGATAACCGGTGCAAATCCATGTTTATGCCTCGATTTAGGCGGGAACCGAGGCGTATAGCTATTTCATTTTTTTTTAATTTTTTTTAGGACTATATGCCTCGGTGGAGAGTGAACTGGTGTAAAAAAAATTACCCTAACTAGATATGATGTTTCATTTCCCATTTCACGTTTCACTTTCCCTCATCCCCTCCCTCCTCTCCTACAACCCCTCCCATTCTCCAGTCCCCTCTCCCTCTGCATCCCCAGGACGCTGCGGCTCCCATTCTCCAGTCCCCTCTCCCTCTGCATCCCCAGGACGCTGCGGGCTCCCATTCTCCAGTCCCCTCTCCCTCAACTCCACTGCGGCTCCCATTCTCCAGTCCCCTTTCCCTCAACTCCATCATTCTCTCACCAGATGGCTTCTCCCTCTGCATCCCCAAGACGGTGCAACGACGATATGGCGACGGTGCGGCGAGGCGAGACAAGATGAGGCGAGACGAGACGGTGCTGCGACGGTGCGACGATGATGCGACGAGGACAGATCTCGCGACGGTGCGGCGAGGAGAGGGAGCTCTGACGGCGCGGTGAGGCTAGAGAGATCGCGACTGCACGACGAGGGAGCTTGCGACGGTGCGGCGAGAACTCGCGACGGCGGCTGCAATGGCGGAAACCCTTTTTTGCGTTTTTTGGTTTTTGATTTTTGGTTTTTGGTTCTATTTCTTTGCAGGTGGATGTTGAAATGGATCTCTGATTTTTTGTTTTTGGTTTGGATCTCTATCTCCCGTCTATTCTCTCTGCTTCCTATTCCCCCTTCTTAGACATCTGAGTTTGATTGTCAAAGTAATTTTGTCCAAAGACATGGATGAAAAAAATTGTAAAAAAGAGAAAGAAGTTTAACTAGAAAAGAGAAAAAAGTTTAACCAGAAAGAGAATAAACAAACATAACAACTCTGATCTCGGTTGAAAATAAAAAAATTAAAAAACTCTATTGCCTCGGTTGTCTGTGAACCAAGTCAGAATTTGAATCCTTTTGATTTGGTTCAGGACCGAGTCAAAAAATTCATTTTTTTTACCTCGTGTGCATATACACCGGTCGTAGAACCGGTGTCTATTTGAAAAAATAACCGAGGCAGTATACTTGATTGCACTAGTGTTTATAAAAACATTTTTCATACTTCACTAGGAAAATACATTAAAAATTGCTTTATATTTCACGAAAATTGAAGCCTTTAAAAATGCTTAAGAACAATTGAAATTGAAAATTAATTAACTAACATAGGTTAATTTCATGGGTTTTATTTATATTTAAATAAAATATAATGATGGTGTCAATAAAGTTATACAAGTCAAATACTTGTCACTTTCTTTCTACCTTGCAATGTGCTCCACATATGTTTTAGAATTGTATAAATATCCTTCTGTTTTCTATACGTACTTTAACTTTTATTTGTGTTTTATTGTTAAGTGGGACTGAGGAAAAGGAAGGGATCACATGGTATATTTATATTGACATTAGGATTTGACTTCATCCAAAGATATCAATTTATAATTTATAATTTATAATTTATAATTTATAATTTATAATTTATAATTTATAATTTATAATTTATAATTTATAATTTATAATTTATAATTTATAATTTATAATTTATAATTTATAATTTATAATTTATAATTTATAATTTATAATTTATAATTTATAATTTATAATTTATAATTTATAATTTATAATTTATAATTTATAATTTATAATTTATAATTTATAATTTATAATTTATAATTTATAATTTATAATTTATAATTTATAATTTATAATTTATAATTTATAATTTATAATTTATAATTTATAATTTATAATTTATAATTTATAATTTATAATTTATAATTTATAATTTATAATTTATAATTTATAATTTATAATTTATAATTTATAATTTATAATTTATAATTTATAATTTATAATTTATAATTTATAATTTATAATTTATAATTTATAATTTATAATTTATAATTTATAATTTATAATTTATAATTTATAATTTATAATTTATAATTTATAATTTATAATTTATAATTTATAATTTATAATTTATAATTTATAATTTATAATTTATAATTTATAGTTTATAATTTATAGTTTATAATTTATAATTTATAATTTATAATTTATAGTTTATAGTTTATAATTTATAATTTATAATATATAATATATAAATAAGGTGTAAACCTCTTATAAATTAGTTTTGTATGATTCACTTAGTCTTAAAAAATTGTTTTCTAATAAATAATGCAAAATCACTCGTATTTTTTTGCATGAAAATTAAATTAAAGTTTCATTTTTAACACATTATATTTGAGTCAGTTAATTAAAAATTAAGAGTTTGGTATTTAAATTATATTTGAGTAGGGGTTTATGAAATGATAGTATTTTTACTATGTGGTACAAATTCTACAAAATTTTGGAAATAAAAATGATGCTGCAATTATACTATAAAAAAGAACGTATTGACATTAATTATTTATTTAAAATTTATACAATTCATATTAGAATTTTATATCTATGCATGTCTCTGCAAAATAAAATTATATAAGAATTGATGTGCCTATCACAATCATGCCATGTGATGATGAGCAATATATAGATAGCTTTTACAAAATATATATTTATGAAAAGATGTATGATGAGAGCTATTAATGGTAATAGCTGTTATCAAATAATTAATATATCCTCTTATTAATAATATTTCTTGTACAATAATTAATTTACTTTACTTTTGTAATTAAAGTATGTTTAATATTATTAATAATCAATAACTTCTTAAATATGACTAAATGGTTTTTATCCATCTCTCTATATACAGAAGCTGTTCAAATAAAATAAAATAAATATTATTTTCAAAGATGAGAACTTGATAAAATAATTGTTCTTAAAGTTCTCTACTTATACCTTTTCATATCTTTATTTTAAATATCAATACCTAATTTAATATTTTTTAAGAGAATTAAACTTAATTAAAAAAAATAACTTTTAAACTTATTTTTTTATATAAAATATCTCCAATTTTATCAATATTCGTTGTCTGCCAAGAACACAATTCTTAAAAAAAATAGAATTTAATTTTCTTTGGATAAAAATATTAAATAATTTTAATTGAGATTTAAAATGACTTTTTAAATTCTAAAAAATTTAGGCATATATGTTTCAATAAATTTATGCATAAACACAAGAAAAAATGAATTAACTTCTCCATAAACTAATTTATCAGTAATATTTTGTAATCTTTTCCAAATTTTGAAGTTTTTGAAGATGTTGCTTAAATTAACTTTTTTTTTTATAATTTGTTTCTACTTTAAAAATATCTAGAGAGAACTGTATCCAAATAATATAATCCTCTAAACTACAAACTTGTCCCAAATGTAGTTTTGATTGAATTATTAGATCCATACTGGTGACTTGTTTCACCAACCTTTGCTTTGGAAGATGAGATCATAAGAAGTTGTATATTAATAATAAGATTTTTTTATTCACATTTTGACTTGAAGGAATTATTTATGGTAGGTTTGATGGCTACTACACTAACAGTTGTTGAGTCCAGGTTGGCTTTTAAAACCTTTAATCTTAGGGTATTACAACACAACAACACCCACTTCCCATTAATCATCAGAAGATTCGACCACGTGAAATAAAAATAATTAAAAATTATAATTACATGCAATTTAAAACTAAAGACTAAAAATGTAAAAAAAAAGTTAGTAATTAAAACAACGAATTTTATCTAAATAAAATATGGTGTATAAATTAATTAGGATTTTCTATTTTTATTTTATTTAACTGATTTTGGTATTTAAAACGAATAATACCTCCAATAATGTTATTTTAGGTAGAATAAAGGATATATAAAATTTGTTGTGATTGTGAGAGAAATCTTAAAGTAATATGGTATTATTTCTTTGTTATATAAAATAATTGAGTTAAAACTTAAATATTTATGGCTAGAAAACATAATATTTAATAAAATAACAACCATTAAGGATAATTGGTTTTTCAATAAAAAGGCTTCTTTTATAATGTTTTTTTTTTTAAAAGCTACTTCATAACCGTTAAAACAAGTAATAGCAAGTAAGTAAAAGAGTGTGAGGAAAAGAAACATACATATAAATTTTATACTGATTCAGATAAAAACAAAATCATACTCTCGTTGTTAACTTTCTAAAAGAGGGATTAACTTATAATTAAAAATAAACCAACAGCTTACAAATAGAAGTACAATGGAGGTTTAACAATGTACTACTCTTGATAAATAAGAGATTCACAACACCTTCTTTAACAAATACAAGGATGAACAAATTCAAAACTAAACTCAACAGATTATGCTATCACACCTAGACTCACTAAGATTAACACTTCCTTCTACTTGACTCTAAGTTTCTCAAGCTTTTTTAAAACAAAGCGAGTTTAGATCAACACTTAGTTCTAAAAAATGTTAAGTTTTTGTTACTATAAAAGAGCTTAGAAATTACTTATTTATAGGCTTAGTTCGAAGAAGGTTAAGAGGATAGTTAATTATCTCAAGTAATAATTGATTATTCCATAAACTTATAAAAGTGTTTTTTTCTAAGATAATTGATTATCCTAAGTGATAATCGATTATCATTGAGCTATTAAATAAATTGTTCTTTCTGGGATAATCAATTATTCCAAGTGATAATCGATTATTCTAGAAAATTTTGTCATCTATGAACTTCTTTATGATAATGGATTATCCCAAATGATAATCGATTATTTTAGTGTGTTTTTTAAAAATAGCTTTAGTCTGAGTTTTTTTTTTCTTAGTTGTGTTCTTGAAAAAAGTAAGTATAAAATGTAAAGGCTAATCTACCTTTAATAATAGTTTCTTTATCTTCAATTCTCATTATCAAAACTCTTTTGTCACTAGTGCAAAAAATGTTTTTTATACTTTTTTAAAAAGGCTTTTTATACCTGTTTTTGACTCGTTATAGATGTAGGGGGTATAGAAAGTTTTCGTTCTTTTACACCAGTTCTAAAACCGGTGTAGAAGTTTTTTTTACACCGGTTATTTCTATTACAGGTATAAAAGTTTGATATTTACATCTGATATTCTGGGATCAGGTATAAAAAAACCGCCTCGTTTACTTTAAAAAACTCACTTTTATACCTGCTGGTAACAGAATAAGTGTAAAAGAAACTCACTTTTATACTTGGTGATGTCATAACTAGTGTGAAAAAATAAGACTTTTTATACCTAATGTGTCTTTAACCAGTGTAAAAGTGACACTTTTTTAAAATATTTGATTTGTATGTGCTAGCATCCATATCCAGACCTGCAAAAAATTCAATCTCAAATTTACCTAACAATATTGTTTCTATTAACACATCAAAATTTAATATTTACTTAACAAAGTTCCTAAATATATTTACCTAACATACTTACTTAACATAGTTACACATAAAATAGTTCATAAACTCAAAATATAACATGGAAACACCTAATCATTTACAAATGGTTAAAAAAATGCAACCAACTGCTCCCGAACATCCTTGATGACATGTTGCTCCATTGGAGATGTGTCATCAAATATCTACACAATGAATAGTTTGAGTCAAGTTATAATATTAATGGTTTAAGATCTTAGTTATAAAATGTTCACGTTACCAAATTTCATGAGTCAACTACATTTGCGGATATAATTTTCTGCATATGCCTTATGACATAATATTCGCACTCAAAGCTTCCGAGTTGACGTGAGCACTACAAGTTAAATTTATAAAGTATCAAAAAATTTATAATTGTATTTATAGTTTGAAATATTAACTACTTACAATTGGTGCAATGAAGTGCAACGTCTTTCTAGAGACGTATGTGTACCCTGTAACCTTGAATATGCCTCAACCACTCTATAAAGTTAAATGTAGGTTTAATACCCAATTTTGTCCCCACTTTGGTTCGGAAATCTCAAGTTAGTCCCTTTATAAAAATGTGAGTGCAATGGATCCTTACTTGTAATTATTTGACTCTAATGAGTCCCTTCCGTTAAATAGAAGGAGACGGAGTTAGTGGGCTGATGATGTGGCAATTGTCTTTGGTGAGGTGTCAAGACGCAATTGTTTGCGTGCTTACGTGGTGTTAGGGTTCCCCATTTTCAAATTGGGTTTTATTAAAAATTGGGGATAAAAGGATTTGGGGGTGATTTGTTGGAAATTAGGGCATGTCTGTGCGAGAAAGAAGACAGAGACAGGCAGTGATCGGCACATTGCCATGCTAATCTTGCAGGAAGAACTGAATGTCATGCTTTTGATGTCATTCAAGGGTTGGAAGATATGGCATCGGTGCAGGGATTTGCAGGTGCTTCTGAGGTGGACCATTGCCTTGAAAGTTCAGGTGTTATTAGGGAAATTTTTCATTTTGTTAACGAGGGTGAACCAGTTGTGTTTGCGCATCCTATTCCTCGGTTTCCAGTTGTGAAGAAACGGGTGCTTAATCCAAGCTTTTTGCAAAAAGGAGAAGAACCTCCCGGCGATCATATTCCTGCTTGGTTGCCTGCCTTCCCTGATCCGCAAAACTATTCACAGTCACCAGTGGTGAATGGAAGGGGTACAGAACCTCGTGCAGTAAAATTTGAGCAAGAAAGAGAGAATGGCAAGGGGTAGTGGCCTGTGTTGAATTTGAAGCAGCAGATGGTCTCAAATATGTTTGACAAGTCTGCCTTGGACCCTGCAGACACTGAGGCAAAAAGAATAGCAGCAGATTCCTTGCCGCTCCTTTGAAAATTGAGGACAAGGAAATTGTATCTGTTCCCCTGCAGCCAAGGTTTTCAATGATGTAGTTCTCGATTATCCTGCTGTTGAAAATTTCGTTGAAAATGAACCAATTTCAACTTTGGAGACATTTGCTCTAGTAATCTCCAACAAATCACCCCCAAATCCTTTTATCCCCAATTTTTAATAAAACCCAATTTGAAAATGGGGAACCCTAACACCACGTAAGCACGCAAACAATTGCGTCTTGACACCTCACCAAAGACAACTGCCACATCATCAGCCCACTAACTCCGTTTCCTTCTATTTAACGGAAGGGACTCATTAGAGCCAAATAATTACAAGTAAGGATCCATTGCACTCACATTTCTATAAAGGGACTAACTTGAGATTTCCGAATCAAAGTGGGGACAAAATTGGGTATTAAACCTTAAATGTACACTAAAATAAGTCCTAAGGAACTTAGTAAAACCAATTATGTGTACACAACAAATAAACTATTAAAAAACTTAGGATATTAGTGTACTTTTAATTGTCAAAGTGCGAGGTTTTTTTGTACAATGAACACAAGAGAACTATAAGAAATTGTTGAGGAAAAATTAGTAACAATTGTCAATGACCCTGCAGATTCAAACAATAATAGTGTTAAATAACATTTACATAAATATAATTTTATTAATAAAAATTATATAGGGGCTAAGTGAATTAAATTGATTGAATTAAATGAGTTTTAATAAGATCGAAAAAAATAATATAATTCTCTGGTTGCTATACTCGTATTGTAAAACATTGTATCAAAAGCAAGAATTTTTGAGATTTTGATAAAGAAAGAGAGGAAAATTGTAGTGACATTATGTTCTGACGTGTGAAACAAAAGCCTCTATTTATAAACATGACAAAAGCAAAAGAGTATACAGCTCTTTTGTCTCTTCAGTCTAATGCCACATGTGAAAAGTAGATGAAAACATCTTATTTAAACTTAATGACACGTATAAGAAAAATACAATGCCAACAAA
Source organism: Vigna nakashimae (assembly GCA_034642375.1). Taxonomy (NCBI): domain Eukaryota; kingdom Viridiplantae; phylum Streptophyta; class Magnoliopsida; order Fabales; family Fabaceae; genus Vigna; species Vigna nakashimae. The sequence continues at coordinate 26,086,435 of CM067763.1, read as the reverse complement.
GTGTAAAGTGTGTTTTCATTTCTAGTTTTAGTTAATTTTTCTATTTTTTGAATTTTATATTAACCTTTAAAAAATTGCTTTTCTTGATGGTTTAAAGTGTATTATTCGTATATAAGAATATTTTGTATGTAAGAATAAAACACCTTAATAAGAAAATATATAGAAATGTATACGTGATATCAAATGTATTTAATGATAAAAATAAATATTAGCTAAATACTATTAAAAAAGACATACACTTCAAACAATAACAACATTATAAATAAGTGAACTTATCAGGTTTCACTTTTCAACTTTTAAATTCTACTTACATCTTTCTAGCTTTTATTTGTTCATTCATGAGGAGTTATAGAAATGATTTCAAACTAAATTTTTTAGATAAATTTATTGAAAAGTATAAGATTTGTTTAATGTATTGTGAAGTCTATAACAAATTTTGTGATTTATAGAGAGTTTGTTATAATCTTTAAATATACATATTAAAAAAATCTTTAAATAATGATCCATTTTAGAGATAAAAAAATAATTAGTGACCAATTTAGATATTAATTTATAAACTTAAAACTATTACTATCTAAAAATAGTCTTCTATAACTTAAAAAGTTATAATTGGTTGTTAATTAGAATTTAACATAATCATTAATATTAACTATCAAAGTTTTGACTACTAAAAATATTAATGTCTAAATTAATATCTAAATCTTATTAAATCAATTATAATTTTTTATTTATTATAAAGATTAATTAGATATCAATAATTTTAAATTTATAAATTAGTATCTAAATTAATCATTATAATAATTAATTATTTTTTGTTTCTGAAAATAATTGTTATTTAAGAATTTTCTTATAATGATATATATATATATATATATATATATATATATATATATATATATATATATTATATATGAAAAATTTTGTAAAACATATACAAATGATTAATATATAAGAAAAAGCATATTTTCATATATGTGTGATTGTTTTTTAGAGAATTTAATAGAAAAATACAACATCAACTATCTCTTTCTTAAAACTTGTCTTGAATTTTTATTATAAAGATTTTTTATTTATTTGAATCAGTTATTAAAACAAATTATTGATTTTGATACCACGAGTTTTTCAAAGAGATTTAGTGAAATATATAATATAAATGAGATTCGAACTTAATTTACATGAGATTGATACTATTTCTGTCCAAAATCTTGAAACATAAATTTAAGTATTTTCTACACCATTTAATTTTTTTTATCTGTGATAAATGTGAAACTTAAATTAGATTTTCAATACTTTAATCAGTGTGAAACTTAAATGATTTTTAATAGTGTGGTGACTATTGTTTTTTCATTTAATTTACTATTGCTTTTTCCAATTATTGTGTGTTTGAGAAAACATTTAATCAGCTAGTTGTTTTTGTGAGTTTTGAATTGAAGATTTGAAGCTTCTCACACTTCAAGCCAACAAATTCATCGGAAGAAAAAAAAGTCAAACCGGTATTGTTTAAAACATCCAGAAAACAATATTTTTGACAAACAATAATGTTTTTGACATTAAGTCGATATTCACTTGTATTTGGATGAAAATATTAAATAAATTTAAGAGATTTAAAAGTAAATATTTTATTGTTTATTTGAGTAGATTTTAGAAGTAAATAAGTGTAGATTTAAAAATAATTTTTTTTAATTTATCATATTAATCAAATTTTACACTAATTATTACAAATTTTATTTTTAAATTTACTTTTACTTACCTCAAAAATTCACTCAACTAAACAAAAATAAATTCTCTCCCATCTATCTATCGACTCACTCTTCCTCAAATTTATTTAAGTTAACAAAACACATCATGCACATGACAGGGAGGGAATCACTGAGCTCTGGAGTCAACAAAGGTATGCTGAGTTTATATTATCCAAATCCAAAATGATGCTTCTGAGATGTTCGCAGTAAACAAATATCAGCCAGCACACACACATTTAACACTAGAACCACAACTAAGGCAGGGTAGACCTAAATGTACCTTTTAATAGTAGTACCACACACACAAAAGGCCAAAAACCATTATTCATTCATACATAAATTTTTCTGGGTCCTTTAGTTTTGAGAATATTTCTAAAATGTGCTTATATGAAAAAGTTAGGAACTCAATATTCACACAACATTTATCTATAAATTTTAATTCCATAAAAGAGTTTCAGAATTTTCTGAATTCTCTATATGATATTTGTGTGACACCGGCGGCAAAAGGAAAAAGGAAAGAAGAAAAACCATAACAAGACATTTTCAATTCTGTCTTTCTTGGAGGGCATAGAGTTGCCATTATTTTTTGAATCACAATGATCATAATTCCAACAATTTTTAAAGCAAAAACTGCATCAAACCCCACAAGTTGCCATGGTTAAAAGAACCAATCCGTTCAAAGTTTAACTACATTATTTAAAGTAAAAAAAAATATATTAAACACTAAAAAACAACAGGAAACGAGGAAACATTGCAAGTTGTTCTGTTTTCACATTGCATGTGCATTCGTTTGTGAAACACTCTCTTTCTCCTTCTCTCACGGTTCCATTATATAAGACCTTGATTTGGGGGCAAGTTTCTATTCACTCCTCGTCCTTTCAAAGAATCACGGGGAGGGTTCAGAACCCGAGAAATGGGTCTGTCATTGTTACATGCTCTGTTCTTAACTCTGTTTCTCCTCTGCCTCAAAACAAAAGCAGAGGACTCTAGTCCAACCAGAAAGCTCGCAGGAGCATGCAACTTGTTCAGAGGGAAATGGGTCTACGATGCTTCATACCCTCTCTATGATCCTTCTTCTTGTCCCTTCGTAGATCCACAGTTCAATTGCCAAAAGCATGGTCGCACTGATCAACTCTACCAGAAATATAGGTGGACGCCATTTTCTTGTCCCTTGCCAAGGTACCACCTTTCTTTCTCTCGTTATTCATTGAACAAAATCTTAGCATTTTTTCGCTTGTTTTTCAATCCTCTGTTTTTGAGATAAAACTTGAGAAGACAACACAAGATGTAAGAAAATGTATCTAGATTTTGTTTTTAATTGTTGTAGTCTTTTTATATGCATTGTCCTTGTCATGTTATGGTCCTAGGTTAAGTGGGGTAGTGAAATTTTTGTTGTGCAGGTTCAATGGATTGGACTTTTTGCAGAGATACAGAGGGAAGAAGATTATGTTTGTTGGTGACTCCTTGAGCTTGAACCAGTTCAATTCATTGGCATGTATGATTCATGCTTGGGTGCCAAAATCTAGGAGCACTTTCAGTCAAAGGGATGCTCTTTCCAAAGTGACATTTGAGGTTGGTTATTTCATTCTTGTGCTTTACTTTATTTATTTTTCTGGCGCAGTGATTTGAAAGTTTGAATTTTTTGGTAGTAATGTTTGTTTTGTGTGTGACTTCCCTCTCTTTGCTTTCCTCCAAAGTTCAAAACTTTTCTGAGCCATTTCCATTTTTGAACTGAAATTCTGCAACCCTCAAATCTGATCTTATTTGGGTATTTGAGTTCAGAACTTGGTGTGGTGCATGTGCATATTTTTAGCAGCTGTGTGGCACTGTGCAGTGAGGTGAGAGAAGTAAAGGTGAGATGTGATTGGTGGGAAGGCTTTGCTTTTGGGGACAATTCTGATTGTTTATTTAAGAGATAATAAATGTTTGTGACTTAATATATTTTACTAAAATACTTCTTTTCACACTCTCTCTCTTCCAAATTCAAACAACTTAGAAAATAAAAAATTAAAAACTATCATATTTGTTTCTGGATTTTTACTGTTATACGTGGAGTTTCATTTTCCACATATTCATTTGGTTTAGTAGAAAAGGGAAACTTTTTTACCTCACATTCAAAACCAAGAAAAGTTACCTTTTTTTTCTCCTCTTACCCAGAAAACCTCAATTTTTATTACTTCCATAAAATTATCAAATTGTTTGATAAAGTTTTAAAATTATTAAACTTTAAATTATTATAAATTTCACTTTTTTTTTTTTCATTTCAATGAAGAGTTTTGAAGCATCTACTATGAAAATCCAGTTGCTTTACGTAGAAATTTTGTCTAACAATTGCTTCAATCGGTAATGATTGATGTTGAAGATTTAATTTTGCCTTCTTTATCGGATTGTAGCATTGAACATCATTGGCTGTAACTGAATTATGAGTAAGACAGCGTCCGACACCATTATTCAACAAAACCGTTTTTATAGCTTTCTGCAAATCAAATGAATAATAATTTGATATCTGCACTTTTTTTCCAACCACAAAATCTTATTCTATGATCCATTATGTTTGTTTATCATATAAGCTTCCATTATGCTATTACGTATAACAGATATAATTATTCATAATTGCGTGTGGGTTAATGGGTTTAAAGAAAAAAATAGTTGAATCACAATGTTAAGAAGCATATTTGCTTTGAGAAGTCTGCAATTTAGAAGTTTTTTTAATAACTTTTTACAACACTTATACGATAGTCTGTGGTGATTATTTTGATTGATCGTTTAAAATATATATATTAATAAAATAATGATAGATAATTTATTATAAAAAATTATTAAGAAAAATTGTTAAGATATCATAATAAAAATAAATAAATTATTTATTATAAATCAGAAAGTTGTGATTTATTTCAGGACTATGGCCTTGAGATATACTTGTACAGAACAGCATATTTAGTGGATCTTGACCGTGAGAAAGTGGGACGAGTTTTGAAACTAGACTCTATCAAGAACGGTGACTCGTGGATGGGGATGGACGTGCTGATCTTCAACACGTGGCACTGGTGGACCCACACCGGAAGCTCACAACCGTACGATCATTCTCTCAGTAAAGTTTTCCAATTTGAATGGTTAACGAGTGACAGTGATTTGTAAATATTGATGACAGGTGGGACTATGTTGAGGTGGATAATAGGTTGTTCAAAGACATGAACCGTTTTGTTGCATACTATAAAGGCCTAACAACTTGGGCTAAGTGGATTGAAAGAAACGTGAATCCATCACAAACCAAGGTCTTCTTCTTGGGAATTTCTCCTGTGCATTACCAGTAAGTTCTCACCAATTTCTTTCATTAAATTCATCACTCTCTCGGTTGTATAAGATAAAAGACCTATAAATTTATTATTTAAAAATTTGAAAGAATGAGAATGTAAAGTGGAAGTTTTGAATTAGTGATGTAATGTGGTGATTAGGGGGAGAGATTGGAATGAACCGGCAAAGTCATGCATGAGTGAAACACAACCGTTCTTTGGACTGAAGTACCCTGCAGGAACACCGATGGCTTGGGTGGTGGTGAACAAAGTTTTGAACAGGATAAAAAAACCTGTGTATTTCTTGGATGTGACCACACTCTCACAGTACAGAAAAGATGCACACCCTGAAGGGTATAGTGGAGTTATGGCAGTAGATTGCAGCCACTGGTGTCTTCCAGGGCTTCCTGACACTTGGAATGAACTTCTCAGTGCAGTTCTTTCTGGTTGAAAACAAACACATATAACTTTGTTTACTAGGTCCAACTTCTTAGAGGAAAACCAATTGTTTTCTACTTTAGGACATTTTTATTTCGCATTTTTCTTCTCTTCTAATTCTTCAATAAAAGGGCTTTATGCTCCTAATTGTAAATGTAGATCAATGTGGCAGAAATTTGCCTTCGATTGTACCCTTTTAAAAATTTTAAGTTCTGTATATGAATTTCATGTATTTTAATAGTTTATATGCTTATATATTATATGCTTTTAAAATAAACTAAAACACAGTTAAGTAAACTTTAAATCTAATTTAATATAATAGAATAAGTTTGTAAAGTGATATTAAATAATGGACTTTGCCTTAGTTTACAAACTTTCTACAAGCAAATCACATAAAAGGTGCATGATTAGAGTTTGCAGTGTTTCTCAAACTCAATTGATGGAGAAACCCAACTTAAAGTGTAATTCAAAGGAGACTTCTTCCTGCACCCCATGTTGTTATTCTTCCTACACCCCTGAAGTTTTCATTCTTTTCCATATTACCCCAAAGAAAGTTTTGCACCGAAATGGGCACTTCGGTTTGATGACCCGAATCCGGGAATATGTACCAAATTAATAAATTCGGGAAATAGAACATGCAATTCACCAAATTCAAGATAAATGGTCTGATAAATTGGGGTCCCAAAGAGAAAATATTCCATGGCAAGAATCCTAAGACGAGGAGGATGACACTGAGGGTATCAAGTTGTAGTGGTGAAGAGAGAGAAGGAACGGCGCATTAGGCTTCAAATTTATCACAGGGAGTAAATGGGGAGAGAAAAAACGTGGATGGAGGAAGAAACACCTAATTTTTAATATATCATTTCGTCCCAACTTTTGGAAGTTTGATTCAAAATGGTCCTACCTTTTGAAAAAGTTCAGTAAGACGTTTAAAAATGTTCAATTTGGTCCTTTTCGTGGACGCCGTTAAAAACTTAATGGTGCTGATGCCACTGTGGCCAAATCTGAGTAAGGTGTTATGTTGAATGATTACGTGCACTGTAAAGTGAAGTGAGTTGATGGAAATATTTTAAAAAAATAAAATGACTTAATTTGGGTGGTAGGTTTAAGTGTGGGTTAAACCAAAATTACCTTTATATAAGACTGATTTGGGGATTTCTGGGTAAAACATTGTGCTGCAAGTGGTTCCAGATAATTAGGGTTGGGGATTTGGGGATTTCTTTTAATTATAATTAATTAGGGTTGTGATTTCCTTTTAATCACTTTTAGTTATCAATTTCCATTCATTTCTGAATTCTAATTGGATACATTAGGTTTGAACCCTAAATTTAATTCCCAAATGCTTGTTTCACACCTAATGAACTCTAATAACAACTTTTTTCCCAAATCTTTTTCTTGTCTCGAATAAACCCAACTTGGGAGGGTGTTCTTCGGTCACGCGCAAGAGAAGCTCGCTACGGGGAGGCGCTCTTCTTTTTCGTTTCTGGTTCTGTTGTGGCTTTGTAGGAAGGGGGATATATCATTCTTTGTCTTCCCTTTCTTCTCTGTTTCTGGTTGGTTTTTCGCAAGAAGGAGAAGCAAGTTTTGGTGAAAGAATCATCATCAATCAAACAAAATATAATTAAACCCTAATCCCAAATACATTAACATCAACTTATTAGCCTTGATTAGGACCACTTATCTCACGCACACACATATGCCGTTCCAATTTCATTTTGAAGAAATCACCAGCCAAAACCACTTGCAGCACAATGTTTTACCCAGAAATGCCTAAATCAGTCTTAGATAAGGATAATTTTGCTTTAACCCACACTTAAACCTACCACCCAAATTAAGTCATTTTATTTTTTAAAAATATTTTCACCAACTCACTTCATTTCACAATGCCGCGTAATCATCCAACATAACACCTCACTCAAAGTTGGCCACAGTGGCATCAGCACCGTTAAGTTTTTAACAGCGTCCACGAAAAGGATCAAATTGAACATTTTTAAACAAAATATGGGGTCTTACTGAACTTTTTCAAAAGATAAGACCATTTTGAACCAAACCTCCAAAAGTTAGGACCAAATGATGTATTAAACCTTCAAATTACACCTCAATGGTGCAAGTGTGTATTGTGGCCTTCAAACTTTTTCACAATTTCCACTTAAATTTGTGGATCCAAGCCATAACACATTCAGAAATCTACTTTCTCATTTCCTCACATGACGATACTAGACAAAAAAGAAGGTTAATTGAAATATTTGTACTGTATTAAAATTTAAAATTTAAGAATATATATACAAATATTTATTACTATTAAATTTATACGCAGAATTAATATTTTCGATTGTTATTTAATTTTTTGAGAAAATGTGTTAGTTTTATAATTTATTGATTTCTTAGTTGTAGTTATTATGGACTTTTCACGGATGAATAAAATTAATTGGTCCCACCCATAACTTAATATCTGAAATGACTAAGAAATTAATTTGAAGCTTTCTTTTCTTTGAAGTCTCTCGCCTAAAGATAAGGCCAAATTATAATATATAAGTGGAATGCAAACCTCATCTTACGAGCCGGTTTTGTGGAGTTGAGTTAGGTTTTAAGTCCATTTATAAAATGATGTCAGAGTCATGATTAGAGTCTATTCTAGCGATAATTCTTGTTTTTTGGACATTTCTATTTCACCCATTGTCGTGCCACTATCACACCACAAATTATAATATATAAGTAGGGTGTAAACCTCACTTTACAAGTTAGGCTTTAAGTTTCCTTTCCAAATTTTACTGTGTTTATTGGATATCAAAATTAAATGAACAATTTTGTTTAGATTTCGAAATTTTAGTATTAATTTTTTTGAAAGAAAAATAATTGTTTTTTAAAAAAAATTGTTTTACATGTTTTGTTTGAATAATTTTTTGATCTTCAATAATAATAATAATAATAATACTAATAATAATAATAATAATAATAATAATAATAATTATTATTATTATTATTATTATTATTATTATTATTATTGTTGTTGAAGTAGTGAGATATTCAATAGTAATGTTATGTTAAAGGTGATTATAATCTAAGATGAAGAATTATCCTTCAAGTTTGATAGATTCACAAGTACTTTTCATATAAAATTTTTCTTCTTTTATAAATGAAATATGCTAGGAAGATTATACAAATAATTTTACAGATGATTAAATGTTTTTCACATATGATAAGTTAATTGAATGAGTTCGAGGGATTGCTTTTGATCTTTTTTTTTGTTCTCATCATAAGATTTAATAAAGCTAATGGTAAACTTGGGAGAAAGACATTTATATTGTTAGGATGTGAAATGGATGGAAAGTATTGGAAATACAAATCTGATGTTCATCCTAGTATATATGACACAAGAAAATGCGAGTGTCTTTTGAAATTAAGAGACAAATCAATTTATAATTAAGAAGGATGAGTACTAAAGGTAAGAATGCATTTAATATTATTTTTTTGATGAATAGCACATACAAAACCAACAAATATTGGTTATCATGGCTTGAGATAGTTGGGGTCACATCAACAAATTGACTTTCTTAATTGTCTTTGTATTCTTATCAAGTGAACGAAAAAATAATTTCACTTGAGCTCTAGAAAGGCTAAGAGGATTGTTCTTTACATTTGAGGATGATCCACAAGTCATTATTACCATAGAAACCTAGCTTTGATAAATGTTATTGCTAGTGTTCCCTAAGTGTTATCATCTTCTATGTTGCTTTCGTGTTCAGAAAAATGTGCAAGCCAATTACAAAATGTTAATCGATTATATTGAGGCATGGGATGTCATCATGGAAGCATGGGAAAATGCCATGAATTGTGAAAATGAGTCAATGTATATTGATTGTATTGATTGCCTTCATCATGCTTATATTTTATACTCTTTATTCTTTGAATGTCATTGACTCTTGGATCATTCCATATAAGAAATACTTTGTAAAGGTGTGGACAAACCAAGTAATGCATTTAGGAAACACAACATCAAACAGGTATGTTTTAATATTATTTTATTTTGTTTTTTATTAGATGTTTTATGGTATTGTTTTGTATCAAGGTTGAGTCTGCTCACTAAAGCTTGAAGAAAGTATTTGGAAGTAGTATGGAGACGTTTGTTCGTGTTGGGATACAATTCATAATGCCACCATCCTGCAAAATAACAAGATAAAGGCGTCTTTGGAATAGCATTTGGCGACCACTTGATAGGCTGCTTATACCTAAATTGCCTTAACATGTGTTTAACTAGATGTCGGTGTACAATCACACCCATTATAATCTAGCTGGAGAACATACTAATTGTAGATGCGAGCGACTAATCCGATGTGATTCATATGGGCCTATATCACCCCATCATATGTCAAGGCATTCAATTGTGTCTTTGCCTCATGTAAGCTAGAAATATGCCTCTTCATCACAAAATGTGAGATCGATACCTCCATTATAACTAGGCAACATGTTCTTCCTTCCCATTTCAGGGAAGTGCTCATATATTTAATTCTACAAAAAAGTAAAAATGTTTTTGAAAAATGAAACAATTAAGGAAATCAAAGTGCAAAATATATGTGTACTTGTGAAAAAGTCATATATCTAGCTAATTGTTTTGTCTCTACAAAGCTAGCATCTCCAAGTTGTTCATACAAGTGGACGAGTGCAATAATTCTCTAAGCATAGTTGTCACATGACTACATGTCTCTAAAAAGCAACAAGTATGATACATGGATGAATGTGACGCTCTTATCCGTAAAAATTGGTGCATCCAACAAGATGCAATAAGTAGGCCCGTGCAACATACTTCCATTACTAATTCTCACAATAGTCATTATATAAGTCTCTCAACTAGCTAAGTCTTACTTGGAGACCAAGACATTGTCACAACTCAAATGTAGCCCTTGTGCGATCTACGCCCAATAGGTCCATGAGAGTTTCTTAAGTTGCTTCAAAGTCTAGGACTTAATTTAGACAAGATTGTTCAACTATAAACAAATGTAACAACGCAAACATGTCATCTAGTATGGTCATCTCACCAACAGAGACATGGAAAATGTTTGTCTCTTATGTCATCTATCAACAAGTCAATATCAATCCCTTATTCGCGTAACTGTAAGAAATATCACATAGAGGGATCAAACCAAAATTCACACAAAATTTTAAACAACCACATGATATATTCCAAATTTGTTTAATTTTTTTCGTGAAAAACCAACTTTATCTCCTATCGGTCCTAAACAAAAAAAATTGCAAATAAAGTTGAAACAACTCATCAAGCACCACAAGAAAAAAAAAATCAACTACTTTACTAACATGGTCTTGTTACAATGCGAATGCAACACGATTGACATAATTCATCAATAATGATGGAAAGAGAAAGAGGAGGAAGAGGAGAAACTGAATATCACATGTGACAACAACGAAATGTTACAACAATGATAATTATAAAAAAAGAGAAAGGTGAGAAGAGGAGGATGAAGATGAAAGAAAGAAAAAGAAGAAGAAATAGAAAAGAAATTTTCAATTGTGATATTTATCAATGAATTTTAGTGATAACTAGAATATGTCTTGACAACTAAAATTAAATATTTATTAATAAATATTACTAACAAAATTATAATAATTGATAATTTTAATAAATAAATTTTTTTTATTTATTAATAAAATTGATTGACGATTATTTTATTAATAAACTTTCTATTACTAATAATAATATGTTAAAAATTTAAATTATCAATAAATATGTATTATTATTACAAATTTACCTAATTAATTATTTTTATAATAAATAAAATTCGTTGATAAATGAAAACTACTTTTCTTACAAACTATAATAGAATATGAATTATTAGAAAATACATTATCATAATAAGTTAATTAATTGAGAGATTTTCCACCAAAATATAACATTATAGTTGACATTACAATCCAATTAAATGTTCCCAGATTAGTTCAGATTTGTTTACTTCAAAATCAAATGATTGATTCAGCTGGTTCTTCCACGAACATTTGCATCATATCATGAATCCGTGCAACTTCCATTTTCTTATTCTTTCACAATTAGATTTGGTATTGATCCACCATATCTAATATCCTTTAGTTATATCTTATGATGATGAGATGACAAGCATCTCAACAATAACAAAATATAAAAACGCTTAAACCTGAAAATTTATACGAAGAACCTAAGTACAAGTGTTTAATATTTTATAAAAACAAAAATGCTAACTTCATTTATTACTTTTGGATATTTTTAATTTAAATGACTAGACAAATCAATAAATATAAAATAATATCAACACAATACTTAAGAGATCAACATGACTTACTAAGTTACTAGAATTATTAATATCATATTCTCCATCGTACTATCAAATTTTTAGAGAAAGTGGATTCACAAAACTATAACAGGCAGTTTCTTCCTATATTTTTATCAAATTTCTTCCTGCACCCCATTATTCTGAATGTTATTTTCTGGAATCTATTAAATTAATCCCAAAAACATTTTTTTTTCGAACGAGAGTGGTGGATGTTGGTGAGTGTCTTCTGAAAAAATGTTTCCGAAATTGATTTAGTGACCGGAAAATAAAATCTAAAATAATGAATTAAAGAAAAATTTTTGATAGGGTAAACGAAGAAACTGCCATTATTAATATCATGGATTTAAACATTGTATGGGATTATTCTATAACAAATGTCTGTCTATCAACTACGACCGATGTCAACAAAAAATAAATACAGAAGATATTGAAATAGGTTAAAATTCTGACTAAGATTAAAAATAAAAATCTAAAGAAGGTTATAATAAAAAATAGTAAACCTTAATTTTGTATACGTAGTAAGGATATTTATGTAATAACATAAATATCTTAGATATTTTAGACAGTTAAGATATTTGTCAAAGCCACTCACCACATTTTTAGGTAAGGTGGTTACTTTTATTTTACTTATAAATACATTGACAGGACCAAAGTCCAGGTACTCTTTATGCTCTAGAGATCCTGAATAATATTTCAGAGCAGTATCCAATTACTCTCTTCAGAGCTTCAGCTCCATAACTCATATCTGACTTGAGCGTCGGAGTATCTTTGCAGGTACCTCCCCCTCCTTTGGCGAGTATGAAGGACAACAATTAAAGAAATGCAAGCATCCCAGACAGTCAGGAGCAACAGAGACACACAGGAAAATGTACACCGAAACATTTTGGCGCCCACCGTGGGGCCGAGTGCCAACCCAAAGAGGCCACAAGAGGAGCCTCGGCCTTGACGAATCCTTTCTTCAAATAAAGCCACTGCCTCATCACCGCCACCGCAAGTCATTAGCACCACCGCGAACACATCTGCGAAGATCAAAGTCACAAAACCAAAACTGCAAAAACCCGTAAACGAGGAAGCCATTATCAAACTCGCATTTTCCCTCCAGAATCGCGAAACTCAGTTTGTATCACCATCCCTCTAGAATCGCGAAACTCAGTTCGTATCACCATCCCTCCAGAATCGCGAAACTCAGTTCGTATCACCATACCACAAATCCACCATCCATCTCCACCACTGAAACGCAATAATCCAGGACACAAAGCTCAAACCCACACCAGCACCTTCATTAGCGCCACTCTTCAGATCCCAAAACGCGCAATCTAAACCAACCCCAATTCCCAAAATCGGAGAAGAACAGGAACCCTCAAAGCTCCATGTCGCCACTATCTCCGCCCAAACCGGCCGTCACCGGAGCTCTTCCCCTTCTCCTCTCTCGCGTGCGAGGTTCTCTCCTTGCCGCGTCTTCGCTGTCTGAAGGAGTCCTACCATCACAAGTCGCGGCTGAAGCCACCAAACCAGGGCCACCGCCATTCGTCAAGGTCGTCACCGGCCGCGGAACCAGGCTCCCCTTTTTCTCTTCTCGTTGCGCGCGAGAGGGATAGTCTCCTCCTCCATGAATCACCTCTTCGGCAAGCTCAACCACCGTGCCGGCCAGGGTCGCCGTTCTCCCTCAACCAACCCCAATTCGTAAGAACGGGAACAATCTTCTACAGTTGGTGATGAGCCTAGTCCGCAAAGAAGACCACCACTACCGTCACTCACGCTCTGATCACAGGGTCATGGTTCATCCACCAGACTTCAATTCCTGTCTCCTTAGAACTTAAGGATAAAGAGTTCCAGCCACATCAGCAGACTTGCCGTTTGCGCGGAAGATTCCCACCCGAAAGATCGCCAAACTGATCGCAGACCCATTCTCCACGTCTTCCGCAAGACTCGCTCCACCCACGCGTCATTCAGTTTGGCCTCCACGTCATCCAACCTAATTTCTATTCCTCAAATACTCCAGCGTTCGACCTCGACTTTCGGCTTCGAGGACGCTCGACAATGACTATATACGAGCGTCCCAACAGTCGGCCTCACATTCCACTTGAACGCTCGAAAAATCATTGTGTACGAGCGTCTGTCGGTCGTTCGGCATCGTAACGAACGCTATGACATTCGAGCGTCACGATCACTGTGAACGAGCGTTCAAGCAATCGGCCGTTCGGCCTCGACCATTGGATTCGAACGCTCGACAATCAATATGTGGACGAACGTTCGTCAATCCAATTCAACGAGCGCTCGTCCATCCATTTCAACGAGCGCTCGTCCATCCATTTCAACGAGCGCTCGTCCATCCAATTCAACGAGCGCTCGTCCATCCATTTCAATGAGCGCTCGTCCATCCGTTTCAATGAGCGCTCGTCCATCCGTTTCAACAAGCGCTCGTCCATCCGTTTCAACGAGCGCTCCTCCATCCGTTTCAACGAGCGCTCGTCCATCCGTTTCAACGAGCGCTCGTCCATCCGTTTCAACGAGCGCTCATCATTGACGTTCGTTCTTGGTCGTTCGTCACTTCGTTCGGCCACGCTCTTGCTCGGCCTCTGTGCGTTCGGTCACACGATCTCTCTAACGCTCGTCCACAGACGTCCCGCACTCAGCCTCGCGTACATTCGGCCTTTCGGCTCCGAAGACGCTCGGACTATTGACCTCACGCACCACTCGAACGTTCAAGGAGTTAGCCGTTCGACTTCAAAAGCGTTCGACAGTTGGTCTGTACCGTTCGTCCTCGCTCCTTCGATTGGAACGCTCGACGGTCAATATGGACGAGCGTTCAAACAATACACCGTTCGTCCTTCTCATTCGGATTCGAACGATCGACAATGCCTGTGGACGAGCGTTCAAGCAATAGGCCGTTCGGCCTCCCCATTCGACATCAAAAGCGTTCGCCATTAAGTTTCGACAGCCCGACCATCAATATCAACGAACGTTCAAAGAATAGGTCGTTCGGCCTCGCCATTTGGTTCAGCGAGCGTTCTCAAATTCGTATGTACGAGCGTTCAACAAAGTATGTGTCGAGCGTACAAACAATCCTCACGCTCAAGGGACGAACGTTCAAACTGCCCCGACGTTCGTCCACTCGATCTCCAACGCTTGTCCACTCTGTCCCAAGCGTTCGGCAACTTCGCCTCAACGATCCGGCCACCCGCATCAATAACGTTCGTCCACTCGGATCCAAGCGCGTTCGCGCAATCGACTAAAACCTTATGCTCGCACACTAGACCTCATTGACGTTCGGCATGTTGGTTTCAACCGTTCGCCATCTTGTCTTCAACCGTTCGGCCAATCGCTTAATTAACGCTCGGCAATATCTGCAGGAAGTGTTCGGTCATTCGGACTCACTGGCGTTCGGTCAATCAATGTGTTTGACGTACGGCCTCAAGCGTCCAGCATTCGGCCTAATGAACGTTCGGTCGCCAGGTTTGCAACTCGACCAAACGGTCCCACCTATATGTTTATTATTATTTCTTACAGTGCAGATAAGCATATCTTGTACGTAAAAGCGAACACCTGAGCGCCGTTCATCCTGAAGCACTCCCGCTGGTAGATGTTCGCCCTAGAACACCCAGGTACATTGAACAAAGGGACACACTCCCGCTGGTAGATGTTCGCCCTAGAACACCCAGGTACATTGAACAAAGGGACACACTCCCTCTGGTAGTTGTTCGCTCAAGAACACCCAGAACATCAACCGCTCGACAACCCATGTACACGAGCGTTCTACGGGATACACTCCCTCTGGTAGTTGTTCGCCCAAGAACACGAGCGCTCTACGAGCATTCAAGCATTCGGCCGTTCGGCCTCAAAGGTGTTCGACCTTTCGATTTCAACCCCTCGACAATCACTGTGTCGAGTGTTCAAACAGTCGGCCGTTCGGCCTCGCCTTTTGGCTTCAACCGATCGACACTCCCTGTGTCGAGCATTCAAACAGTCGGCCGTTCGGCCTCGCCTCTTGGTTTCAACCCCTCGACAATCGCTGTGTCGAGCGTTCAAACAGTCGGCCGTTCGGCCTCGCCTTTTGGCTTCAAACCGCTTGACACTCACTGTGTCGAGCGTTCAAACAGTCGGCCGTTCAGCCTCGCCTCTTGGTTTTAACCTCTCGACAATCGCTATGTCGAGCGTTCAAACAGTCGGCCATTCGGCCTCGCCTTTTGGTTTCAACCCCTCTCTGTGTCGAGCGTTCAAACAGTCGGCCGTTCGGCCTCGCCTTTTGGCTTCAACCACTCGACGCTCACTGTGTACAAACGTTCAAACAGTCGTCCGACCTCCCTTCGGTTTCTACCGCTCGGCCATACATATCCTCATGTTCGGCCTCACTTGCTCCAGCTTTTTGCCGTTCGTCTACGCCTCCTTTTGGTCCATCAAATTCCTCACTTGCACACGCTCTCTAATTACAGCGAAGACAGCCTCCCTCAAACTCATAAGTCCTATAGTTACCACGTTCATAAAATGGAACGGTTAACTCGGACTTGGGGGGCATGTTATGTAGTAAGGATATTTATGTAATAACATAAATATCTTAGATATTTTAGACAGTTAAGATATTTGTCAAAGCCACTCACCACATTTTTAGGTAAGGTGGTTACTTTTATTTTACTTATAAATATAGTGACAGGACCAAAGTCCAGGTACGTTCTCTTTATGCTCTAGAGATCCTGAATAATATTTCAGAGCAGTATCCAATTACTCTCTTCAGAGCTTCAGCTCTATAACTCATATCTGACTTGAGCGTCGGAGTATCTTTGCAGGTACTTCCCCCTCCTTTGGCGAGTATGAAGGACAACAATTAAAGAAATGCAAGCATCCCAGACAGTCAGGAGCAACAGAGACACACAGGAAAATGTACACCCAAATAGTTATAATAAAAAATAGTAAACCTTAATTTTGTATATGTGGGAAAAAGTATAGATACAGAGTGGAAAGAAATGTCCTAGTAAATAGGAGACATTTCCCAATTTGCCACGTGTCTGAAACCGAAAGCGGCTGAGGAAACAAACCATAACACCTGCTTCAGGTACTAAGCATGTTACCGCAACACTCTCACACGTTGTAATACCTACAAACCGTACGTTGTACCACTTGTCCCTTCCATGCAAACCTCATCCACCGCCACCTCTTCAAACCGACACCGTCCTTCTTCTTATAAGCAGCTCACTGGACTCCACAACACAAACCAAATTCAAAAAACAATGGCATCTCAGCAAATGCCTCGCAGAGATCCCAGCAAGAAGGTGAAAGAGAGAGATGATGACGTTGAGACATACGGAAAGAAGTCGTTTGGTGAGAAAGAGAGAGAGTTGGTTTCTGATAGAGCTAGGCCTAAGAATATAGTTAAAGAGAAAGAGGTTGAAGAAGGAAGAGAAAGTGGTGGTGGAAAGTATGAAAAGTTTGAAACGAGTTTGGGAGAAAAAGATAAACTCGAGGGAAGAACAAGAGTGGTGGAGGGAAAAGTGTGGAACGAAGAGGAGAAAATAAGAAACATTCCTCCAAGAGGAAAAGTAGAGGCAGAGAAAGGAAGAGCAATGGAAAAAACAACAGGGGAAGCTCAAAGAAGAGAGAAAGGTGAAACCAAAGAGGTAACATTTAAAACTATTGCCTTTAATATGCTTTCTTTGTATGATAGATAACTGTGCCTATATCACTTAGTACTTTCCAATGAAGAAAAAGTTACTATATAGTTTTGAATATTATCACCTGGTGATCATGGCTAGCGTGCATTAATCTCTCTCTAAAGGGGTGTTTCTCACTTGAGTTTCTGTAGTGTTAGCCCTTCGACGGGGCATTTTAAAAGTGATAAAAGTTGCAGGGAAACAAAGCATCTTCATCTGTAACTTTAACCTTTTTGAGATTGTTGGTTTTGACAGGGTGATGGTGAGGAACAAGGAAGAGGAAGAGAACAAAATGAACAGCCTAGTCTTGAAGACATTTCCAAGTACAGAGGCCAAGTTCAAGAAAAAGCAATGAATGCAGTTGAAGCTGCTAGGGAGAAATATGAAAAAAAGAGAGCAAAACAAGCAGAAATAGAAGCTTCCAAAGAGAGAAACAAGCAGGCAAAAGACTTCACAAGAGAGAAGGGTCGTCAAGAAGGAAATCTTGAAGGAGATACAGTGGACAAAACTGGTGGAGGCATCAATGATGAGAATGTTGGAGAGGAAGCAGTGGAAATTGGAAAGATTGCTTCTAAAGTGGCTGCAGATTTGAGGGATAGGGCTATAGTAACAGGTTGGAGTGCTGCTCAGTACTCTACTGAGATGACTGTGGAGGGAACCAAGGCTGCAACTACCATTGTTGAGGAAGCAGTTGAGTATTTGGGCCAGAAGGTTTATGAGCTTGCCGCTAAGTCAATGGATACTGCTACTGGTTTAGCTGCTGCTACTGGTGAGAATGCAAAGGAGTACACTGCAAGGAAGAAAGAGGAGGCAGAGAGAGCTTTGGAGGTCAAAAGAGAAACTCAGAATCAGGCAAACGAAACTGTGGCTGAGATTGGAGATAACATGGTGAAACCAGCACATCAAAGTGAAGGAGGAGGAGTGTTGAATTCCATAGGTGAAACCATAGCAGAAATAGCAGAAACTACTAGAATATTGGTATCAGGAGAGGGAAAAGAGGAAAAACCAAAATCACCTAATATGAACACGCAGACATGAAACTTCATTAGTGACTTTGAGTTGCATGGATATGTTCATAATAAAGTTGGATTAGGGAAGATAATCCATCAAGAAATTAAAATCAATATGTATACTTTTTAAATAAAGTTGGTTTGTATGTGAATATCTATCATGCAGTAATACTTGTCTAAAAGTTCCACGTTTTGTGGAGTTGTAAATAAATAAGAAAGTCTTTTTGTGATTCTAAGTAGCAGTAATAATGCATGTGATCTTGCACTGTTTATGGATATTATCTATATATCTATCTACTTGTGTAATGTCATACTCATTAATTATTTAGAATCTTTTTGGATTATTAAATCTCATTAAGTATTTGGAATACATTCCTGAATTGTTAAATATATTAATTTAATCTGAAAAATGCTTTTTGTTTTTAGATAAAAAGGGTATTATATCATTAGGGTTGAATGACAGAAGAAGAAAAATGTGTTAACAGAGGAAGAGTAAAGCTGATTACTGCAAAAACCTTCTTTAATTTTTTGTTTATTTTTTTATTAAAGTTGGTATGATTCTTCGTTATTTTTGTTACACACAATTCACACCTTCATTGAAGATCTCATTCATGGTCAAAACATTCTATTTCCAAATTAAATAACAAATATATATGCGTGATGTTGTTCAATCATCAAATTTAAAATTTTACATTAATCATTTATTATTTTATTAAATGCTTTAGATTACATGTAAGTAAAGTAAAATCTCATAATTGATGAACAATACTGTAGTTGAAAACAAAATAAGACCGTTATGCAGGTTCTAAATATGATTTAATGTAGCTGTGAATCCACATATAATTCTTGGTCAGTGTAGGAAATACTTTTATGATATTATCATTGTCCTTCTCTGTAAATGTTGGGATGGATTTTACTATGATATGTTAACAAGGTTCGTATATTTGAAACTACAAATCACGAACTTTCGTATAAACAAGGTTCGTATGGTATATTCGGACAACAAGCAAGCAAGAAAACTTCAACAGATGGAAAGTTTAGTTTTTTCAGCACTTCTACTTAAAGAACACTTAATCAAGTATCGATTTTTTTATTTTTAAATATTTTTAATTGAATATTAATTATTTTTTTTAATGTATAAAGTTTTTAAACTTTTTATATTTTTCAAGTTTTTGTTGTGTAATTTTTTTAATTAATTTGATGTTTAATTATTTTATTCATTAAATGGTATGATTATTATCTTATTAACTATTTTTAATAAAAATTATCTTTTAGTTTTATTAATTGCAATATTATTAAATAAACAACAAAACTAAAAAGTATAAAAAAGTTGAGTAATGAATAATTTAAAATATCAAAATTTATCTTGTCTTACCCTAATAACAATATGTTCTCTCTCTAATTTCAATGCTTTAAGAAGCATACTGTGTTGTTAAATTTTCAGTGAAACCAACACTGCTACGAATTCGACAAAGAAACCAAAAGATCACTCACGAATATCACCGACAGACATGAAATCCCCACTCCTGAAACCACAGAAACAGGCAAGAAGACAAAGGATACATCAATGAACACCAAGAGAGTAAGTCTCTTTTTTTTTTTCTTGCCAGAAGAAAGAATCAAAGAACAGATCAGCAAGGGATCTGAGAGCTGAACCAGTCTATGATCTGAGAATCAAGAACTATTATGGTCAGGCAGAAGTAGCAGGGGCATATGCATGTCAGGAACAACCTGCATATATAACCAAAATTTTATTTTTCTCCCAATCAGATCACATCCAGAGTGCAGTTGTGTATGTACCCAAAACAAACGATGGCAATAGGACAACCGTGAAAAGAGAGGGAGAGAAATAGAAGAGTATTATTGTTGTACCCAACAATCCAGACAACAACAACAACAATTGATAGGAGGCAGAGAAAAGTAAAGATAGAAGACCCAACAACAAACCCGTAGGCCTGCAATCTTATGCTTAGGCATCCTTTTTAAAATAAAACAAAAAAAAAATACTACCTCTTATGATTAGTTGATACATTTTCATTTTAAACATTTTTTTTCATCATCGATTAATATATTGAAATTAATTACGAGATTTCTAAGATGATGAAATGCAGGGAGTGAAAGGTAGAAAAAAACAGTTAAAAGTAAAAGTTTAACTAACTCGGATAAGATCCTCCCTTGCATTTTAACGGTTACAAACTACACGGAATAAGATTTTCAAGAACAAGGAATTACATATTATCTTCGTATGGCACCAAGATCTTGAATCTGCTAGCACATAATTAAAAAACATGTTATCAATGGAAGTCAATGCTTGCGCAGCAGTAGTTAGCAATGTACACATGCTACGGAAAATTAACTACCTAACTATCATCACATTCTACCAAATATTATACAAGAATTCGTGTCGAGAATGCCAACTAGAAGAGAAGGCCAAGCACAAGTTGAGCAAGTTCAAACGAAAGGCCCATGCTGCATCAGTAGGATCACCGCTGGCCTTCACAATGCTTCATCTACAATCCAACAGTTAAACTAATAATCTAGAAGCTTCAAAAACCAAACTAGGCGGGCATCAAGACACTCTCTACTCTAAAAATCTGAGATCTGCAACGTAAAAAAAAAGATAATGGGAAAAATAGTTAGCAAAGATCAATCCCAAAACTTCTATTATTAAGAAAAATAAGCTTCAGGCAGGTAATCGAATGTGCAGGAGGCAGGAGCACGGGTGTACGAAATTCAAGAATGCATCATAAAAAATCATGCTGTGAAGTGCACACACGAAAAACTGGAAATGTTCCTGAAGTTATGCTATATTTCTTTTGGGGCTCAGAAGACAGGAGATATTATTTCAGTAGACGTCTGAGGCACTATGCTCCATGGTAAGCATTTTAACTCCAATTTTAAAAATCAAGTTTCGAGATTCGGAAAAAACCTTAAGGAGTTCAATTTAAAGCTGCACCGATCAAGGTTAAATAAAAAGATCGTAGTCATAGTGAAGCATATCGAATATACACGGATGGTAACTAATAGAAAAAAAGAAACAGCATTTTTCAGAACCAACTACATATTATAAAAACTTGTACAGTGAGGTTGTCAAATTCAGATTCAAAACTACAATAGCTTAAAATCTTATTCTGACAAAAACTAACTGATTATGAACACTACCAGATGGCCACAAACTTCCAACAATAAAGACAAACATCCAAACTAATCCCATGACTGAATCAAATGCAACACATACAAAGCGTACTCAACAATACGTTATGACAAACAAACAGTAATCATTCATAAGCAACAAAATCATCGCTCATTTTCTTTAAAAAACAGCTAGACAATACATACATCTCTCTTTAGAATGGAAAGGAAAAAGTGCAGATAATATCACATGAGCAAATGATTACTGAACAATACGAAGCCATAGAGCACAATATTAAGATAAAAGGGCTGTAACTCTACCAGCAGCATATTTAGGTTCCTTGTGACCCTGCATCAGATCCAGACGCTGAGGAACTGTCACTATCAGAATCTGCAACACCACATACAAATGAGAAAGACGCATTTGACTTCAACAATCCAAAGCATGTATATGAACAAATAACATGTAAGATAGACGATAAATCATGATCAATGTACCACTTGAAGAAGATCCAGAATCACTGCTGGAACTACTTGAACTGCTTGACCTACTCCCGTTGTCAGCTTGATTTCCCCCTTGCACAGGCAATGATTGGGGAACATTCCTTTCATCTGTACACAGAGTCAATGATTTCAATTAAAAAACAGAGGAGATCAACAATCCAAAAACAACAAACCTGATTCTAAGAAGTTCACCTGTTTGTATTTCCTTTGGAATCTCTTCTATAGCTGGTGCCTGGCTCTGCAGAAGGCAAAAAATAAAAAACAAACACTTAGAATAATTGCTCCCCAAAGTGAGCAAGGCAATATAGAAGTAAAAATTGTATTATTTACCTTCTGGATGGCATTCTGCTGCAAGGCTTCTGCTCGAGCTCGTGCAAGTTCAGCCTTCCTTTTATTTTTGCTCAAACTTTTCTTATAGTTGGTCACAAATCTATCAAGCTCCCAGAGTGTTTCAGCATCCACATTATCAATGTCTACTTCAATTTCATCATCATGTTGATCAAGTGCTAAATTTCTCTTCTTAATGATTTGTACAATAGCATCAAGCTTCTCTGAAGGTAAACTCTGAAGGTTAGTGCTTAGTTTTTGTTTTTCCTCAAATGTCATGTCTCTTTTGTAAGGATCTTTTGCTTTTGGTTTTTTTGGGGCTGGGGTTCTACTTGACGGCGTAAAGCTCATAGGTTTTGGAGTCTGTGTCATTGATTCTGATCTATCTAAAATCCGTCTCATATCAAGATGTGGTGGTGGTGTAAAAGCAGAAACCCTTCTTGATAAAGGTGAAGGTGCAGGGGGAGCTGCTCCATAATCAAACCCACATCTCATCTCCCGATTATAATCTGACTCGATTATAGCCCATCTGTCTTCAAATATCTTTGCTAACTGCTCTGCCATTATATGAACATCTTGTCCCTTTGGATTATATGTCATGGCATTATTAAAAGTGAGTCTCACATCCTCTGCAAATTCCTTTGGTGATTTGTACCAATTCTTGTTCAGCCTTGACTTTACAGTTCCCAAGTCCATTGGATGAGTGATGATAGTAAAATAATCATGCAAACCAAGACCCTCAACATCAACAGGAGCATTAAACACCCAACCATGCTTGTGTTTCATCAATTTTTCAAGCAGTGAACTACAGCTTTTGAAAAACTTAGATCCCATCCCAAAACCATGTCGCATTTCTCCACCACCTTGTTTCTTCCAATTCAACTTTGATTTCTTGTTACTCTCTGCTGGGGGAAATTTATCTTTTGCAAGCAAGAACTCTGAGTTACGATAAAATTGGTTTGCTTTAGGTGTCCTCTTCTCCTTCTCAACAGTTTCACCAATCCCCTGACTATTCTCCAACATTGACAAACTTAACTGGTGCAAAGGCCTAGAACTGGCAGGTTCCCTTGGAACACCAACAGATGCCACCTCTGAGTGAGCACGCTTTGCTCCACCCACATTATCCATCCCACTAGCAACCAGGACATTTGAGTTGCGATATCCACCACCTTGCCTCTGCTTCACTTCAATCCTATTAACCAAACTTCTTACAACATCAAGCTCACTTTCAAGCTTCCACCGAATCTCCCGTATTTGCTGTTTTGATTTTGAGGACAAGCTTATCTTGATTCGATCCCTCTGTCGAGGCTCCACAACCCCATTCCCCAATGGAAGGCCTCGGGTGCTAGGAACTGCCTCCTGATGAGGGCTGGGGCTTAAAGGTCCATCATCCTCCTGCTCAACATTGAGGCTAGAAGGTTCATCACGCTGCCGATTATACAAGTCATCAGAGACCAGCACTACTGGTGGTTGAACTGTATCCCCATCCCATCTTGAATTTACATGTGACAGAGGCAAAACCCCACCCACCAATCTTGAGTTCACTTGCAGCTGGGGTGAATTCCCATCCTCCATTCTTGAATTCACTTCTGGCTGAGGGGACTTTTTACCCTCCAATTTTGAACTCTCTTGCGGCTGAACCATGTTGACATCCTCTGACCTAGGACTCACTTGTATCTGAGCTATATTCCCATCCTCTGATCTTGAACTCAATTGTGGTTGAGTCATATTTCCATCCTCCAAATGTGACACTCGTGGCTGGGCTGTGTTTCCATCTTCTGACCTTGAACCCGTGTGTGGCAGAGCTGCACTCCCATCCTCTGACTTTGAACTCACTTGAGGCTGAGCCATATTCCCACCCTCTTGAATTTGGGACATGTTCACATCCTCCAATCTTGAATTCGCCTGTGGCTGGGCCATATTCCCATCCTCCAACCTCAAATTCCCATTGGACAGAACCATATTCCCATCCTCCAAATGAGGCTGAGTTATATTTTCATCCTCCTTTCTTGAACTCCCTTCTGTCAGTGTCATATCCTGATCCCCCAGTGGTGTTTGAACTGTATTCCCATTCTCCAGTCTTAAACTCACTTCCGTCTGATCCTCCAATGGGTTCTGCCCCAAAATCCCATCCTCTAATCTTGAACTCACTTGAGGCTGAGCAGTATCCTTCTCCACGGCAGACTGTTCAGGAGGCTGGACCACAACGTTCTCACTATTGCTCTTGGCCGCACCGGACTCACCAACTTTGCTCTTCTGGACAGTTCTGTTATTGATACTGTCATTGGTAACGGTAGAAGTGGTTGTGGCGTTATTTTCAGTGGTGGAAGCAACAGTGTTTGGGGCGTTACGGTCTTTCTTCTGACCTTTGAGCACTTTCCTCCTCGTGTAAACCTTCCTCTCTCCAAATCTTTGTTTCTCTTTGGCTTCGTCATCCCCTCCAACCACTGGCCCCGAAGCCATAAATCCAAAACCCTAATCCTAACACCAATCCCAAATCCCCGAAATCCTAGGGTTTTACACACCAACAAATCAAAAAATCACACAAAAGAAAAAACAAGAAACAAGAAACCAAACCCTAGAAATTCTTAGGGCTTCCTTCCACCATGAAAATTTTCACGCCTCAGAACCTCCTCAGAAACGAAGAATCAGAATCTTGAAAAACAAATCGTAGAGAAAAATCAGTAGTAGGGTTTCAAAGCTCAATTACCTTGTTTTCGATCAGATCTCGCACACATACATACACACGCTCGTGAACTCTCTCTTTCTCTGTTTCTCTCTCTAAAACGCTTCGTCTTTCTCTCTCTTTCTTGAAACGCTAGTCGTTTTATCGAATCGTCACAGGTGTACGACAACGGTGCGTTCGTGGGGAAGCGTGGACCAGGCTAAGCGTTTGGGATGCAACAAAGAGCCGTGCCCAGAAAGCATTATAACACCGAAACTTGTGGACGTGGACTCATTCGCGTTCTCTCAACGTGAATTAAACGCACCAATGGGAACAACGTGATATCTTGTGATATCTTGCGTGGGACTCACGTGAGCATAAGAGAGTAACGGACTTTAATGGCGGGGAGTTTTGTGTGCAAGAATTTTTAAAGTTATCACAGGTTGTTAAGCTGCGCGTGCTCGATACTCTCCGGTTTAGTGGGTTCCCATTTGGCTGGTGCCGTCCAGTACTCGGAAGGTTTACCCACGCGCCCTCTTCGCGATTGGAGGCTTGAAATTTTCTATTAAGAAGTTTGGGCAGGGTTGGTATTGGGTAGGCCTTTCGTGGGCTTTATGTTTATTATGATCAAAGTCTTTCTACATTATCATAAATTTTTCATTAGTCTCTGAAATTAATTTTTTTAATGTTAATTTCTTTTCATGAACAAATATGCCCAGACATTATGTAATTTTAATTATATTAACAGTCAGATAGACTATAGTTATAAAAAAAAATAAAACAAAAAGGTATTGTATAGATATAAAAGAAACACAATATATTTTTATACATATAAGAAGAAAAAAAATAGAAAATATCCCATCAACAATCTCATTGATGCTAACAAAATAAATAAAAATTAATAATGAATTATTATTTTTAAAATATTTTCTAGGAGAGAAAATAAAATAAATAATTTCTTATTACTTAACAAGTTAAAAAAATAAAAAATACAATCAATGGTACAAATATCTCTAATAGAAGAAAAGCTTAATAAAACTAGAGATAGTCTACTTCTACATTTTTTTAATGTAAATATAAAAAATGTAGTAATTTACATTTTTCTTTTTTTCTAGAACTTTTAATTCTTCTCCTCACCAAAAATGATTTTGATAGATTAAAAATAGAAAAAAAAAATACTATTTAAAAACACAATATTTACTATTTTTATTATTAACCGATGTTTTTTTGACTTATAAATTTTTAAAAACAATCTTAAATTATAAGGGTCATATGTCTTTCAGATTAACGAATGAAATCTAAACAAAAAAAACTAAAAACCATTAGGTGTAAAGTTAATTTAGAAAAAATATTAACGCAATAAGATGAATAATTTTGGTATGAAAAATATAGATTTAATCATTACATTTCTCACATGATAAAAGATATTACACTGAATGTATTCTTGAATATAATAAGTATTTATCAAACAAATACTAACTAAAAAACCTCCAACGGACCAAATGATACCGCATGTTAAACACACTTTTATTCAACGATGAAACTTCCATGAAACATTTAGTATTATTATTACAAAACTCAAAGAGTCAAAAAATAGTAGAAAAAATAAAAATCTTGATTGTTTTGAACAAACATTGAATGTCATTAAATGTTCAAAATTTTAAAGCAATAACTTAAATAGGAAAAAGGACATATCTATTGTGTAGATATTTATTCTACTTTATGAAGGATATTTCATCTGTTCCATCCAATTCAAGTAAAAAATGAATGTTGGGAAGAAGAAGACATTAGCAAAATGTTTCGTTCACCAAAATTCATGCCAAATGAACAATCTAATTTATTTTTTATAAAGCTCTGAAAAGAGTATCAATCTAATGCTCAAACTGTTTAAAAGTGCTACTACATTATGATAGGGGGAGCATCACATTCTCCAAATGGTTTGTAAGAAATTCTTATGATGTATTTCTTTAAGCACTTCTTTTCCTCTTACTTTAAATTTTTTTTGCTAATGTCCAAAAGGGGAGAAGTATCTGGAAAAATAGTTTCTTGTTGTGCATCATCAGAAAAGGGGGAAATTATTGATAGGGAGAGCTATGTGAAAGATAAACTCATATGTGTTTTTGACGATGACAACAACAAAAATGTTTTTAATAGTTTCTTGCACATATTTAGTAAAGCTGATGATTATATATTTAATTGTGTTTGAACTATTTGTTATGCATATTCATTGTGTTTATACATGAGTTTACATTTGTGGTATGCATATTCATTGTTTATAATGTTAAAACTCTATGCACATTGCATATCTATATGAATTAATCGATTATAGAGTTTATGTAATCTGTTAAATTCATTAGATATCAGTATTCATTTTTAACAGTGACAAAACTGCAAGTTTTAACCAATTACATTATATGTATAATCGATTAAAACTTGTGTCTTTGCCTAGACTTGTTTATTGAGTGCATTAATAAGTTTTGGATTGAAAAAGTTTTCAAATTTGCTTAAGTGTTTTACTTAACCGATTACACTATTTTCTTAATCGGTTAAAATCGGCATTAATTGAAAACTTGCTTTCGTGATAAGTCTTAACTACCTTAACGGTCATATTTTTAAATGTTTTGACTTACATTAATTACTTAATCGATTACATGCAATGTTTAATCTGTTAAATGTTTTAAATGTATTTTTGCTACAACATTGTTAATTGCTTAATTGATTACATTAATAACGTAATTGATTAAATTGCATCAGTGATGATAAATCTATAAATAGACGCAATGCTTTATGTTTTCAACAACTTAATTGAATCATAACTTTCATATTTGATATAATTTGTTGAGATTTATTACAGGAGCGTCAAGAATTCTCCAAGAATCAAGAATTCATACGTTTGGACATTATTCATCAAGATTCTTTGAAGAATTGAAAGAACTATAAAAAATTCATCAATCTGCACTGATAGGTGTACTACTTGAAGATCATATCACTTTGCAATCTTGTAAGATTGTGGTTTCTCTGTTGCTACTGGGTAGGAAGAGAACTTTGGAGTTCCAGTTACTTTGAGTGTGATATCTCAAAGGGGTTGCAAAAAGAGGATTGTTCTTCTCGTATTTTTACTATAGTTGATTTGGAGTTAGAAAAGAGGATACGTTGAGAGGGTGACTCTGTATTGGTTGTCGTAAAACTCGATCTATATAGTGGATTTACTTTCAATCTTAGGTTGATTGAAAGGAGACTGGATGTAGGCATTGAGGTCGAACTAATATAAACTGTGGTGTTTTTTCTCTATCATTTATCTCTTTCATTTCATTACATTCTTTATTTGCTTGCATTCCAAAAAAATATAAAAGATTTGGAAAAGGTTTTTAAAAGAACAATTTTTATTAATCAAAACCAAATCACCCCCCGTCTTAGTTGAGAAATTATACCAAACTTTTTTTACAATTGGCACAAGAGTTGAGAATTTGAATTTTGCTCAAATTCTAATCGATTATGGTTTCAGTGTAATCGATTATTTTGATCCTAATGGCATCTGTTTATCAAACTTTTGGAGAAGGTGCTTCTACAAACAGATCCCCATTGTTTGCGGAAGAAAATTATCCGTTTGAAAAATTAGAATGAAAATTTTATTGAAATCAGTGGATAAAGGTGTTTGGAATGCAATGATAAATGGTCCCTATGAGCCAACAAAGGTTGTTGATGGAAAGACTGTGACAAATAACTTCTTTGAGTGGAACCTTGATGAAAGCAGAAGGACACACTATGATGTTAAAGCTAAAAATATTATTTCTTCTACTCTAACCATTGGGGGGTTTTCAGGATATCCACTTGCTTAACTACCAAGAAGATGTGGGATGTTTTAGAAGTGACTCATGAACGCATTGATGAAGTGAATAGGGCCAAAAACAACGCTCTTGTCCAAGAGTACGAAATGTTTCGGACGAAGCCTGGAGAAAACATCTATGATGTCCAGAAGAGGTTCACACACATTGTTAATCACCTTGTGGCTCTCGGAAAGACTTTTGATAAAGAGGAGATCAATATCAAGATCTTAAAGAGTCTGAATAGAAGTTGTCAACCAAAGGTGACTGCCATTTCTGAATCTAGAGCTTTGACCACTATGAACACGACAACATTATCTGGTAAGCTCAGGGAACATGAGTTGGAATTGGGAAGATTGAGGAAAGAAGAAGAAATTGAACAAAAGCATTCAATTGCCCTCGAGATTTCTAGCAAGAACGCTCCAAGAAAGCATAATATTAATGCAGATTCAAATGCGGATTTACCAGAACAAGAAGTATTGAATATGATGGTAAAGAAATTCCCTAGATTTATGAAATCCATAAAAAAATGTATCTGATTTTGCAAGTAATGCTAAGGGAATCAAAAGAAGAAGCAAAAATGCTACTCCCACATGTTATGAATGTGGCAAAGAAGGTCATACTAAACCTAAATGCCCTGCCTTGAAACATAAGCATAAAAATTATGAAAGATACAATCAAGACAGGAGAAAAAATAAGCAAAGAAAAGCCTACATTGCTTGGGAGGAATGTGACTCGGGTTGCTCTTCTAGTGAGGAGGATGATAAAAGTCTGGAGGAAGAGACAAAATTGTGACTTATGGCAGGTTTAGTAAATTCTGGAAACAGTGAAAGCAATTTCGATGACGAACCATTACAAGTCAAATATGATCAACTATTGGATGTCTTTCAAGAACTACATGCAGAAATCATAAAACTTCAATACAAGAAGGGATTTTGAATATATAATTTATAGCCTTGTTGAAGAAAATTCATGCTTCAAAAATGATCTTACTACTACTTTACAATCTGTTGATACTGCTAATTCTGAAGTTAAAACTATTGTCAAAGATTGTATAGATTTCCCTTCTCATGTAGAAAAGATAGATTACTTGACTAACACACTTTCTAAATTTACTCTTGGTAAATCTAATTTAGAAGTTATTATAGCATCACAAAGAAGAGTAATTAATAAACAAGGCATAGGGTATACCAGTAAAAGCAATAAAATAAATGCTAAGAAGTTTTCTGATCTTAGTAAACTTTTTTCTATTACGTGTTTTTACTGCAACACTATTGGGCATATTTCCATGTCTTGTTACTATAAGAGGATTGGTCTTCCAAAGGGAAAGTTTCATTGGATTCCTAAGAAGTCAATCAATGTTACTAACGTGAAAGGCCTCAAGTTCATTTGGGTACCTGCTACCAAACCTTATGATACTTTTGCAGGAAAATGAACAGAACTAGTGGTAGACTAGGACTAAAGAAAGGGACAAAGGAAAACTCATTACTTCTTGAGGACTACATGTGCTAACTCAGTATCATTTCTATCAATCATGCATCATTCTTAATTTGTGACATTCATATTGATGTGTATGATTGATTTGTGCTTGATTGTGGTGAAATTTGTTGAAAATCTATTTTCATAGATTAATGTAATCAATTAAACTTTTCTTAATGTTTAACTGATTTTCAAAATTTAAGATTAGTTACAGTGTAATCAGTTAAGGAACTAATATAATCGATTAAGGTTTGTCACTATTTACTATGAATTATTGGTTTAGTGAGGAAAATGAATTTAATCGTTTGGACAATTAGGGCAACCGATTGAAGTGTAATTGATTTGAAATTTGAATTTAGGTTTCCCTCCATAGTTTCCATTTATCAAAAATCTTAATCTGTCAAATTGCTCTTCTCACTTTCACTTTGAATCACTCTTCAACTCTCTCTCTCTCAAAGTTCTTTGCCTCAAATCACCCATCAAACTTTGTGAAATGGCGTCTTCGTCTCAGAGAAAGAGAAACAAGACTCTCGGCAGAAGAACTGTATATCGAGACTCTGATCTAGATGGTTGGTGATGAGTGCATATTTGTGCCCATATTTTAGATTTAATTTCACAATTTTAGTGGAATAATTGTGCTTAAATGATTGATTTGAATAAAATTTTGCATGATTGGCTTTATCGGGATGGGGAATTAAAGAGGCTTAAAACGTGATTTTAGTTGCATAAATTATTTTGGATAGTCTAATGTTTGTTGATGAAGCTGAAATTAATGTTTGAATTCCAATTTTGAAAAGAAAGAAAAGGCTAAAGTGCAAATTATAGGAAATGGGCATCAAGCTGGCAGACGATGTCTGGTCTAACATTGCTCGATTTCGACCAAGAGGTGAGAAATGTCATCTTGGTATTGAAGGTTTTCATAAATTCTATGTTTATCAGGATTGTCTCGGGAATCTAAATGAACCAAGGGATTACTCTCATTACAAAATTGGTGGGATGAAAAAGGACGATCGCCTTTGTGCCTTCATCATTACATGGATTCTTTTACCAAGGGGCAACAATCATGTGCAAGTAACTACTGAGGATCTTTGCTTGCTTCATGTCCTCAAGGAAAATATACAAACTGACTGGGCAACAACTATCTCTGATAGCATGATTAAGGTTACAAGGTTGGAATCTGCCAGCTTACCTTATGTTGTGTTTATCTCTAAAGTGCTTCTCCATTTCAACGTGGAGTGTGTTGAAGAATCATGTGAATCTTATGGAAAGAGCAATTTCATAGACAAAATCGCATTTCATCACATGGGCCTTCAACATGGACGAGATGGATGGGCCTTTAAAGATGAGAATTTGGTTGATGAAGAGGAAGCTCCCAGTGGATCATCATCTGCTCCTTTCTGGCCTAAATCAGAATTTGGAAAACACATGATTAGGCAAATGCATACTTTGTCAATCCTTTGCAAATCTCAATTTGACAAGATTAACAAAGATGTTGTTGCTATTAAAGGAAAGTTATAGATTGAGGATTCTGATGATGGCAATGAGGAGAATGAAGAGGATGATGAGGTTGAGGTGGAGAATGTCCCAAAAGAAAGTGATGAAAACATTTTGCTTAGGGACATGATATTATTTAAATCTGTTTTGGGTTATTCTTTTTGGAATTTTTGGATGAATGTAATTTGGCCTAAGGCCTTTCTATTTGAACTCTGTTATTTTGATATTTTCTATGAATGAATGAAATATTATACTTTTGATCATATTTTATACTGATGGCTTAAATGATTAAGTTGATTGATTGACTAAATCTGGTTGGATAAATCTATTGTATGTATGCAATATGTTATTTCACTATAATATACATTGTGCATATTCATACTTACTTGATATTTCAAATTGCATCACAACTACTGTGTATTATTAGACTAACACTCAACAATGTTTAGAAAGTTGTGGTTTGCAGGATTATTATAGATCTTGATAGGTTGAAATGATCATAACACTTGTCTATAATTGATTGAAAGTTGTTCAACAGAGGTAATCAATCTTCTTTGTGAAATCGATTAAAAATCAAGAACATGGTTTTATACTCATTTATTCTGATTCATGTCTTCTAACATGCTATAACTATCCCTATTCATTTAGTAGATTCAAAATGTTGCATTCTGATCCAAAACGGTTTTTGAAAATCATTACATATGCATCATTTTCTCTAATAGTATACCTTATGTTGTAGAATCCTTTATACTAATATATTCATTATGCTACTGGTATCATACATATTGTTTAAAATGATATCATGCATTCATAATACTCTATGATTTAAATTTGTTGCATAACAAAGTTGAGTATTTTGAAGACTGCACATGATAGTATAATTGCATCAAGCATTATTTTTATTCTGAAACATGTTATAAACTATTACTGCTTGATACATTGTCTTGAACTTAGTATACATTCTGCTATTCATACTCCGATACATTGATTATACTGTTATAGTGTGTTCATATAATTTTTTTTAGCTTTGATTATAGTATCAATCTAATGCTGAAACTGTTTAAAAATGTTACTGTATTATGATAGAGAGAGCACCACCTTCTGCAAATGGTCTGTAATAAATTCTTATGATGTATCTCTTTAAGCACTTCTTTTCCTGTTACTTGAAATCTTTTTGCTAATGCCTAAAGGGGGAGAAGTAACTGGAAAAACAGTTTTTGGTTATGCATCATAAAAAAAGGGGGAGATTATTGATGGGGAGAACTATGTGAAAGCTAAACCCATATGTGTTTTTGACGATGACAACAACAAAAATGTTTTTATAGTTTCTTGCACACATTTAGCAAAGCTGATGATTATATATTTGATTGTGCTTGAACCATTTGTTATGCATATTCATTGTGGTTATACATGAGTTTATATATGTGGTATGCATATTCATTATTTAGAATGTTAAAACTCTATGCATATTGCATATCTGTATGAATTAATCGATTATAGAGTTTATGTAATCTGTTAGATTCATCATATATCAATATTTGCTTAACAGTGGAAAAACTGCAAGTTTTAACCGATTACATTATATGTATATTCAATTAAAACTCGTGTCTTTCCCTTTACTTGTTTATTGAGTGCATTGATGAGTTTTGGATTGAAAAAGTTTTCAAATTTGCTTAAGTGTTTTACTTAACCGATTACACTATTTTCTTAATCGGTTAAAATCGGCATTAATTGAAAATTTGCTTTCTTGATAAGTCTTAACTACCTTAATGGTCATATTTTTAAATGTTTTGACTTACATTAATTACTTAATCGATTACATGCAATGTTTAATTTGTTAAATGTTTTAAATGTAATTTTGTTACATCAATGTTAATTGCTTAACCGATTACATTAATAATGTAATCGATTAAATTGCGTCAGTGATGATAAATCTATAAATAGACGTAATGATTTCTGTTTTCAACAACTTAATTGAATCATAACTTTCATATCTAATATAGTTTGTTGAGATTTATTACCGGAGCATCAGGAATTCTCCAAGAATTAAGAATTCATATGTTTGGACATTATTCATCAAGATTCTTTGAAGAATTGAAAGAGTTACCAAAGACTAATCAATGTGCACTGATAGGTGTACTACTGGAAGATAAGATCACTTTGCAATCTTGTGAGATTGTGGTTTCCCTATTGGTGTTGGCCAAGAAGAGAACTTTGGAGTTCTAGTTACTTTGAGTGTGGTATCTCAAAGGGGTTGCAAAAAGAGGATTGTTCTTTTTGTGTTTTTACTATAGTAGATTTGGAGTTAGAGAGAAGGATACATATAGAGGGTGTCTATGTAAAACTCGATCTATACAGTGAATTTACTTCCAATCTCAAATTGATTGAAAGGAGATTAGATGTAGGCATTGAGACTGAACCAGTATAAACTGTGGTGTTGTTTTCTCTATCCTTTATGTTTTTCATTTCATTACATTCTTTATTTGCTTGCATTCCAAGAAAAGATAAAAGATTTTGGGAAGGTTTTTAAAAGAACAATTTTTATTAATTAAAATCATTTCACCCCCTCTTGATTGTGAAACTAGGCCTATCTTTTTCTACAAAGCCCTTTGAGAATTTGAGGAACATAATCACCACCACGATAAAATGTACAGTAGGAAGAAGAATTCAAGAACACTTAATCTCACAAAAACATGAAGGTTAGGCATGTCAATGCAAACCGACCTGTCCTGTTTTGTTTTGAACCCATAAGACATGTAGATTAATTTCTCTAACCTATCCTACACAACATTTGGCCCACTAGTTGATCTTTATTTCTTGAAATAATTTTAGAAACCTTAATTTTCTTTAATTGAATTAGTAGAAATAATGATTTTTATAAATCCAATTCTTAAAATAAATAATATTCATAATTTTATAATTTCTAATTTTTTTCAAGTACAAGCATGTCGAAAAATTCATAGCATATGTATATAATTAAAATAACAAGAAAACCAAATCTTAAGTAACTAAAGTTCTTAAATAAAACGAAGAACTAATGAAAGAACCTCCCAAAAGCAAACTTAATTAGTGACAAATTGAGACAATACTCATATAATGGACACATCATAAGCAATGGACAAAATTTAAGGCAAATCTACATAACACGGCCATGCATAATATCTTACCCCATTTGTCATTTGTCGCACAAATTACAAGTGATGTGGGGTCAGTCAGAATACTTAACCTGTCCCACATTTTTTCTTGTAGGCCAACTCATATGGCCATCTTACATTGTCATCCCTAACAAAGGTAAATGAAAAAAATTGATCTAATTTTTACCAAAGATTCTTCATTTGACTAAAATACGTAGATATACTAAGATGACCATGACAAAGAAAATATATTTCTTCTTAAATATATGATGTTGAAGATATAATTTAGATTTAAATTATTGTTGCGCTTAATTAGGAATAAGTTTTAAATATTTAAAGTTGTTTTCTGTTTTTATATTGTTTCCTATTTAAGTATAAGCATTTAATATTGCTTATAAAAATGTACCTCTGAGAAGGAAAAGGAGAATGAATGAAAGGATCGTATTTTATTCCCTGTGAATTGTTTAACATGGTATCAGGTGTTTTTTAATTCTAGGAATATCTATCTTCATCTCCGCACTGTTTCCAATCCCTAAATTCCCAATTTCGCCATGGCCAACCCATCTTCCAATATTATCATTCAACAAGATAATTCTTCTTTTCCCATCACTGTTATTCTTGATGACTCAAACTACCCCCTTTGGTCCCAGTTAATGGACATGCGTATTGGTGCTCGAAACAAATCGGGGTATCTCACTAGGGCAACTATGAAACCCTCCATTGATGACCCAACCTATGATAACTGGATTACTGAGAATAAACGGGTGAAAAGTTGGCTTATTGATTCCATGAGCCCCCCGTTGATGCAGCGGTTTATCCGCCTTGAATCTGCCCATCAAATTTGGGATGCAGCTCTCTGCACATTCTACGATGGATCCAATGAAACTTGCCTCATCGAACTGAACCAACGATCTTTCTCCACCAAACAACATGGTCGTCCCATCTCTACTTATTATAACGAACTACTCTCCATATTTCAAGAAATTGATCATCGTATGTCTTCTTCTGAAACCACCGTGAATGGCGTAGTCCAAATGCATTCTTCCATGGCTCGTCTACGCGTCCACATCTTTCTTAGCGGCTTGGATTTTGATTTTGACCAAGTTCGTGGAGAGATTCTTCATAAAGACCCAAAATTGGATCTTGAGAGCACATATGCCTATGTCCGTCGTGAACATCAACAACGTATCACTATGGGTCGTCCTGCTCCTACCTTAGATTCCTCAACTATACTATCTTAAGTTCCTCATTCTTCCCCTGCCAATTATCCTCCTAAACACCATAAGGATAGTTCCTCTGCGAAACCCTTGTTATGTTCTCATTGTGGTGATTCTGGTCACTCCAAGAATCGTTGCTACGAAATCATCGGCTATCCAACGTGGTGGGACTTCACCAAACTTCCTCGCAGAAAAATCTCCTCCAAAGCCCTCCATTCTTCTTCTGATGGTGACTCCTCTCCCTCTCCTCAAGCTAATGTTGTGTATGAAGGTATTCTATGTAAAACTCTTGCTTTCTCTACTCACTCTAGGAATTCTACTTGGATAATTGATATTGGCGCATCAGATCATATGATTCATGATGTTTCTATATTACAACATTGTTTCCCATGCAGTAAGTCCACCATAACCACTGCTAATGATGGTTCTACCTCCATTACTGGTCAGGGTACCATTACTCTATCAAAAACTCTCACTCTTCATTCAGTTCTTGTTGTTCCTTCTCTTGATTTCAATCTTTTATCTGTTAGTCAACTTACATCACAACTTAATTGCAGTGTGATTTTTTGGCCCACATTTTGTGTTTTTCAGGACGTCCAGACCAAGGTGATTCTTGGCTATGGTGTTAGACATGGTAATCTTTACTTCTTAGATGTCTCTGAGGGTGGTACTGACTTGCATTGCAGAGCCTCTGCTACTAACACTCCAGATTCTTCTCATTCTGCTGCTTGGCTTTGGCATAAAAGACTCAGACACCTTTCCTTTGGTTATCTTCAAAAATTATTTCCCCATTTATTTTCAAATTGTCATTCCTCTAAATTTCAATGTTCTACTTGTGAAATGGCTAAAAGTCATCACATTCCCTTTTACCCCAGTATGAATAAAAGTTGTATTCCCTTTCAAGTCATTCATTTTGACATTTGGGGCCCTGCTAAAGTCCCTTTGTTTTCTCATTCTTATTATTATGTCTCCTTTATTGATGAGTATACTAGAATGATGTGGGTCTCTTTGCTTAAACATAAAAATGACGTCTTCCCTGTTTTTCAGAAATTTCACTGTATGGTTCAAACACAATTTAATACTTCCATACAAATTTTTCAATCTGATAATGGCCTCGAATATAAGAATGGATCCTTTTCTGAATTCTTCACCTCTAACGAAATAAAACATCAAACTTCTTGTACACATACACCTCAACAAAATGGACTAGCTGAGAGAAAAAATAGACAATTGTTGGAGGTTGTACGGGCTTCATTATTTGGCATGAATGTCCCTTTCCATTATTGGGGTGAGGTTGTCCTCTCTACGGCCTATCTTATTAATCGAACTCCTTCTAGTGTTTTAGGTTTTCTCACCCCTCAAAAGAAGCTTGAAACTTTCTTTTCTATTCCACATGTCATGAATCTTGAACCTCGAGTTTTTGGTTGCACTGCCTATGTTCATGTTCCAAAAAAAATTACGCGGTAAGCTTGATCCTTGTGCTAAAAAATGTATCTTTGTCGGCTATTCTGACGTCCAAAAAGGATATTATTGCTTTGACCCTCAAACTCACAAATGCATGTAACACTTGAAGTATCCTTTAGGGAGTCTGAACCTTTCTATTCAGTGGGAGTCACCTCTTCTTCTTCTCAGGGGGAGATTCGTCATATTGGAGAAGAATAATTATGCTTACCTTTACCTGTGACTCCTACTCCAATATCTCCTTTTATTATGGACAGTCCACCAAATCAAAATCCTTCTCCTGAAGTCTCCACCGGTCTTCCAGGTACAGATCTTCTCAATGCAAGTCATTCTTCACAAAATGAGGCACCAAGGCTACCTTACATACCAGAATCACCTGATGTGGACAGTTCTGAAACATATCCCAAACCTACTACTGAGGTAACTTCTGTCCCTATTGTAAACTCTTCCATCCCAACTTCTTCTAACACTCACAATAAACAAATAAGAAGATGAGAACGACAAAATAAAGGTATACCAAAATCAGTTTATGAACCAGATCCGAGAGTGAAAGTAAAATACCCTATTAGCAGTTATGTATCATCTCATAGATTATCTGAATCATATGCTCTAACGGTTGATCAATTATCCACTATAGCTATTCCTAACAGTGTGCAGGAAGCATTAGAAGATCCTAGATGGAAGCAAGCAATGAACATAGAGATGGAAGCACTTCAGAAAAATGAAACTTGGAAACTAACTTCTTTACCAAGTGGAAAAAAGACAATTGGGTGCAAATGGGTATACACTGTGAAGTTAAAAGCAGATGGAAGTATTGATAAATACAAGGGAAGACTCATGACAAAGGGATACACACAAAAATATGGGGTAGACTATCAAGATACGTTTGCTCTAGTGGCTAAACTCAACACAATCCGAATTCTAATTTCCATAGCAGCTAATAGAGATTGGCCCCTAAAACAATTTCATGTAAAAAATGCCTTCTTGAATGGTGATTTAGAAGAGGAGGTCTACATGGAGGTTCCACCGGGAGTACAACTACCCCCTTCAAAAGAAAGTGTAGTCTGCAAATTAAAAAAGGCTTTATATGGCCTTAAACAGTCACCCAGGACATGGTTTGGAAGACTCACGTTAGCAATGAAGAAGTTCGGGTATAAACAAAGTAATTCAGACCATACCTTGTTTATAAAGCATAATAAAGGAAAAGTGGCCATACTTATTGTATATGTAGATGATATGGTGTTAACAAGAAATGATGTGGAAGAAATGAAATTACTTGAGAAGAAATTGGTTGCTGAATTTGAAATGAAGGATCTTGGACAACTAAAATACTTTCTTGGCATAGAAATTGCAAGATCTGAAAAAGGTATTTTTCTATCTCAAAGAAAATATATTCTAGACCTTCTATCTGAGACTGGAATGTTGGCTTACAAGCCAGCCGATACTCCAATTGAAATGAATCATTCTCTTGCTGTATATTCATACCAGATTGAGACGGATAAACATAGATACCAGAGGTTATTAGGAAATTTAATTTATGTATCTCACATTAGACCTGACATTGCCTATTCTGTGAGCATTGTAAGTAGGTTCATGCATTCTCCTAGTGAAGAACATATGACAACAGTATACCGTATCCTTAGATACCTCAAAGGTTCACCAGGGAAAGGTTTATTATTTTCAAAAAATGATAGAGCCTGCATAGAAGGATACACAGATTCAGACCGGGCTGGAGATAAAACTACAAGGCAATCAACTTCAGGGTATTTTACCTTTGTAGAAGGCAACTTAATCACATGGAGAAGCAAGAAGCAAAAGGTAGTTGCAAGGTCTAGTGCTGAAGCTAAATTTAGAGGTATGGCATATGACATTTGTGAATTACTATGGATTAGAAGCGTACTAGCTGATTTGGGAATCAAGTATGAACAACCGATGAACCTTTTCTGTGACACAAGGCTGCGGTAGAGATTGCACATAACCCGGTTCAACATGATAGAACCAAACATGTTGAAGTGGATAGACATTTTATTAAGGAAAAAGCTAGATAATCAAGTAATTCAAACTCCACATGTTTGGTCTGAAGATCAACTTGCTGATATATTAACAAAGGTTGTTTCATGAAAGGTGTTTGAAGAAGTTATTAACAAGTTGGGCATGATTGATATTCATGCACCAACTTAAGGGGGAGTGTTGAAGATATAATTTAGATTTAAATTATTGTTGCGCTTAATTAGGAATAAGTTTTAAATATTTAAAGTTGTTTTCTGTTTTTATATTGTTTCCTATTTAAGTATAAGCATTTAATATTGCTTATAAAAATGTACCTTTGAGAAGGAAAAGGAGAATGAATGAAAGGATCGTATTTTATTCCCTGTGAATTGTTTAACATATGAGATTCGAAATACGTATCCATAATATTATGTTTTGCACAAAACATTCCAAATTTTAGTAGTAGTGTCCATGCAACAAACACTTTGAGCAATTGTTACATCAATAGAACAAACCAACCATAACATGATAATGAAGTTATAACAATTCCAATGTCCAAATGGGGTGGAGCCACATGGTGGGTGAAGAAGAGTACCATTAATGAATTTAAACTTGTTCCTTGAGTGCAGAACAATAGAATTGTCCTGAGGCCAAGAATAATAATTGAATTTGTTTTGGTATCGAGTGTCGAGGATTAACCTTCCTGACTTTGCTATAATGTTGAGTCTTGATCTCCCAATTATTTTAGTCTGTCTCGAAGTCGATTGGTATGTTCTGAGTGGACCTGCAAAAAATATTCTGACGCTCAAGTCAGATGAGTGTTTCAAACGGTTATGCTCAAATCAGATTATTAGTCAAAAACATAAACCTTACCTTGGCAATGCACCTATATTTATATTTCTCACAACAGACAACTAAATGAAATATGTTAATTGTCCATTAATAGCTGCCATTATTTCTCTTTATTTTCCATTAATGACTGTTACCTTTAATTACCTCAGCAACTGTCTTTACCAATCGATTTACTACGGCTGCTCCTTAGCCCACTCGGTCTATTAACCGAGCATCCCGACATACAATACAAAATCCATCAATTTTAATAAGAACAAGAGCAATTCTAATGCACCGCTACTAATGAAATAGGGATCGGAAGAATCAAGAAATGCATTATATACAACGCTTAGTTCTCAACTTTCAACACTATGACCATCTACAATATTCTTTAGACTTTAAAAAAATTTCCGTAATATGAAGACAATATGTCTCCCATACTTTTACTCCCAATAAATCTCTTCAAAAAATTAAGCTTCTTCCCAAAAGAGATAGAGGCCAAGAAGAAAACTGCTGTATTCAGTGTTTCTCCAAGATTGATCGTCCAACAATCTAGGGAGAAGATACTTCCCTCTCATCTTATCTTTCTCAACACTTTTAGAAGATGGTTCAAAATTTGAGAACCCTCTTATACATGTCTCTTCATCGCGTGAAGCAACGTAAGGTTCCACTCTAGTTTCTGAACATTCATTCTAAAAAATAATCACAATTCGAAACGCGGTGACATTCAACCAACGTTAGAAGTGCGACAACTGGTGTTGGAATTGTGACAGGGTCAAAGATGAAAATTAAATAAAAATTGGAAGTATAGGACAGAAAAGAAGGTGTAGAGAAAAACATTCTAAGATGAATCGTGATGAAAAAAATATGATGAAAATGCAAAAAGAATAAAAATCACAATGGATTAAACTATAAAAACTAATGTTAGCATGTAAAAACTTTACAAAATTGAAAGAAGAAATTTTGTAAGAGAGAAAACATTTTTTTATATTTCTTACACAGAATATCCTTTACATTACGTTGTTATATAGATGACAATTAAACTTATATAGATGACAGTTAAACTTACTGTCTATTACAATATACAAATTTTTAACTAATAACAAAAAAATTGTAGTAAACTAACTAGTTAAAAAATATATTTGTTAACAATAATTATGTCTTCTGTGCGTATGTCTCGTAAACATGTTCTCATAATTTTTTTATCAATATTTTTCAGATAAGTTTCTATATTCAGAGATAGAAAAGTAAATGCTAATGTATTCTGGAAAACAAAATTGTTGCGATAAAAAAGATCAAGGAGAGAATTTCGATAGTTAGTGTTTATTATTTATTATTTGTTGTCTGCCGGCGGCCGACCGTCATGGTCGCCGGCAGCCCCTAAAAATTTCATAAGATTCAAGTTTTCCTCTTCTTAAATCTCAGCACCCAGAATCAGAGACAAGTCTCCTGGGAACCACTGCCTCCTCTGAATCACCGGACCTCCATCTCTCTGTTTAGACCTTCCAGAGCAGCCATTGCTGCCATCGAAATCTGTCTTCTTCTTGCCGCATGTTTCCGCATATTTGGACCTCCTTTTTCTTTCTGCGTCTTTTTGTTCTTGGTCTCTACCGTTGATGCACCAGCATCTAGTCTTATCCTTCTCCGCTGCTCTCTTTCATCCACTTTTGAAGTTGAAGTGTTTATTTCCTCCTTCTACGCTGCTCTCTTTCATCCACTTTTGAAGTTGAAGTGTTTATTGCCTCCTTCTCCGCTGCTTTCCTTCATCCACTTTTGAAGTTGAAGTGTTTATTGCCTCCTCTCCGCTGCTCTCCTTCATCCACTTTTGAAGTTGAAGTGTTTATTGTCTCCTTCTCCGCTGCTCTCCTTCATCCACTTTTGAAGTTGAAGTGTTTATTGCCTCCTTCTCCACTGCTCTCCTTCATACACTTTTGAAGTTGAAGTTTCACAAGCTTGGTTCACACTTTTGAAGTTGAAGTTGAAGTGTTTATTGTCTCACTCTTGAAGAAAAATCATCTAGTTCAAAACCTAGTTTAGTTATTTCAAGCTTGGTTGATACAATTTGTATGCTCCAGCTTGAGGGGGAGTGTTAGAAATATTATATCTTTTATCTTTCAGTTAGTTTGTTATTATTTATTATTTGTATTTTGGGCTTAGCCCATATTTTTTCTATTATAAATAGAGAACCATATGTGTGTTCAACACAAGGGAGATTAATCCCATATATAATTTTCACTATATTTAACAGTTAGAAATAAAAAAAAATAGTTATACTTTCACAACACATTTTAATACTTTTTACGCATGATCATATTAGTGTTTATGATTATTATTATTGATTGTAGAGTAATTTTAGATCAATTACATAATAATACGTAAATAATATTAAAATATTGTTAAAAAAATATTGTCACAATATCATTATAAAAAAAAATTACATTTTGATAGTCTTACCTTACATAATGGACCCCTTGAACATGAAAAAAATTCTAGAAGGTTACTCTCTATATCACTCCACTTTGCTCTTTGTACCACCACATTTTTTTTTAAATTATAAAATTATCCTTTACATTTTAAAATATCATACACTTCCATCTCTTTTCTTCAACGAATGTCAACATCTGCTGAAGAAAAAATTCTTCAACGGATCGGATGTGCCACATCTGTTGAGTTTTTTTTTTATTTTTAGATTTTTAATTTATTGTATTTTAAATTAATATATAAATATTATTTAATTTTTTTAAAATTATTACTTAATTATTTATAAATTAATTTTATTTTATTTAATAAAATAATTATTATTAATTTAATTTATGTATTATTTAAAAAATAATTAAAATATTTTTATAAATATATTAAAACGGATGTGCCACATCCGTTTAATTTTTTTGTTTTTAGTTTTTTATTTATTTTAAATTAATATATAAATATTATTTAATTATTTTAAAATTATTACTTAATTATTTATAAATTAATTTTATTTTATTTAATAAAATAATTATTATTAATTTAATTTATGTATTATTATTTAAATAATAATTAAAATAGTTTTTATAAATATATTAAAACGAATGTGCCACATCCGAATGTAGCAACATTCGTTGGATTTTTTTTTTTCTTTTTAGTTTTTAGTTTTTTATTTTTTATTTATTTTAAATTAATATATAAATATTATTTAATTATTTTAAAATTATTACTTAATTATCTATAAATTAATTTTATTTTATTTAATAAAATATTTATTATTAATTTAATTTATGTATTATTATTTAAATAATAATTAAAATATTTTTTTATAAATATATTAAAATGAATGTGGCGACGTTGATTTTTTTTTTGTTTTTTTAGTTTTTAGTTTTTTTTTATTTTAAATTAATATATAAATATTATTTAATTATTTTAAAAATATTACTTAATTATCTATAAATTAATTTTATTTTATTTAATAAAATAATTATTAATTTCAATTTATGTATCATTATTTAAGTAATAAGGTGGCACATCCGTTGAATTAATTCTTTTTTCTAGTTTTTAATATTTTAATTTTTTATATTTTAAATTAATATATAAATATTATTTAATTTTTTAAAATTATAACTTAATTATTTATAAATTAATTTTATTTTATTTAAAAAAAACAATTATTATTTAATTTATATATTATTATTTAAATTATAAATAATATATTTTTTAAAAATTTATTAAATAAACACGTTCATGTGATCATATCTGTTGATTTTTTTTTTTAAATAAAAATAATAAACTAAAATATAAAATATGGATATTTAAAGGTGTTCACGTCATTTTATAGAAAACTAAATTAGATACGAAAGCACATATAACGGTTGGTGGCGGTGGTGGCGGCGGAAGAGAAAGCAATCCTCAAAATTCAATTCGTAAAGAGAGAGCAAATTGTCTAAACAAAAACAAAAAAATATCTGATTAACTCAAAAGTTCGTAATACTCTTATCCTTATGCATGATGACAGCTTGAATGATGAAATCGTACACCTGATTCAAAATTGAGAGCACGTTTTTCAATTTTCAAACTGCGCCAAAAAGTAAAATTGCCGCGCAAGAAGCC
The DNA here is from genome assembly GCA_034642375.1 of Vigna nakashimae. Taxonomy (NCBI): domain Eukaryota; kingdom Viridiplantae; phylum Streptophyta; class Magnoliopsida; order Fabales; family Fabaceae; genus Vigna; species Vigna nakashimae. Next base: position 26,041,850 of record CM067763.1, on the reverse strand, counting down.
GGTAGCTAGTTAAAAATCCAAGACCTGAACGCTCTCTCTCAAACGCGTGGAACAAAAAATGGAGAAGGGGTTAATCTCCGTAGACCGTTGGGCAAAAGGAAGCGAAGCTTACTTTCTCACCCACCTCCACTCTGACCACATCCACGGCCTCACCTCCACGTGGTCCCACGGACCCCTCTTCTGCTCCTCCGTCACCGCCAAACTCCTCCCCTTCAAGCTCCCCGACTTCAATCTCTCCCTCCTCCACGTCCTCCACACCGGCGCCTCCCTTACTCTCACCCTCTCATCCACCGTCATCCACGTCACCGTCATAGACGCCTGTCACTGCCCCGGTCGGTAACCCTATCACACCTACTCTTCACTCTTCACGCACTTTTCATTTCTCTTTTTCACTCATTTCGTATTCTTCCCACCAACAGGTTCTATCATGCTCCTATTCCGCGGCGACTTCGGCTGCTTCCTCCATACCGGCGACTTCAGGTGGGAAGCCAAGTGCCAGAGAGCAACCAACGCCCGTCACATGCTTGACCACGCTCTCCAGAACCTTCCTGTCGTTGACATCGTTTACCTCGACAACACCTACTCCAATCCTATCTATGATTTTCCGCCTCGCCATGTAGCGGCTCAGAAGGTCAATCAAATTGTCTAGGCTCTTCTTCTTATGGATTATTGTTGTTATTATCTTTTGCTTGATTTGATTGGTGTCTGATTTCAGGTTATAGATATCATTTCTTCGCATCCCGATCATGAAGTCATTATCGGGATTAACACTTTAGGGAAGGAAGATCTGCTGATTGAAATTTCGCGTGCGCTTCAAATCAAGGCATCTTCCCGATCGTTCTCTTAGAATAAAATTGAAGCCAGTGTGCTTGGAGTCTTTCTTGTCTCTACAATGTACAGTGCTTGAGTTGAAAATATTATTTTGAAGTTGTTTGATTTAATCCTAAAAAAAATCTTGATGTGGTTATATTTGCAACTGTCTACTGGTTTTTGAAACCTTGGATGCTAACTTAGGCAAAAGTACTGTACTCCACTTGGTGTTCCCGTTTTTTATGGGGACTGTTTGATTTTATACCTTAATGGACACAGCTATGATTGTCTTGTTAGAATTGAAGCTTATGTTCATACCATGTTTGTTTTAATTGTCGTGTTTTGTCCACGTTACCATGTTTTGTTGGAGTTAGCATTCTGAACGATGGTTTGGTTTTTCACTGAGGTTTTTTGTTTTTCAATTGAAGATTTGGGTGTGGCCAGAGCGGTTGCGGACTATGCATCTTCTTGGTTGCCCTGATATTTTTACAACGAACACGTCTCTTACTAGAGTTAGAGCTGTTCCTCAACATAATTTAAGCATTCGAACTTTAGAGGCATTTAATACAATGCACCCAACTATAGGAATCTTGCCATCGGGTCTTCCATGGATAAAGAAATCACTTCAAATGAACGAGTTTCTTTCTGGTTCCTTTTTGACATCATCTCGTTGTACGAGAGGCAAATGTAGTGCAAATAGTGAGGCAGAGATTGGTGACCAAATTGGAAACATAGGATCGCCAGACAAAATTCACGAGTACATGTACACAGTTCCCTACTCTGATCACTCCAACTATAAGGAGATTGAAGAGTTTATAAAGCTTGTTCAACCAACCAGACTCAAGGGCATTGTGGCTTACTCGTCATGCTGTATTGAACCCATGTACTATTTTGGTCGACTTTGTTGTGTCGACCAACAGACACAACAGTTGTATGAGGAAAAGAAAAGGGAAGAACGTTGTAAAAGAGAAAGAGAAGAAGCAGTCAGCTCCAAAGCTTCATATGCAGGTGATAATGTTCAGACAGATAGAGACAGAAGCAAGGCTTTGAAGGGTAGGTTTTCTGGTGTTCGTCTGAGCAGGTTGAGTAGATTAAGAAAAACTCACCGTGGTGCAAAACTTCGGGGAGATAACAGTTCTGATGAAGAATGATGCGTGCGACGATGTTATGCACTCCTTTTTCAGTCCATGGTGCAAGATAATCCTCATAACTCTTAATTCAGCTTTAGGATTTTTTTTTCCCAATATGTCTATAATAGAAAGTTTAGATGATCATCAAATTGCTATTTGATATGGTTTTCTGTTCCCCGTGTAAACAATTTGTCCATAACTGTTATTTTTAAAAGAATGTTTAATGACATTGCTTGAAAAGCTCAATATGTGCCCACAGAAATCTCTAACTTGCAATCACTTTAGCCCACCTTTCAATACTGTAAATATTTCATAAAAAACTGTCCTTTACATTTCTTAGTAACGTAGTGTACACTTTTATGTTAATTTGTCCTCTTTAATTTCAATAATTATGCTTTATCAATAAAATTATAATGTCATTTTAGAAGTGATTTAATTGTTTAGCTTATACTTCTGTTGAGAATATACATGTTAGTTATTTTTTAAATTTCTAGTTAATTTGTAATGAAATTTTACAAAAATTAGCTTTGTATGCATTTTTTTTTTCTTTTGAATGTGCTTTTACACATTTTTCTTTTAATTTATTATGCGAATAAATATTTTTTACTCTTTTTGCTATTTGTAGATTATGAATTGTCTATTTTTTGTAATAATTATTTTAGAAGTCATGGATGGATGAAAGTTTTTGTGATGAAAATTTGTTTTAAATGAAATCTTTTTGACTATATTAGTGAGTTAATCCTATTAGCGAGTTAATCCTATTATGTAAGAAAGAAGGTTGGGTAAAGCCATGACTTTATAAATATAGATTTATTGGGATTTTTATGATATATGTAAAATTATTGAGCTGTGATTCAATATACGAAATCTCTTTTGGAGGTAGTTGTTTTAATGGGTTTAGACGAGAATGTATGCTTGAATGAATTTGTTGCATGTGATTCTGTGTTCCAAATTAATTGATTTAATTATAAGTATTTTTGTTTTAAATATACTAACTTGGTTTATTATTATATATATATATATATATATATATATATATATATATATATATATATATATATATATATATATATATATATATATATATAGGGGTTTGTTAACGTGGGTACGCCTGTTTTTCAGTTGGTACATTTTAGCAATGTGTACCGGGTTTTAGTAGACAAAAATATCCTTATATATAATGAATTCTAAGTTTTAAGGTTAAGGGTATTTTAATAATTTTCATTCTCAAAACTAAAAAAAAAAAAAAAACTCCCCAAACCCTTACTGACCTCTCTCATTCCTCTCAACCCTTTCTCTTTCATCTTTCGCACTTCAATCTTTTCTCTGTCATCCCTACTGTAACCCCAATTGAAAAAATCAAAAAACACTTACCGTTAAACAATGTTACAAAAAAATGATTTTATAATGAGTTTTCATCTTATAATTTTTGTCTTATCTAATTTTATCCAATTTTCACAAGCATAAAGGAATTGGTAATTGACTTGGAAAAAATCAGAAATACTCGCTGTTAAACAATTTCTTACAAAAAATGATTTTATAATGAGTTTTTATTTTATAATTTTTGTTTTATCTAATTTTCAAAAGCATAATGAGATTAAAGGAATTGGTAATTGGCCTGGAAAAAAAATCAGAAACACTCGTTCTTAAACAATTTCTTACAAAAAATGACTTTATAATGAGTTTTCATTTTATAATTTTTGTTGTATATACTTTTATCTAATTTTCACAAGCATAATGACATCCGAAAGAATTGGTAATTGGTCTGGAGGGATTTTTTAGAGATGATGATTCAACATATGCAGATGATGAAATTAGTGAGGTTAGTGAAGATGGTGAAATTGAAGAGATCTTGAATGAACCTTTGCCTGAAGGTGAATATGTCAATGACTCAACTCTTTACAAAGGCAAATTGTTTAAATGCAAGTGTTTTTTATTTTTTCAATTGACAGAGAAAAGATTGGAGTGAGAGAGATGAAAGAGAAAGGATTGCGAGAAATAAGAGAGGTGAGTTAGGGTTTGGGTTGTTTTTTTTTTTTTTTTTTAAGTTTTGAGAATGAAAATTATTAAAATACCCTTAACCCTTAAAACTTAGAATCCATATATATAAGAGTATTTTTGTCTACTAAAATCCGGTACACACAGGCGTACGCGCGTTAGCAAATCCCATATATATATATATATATATATATATATATATATATATATATATATATATATATATATATATATTGTTATGATATTGTGTTTAAGGGAATAAAGGATAATGAGGGTGAAGAACCTAATTGTGATCTAATCCTAGAATGGTGATGTAGAAAATTACTTTATATTGTTTGTTTTGTATTGCATAATGTTCCTCTCTTTTTTAAGTTTATATTTTGAGGAACTATGTGTTGTAGAAGCTGACAAAAGTAGAATAAAGATCACGAACAAAATACTTCTTGAGGCGTGTAGATCACTGTTCTTAAGGACTTATCCGCGGTGTATTGCGCAAGTCCCCCAGGATACAACAGGAACTTCCCAGAATATCTCTGAGGATCTCAGAACTAGCAAGGATCTCTTAAAAAGAGAATAAATAAACCCAGAATATTTTTAGGAGAGAAAAAGAGCTAGAGAATGAAACTCAGAAAAGAGAAGAATAAGAAAGAATGAAATTTTGTGTGTCTTGGAATGGAGGAGGAGCTCCCTATTTATAGAGTTCATGGATCAAGCCCATGATCCAAAAATCCAAAATATCTTTTAGAAAAATAATATTTTAATTGATTAAAACGTTGCAAAGTGAACGTTGCATAACAAAAATAAATTAACGTTGGCAACTGTCCACGAAACTTGCGCAACGTTATATTATCTTTTGCAATAAATAATAACAATCCCCCACATATTGCAAAAGATAAGAAACAATGATTGAAAGAAAGAAAGAAAAAATATCCTGGGTTTTATAAGATGTAATGCATCAGAGCTGGTATAGCAAGCTATATGAACCAGTCCTAGAATGAAAAACTTAACACACAGTATAGTTGGTATAGCAAGTTATATGAACCAAAGATACTTGAGTGTGTTAGAGGTTTATCAATCACATTACACCCCCACAATCCTTGCTGTTATCGCTGTGATGCGCTTAATAGGCCATGCGCGTGTCCGGTATTCATGAGTGCTCTAGAGATCATGCCAAGATCTCATGCAAGCGGCCCCACTTGACACTCATATAGGTGATTTCATCAAGTGTATGCTGCAATTCATACACCACCCGTAAGGGATATGAAGATCATTAAAAACTTTGTTTAATTACAAAGTTTAACCTCTCAATTATGCAGTCTCTAGCACTTTCACACACACCATAGGAATTGACATATTTGATTTAAAATCAAATTAGTGCTATCAGAACTAACAAATGACTTGTTTTTACCCATATGAACCTTATTCATGGGATCTCCAATCACAAAGGTTGGGTTACCATCACTTGTTTGTTTGCTAGTGGCTTAAGTCCCATTCCCCTCAATGTTTCTAAGATCATATTTCTTCCCAAGGGTTTTGTCAGAGGATCGGCTAGATTTCGTTCTGACTTCACATAGTCAATGGAAATAGTTCCACTATTTAGCAGCTGCTTCACCAAATTATGTCTCAATTGAATATGTCTATTCTTTCCATTGTAATTCTTGTTTTTAGCTATAGCTATTGCCGATTGGTAATCACAGTGTATTGACACCGATGGGGTTGGTTTCATTCCTAGTGGAATGTTTGCTAAGAAGTTTTTCAACCACTCAGCCTCACTTCCAATCATCTCAAGAGCGAAAAACTCAGATTCCATTGTTGATCTTGCAATAATAGTTTGTCTCGAAGATCTCCATGTAATCGCACTACCCCCAAGTGTGAATACATAACCACTAGTGGATTTTGTCTCATCTGAATCAGAGATCCAGTTAGCATCACTATACCCTTCTAGTACAGCGGGAAATCCACTATATTCAATGGCATAATCCATTGAACTTCTTAAGTATCTCATAAGCCTGGAAAGTGCATCCCAATGTTCTTGATTTGGACATTGAGTGTACCTACTAAGTCTACCTACTGCATAAGCAATATCGGGTCTAGAAAAGCTCATCAAGTGCAGTAAGCTCCCAATTATCTGGGCATACTGAGGCTGAGATAATGATTCTCCTCTATTTTTCATTAATTTGGAGTTAGCATCATAAGGGGTACTCACGAGTTTGAAATCATAATACCCAAACTTCTTAAGAAGTTTCTCAATGTATTGTTCTTGGGATAGTAATATACTATCTCCCTTCCTTATGATTCTAACACCTAAAATTACGTTGGCTTCACCCATGTCTTTCATTTCAAAGTTCGATCCTAGAAATAATTTAGTTCTGGTAACAATCTCATTGCATGTACCAAAAATTAACATGTCATCCACATATAAACATATAATAACACAATCACCATTTTCAAATTTAGAGTACACACATTTATCAGCATCATTAGGTGAAAAACCATCACATAACAATACATTATCTAGTTTTTAATGCCACTGTTTTGGTGCTTGTTTCAATCCATACAAAGATTTTAAAAGTTTACATACCTTATTCTCTTGATCAGGTACAACACACCCTTCAGGTTGAGTCATATAAATTTCCTCTTCTAAATCACCATTTAGAAAGGCAGTTTTAACATCCATCTGGTGTATCACTAGCTTATGGATTGCTGTTAAAGCTAATTGTCAGAGCGGCTGCAGCGGATGGGTTAGCGCGGAATAACAAACCAAGAGGGGTTTCTAATACTAACGTGTGCCTTTTAATTTCTACTCAATTAAACTTACTTAGCAATTACTAACGTGTGCCTTTTAATTTCTATATGTGCCATTTATATTTCATTGCATGCTTACCTCTTTAAAAATTTAATAAAATATATATATTGTTTTTCCTTAATATGCATACATGCTTGTATTAAGGGGGAGTATATTTTCTAATAAATTTAGGGGGAGCAATTATACATCTCTTTTTAATAATGATCAAAAAGGGGGAGAAATATTTAAAGTCTTAAACTTATTTCTAAGTTTACTAACAATTGTTTCTTCCTTAAGTTATATTTTTAAATACAGATTATTACCAAAAGCTTTAAATCAAGAAGGTTTTGATCATCATCAAAAAGGGGGAGATTGTTAGCAAAATGAAGAAGATGAAGTTTTGATGATGTCCAAATCAAGTCAAGAGAAATCAAGATTCAAAATGTTATGAAGACTTGTATTGCTATGGAAAGCTTTTGTAATAATTATAGTTTAGTATCTAGGACTTAGATTATGAGTAGTTTTATGTTTGCATTCAAAAGAGATGTAAAAATAAGCCAAACAGCAAAATCTGTGCAGTGTTAATCGATTAACACAGGGTGTAAATCGATTGTTCCAGAGACGAATGAAGAAGCACTGCATTGAGCTGTTAATCGATTAACAAGGGGTGTTAATCGATTAACGTTAATCGATTAACAAGGGCTGTTAATCGATTAACACAGGAGCCGTTTGAAAAACTAGCCGTTTTTAGAGCCGTTGAAGTATCCGTTGGGTTGTTAATCGATTAACCACTGTAGCTAATCGATTAACACAGTCAGAAAGTCTAAAAGCGAAAATGGAAGAGCCTTTGGTTGAGTCTATAAATAGACTCTCATTTCCTCTCAAGTTTAAGGAATACAGAGACACAGAAACTCTTCCCTTGTGCTCTAGAACTCTGAAACTCTTGAGACTTGTGTGTTCTTGTTCGGCTTGTGAAACTCTTGTCTGTGGAGCTGGTGAAGTGCTGCTACGGTGACAGAGGAAATAGCCGGTTCATCCTTGGTGTGTCTGAGGAGGTGTTCGGAAGAGGTTCATCCTTCGTGAAGTATTCGAAGGAGGTGTTCATCCTTCGTGAAGTATTCGGAGGAGGTGTTCATCCTTTGTGAAGACTCAAAGGAGGTGTAGTTTCATCTCTTGTGGTATCAAGAGAGGTGTTTTCTAAACTCTTACAAATTGTATCTTTGTGATTGTAGTTTGTAATTGTTTTGTGTTAGTGAAACTGTTTATCTTGTTTTGAGATAAGCGACTGGACGTAGGATTGGTAAGATCCGAACCAGGATAAAATCATCTGTGCAAATTTCTCTCAACCTTACTCTATTTAACTGTTATTATTAATTGCTAAGTAAGTTTAATTGAGTAGAAATTAAAAGGCACACGTTAGTATTAGAAACCCCTCTTGGTTTGTTATTCCGCGCTAACCCATCCGCTGCAGCCGCTCTGACAGGATTGTCATGATTCTTCTCTTCATTTGTCTCCTTTGATGAATCTTCACGTGTTCCTGCATCAGATTCTTCTGGCTCAAGAGGTTTTGCCTCAAGGTCCACAATTTCATCAAAAGTAACATGTATGGATTCCTCTATTGTGAACGTTTTCCTATTAAAAATTCTATATGCTTTGCTTGTTAAAGAATATCCAAGAAAAATTCCTTCATCAGTTTTTGAATCAAATTTTCCCAAATTTTGTTTTCCATTGTTTAAAACATAGCATTTGCATCCAAAAATTTTAAAATGGGAAACATTTGGTTTTCTATTTTTGAAAAGCTCGTAAGGAGTACGTTTTAAAATAGGTCGAATTATCATTCTATTTAAAACATAGCAAGCAGTACTCACAACATCAGCCCAAAATTGTTTAGGAACATTATTTTCATTTAACATAGTACGAGCAAGTTCCTCTAAGGATCTATTCTTTCTTTCTACAACTCCATTTTGTTGGGGAGTTCTAGGTGAAGAAAAGTTATGAGAAATACCATGTTCTTCACAAAAATTTTCAAATAATTCATTTTGAAATTCACCACCATGGTCACTTCTAATAGCTTTTATTCTTAGATCCTTTTCATTTTGAATTAAAACAGCAAACTTTTAAAATTCTTTAAAAGCTTCACTTTTAAGAGTGAGAAACACAGTCCAAGTATATCTTGAAAAATCATCAACAATAACCAAAGCATAATAGTTTCCACCAAAACTTTTTATCCTTGAAGGACCAAATAAATCCATATGTAAAAGTTCTAAAGGTTTTAAAGTAGAAACAATATTTTTTGAATGAAAGGAATTTTTAACTTGTTTTACCCTTTTGACATGCATCACACAATTTATCTTTTACAAACTTTAATTTAGGTAAACCAATTACTAGATCTCTAGATATAAGTTTGTTTAATTGTTGCATATGTATATGAGCAGCACGCCTATGCCATAACCATGGGTTTTCCTCTTTAACAACTAAACATGAAATATTTTTATTTGATGCATTTTCTAAATCAATTAAATAAATATTATTATGTCTAACTCCTTTTAATGCAATTTCAGAAGAATCATTCTTAAAAATAGTGCAAGAATTCTTCTCAAAGGTTACCTTGAATCCTTTGTCGCACAGTTGACTTATGCTAATTAAGTTATGCCTTAGTCCTTCTACATATAGCACGTCTTTGATCATCAAGGTGTCTTTGCTTCCTATATCCCCTTTTCCAAGAATTCTTCCTTTGTTGTTGTCACCATAGGTGATGCACAAATTTATGAACACCAAAAAATGATGTCACAAACTTGTTTTACAATCGGCAAGTATGACCGAATCGTTTCAAGTAATAAACTCGGTAAGACCAAATATCGTTCTCCCAAAGGACTCACGGCCTAGTTTAGTTATGTGATTTGTTGATTAGCTAAGACTTAAGAACGAAATAATTGGATTTTTATATGCAAAAGACGAAAATAGACATGTATGCATGAGTATGATCAATGGCTAAAGCAAAAGACAAACACTTTCAATGAAATATATTGATGAATATGTTGTTGGGGGTCAATTTCATCTTATCCACTCTCATATATTTTAGGAATTCAACATTCAAGTCATCATTGTTAATGCCACTCTCTAAATTACCTTTCAAGAAGGCTTCTCCCTAATTACGAGTTCATACGATTGCTAGCATTCCTAATAATTAGTTTATTTAGCACAGGAGCTTAAGGCAACCAATATACTTATTGGGAGAAATTCCCCGGATCTAGACTTCCCCGTACGTTCCCGTATCAACAAAATCAATAATCATGCATTGAATGAGTTAAAAAAAGCAAGCCTTGAGCAAAGAGGAAAAACCCTAACTAATGATGAAAGAAAGCATAAGTCTTAGATTAAGATGCAAGCACAAATTCCATATATGAGAGTTTCAAAAGATTACATTGATTCCCCAACAAACATACAAGGTTTAGTTCACCATATTCATGGTGAACCTAGATGAACAATAATGAAAGAACGAAAGATAAAACCCTAAAAAGGTGAAGAGGTAGCCCCACTTGCTGGGTTAATAATGGCTGCCCCATCTTTGTCACTGACATTCCATATCAGAAAAACCCACAGCGGGATTTCATCTTTCAATTTTCATCCTTTCATCCAAAGGGGTAGACAATCTATTAAATCAACCTTCTCATTCTCAACCCTTCAAGGTTCTCCCCATTTCAGACCTCCAATTGCAATTACCCCTTTCCCACTGACCCAAATACGAGCTTCTTCTGATAAATGCTTTGACCCTGCTAATGAAGCCGAAAGGTTGCTGCTTTCTGGGGAAAAGCCAGTTAAATTCGCCTTCTGGGTCATATTTTGGGCCTCTTTGTCCCTGGCTTGGTTTGCTGTTTCAAAGGATGCAAATGCTGTTGTTGACTCCATCAAAGCCTCTGGCTTTGGCTTGAAAATTGCCAATTCTTTGAGGAAATTGGGTTGGCCTGATGGGGTTGTCATCTTCACACTTGCCACTCTTCCTGTGCTGGAGCTTCGTGGTGCTATTCCTGTGGGTTACTGGATGCAACTCAACCCCACAACTTTAACAATCTTATCCATTATGGGGTTAGTCTTTTAAAATTTTTCATTCTATCAAGCACACTCTTCTATAGCTAATTTTTGTAAGATATTCTTGAAATTCACTGCAATCCATTTGTCCTGACGTGGCTCTCTAGGATTTCCCATGGTTAATTTAACTGGTTTGTTGTGACATTCCATCTTTACTTGGAATAGTTATGTCAGATAATATGACATTGTTTGTTTACTGTTGATGTAATTTAAATTGATTTTTTGTAGTTGGATAAACAATATTTGTGTGATATGACATTGTTTGCATCCAAGATCCTCCTTCAAAGGGGTGGAAGAGAGAGTGTTTGCTTCGTTTCTGCCAAAGATACAAACCCTAGGACGTCCTAAAGCTTATATACTATTCTAAAATTATAAAAAATCTAGGTCCAAGCCCATAAGTGTGCCGCTCAGCGGTAAAGTGCCGCTCAGCGGTAAGTGCGTGAGTAGTTTCTTCCCCTCAGCGGCCATTTTGCCCCTCAGTGGACCTCCCGTGAACTCCTGAGTGCCGCTCAGCGGTAAACTGCCGCTGAGCGGTACTTGCGGCTTCTCCTTTTGCACTTTTTGATGTCTTTTCTGATTCCATCTCTCTCCTTCTTCACTTCTTTCACTAAATTCACCTTAAAACCTGCACAAAAACACTGAAATCAAGCATAAACCTGTCCAACTCTCTTGTTTCTGAAAATATGAAGAAAAGCATGATTTCAAGCTAGTTTCTAAGTGTTAAAGGTTGCTTTTAATTTCAATTTAAGCATGAAAATAACAGTTTTTCAACTGTTATCAATAGGTAACACAGCCTTGTTCCTTTTCTTTAAAATTTGTGAACTTTGTCTTGTCTCCTGTCATGTGTTTTGAGCAACCACTATCGAGACACCACATGACTTTTCTTGATTTCTGTAATACTTGGCTGACATTATCATCATCTGCCATCAAACAGATGTTTGCTTATTCATCTGAGTCGCTTGAATCTGAAATGGTCTCATTGTCGTCTTCCCATGCAATGTAGGCCTTCTTTTTCTTGAAGAATCTTTTCTCCTTTTTGTCTTCACCCTTCTTTTGATTTGGGCAGTCTTCTTTTAGATGCCCCTTTTCTCCACAGTCGTAGCATCGGTAATTTGAGAAAGATACTTGATTATCTTTCTTTTCGTATCTAAATCTTCCTTTACCTTTAGACTTCATGAACCTGTTTAATCTTTTGATCACAAGACTTAAATTTTCCTCTTCGTCTGAGTCTTCATCTTCCGATTTACCTTTGCTTCTTTCAACCTCCGACTTTAATGCCAAACTCTTCTTGTTGTTTTTGGATTTTGCTTCTTCTTCATCAAGTCTTCCAAGATCTAGTTCATGTTCCCTCAACTTTCCAAAGATTGCCGCCATAGTCATGGTGTTGAGGTTTTGTGACTCCGAGATTGCAGTCACCTTTGGTTGCCACCACCTGTCTAAAGACTTCAAGATTTTAATGTTAAGTTCATCGGTATCAAATGACTTACCCAGTCCAATGAGATAATTGACAATGTTGGTGAAGCATTTTTGAACGTCTGAAATTGTTTCTCCCTGCTTCATCCGGAACATTTCATACTCTTGGATTAAGGAGTTCTTCCTTGCCCTCTTTACATCATCTGTTCCTTCATGCGTCACTTTGAGTACGTCCCACATTTCTTGAGCAGTTTTGCAGACAGAGACCTGTAGAACTCATCAACAGTCAACGCTGATGCAATGATATTCCGGGCTTTTACGTCATTCTGAAATCTTTTCTTTTCTTCAGTGGTCCATTGACCACGGGGCTTTGGTTCTTGTGTATTGTTAGTAGGAACAGAAGAGCCAGACGCAATAACATCCCAAATTTCACAATCAATAGATTCAATAAATATTTGCATTCTTACCTTCCAGAATGCATAGTTCTCACCTGTGAATAGTGGGGGTCTATTGATTGATGCACCCTCTGCAAAGGTTTGATGTGATCCTGCCATTTGAATGACTATCAAAGCAAGCTCTGATGCCAATTGTTAGAATCGCTGCAACAGAATTATTAACGTGGAACAAACCAAGAGAGGGGGTGAATTGGTTATATACTTTTATTGTGCCTTTTATTATTTTTCTCTTAATTTTTCTTACTGGGCAGATAATTAAATATAAATGACAGAGTAAGGGAAAGAGAAAAATTGCACAAGTGATTTTATCCTGGTTCAGATCACTCGGATCCTACGTCCAGTCGCTTATCTCAAACAAGATAAACCTTTTTCACTAACCCAAAACAATTACAAATATTAATCACAAAGAAAAACAATTTGTAAGAGTTTAGAAATACCACCTCTCTTGAAACCACAAGAGACGAACTTACACTTCCTTTGAATCTTCACAAAGGATGACCACCTCCTTCGAATGCTTCACGAAGGATGATTCTCTTCCAAGCACTTCCTCGGATACACCAAGGATGAACAAGCTATTCCTCTGTCACCGTAGTAGCACTTCAGGACTTTGCAGACAAGAGTTTCCTTAGCTTCAACAATCTCACAGAGTTCTCAAAGAGTTCAGAGATGTTTTTCACATGGGAAGAGTTGTTTTTGAGATAAAGAGTGAGCCATCTTATAGACTCAGCCTAATACCCTTCCATTCTTCGAAAACGGGCCATCTAACGCATTTAATCGATTAACAAAAGTATTAATCGATTAAAATGAGTACAACGACTAGTTTTTCAAATCTGAAACCCCCAACAGCTAGTTTTAATCGGTTATTCTCAGGAATAATCAATTAACTAATCGATTATTATTAGCTTTAATCGATTATTACAGGGGCAATTGGGTTTTCAGTGCCAGCCTCGTTTTAATCGATTAAAACTGGGTTTAATCGATTAAAACAGCTTGTGGATGATTCTCAACAGTAAATAAATCAAATATAAATTACAAGAATCAATCCTAATACATATTTGAGCACTATTACATCAACTTTGATTATTATAAAAGCTTTATAAAATACAGAGATCTTCAATTTGTCTTTATGGATCTTGACTTGTGCAAATCTGTTCATCATCAAAACTTCATCTTTGATTTTTGCTAACAACACTTACAAGGATAACTCCCTAATGCTTAAATCAAGGCCACTAGAGCTATGGCTCTTTTCACTGCATCTCCACAACAGTCAGAGTAATCAACTAGATGCGGAGACACAAGTGAAGAGAACAAACTCCAACTAGGGTTCTCATGATAGCCAAACAGGAAGTATGTCCCAAATGGCACCGCTACACAACCTCTCTATTTCTAAGTTACACTCAGACCCGAGTATAGGGCCCACTCATGATATGCATAAAGTGTGTGTGAAGGGAGAATACAATGCATACCCAAACCCTCACCTGCAAAACAACCAGAAAATTCTCCCAAGCAGAGATAAGCATGTCATCTATTCTAGAATTCAATATCCAACAATTATTTCAACATAAAAAACAAGTAAAAGAACTCACATGCAATTATTCCAAATATCAAACATAGATAAAGAAAAAGGGAAAAAAACATAAAGCAAAACCACGTCGAATTCGCGCATCTAATTAAATGGCCTGACTCTCTAGAGTCCCCAGTGGAGTCGCCATCTGTCGTAACCGGAATCGCGACGGGACGACGAACCAAAAAAAGAAAACTAACGGGTTTTGAAAAAAAGAGATTTGGAGTCGCCATCATAGTTTATTCTGGAAAACTATGGAAAAACCATAAAAGGATAAGGCATGGTCTACAAGAACCAGATTCTAAATTCGGGAGTCGGTTACGTGTAGGGAAGGTATTAGCACCCTACAACACCTGCTCTAAGGCAGTACCTTTAATTAAATACACAAATATGATGTGGTTTTCAAAATGTTTAACTATACCCTAAAATAAAACTCTAAAGAGACAAAATATAATTTTTTAGTTTTTTGGGCCCGACAAGGATTGACCTCACTCCTACGCATTCTCATTCAGAATGAGAAATCAGGGTTACGTAGTTCTTTTAGAAATTTCTTTAAAATTTTGTTTGAGAAATTTTTTGATAAATTTGTTTGGGAAATTGATTATGGATAAATTTGGATTTTTGGGAAGTGAACCTAACAAGGACTAGCCTTGCTCCTACGTATCTCCACTTTTGATAGAGAATCAAGGATCACGTAGTTCTGGCTGAGAAATTGTTTGTTTGCTTGAAAGTGTTGATGTTTTTAGTTTTTTGAAGATTTATATTTTTTTTTATTTTCTTTTTATTAAGAAAGGGAGGTGAGTTGAAATATCTATGACATAAAAATGTGAAAAAGCATAGGATAAAATTGTTGTAGAAAACAGGATAAATTTATAAACTAAAAAAATGATCAAAATTCATATAAATAGAATGAAAAGAAAATGTGTACCTTGTTGAAGATTTGAATGATGAAGCAAGACTTTGCTTGTAATAAGTTGTGAGAAGAGATAGATTGATGGTGAAAAAGATGAATTTATAGTAGAAATGTGGTATGGGATTTACTATGTATAGAGGGATTAGGAAATAGTAAAATGTGAGAGAAAAATGAAGTAGAGTTTTGGGATGGAATGAAGAGGTTTTGAGAGAGAAGAGATGGATATTATATAATTGTGTGTGTAGTGAAGAAAATGTAGGTATTTATAGAGTTAAGGATGAAGAAAGTTGATGAATAAAAATAATATAATAAGTTGGTGGAAAATTTAGATGAAATAAAATATAATAAAAAAAAGTAAATAGTAAAAGTTAATGTGGAAAATAAGTGAAAGAAATAATATAAAAAGTTGGTGGAAAAGTAGGTGAAACAAAATATAGTAAATAATAAAAATTAATGTGGAAAATAAGTGAAAGAAATAATATAAAAAGTTGGTGGAGAAAGTAGGTGAAATAAAATATAGTAAATAGTAAAAATTAATGTGGAAAATAAGTGAAAGAAATAATATAAAAAGTTAGTGGAGAAAGTAGGTGAAATAAAATATAGTAAATAGTAAAAATTAATGTGAAAAATAAGTGAAAGAAATAATATAAAAAGTTGGTGGAGAAAGTAGGTGAAATAAAATTAATAAAAATTAATGTGGAAAATAAGTGAAAGAAATAATATAAAAAGTGGGTGGAGAAAGTAAGTGAAATAATGTTGATGAAGAAAATATAATTAAAAATGTAAGTGGAATAATTAGAAAAGTTGGTATATAAAAATTAATAAGGAAATGAGGTGGAAAAAGTAAATGAAAAAGGTAGATGATGTGGAATGTGATATGGAGGGTGAGGTGGATGGTGATGTGGAGAGTGGGGTGTGATAAGAGAAAAGGGGTGGTGAGGAAGTAAAAAAGTGTGAGATTATTTTGGGCCATTGAATTAAGGAATAAAAATTTAATTTGGGGGTGCAAATAGTAAAACAAATAATATTTTTTTTTTTTATTTTTGTGATGAATTTTATTTACCCGGACGAAATTGGGTATTGACATCATGTATCATATAAATGATCTTGAAGAACAAATTCCATACAAGAGAGTTTCTAAAGATTTACATTGATTACCCAACAACAAAATAAGTTTAGTTCACCATATGCATGATGAAACTAGATGAAATACAATGGAAAGATGAAAGATAGAACCCTAGAAAGTTGAGAAAGGAGCCTTAGCATCCAAAATCCTCCTCCAAGGGGTGAAAGAGTGTGTTTTTGCTTCGTCCCAACCAAAGATACAAACCCTATAATGTCCTAAAGCCTATATAATATTGTAAAAAATATAGAAAAATAAGCCCAAGCCCAGAAAAGTGTTGCTCAGCGGTAGTGACGCGAGACAGTTCTTCCCCTCAGCGGCTTTTCTCCCCTCAGCGGTGTGAACGGTTCTTGAAAGTGCCGCTCAGCGGTAATTGGCGCTGAGCGGTACTTGCGTTTTGTCCTCTTTTGCACTTTTCTTGTTCTTCTCTGATTCCATCTCTATCCCTTTTCACTTCTTTCATCAATTTCATCTAAAAACCTGTAAAAACAAGAAAATCAAGCATAAAACCTGTTCAACTTTGTTATTTCCAATAATTCAACAAAATCATGAGTTCAAGCTAATTTCTAAGTCATAAAGATTGTAACTGAAGTCAATTTTAAGTATAAAAATAACAGTTTTTCAACTGTTATCAGTTAAGTAGAAAAAGAAAGAGTTCAATAAGAAAAGAAAAAGTGCAGACACTTGATTTTCCTTTTAATAGTTTTTATTAGATTTTAGTTGTAGTTTAAATGGTTCTTTAAAGTAAAACTTCTAAATGAAGTCTGAGTGGCATTGTGTTATAGAATAAAAGTTATTGTGTGATTTTTCTTCTAAATCAATGTGTCAACATTTATGATGTTGTTTTAGTGCAGTATTCTTTTCAAGTTAATGAATCATTCAACGTATGGGTGCAGTTTTTCTCAATTAGCCATACCATCCATTAGTTTATTTACGCTTTACGTATGATGTAGGATTTTGGTTTTAATTAAATGTTGAATAGGATTGGTAAATAGTATATTATAATATATTATAGATTACGTCAAATGTTTATTTAATTTTTTTGTAGTTCTAGTATACTATATAATAATATAATTATTAAAAGTTAGTACATAATAGTATTTAGGAAAAAAAAGAGATTGGTAGTTATTTTAATTGTTAAATAAATAAGTGGCAATTTAAATATAATGAGATAATTGAAGAAGAAGTTTGTTAGCTTTGTTCAGTTTTTTTATTTATTAACGAAAATAAGCATATATTTATTGGTGAGATCGTGGCAACTTGATTAGTGTGAATTTAATAAAGTGGATGGCACTGTATTGTTACACATAAATTGCATTAGCGTTTGAGAATGGATTTTTGAATTCTGTTGAAATTGAATCTAAGGAAAACTAATAGCAATTATATTAATTTATTGATGTGAGATTAGTTGAGTATTGCATATTATTGAGATTAGGTTTGGAAAATATTGAGTTTGTGTTATAAGATTTGTGATTTATGAGTTATTGTACAATATTGAGAGTATGCATGAAAGATATTAAGGTTGTGTTATAAGCTTTCTAATTGGTGGACAATGTATATTGTTGAGACTATGTAAATTTTAATAATGGTGAGACAAATCTTATTATTTATGGGGGAATGCATGATAATGAAAAGGTGTACAAAATTATGATGTGAACATGAAGCTATGTTATTTTCTTGCATTGTCGCGGTCATGTGTGAACTTTTCGTACTGTTACGTTAAGAATGTGTTGGACTCTCGTTTAGAGATAGTGATTCGAGTGTCACTTCCCTCTGCGCGGGGAGGTGGATGTCTTGCCCAAAAGACTTTGGCTCGTGCTGAGTATATAGTGTACTGGTGCACCTAGTGTCAGTGTTTTTACTCGTTAGTCCTTGAGAAGTCGGGGAGATAAATCGGAAGTTGCAATGGAAGACGACTCGAATCGCCCTGTTAGTGAGAACAAGTTTCCTGGTAGTGATAACAGGTTATGACGACACAGTATGAGAAAACGACATTGGGTCATGAATAGATTGGTTGTGATGTTATTGATTGTGATGGAATATGTTATAAGGTTATATATTTTGTAGGTAATATGATTATTGTATATTATTATGATATTTCTGGTTGCTCACCTTGAAATGTTGTGGTTGTGGTTTCCCCCTATGATGATCGTACTTGTACGTGAGTAGATGGTGTTGCAGATAAAACTGGATCGAAGTAGCTGACGTGAGAGTTGGGATATTTGATTTCGGGAATGATTGTTTATTCCATTTAAAAGTTTTTAGTCTTCGTATTTTTATTGTAAAAGAGATTATTTGAGATTTTCATTTTGAACAAACAACATTTATTATTATGTTTTTCTTCCTTATTGTAATCGAATAAAGTTTGATTATCCGAAATAAATGTTTTATAGAAAAGTTTTTGAAATTTTTTTTACACCGTGACATCTCAAAAAAAATTGAGGTGTTACAATCCTCTTTCCCCACATTTGAAACAACGGGTTTCCCTACTCTTATTGTCTTTTGAGGACTCTTTGTGAGTCTTATCACGCTCTTTTTCTCTCTCTCTCGCTCTTTCTCTCTTCTTAAATCTCTTTCCTTACCTCTCATTCTTTCTTTTTCTCGAGGTTCCTCATACCAAGATTGACTACCCTTCCTCTTAGGATATTTCCTATACTCGAAGGTGGTAGGGTAATTCCTTTTAGTGGAAGTTTTTCTTCTATTTTTCTCTTCCACTCTCACACATAGTTGAACAAAATCATTGAGATCTAGATAAGGTAAAAGCTCTACATTATAACATATCTCATAATTCAGGCCACTTTGAAACCTAGCTATGGTGAATCTTTGTTCCTCTCTAATTCCAACTCGTAACATGAGGAGTTCCATCTTATATCGATATTCCTGATAACAGTTGAAAAACTATTATTTTCATGCTTAAAATTATACTAAAAGCAACCTTTAAGACTTAGAAACTAGCTTGGAATCATGTTTTTGCTTACATTTTTAGAAATAAGAGAGTTGGACAGGTTTATGCTTGATTTCATTGTTTTATGCAGGTTTTAAGATGAATTTGATGAAAGAAGTGAAGTGGGATAGAGATGGAATTAGAAAAGGACACAAACAGTGCAAAAGAAGTGAAGCCGCAAGTACCGCTGAGCGGCACTTCTGAATACCCGTTAGCACCGCTAAGGGGTAACAATGCAGCTGAGGGGAAGAATTGCTACGCGCTGGTACCCTGAGCGGTATTTCACCGCTGAGCGGCATTATTTTGGGCTTGGGCCTACTTTTCTGTAAATTTTACAATAGTATATAAGCTTTAGGACGTTCTAAGGTTTGTATCTTTGGCTGGGAGGAAGCAGAAACACATTTTTCACCCCTTGGGGGTAGATTGGGAGATGGTGACGGCTCTCCTCTTCTCTTTCTCTGGTTTTTCTATCTCTTCCATTCTTTCATTCCATTGTTCATCTAGTTCTTCCATGACGATGGAGAACTAAACTTTTATTGTTGTTGGGGAATCAATGTAATCTTTTGAAGCTCTCATATATGGAATTTGTGTTTAAACATCTTATTTGAGATACATGCTTTCTTTCATCAATAGTTAGGGTTTTTCCTCTTTGCTCAAAGCATGCATTGTTTAACTCATTCGATGTCGTGATTATTGGTTTTGTCGATATGGACACATACGGGGAAATCTAGATCCGGAGAAACTCTCCCAACAGTAGTATAAACCTAGACATAGGAGTATGATAGTTGGTTGCCTTTAAGCTTCTGTTCACTATAATGCATGATTAATTGCTAGGGAGACAAGACATTGTAAACTAGTGATTATGATTAGGCTTTCTTCGTCGAGACATCGGGTTTAAGGTAATTTAGAGAGTGACATTAACATTGATGAAAAGAATGATGAATTCCTAAATATATGAGAGTGGATAAGATGAAATTGATAAACCCCAACAACACACTCATCCATATAGTTCGTTCCAAGTGTTTTGCTCTTCTTTTCCATTGATCAAATTCATGCATACATGTTTACTTTTTGTATTTTGCATTAGAAACACCAAAGTAATTGTTTTTACAAGTCTTAAATAAGCAAACAATCATATAACTAACTAGGCTGTGAGTCCTTTGGGAGAACGATACTTGGTCTTACCAAGTTTATTACTTGATACGATTCGGTCACACTTGTCGAGGTTTAACAAGTTTTTGGTGCCGTTTTCGGTGTTAAAAATATTGTTATCAATTCCTCGACACTCATGTTTCGTTGTTGGAGTCTATGGAGCTTGTCCATGATCTCCTTTGCATAATATGCTGGAACATGTCTTCTATGCAAGACTGCTTTGAGTTCATTCCAATATTGGATGGTGTAGTCTCCTTGCATTCTTTGCTCACGAATCAAGGATTTCCACCAATATAGAGCTGCGCCTTGGAAGGTCAAAGTTGCTAAGGTAACTCTCCTCCTATCATCAATGTGGTAACACTCAAAAATTTATTCTACCTTCATCTACCACTCAAAATACTCTTCTACATTATCTCAGCCATAGAAGGAGGGAAGGTCAAGTTTTCGTTCCACATAATGATCTCTATGATGGTGGTGTCTTCTAGGTTGGTGTTGATAATAATCATTATGATCACCACCATAAACATTTTGGTCACTATGATGGGAATGATGATCACCACATTGTTCTACCTATGAGAAGACTCGACATGATTTCGACCTCTTTGGTTAAGTGTGAGGCTAGTAACCATTTGCCTAAGCTCATTTATCTCTTGTCGAACCAGTTGAAACTCAGATTGAGTTCTATTAAGCTCGACTTCAGTCCTATTAAGTTGAGCTTGGGTTCTATGAAACTCCTCACTTAATTGCATATTTTCACAATCATTTCTTATACTGCCTTGCACACTGGAATGACTCATACTTGTGAAGTAGAGAGAAAAGGTTTTCACAAGAGTTTGAAAGGCTTGCACAAGTATAGAGTCAAAAATGGTTCACAAACTTTTTTATATTTTCTTGGAGAAGGATTTCTAGAAAGATTCTAGAGGTAAAATAAACCAAATAGCTCCCACGAAGGAGAGGTGAGTCACAAATGGACAAGCTTAAGAACCTTATCCTTCCTAGCCAGAGTGTCTTTGGTTGTTTCTTACCTTAGTTTCTAGGTAGAAATCTTTCAAAATATTTTTGAATGCAAGATGAAACACACCTAGAAACCAAATGAAGGTTTATCTAAATGAAACGCGCTCCTAGGTATTACAGAGACTTAAAACATAAAAGTCAATCAAGCAAAGAAAAGTAAAGTAATGCAAATGGAAAGGAGAATGAGAGACGACCCTAAGTGAAAGTGCAAGTGACACTTGGAGCCCCTTGACACACTTTCACTCTAAGATGTGGAGACTAAACTATTGCAATGTTTAAATGTGCACTTAGAATTGCTTGAAAAGCATTTTCCCAAGCCACTTAAGTTGTAAATGTTAAAAAATTAACTATAAATGTTCTGTGATACAATGATTCAAAATTATATGAAACTATGTGTAAAATACAACAAGAAAAGTGAATTTGCAGTTTGTCTTGTGCAGTTCCAAATTGGTGAGAAAATGTGTTGTGTTTGGTGTAGAAGTGTTGTTGAACCAGCAAAAGAAGTAGCACTTTGAGCTGCACGCTTGTTGCCAATTTAACAAATCTTCCACTCTCTAAGATGCTACCCCCTTGGAGCAAGGTGTCTGGACTTCAGAAATGTTACCAAGATGTCACAACAGCCAAACAAACCAGCAAACAATGAGCACCAAAACACTTGTTTTGCACTAGATTTTTAATATTGAAAATAGATTGCAAAGAACATTTGGAAGCCAAAAATGTTGAATTCAAAGGACTTAAAGGCTGGAATAAAATAAGGAACACAAAAGAAACCTAGGATAGGATCTAGAACAGATTAAACAAACAAGAAAAACTCAAAACGAAGATCACAAACAAGTGCAGTGAAAGTGTTTGATGAAAAAGTCAAACTGTTTGACAAAATGTCCCAAAGAAATGTAAAATTTTGGTATTTTCGATTTTGATAGTCAAAACTGGATTGCTTGGTTTTCTTTTACTTTTTCTTGATTTTTTTACACTTTTTTTAATCATATCATTGCATTTGGAAACTTGAAACCAGCTTTTGTCAATCTTGAAATGAAATTTAAAGCTTGAAAATTGCAAACAGCAAGCCAAAGGTGAAAAGAAAGAAAAACTACACCAAAACTGAAAAATGGTACTGCATTGGTAAAAATGAATGACAGTGTATCTAAGACTCAATTGAGACTTCAATAAAATTTATATCATCAAATTGGATGTGTGCAAACACTTAAACAACCAAGAAACAGATTACACCAGAAAATCAGTGGTCCACTTCCAATTTCAAGCAACTTTGACGGTTTGGATTGTGATTTTGCCTATATGGTCAAAACTGACCAAATGAACAGTACACACAACTTTCAAATGGTAAAATACATGTGCACAAACGTTTAAACAACACTGAAATAGATAGAATTAGCAATTGACAGTATCAATTGCTTAAAATTGTAGAAAAAATGAACCAAAATTGTAGCAGAATGGAAAATTCAAAAGATTCAAAGCTAGATAGATCAACAAATGTTTAAGAAAAGTCCTATTCAACTAGATCTAGCTGTAAATTGTGAGCTAGCATATTTTAAATGGCCTAAAACCAAACTAAGACTACAAGCACGGTGCAAAGCTTTACTCAAAATAGTGACAATTTTCAAATAAGATTTTTAATCAACTCAATCACTCATTTTGCAATTCTTTTATTAATATGAGTTGATACAAATTAAGACATGTGTAATATCATACAAGAAACTTATATAATGCTTAGGGCAGAACGAAACTAGACAGAAACAATATTGACCATATCAAACAAGAAATTGAATCTTGATGCAGAATTGTGAAATTGAAATACTCTTTAGTAGTGCTTTAGCTCATCTGATCAAAGCTAGATAATGTCTCATTGCTTTATATGGTCAGTGAATGGCTATCACGAAACTAGACTCAATTAAAATGAAAAATGAAAGGTGAACAGGATCAAATACATGCAGACAAAATTAAAAACTACAAAAATTTGCACATGACGGTGACCAAACTAGAAATGATGAATAAAGCTGAATTGAATTCAAACAATGAATTTGCATCGATTAAAATGAAGAAAAAACACTAAGAAATTGTGAATGAACACAAACATCCACAACTAACACGAAATCAAACCACATAAGTGAGAAAAAAAATCAAATAGTAGAAAAACTAGAACAACACATGACAGAAGTGAAAAATGAATGAAAACATGACTTATATCTTGAAGACAAGAGTGGACGTGTTGGCTCTTGATTCCAAATGATAGGAACAAATCCACACTTCAAGCGAGAGTGGTCCACGATCCAGCAACAGCGGATTGGAGGAGAATGCTGGAAGTTTAGACGCGTGTCAAGTGTTTGATGTAAGGTTTTGTGGAGTTTGGATGTGTGTATAGTGTATCTCAAGCTCATATATCCTTCCAAAGGGGAAGGAAGCTAGAGGAGGACGTTCTAAAGAGGCACAAGACAATGAACTCGAAGCAAAGATGGCTGGAAGAATCTCAACAGCATTTATTTATAGCATTCAAGTTTAATTTATAAAGGAGAAGAGTCTCTCTTTTATAAGTGAAGAGAGGAATTCGTTTCTAACTTTGCTAAGCTTCTAAGAATCACAAATGAAGTGTGCTGGAGAAGCTAAGGAGCTTAGGATGCAAGGTTCAGCCAAGCACACATTAAAAACATTCAAAATGTGAAAAATCTATCAAAAATGGTTGAGCGCACTATGGAGATGGCTGAGCGAATTTACAATCCGGAAGCCAATTCTCTTTGTAATCCTATTCTGGAAGCTAATGGTCCAAATATTGAAAGCACTTCAACTCTTCTCTTTTTTTATTGCCTTGCTTCCTTTGGCTCACCAAGCTTCCTAAGTTGATTCTCCATGGTCTTCAACCTTTATTTAAAGCTTATGATAACGATTGAAATACCGTTATTTTTATACTTAATTTTGATATTAAAAACACCCTTTATGACTTAGAAACTAGCTTGAAATCATGTTTTTGCTTAAGTTGTGAGAAATGGAGAGTTGAAGGTGGTATTACTGGTTTTATTCTTGGTTTTCCTTGTTTTGACAAGAATTAAGATGAATTGGATGAAGAAGTTCAAGTAGCAAGGAGTTGAAGTCAGGAAAGGCTGGAAAAGTAGCACATAGAAGAATCGCAGATAGCGCTGAGCGTCATTTTGGGGCGTTGAGCGCCAAGTTCTTTTGTCTCATTCCTGAGTGCCACCGCTGAGCGCCAAGTTCTTCTGTTTCACGCCTGAGCGCCACCGCTGAGCGTCAATTCAATGTCGCAACCACCGTTAGGCGCCCTTTTAGGGCGTGGAGCGCCAATTTCGTGGTCTTGGACCTGTTTTCTGTTATTTTTATGTTTTATTTAAGGACTTGCACGTTCTATGGTTGAAACTCTCATGTATTGAATTGATTTATATTATAAAGGCTTTACTTCATTAATTGTTAGGGTTTTTCCTCTATGCTCTATGCATGTTTTGTTTAACTCATTCAATTGCATGATTATTGATTTTGTCGATATGGAAACATATGGGGAAATCAAGAACTGGGGAAATTCTCCCAAAAGCAATATTACCTAGACATAGGGATAGGAGGTTTGGTTGGCTTTAAGCTTATGTGCGAATGTAATGCATAATTAATTGTTGAGGATACAAGGCATTATATTCTAGTAATTAAGAGTAGGCTTTCTTCACCGAGACATCGGGTTTAAGGTAAATTAGAAAGTGACATTAACATTAATGAAGAAGATGAATTCATAAATACATGAGAGTGGATAGGATAAGTCGAAAACCCCAACAACATAATCATTCCATATTTTATACATCAATCACTTGTGCATTCTTCAAGCCAATTGATCAATACTTACATTCATATTTATTTTCTGCATTATAAACACCATGATTTTGTTTACAAGTCTTAATTACTCAAGAAACCACATGAATGTCTAGGTCGTGATCTTGGGAAACGATACTTGGTCTTACCATTTATTATTAATTGATACGATTTGATACACTTATCGGAGTCTTAACAGCCTACAAAACAATGTAAATGTTATTTAGCAAAGCTGTTGAGATTGTTAATAGGGGAGCACTAGTTTAGCTGAACGCACAATCTCAATAATATCTGTGTTTTTTATTATGACAACACATAATTAATAACAAATGTGATATAACTATTACAACGACTATATTTTTAAATATGTCACTACAAAAAAGAAGGGCATTACCAAAGGCCAAAAGCCCTCGGAAACAGCCCAAAACCGTCGGTAAAAGGTAATTACCGAAGGTTTATCGACGGCCAAAGAGCCCTCGGTAAATCCCTTTTCGCTAACATTTACCGAGGGCTTTTGCCCTTCGGTAATTACCAAGGGCCAAAAGCCTTCGGTAATTACCGAGGACGAATTTTCTGCTATCTAGTAACCAATTATGGTGCAGATCCTAAAAGAGCAAATCCTAATTTACATATGTTTTCACGAAAGAAAAAAACTCAACTATTCACGAAAGAAAAGATACCTACAATATAAATCAACAAGAATATAAATCAAGAACTACTCCTAAGCCTAATACTGGAAAGTACAACAAAGTGGAAATTAAAGGAACAAAAACAAACTTATCCAGATGCATAACAAAAACTATCCTAACAAAAACAAACTTATCCAGATGCATACCAAAAACAAACTTATCTAGGGGCTGGTACAACAACCTTTTGGCGACTATAACCTCCACCCTGTACACGAGAGAAGAGATGCATCAACAATCTGCTCACTCTGTGGCTCTGTTTGGGTTACAAGTAAATTAAAGAGGAAAAAAAATAGGAAAAACAGAAATAAATAAAATAGAAGAATATTTTGTTTGAACAGATAGAAATAAGGTAAAAGTAAAAATAATTCTTGTTTGAATGAATGTAAGTGTAAGGAAAAGATAAATAAATATGTTTAATTAAAAATTAAGTTTAAATAAAAAGTAATACTTTAACATTAGTTCTTGAGATAATAAATACATTACCAGCAGATATATCATATATACAGCAACTAAAACAAAACAAGCATAATCAAAGTTAATTAATTAATTGCCTAAAAAAATGGGTAGCAAATCAAGTGGACACAGGTCTCCTTACAAATTTGGCAGCCAAAGCTTGCAGATCAATTCTTGGAATGAGCTTAACTGTAACCTTTTTCCTGGTATTATTTACAGCCACCACCTACAAAAACCATAATTAATAGAAGGAACGATGCATTCCACAAGTTGAATAGCAAAAATAAAACAAAAAACATTATTTTTGCAATCATGCAGTACCTGTGCTAAATCCCCTTTGTAATTACCACCTTTTATTCGAGCCCACATACCCCAGAAATTTCAGGGGTTCTATTTCTAACAGAAAAAAGATGATAGACCTCACTATTTGGTACTAGAGCTACTCGAGTAACATAGATTCCGGGAATCCCTTGACATGCCTGAAACCATAAATTAATAACAAATGTGAATAGAATCAGCCCAGGGTAGAAATGTTTCACCTGAAAACTAGCAATATAGTGCTAGACAAAATTTCAGCCACATTAGTCTGCAAATTCCTACTCAAAGAATAGAAAACCTGCCGAGACCGCAATTTAAAATCATGCCAAGCAATAAAATTAAACCAAACAAAAATACCAAGTACTGAGATCACCTCATTTATATCACACTGCCTTTCAGCCTCAATGTATACAAAACCTTTCATATGATCTACGGCAAAAGCAGATTTTATCTTCAAGACAGTACCCAAAGACCCATATACATGTAAAATCAACACTTAAACAAAGCACTTCATCAAAAATTAAGCAAAAAAAACAAGACCCAGTGGCGATTTGCAATGCAACTTGTTTCATTTTCTTGGCCATAATACAATTTTATACCGTAGTTTTCCCACTTGAAGAACCACTCCAATTAAACCCAAAACAGAAATATACCTTTTACCTACTTCTCCTACCTAAAGTTTCCATATACACATACTAACATGCAGCACTATAGAACCATAAAAAATATGACCAGAAATAGTTGAGTAACGAACCTGGAGGAAGTGATTGCTTCAACTTATCAGCCTTCTCAGAGTCAAACACATAGAGGGTGTACAGGTACTTGGAGCACCGAACCTTAAACTTTACCACATCTTTGCTCCTCTTGATTTTCACAGAGCGTGCATCCTTCCTCCTCGCAGTGAGGAGGAAGTCTTTAATCTCATGAATCTGCTTCGGCTGCACAAAACAAAGAAATGTATCACTAAATAATAGAAGAAAACAGAAATAATTACCTGAGTAGAGGCATGTGGAGAATGAATTGCCCGATCTAAAGCTGCAAGTGGACAAAGACCTAGCCAAGCCAGAGATTCCGACGATGCTGAGAACAAGGCCGTGACAGCGGCGCATCCCACGGCAGAGAGGCTGGACGAAGCCGAGCCAGCTGGAGGCGGAGAGCACGTGGCGGGAGACAAGGTGCGTGCGGCGGAGGAGGCCGAGGAAGAGTGCCATGACGGTGTCTGCGATCTCCTCGGCCCGCGAGGTGTCGACGTGGACGAGGCGAAGGCAGAGGTCAGCGGAAAGGGCGGAGTCGACGGCGTGGTCGCCAGAGCCGAGGCAGAGGATGAGGAGGTAGGAACGGAGGCGGCGATGGGTGGCGCGCGGGAGGTAGGCGAGGGAGTGCAGGAGGAGCGCGACAGCAGACTCGATCTTGCCTTCTGAGAGGATTAAAGGTCGACTGTTGCTTGCTGTTTGGGTGGAGAAGTTGTAACGAAGACAAAATTTGGGAGAATTACCCAAATTCTAATTTCATAAAGTCGAACCTTGTACCGACGGCTATATTCCTTCTGTAAAATCAATTTTACCGAAGGCCCAAAGGCCTTCGAAAATACTCCTTCGGTAATTAATCACTTTCTTGTAGTGTGTTGACCAAGTATTAAATGTTATTCGGCTGGATTAATTGTGAATTCAATTAAGTGCTTTAACTGCTATATATGTTATAACTAAATTGGTGTATTCAACTACATTAGTAGCAAAGTCGATTATGTTGCGTCTGATACGAGTTTGTCTATATATTGACGCAAATTTGATTTCTGTAAGAGACTTTTGTGATTCTAACATTTTCATATTCTTTTGCAGAAAAGTGCAAAGCTTACAGAAAGAGAAAGAGCTCCAAGAAACTAGTTTGACCGTAGTGATCAACTAGGTGTGAATTCTTGAAGAACAAGATTGTTGAGTTTTCAAAGTCTGATCTATCTGCACATTTGGGTGTCTACTACAAGATCAGGTTCTACAATCTGCTAAAGATTGGGTTGAGTTCCCTGTTATGGTTACAGGAAGAAGGACGTGTTGTGTTCTTGACTTTGAGGGTGCCTCGAAGGGGTTGGACTGTAGGAGAGGGAATTCTTGTTGCTAGTCTGTTTGTATACTGCCTATATTTTTATTAAACGATTAAAGAGGTGTTTTATATTTTTTACGTGAGGTCTCTATAAAAGCCTTGTTGTAAAAACCTTGATCTTTATAGTGCATTGACTTCCTATGGTTGGAAGGACACCGGATGTAGGCTTGGTTGAACCAGTATAAAAACTCAGCGTTTGATCTTTCTTATCCCTACTCTGTTACATTCAATCAATTATACTTTTTATGCATTCGATTAAATTTTCGCTGCATTGAAAATCTTTTAACTTGCGTTTCAAGAAAAGTATAAAGGCATCTCTTTTAGTAAAAAAGATTTTGAAAGTTTTAAATTTTATACTTCACCAATTCACCCCCCTTGGTGTGAGAAATTGAGTCATTCTTTTTTAACAAAAGTAAATCTATCTAAGACTTAGATAAGGAAAGAACTTTAAAAATCCTTATTCTACTTCCCTTTTTTTAGTCTTAGTTTAAGTTGTTTCTTCTTTGGATGGAAAGTTCTAAAGGAGTTGCCATCATGGGTTGACTTGGACTAAAGGTTGAGACAAATTAACCTAGGTCGAAATGTGAAATGCTCTAACTTGGAACGAGTGATGAGATGGATCAATCGGAACGTATGATCAAGACTAATTGGACCTAGATTTAAAAAAAATTAAGCTAGTTTTGTAACAAAAATATATTTGATTCCAAAATTTGCTTTAGTTATTTAGATCTAGATTGGATGTATTCAATCCATGGCCACTTCTATTATAAGAAAATTGATTATTTCCTTTTATATTGTAAATGGTTAATGAAGAACACGTTTATGTAGATTCGTTAAAGACTTATATTGGCCATTTTTAACATTAAAGTCAATTTCTATGTATCGTGCTTAAATACTTAAGTCCACATGTTAAGATAAAGTATTCATGGACAGTGAATTGCTTGTTTTAACTTTTATCAAAATTGAACAATAATTAAAACGTAATCAATAAATGGTGCATCACTCTCCACTACCAAAAGTTTAGATTGTGGTTAGCTTAGGAGTTATTTACCCTAATTTCTATTAAGAGGTGTCTTAGAAAAATCAAATACTACAGCGCCAAAAGTTTAGTCTGGTCATATTTGCGAGTTTCAGCATTATTTCATAAACCAATGGAACAATGACTGTGTAATGTATTGAAATAGAACATTTTTTTCAGATCTCTCTTCTTATTTTCTTATTTAATTATATTTCTACTAGTCAACTTCTATTATTTTAAAATTTGTAACACCAACTTTTTTCGCTTAATCTACTATCGAGTTTTAATGGGTAGTAAAACAATATATTTTAAGAAATTGCCTACATTTTATTACAGATTTAACATATCGATACAATACAACAATTGCAAACGAAAAATTTTTAATAATAAAAGTTTTGTTTCAGTTATATGTATACTCATTGGTAAACCAGCTTACCCTTGTATTTATGTTAGTTGGTTTGTTTCTTTTCCCTTTTTTAATGATCAGATGTGAGTAGAGAAAGATGTTTTTGTTTAGCAGGTGTAGAAGGCTATGGTACACATGTATAGGAGTATGAGTAGTTTATAAGTATAGTTGTTGTTTTGTAAAACTCTACTTAGTGTTAAAGTATGTTGTATATAAAGTTTGGTGTCATGATCATAATTAAATAGTTATAACGAGATTTTATATGTGAACCGTTGAATACGTAATGTTTCTATAATAATCTTAAATCTATTAAAAAATGAAATATTAGAATTAAGATATTAAATATATGAATATATATACATACGAGAAACAAAAAAATGAAAAAATAAATAAATAAGAAATAAAGAAAAAAAAATATTGATTAGTAGAATAAAAATTTTCAGAAAATAATTTATTATGATCTTTATTTATGGTTGTTAAATTTTTATAAAATATATTTGAAGAAAAATAAAAATAGATTTCAGAATCTAATTTTTTATGTGTTCCATCATTATTATGACATTTTTCAAAAAAGAATAAAAATAATAACAAAGTATAACAAAATTTATTATCTCCAATTATTATGTTATATATATATATATATATATATATATATATATATATATATATATATATATTCACATAGATAAAAAAAACTAAAACGTCTGATATCCACGTTATTATTTTGCTTCAACTATTCCATTTCCCTCATTTCTTTATTTTTTTTTCTTTTTCACTTCAATCAAACTAAACCCCTACCTAAATATTTGAATTACTATTCAAGTGTAGTTCAAGAATTGAGAACATATATATATATATATTAGCGCTTCCTCTGTATTTTCAAAGACTACGTGTATGGTATATTAATTGTCATGGAACCACAAGAATTGTTAGACATAACTGTTATTGTATGAAGATTTTATTAAAATTATTATAAGAATACTGTGATAAAATTAGGTTGCACATATATAGACAAAAATGTAAAATCCTATTATGAAAATTATATGTGATTTTTTTCATGAAAATTATTTCATATGTAAAGGAAAGATAAATTTTTCAATATATTAAAAAAAATATCATTAACCAATAGTTTTATATTTGAAAAACCAAAAAACCTTTATTTTTCAATTAACCAATCCTTTCATATTTTAAAAACCAAAAAACCTTTATTTTTTTATAAATCTTACATTTCAAAAAAAAATCTTTACATTTTAAAAGTTTTTGTTTTAAAGATTCATTGTGTATCTATGTTTTTATGTTTCTAATGAAACTGAATTTATTTTTAAACATGACCTATAATTTATGTAAATATGCCAAGTAAAAATTGAAAAATTGTGGACAAGAAATTTTACATGATTGTAAATAACTGTTAAATTTCATTAACTTTCAAAAAATAGTGGATTTGTTTTTACATAATTGAAATTAATTATTTAACTATGTTAAATTCCCAAATTTTAAATAACTTTTATTATTATTCCTAATTTTATAAGACAATTAATTCATAATTAATTATCTTCCAATTTGATTTCATATTCATTCTTATTAAATTTTTTGAAATAGTATTCTAGTAATTTATTATATTATTCAATTCTTTTTCTAACACATAAATTAATTAACTGTTTTTTTATTCATTTCTCTTTACATTTCATGATCATTTATTCATTCTAAAAGGAACATTCTTTATTTTCATATATTATATATTTTTTTCCTTCTAGTTATTTTTCCAATCTAAACAAAATATAAAATGGAGAAATTCTCTCCTTAAAAAAATGTTGAATACATAGACATTGGTATTGAACTCGTATAAGAGCTCAATATAGGTTTTTTTTAATAAAAAAAGATCATTATGCTATGAACATATATTAATTATTGTCTTATAGAGGAATTTACAATATATCTAATATTGAAAACGCAATTGTAATAATGTAGTGTAGTTAAGATTAAAATTCATAAAAACAAACTATAGAGAGAAATATGAAAAAAAAAAAAAAAACAAAGCTAACCGTGTAACAAATCTATAAAGCATAACTTTTTCACCGTTATTATGATTTATCTATATATATATATATATATATAACTTTTATTTGCTATTACATCATTAAGGTTGATTATAACATTACATTCCAATAGAGTATTTATGAAAACTAGTTTAAATTAAGCAAAATTTTCTATTGGAGCAAATGTGCTTCAATAAGCTTATAGTTGTACCTATGAGTAGGAGTGCACAAAAAGTTCATTTATAAGTGATTTATTTTTGTTCGGATCCAATTTATTTTATTAAAGTTCCATTGTATTAAATCTGAATTTTAATTTGGTTTATATTTTACAATTTTTTTATTAGATATCTATTCTTTTAATATTCATTTTTAAATATGAAAAATCTAGATTTTCAATCTAAATTTTTGAAATAATTGGGTCAGAACCCAACATTGAGAAGGGTCTGTCCATAGTGAAATTGAGATTGATTGGTCTTGGTCGAATGTTGAGAAGAATCAGAGAAGGTTAAGACATATTAAATCCAAAGTTGAAAAAAATCAATCTAGAAAGGTTATGACTCACCAACATTTGCTATTAAGACGTGTCGGCATGAATTAAAAATTGAAACTATAACCATCTACATAGCACAACAACATCAAATCTCATGCCATAATGTCATCAACCAATAACATCACATTCATAAACCAAAAGCACAACAAGGATGCACACAGCCACAACTATTTACACAATTTGCATCATTAGTATTACAATTACAAGCCAACAGGATTCACTAGCTTAAAACCACTTGAAAGTAATCTTGACACTTGCTCATACCACACATCATCTATCAAAGAAGACTTAACCAAATAATACACCCAATTATACTACTAAACCTTCAAGCACTTATAAGGTAAAATATCAAAATCATTTTAAACATAAAGTTTTAATCATATATAAAAACATATTCGAATATATTAACAGTTCACATATAATAGCTCTTTCCAAGAATTCCGAAATTCTCCGTACAACTCCAATTACGAGAAAAACCAGACACGTTATACTCACCTACCTGCATAATCTTTCAACCCATATTTTCAAATCCTAAATATCTAATTAATTCATATTCAATTTAAAAACTCGCAACAGTTCATACCAAGCATATTGTAATTAATTTTCTAATTAGAACCAACTGCCACAAGACACACTACCATGCGTCAATTTTAAGGGAAAGAAAACCATATTCAAACATTCAAATTAAAACACTGTCCCAAACATTCATTCATATTATAATATTATAAATTATCTGATTCGGAACATTTCCAACTATCATCTTTGTCTTTTATACATATCATTCAATTTGACAATTCACTACAGGTCATTCAATCCTACCAATCATATTCACCTTATTTCACATCAGTCAAATTAACATTAAAATAACATTGAATATCTTAGCTTCAAAATGTATCTCACGTCAAATTTTTTCCGTTTGGATTTTCATGTAATTAAAATTTATATGCTTATTTAAAATGCACCAAAAAAATACATATAAAATAATCACCAACGCATTCCCGTCCATTCAACAATTTTTAAAGCCGACAAAACTTTCTTATCAAGAATTAACACCAGACATGAAGTTGTTTTCCAATCCGTTAATCCAAAGAAAACAGTTTTTATAAATTCCAGAACTTAACTTCATAATAACCAATCTATATATTACTGAACAGCATCCAGACCCAAATATATTAGCACCAACACGTTATTAAACCTTGTTCTACTCAGGAAGTTTCCAGAGTTTATACACTATAATGGTTATTATAATTACACCAAAACACAAATCATATCAACTCATCAGCCTAGAATTTCAACATGTTTAAAAATCCAAAGGGAATTCACTTTCCCAACCCGAAACCACAATGCATAAGAAACTGTAACTTAACTAAAACAACCATTCAAACATATATTTCTTCTTAACCAAAAATTTCCATAACTCTCCATCACACAACTCTTGAAATATATCATGTATAGAAACCTAAAAGTGACTGAAAAGTCTAATTAATTGCTTCCAAATACAAATATTTACTGATTCTAAATTATCTCAGCAGCTATAGTAATTCATACCCATCCGACATGAACAAAAACAGAATATTGAACAAACCATCAGCACCGCAGAACATCACTCACCACGCATTCACACCAAAACCAGAATTAAAAGCAAGCCAAGTTAGTTCCCCCATACCTGGAAACGTGCTCTTCTTCACGTTGCAACCACTTCTACCTAGCTATGCTCTTCCGTCTCTCACTCTACTCAAACCCTCACTCTTAGGTTTCTAAAATGCTTTCTCGGTGTGTGCCTAACCCTCTCTTGCTCGTCCTATTTATAGACTTCTCCATCACCCCGAATTGAATTCTCGAACCCTAGAATTAAAGCCCCCACCTTGGATTCTTCTTCTCCTGTACTCCTTGTAACTGATCCTCGCTCTCTTAATTTCGTTATTGTCCGTTAATCCTCTAAGCATTGGATTCTTTCTCACGCCGCTCTCTCCCAATCATTAAAAATCCCCCTTTGCCCTAGGGTTTTCCGAAAATTAAATAAAAAAATTAGGGAGAAAAGAAGAGAGAAGCTTTTACGAAAAAGAAAAAGGAGAATGATCTCCTGATCCTGACTACCCCTCTTTAATAAATTGGCTTCGTAATCCAGCCCAAATGGAAAAAACAACACCTCAGATGCAAAAATAAAAATAACGCAGAAGAAATTTAAATAACACAGATTTGTTCCCAGCCAAGTTCGAACAAATCGGCCACAATCCTACAGCTCCAATTTATCATTCTACATCTCTCAAAATTACAATTTTAACCTTATGGTATCTCATCCTTATCTTTGTCCTCCATCCCTAACTTTTTAAAAAAAATCATTTTCTAATATTTATTTTTAACTTTTTCTCTTTTTTATTAAAGTAATCATGCACCCCTTTAACTCTAAATTCTTTTAATAAAAAAAATTAAAACTATGTTTCTTATTTATAATTTAATAAATATGTAATTTAATTTAAAAATATAATATTATTTAATATATTTTCATATTTTAATAATTATTAAAATATAATTTGTATTATTTTAATAATTATATTAAAAAAGTTAAAATTAAAATAATAATAAAAGTAATAATAATATAAAATCTAATTTAATATATATAAATATATTAAATTATATTAAAATATTAAATTAATGAAATAAATTTCCGAAATTTTTAAAATTCTTAATTATTATTACTTTTTTTTAATATTATTATAATAATAATACAAATTATATTTTAATAGTTATTTAAATATAAAAAATATTAACTAGTTTAAAATTTTAAATTAAATTAAATAGTTAATAAATTATAAATAAAAAACAAATTTATAAAAACTTTATCGGAACTAAAAATCCGATAGCTATGTTATCGGATAAATATCCGCAATTACTTTTTTTTAAATTTTTATTTCTATTTAAAATGTAATAATAAACCATAACTAAATATGAAATCAAAATCGATACTTTCTTTATTTGTGTCTTGATCTTTTTTGTGCTTTTCCCTATGTAGTTCAGGACTATGGGTTTCAGTAGATCCAAGTCTTCCCTTTTTTTGACTTATTTATCTTTTTTCCATCAACAAAGGTAAAGATTCAAATCAACAGATCAAATATAAATCAGCATGTATCACATTCAAATAAACAAATAATGTTATGCTTCAGCAATTTTAATAGTTGTACTTAAAACTTTCAACATATTAAGAATTTAATAGTTCAGATAATATTAGTTCACATCAAGAGCAGAACTTAGTATTCTGCCTAAAGGTCAAAGGAATTCTCACCCTCATTATGTTCACCATAATTAATTATTTTAAGAGTTACTTTTGGAAGTCCTTCATCACCCACATTAAACAACCTGTACTTTCTCTCAAGTACATTATTTCTACATCTCTCCATATGAGCTTAACGAAAATGAATACTCTGAATGAAACATACAAAGCACACCCTTTACCCTTGGTGATATGGTAAAGGAAACCATTCAATTCGGTAGATGTTGGCTCCAGCCCTTCCTTTTGACCCTTACTAGAGAAGGTATTCTCCCTCACCATAACTTTCTGGGTTTCCTTCAAAAATCACACGGCCTATCATCAACCCTAACCAAGTCATCACTGGAAGAATATGAACTGGATAAAAGTGGAAGCTTCATGGTATTTGAAACTAGCTCCTCAATAGTTGATGCATTTGTATTTCAGATCGGTCATAGTATGTTCCAAGACACCATAAAATATTCAATTAAACTCATCAAGATCAATAATGAATATAATAAAGGATAATGAAAATGCCAAAAGGAGCTTCAAAAGGATAATGATAATTCACCTGAAGGATAATGGTTGGAGATTCAAAAGGAGCTTCATGAGGATCACAAGAAATCCCCTCACTTTCTGAGGGACTGTCATCCAGTGATGATGATGGTGACACATCCAGACCAATTTCACTCTATATTACATCATTTTTGCGTGTTGATAAATTATCTGGATCCATTTTGATTTGAACCATGAACCTCTCGTTTCTCTGATGATAACTAAATCTTTCTTCTCAAGTTAGTGTTGGGTATGCCAATTTAATGTTTATATGGTCAAAATCTTTCTTCCAACCCATCCTTACTATCTTATTAGTGTTTTCTTTAACACTTTGCTTTACTTCTTTTAATCATTTAGTTCTATTTTAAATCACTGAACCAGGTCTTGCTGCAACCCAAATTGAATTTTAAAGCAACTTCATCAAAACAGTACCTAAATTTTCAACTCTGCACCAAAAATTGACTCAAGATTGAAGGTTTTAAAAGTGAATTCGTGCACAAGTGATTCTGACACTTTGGTAACACTTTCAACTGCTTTAATTCATCAATTTAAACTTTTCTGAACTCTAATTGGGTTCAAAACCAAACTGTATAACAGATTCACCCTTCTACTTCCTAATTTCACTCAAAATGGAGGTTTGAACATACTATTTTGCACACAGATGTATCTGACTTCAATTGGAATGTTCTAACAGTTTTAAAACAACAAATATGACTTGTTTAAACTGAAAAATAGCACAGAATCACACCAGCACGAAAATGACACCTAATAACCAAATTGTGCAGATTTTGCATCAACTGAACCACCAAAATCAAGTCTGAATGAATCGAAGGACCAGGCACTATTAAAAATGACTCCAAAGAGTGTGAATGCACAAAAATAAGCTAGAATTAGAAGGCTTAGCATGATCAAACTCGAATTAGACCAAACAAAGAGTTTTAGCACGGTGAAAAGCTAGAATTTCAACCAAGGCAGCAGGTGCTTCTGGATTTTAAGGCAACCAAGCTATGCTAAATGCATTTCATTGGTTGTTATGATCTGCCATACCTTTAGCCACCTTCAAAAACATCAACCAAAGTTGTACCAAGCAACAGAATCAACAAAAACCAGCTGAAAACAGATTTGAGGTTTTAAACCAGAATTGAATTTCTTGAACATATTTGAAACCAGAATCAAGTTCTAGTGCTTTAGGTTATATCACCAAGGCTAGAACATGTTCTCATTGCCTTAATTGGTTGATATATAGATTTTCCAACCCTCTGAATTCAAATAAACAGAAAAAGCACGGCAGAAAAGATTAATACTGGAACAAACAGAATTAAAACTGCATCAGAATGTGCACATGACTTATGACAAACTTGAAATTGACAGATAAGGCTGAAAATGACTCAAGAAAAGAAGATTCACCGTTTAAAATGAAAGATAAACATGATTACAAAATGGAAACACAACAACAGTGATTGAACACACGAAATTAAGAAGAATAGAAAAAAATGGAATGAGAACAGTGGATTGAAAACAAACAAAGAACAAGAAACAGAATACAAAAAAATAAGTAGAAAATGGAGGAATTGCTTAGCTCCAGGTGCGTGGATGACCCAAGCTCTGAATACCACTTGATGGCAGCCACTCCCAGCTGGAATCAGGCAAGCAGCAGCTCCAAACCAGAGTAGAACAGCAATGGATAGACACTTAAGAGGCCAAAAAGCTTAAATACAATTAAAAAAGGTATAGAACTGAAGTAGGCACACAAATAGATCCTAAGAAAGGTTCTATAACAGATTAAGAACGCAAAGAAATCGAAATGAGAGTTGAAACAAAGTCTTTTCGAAACTGTTTGATAAAAATCAGAAATTGTTTAATGAAATGCCTCAATGAACTTCAGATTTTTTATTTTTGGTTTTGGAGGCCTTTAAACAGGATTTCACAGGTTATAATGCCTTTTAAAACTTGTATAATGATTCTTTTATTCACTTTTTTCGATTCAAATCACAGAACCTAGCTTTTGCTACAATCCAAACCAATTACAATGCACAATTTTGAAAACAGACTTGAACTTTCAACTTTGCACCAGAAATATTACCCAAAATTGGTGGATTGAGACTCAAAATTACACAACAGTGGCTCTGGAGTTAATCTGAACAGTTTAAAAACTTTGTTTGATGGATTTAGACATGTTCAAACTCAGAATTTACACAATACCAAACTGCTGCTCAAAATCACCTTTATATACTTCCCAAAACTGTCAAACATCTCAGAATCATAGCAGAACGAAAATTGACCTGTAATGACTCAAATTATGCAGATTTTGCATCAACTACACCACCAAAATCAAGTTTAACAGATTCAAAAGCTAGGACAGCAATAGAAATGACAATAAGGAGTGTAAATACACTAGAACAATATGGAAAACAGCAGCTATCAGATTCAGAACTCAAACTTGAAGTTCTAAGAACTTTTGCACAGTGAAAAGCAAGATTTTAAGCCAAAACAGCAAGTGCTTCTGGTTTTTAAGGCAACCAAGCTATGCTAGATGAATTTCATTGCTTGTTATGGTTTGACATACCTATAGCAACCTTCAAAAACACCAAAGAGTGTTGTACAAAGCACCAGAATAAAATTACACAACTGAAAACAGATTCAAAAAGCTTAAACCAGAATTGAAAATTCATGCAGAGTTAGAATCTGAAACAGATTTCTAGTGCCTTTTCTCATATCACCAAGGCTAGAATAGGTTCTCATTGCCTCAAATTAGGTGATATATAGCTACACTTGCATCTGAACTCAATTAAAACCCGAAAATCAAAACAAAAGCAGATTAACTGAAATGAAAACAGTGGAAAAACTGCATCAATTAAGAGCACATGACTAAAGACAAACTGAAATTGATTTTAAAACTAAAATGACTCAAATCAAGAAGATTCAACTATTAAAATGCTAAAATAAACATGAGAGAACACTGAAGACACAGAAACAATGAATGAAAACTCGAAATAAAATGAAAACAGTGAGCACCAAAGCTGAAAACAGAACAGTAAACTAAAAATGAACAAAACAACATGGAAATGGATGTAGATGCACTTAGCTATGGACGAGAATG
Source organism: Vigna nakashimae (assembly GCA_034642375.1). Classification (NCBI taxonomy): domain Eukaryota; kingdom Viridiplantae; phylum Streptophyta; class Magnoliopsida; order Fabales; family Fabaceae; genus Vigna; species Vigna nakashimae. Next base: position 26,002,169 of record CM067763.1, on the reverse strand, counting down.
CCATACAAAGAAGAATAAACGTTATGAATGGTAAAAAGCAGAAATCACAAGAAAAAGACTCAGATTTCACTATAAGTTGTACTAGTCACACCTGGTAACGTGCACGTAATTTATAGTTTCTTGAATTTTCCTCCAAAGAAGAATGTTATTGATATTAGATAACTGACACAAAGATAAGAATTAATGCCAGTTCTGTAAATCTGCATGTAATCCAAAAGTTTTATGAATCTGTACTTGCATTTTCATGATAATACAAATATTTCACCGCATTGTCACTAAAAATTTCTTTTGCAGATTACTTATAACTGTCTAAAGTTTTTTGCTGCACTTGCATGCAATTGCACTATAAATTGCTGGACATAATCAACTAAAGTATCCATTCCTCCGATTTCCAGTTGCAGTTCTTCTTCTTTGTCCCTGCTCTGATCACGAGATGAAAGGTGATGTCAACATTCATTTCTTTTAAATTATTATTATTATCTGAACATATTAACTTGTGAATGTTTTTTTCTAATAGGATTTGATAACTCGGACCATTCTCCCATATATGAAGTGAACTTAAAGCACTGGTGGTACGCTCCGTTAATAATGATTCTGCTCATTTTAGTAGCTGCCATGACACTACTCTGTAAGCGTATTTGTACGTATCTACGTACAAGACACTCACTAGTCGCTGTGGTTCCCGTGGTTCCAGTGGTTCCAGCCGTTGGAGTTGAGCTTCAACCCATGTAACATGGTATATTATAATACTATCATATGAATAAGACTTCGTTTCTTTATGCTCTCGTCTTTCTTCTCTTTTCTATTTCCTTTTCAATTGTACTGCATACAATAAATTCTCTCTTACTTTCTGATTTCTCTCCTCCTTTAGAACTACCATTATAATTACAAAATTCTTATTATACCTAAAACCACAAAATGCAAGTTAAGAGAAATACAAAATCAAAATTTACCTATGCTAAACTAAACAACTATGCTAAACTTACCAAAGGAACTAAAAACAGAACAAGACTATTAATGCAGAATTATGCTCTTGAAACTAAGAATTCTAATTACAACTAAACTAAAACAGCAAAGCAAACATCAATGCCTTGGAATTTGAAACTCCAAAGAGAATTTGAAACTCCATACGGCACACCATCTAATTTTTCTGAATGGTGAAGCTGAGATAAAGACAAGAACAGCATGAGACATCAACTCGATTCTATTTTATATAAGGACTAATATCTGGCCATCTAACGTGCATGTAGTATAATTGAATTAAGATATAATAAAATAAGGCTAGCTACACCGAAAAGGGAAGACCATCAGGCTTCAGTCATGCTTACTAAAACTAAAAGATAATATTATGTTTTTTCAGTATTATCTTTTAGTTTTAGTTTTTTAAGGTTGATGTTTTTTGGTTGATGTTTTTGAAGGTGGCTAAAGGTATGGCAGACCATAAAAAGCAATGAAATGCATTTAGCATAGCTTGGTTTCCTTAAAAACCAGAAGCACCTGCTGATTTGGTTGAAATTCTAGCTTTTCACCGTCCTAAAGCTCTTTGTTTGGTCTAATTCGAGTTTGGTCATGCTAAGCCTTCCAATTCTAGCTTAGTTATGTGCATTCACACTCTTTGGGGTCATTTTTGATAGTGCCTGGTCCTTTGATTCATCCGGACTTTATTTTGGTGGTTTAGTTGATGCAAAATTTGCACAATTTGGGTTATTAGGTGTCCTTTTCGTGCTGATTCTGTGTTATTTGTCAGTTGAAACAAGTCATTTTTGTTGTTTTAAAACTGTTACAACATTTCAATTGAAGTCAGATTCATTTGAATGCAAAATACTATGTTCAAACCTCCATTTTGAGTGAAATTGGGAAGTAGAAGCGTGAATCTGTTATACAGTTTGGTTTTGAATCCAATTAGAGTTAAAACAAGTTTAAATTGATGAATTAAAGCTGTTGAAAGTCTTACCAAAGTGTCAGAATCACTTGTGCACGAATTCACTTTTAAAACCATCAATCTTGAGTCAATTTTTGGTGCAGAGTTGAAAATTTATGTGCTGTTTTGATGAAGTTGCTTTAAAATTCAATTTGGCTAGCAGCAAGACCTGGTTCAGTGACGTAAAATATAACTAAATGATTAAAAGAAGTCAAGCAAAGTGTTAGAAAGGATTCTGAACCGTGCAGGCCAATAAAAAACCAAAAACACCAAAACTGGTTTTCTTTGAGTCATTTCATCAAACACCTTTGGTTTTTATCAAACAGTTTCGAGTTAGAGTCATTTCAACCTGCATTTTGATTTTTTTGCTTTCTTAATCCGTTCTATGTTGTGGTTCTTCTAGAAAGATTAATGATCTCGAATAAGAACCAAGAATGTAGGGAATCCAACGATGAGAATGGAATCCGAACAAGAAGATATTGAATGGAAAGATTTTAAGACTTTTGATTGAATGCATTAAATTTGAATTACATTATACAATCTGTTTATATATCAATAAAACTAACAGAATTAACTAACTCTGTAAAACTAACAGAATTAACTAACTCTGTAAAACTAACAGAATTAACTAACTCTGTAAAACTAACTCTCTACTAACATCATGTATCAATCCCTTCCCCTTAAGGAAGTTCTTGTCCTCAAGGACTGAAGTTTGGGAACTTCTTCTTCAAGTATCCTCAGGCAGTTGATGCTTCCACTTAATCAGTACTTTGGTGACAACCTTGTTACCTCTCTTCACAGTAGCTCTGTCAATGATAGTTTCAGGTTCCTTGATGACTGTTTCTTTTTCTGTTAATGGGCAGTCTATTTAATTGTTTGCCTCCCCTACCGATTTCTTCAATTATGAGACATAAAAGACATTATGTATCAACGAGTTAGCTGGTAATTGCACCTTATAAGCCACAATACCAATCTTTTCAAGGACAGAATAAGGTCCATAGTATTTAGGAGCCGGCTTTGCATTTATTCTAAATGCCACAGAAATTTGTCTATATGGATGGAGTTTGAAAAAAACCAGATCTCCAACCTAAAATTCTCTTTCTGATCTATGTTTGTCTGTTATGGATGGAGTTTTAATATTATTTCTATTTTTATAAAACAATTACTTCGTAATTAATTATCTTCCAATTTGAATTCATATTCATTCATATTAAATTTTTTGAAATAGTATTTTAGTAATTTATTATATTATTCAATTCTTTTTCTAACACATGAATTAAATTAACTATAAGTTTTTTATTCAATTCTCTTGACAAGAAACATTCCTTATTTTCATATTTTATATATTTTTCTCCTTCTAGTCCTTTTTACAATCCGAACAAAATATAAAAATGAGGGAATTTTATCTTTAAAAAAGTGTTGAATACATGGGCATTGGTATTAAACTTGTATAAGAGTTCAATATACGAATATGTCCTTTTCACTTTAAAACATTGATCTAATTTGTACAAATTCATGTTTTTATATATTTTTGAAAAAGTAAAGAAAGTAATAATAATGATTAAATAAAAAAGAATAATTTAAAGTAAATTGTGCTGCTATACAATATGGGTGGTTTACAATATCTTACTGTTAAAGTATTTGTGATTAGTTACCTTTTACTATATGAATAATTTTTTTAATTTTTCAATTTAGAATGTAATGAAAAAAGAAAAAAAATGAAAGATGTATACAAATAATGAGAATTATTTTACATATACTAATAGCCTTTATATAATATTACCAATAATGACTATATAAAAAATAATTATTATATAACAATCCTTTTTAATATTCAGATAATTTTAATATAAAAAAATGTTTTAATGGCTTAAAATAAGAATTAACAAGTTATCACTTCTAAAAAAAAGTCTATAAGTTTGTTCTAACTTACAAGACTTTTATAAATATTTTAATTTCTTTTTATGGAAGACTTTTTGATTTCGTAGGTGTTTCTAGTTTCAACTGACGTGAGTTAGATAAACCATGTAAGGAGACAAAATTATTGGGTTTAACAAGAAGATTGGGAGAACTTAGGATTTCTTTTAAATCCACTCTTTAGACAAACTTTTTAAGACATGTAATTTTTTTTTAATTTATTATTTGAAGGTTTTGAACATGATTTGTAGTCTTCATCACATTGTTTTAAATTACCTGATAGAATAATAAAATTTTTATTAATTACATCTTTCTGTGATGGTATTAGAGGTTAAAGTTTTAAAAATACTGAACACTTTATAGTTATTCGTGGCATCCTGAAATAGTATTACAAAATGCCTTATTAAAGCAATTTGAAGCTAAAAGATGAAGTCTATGATGACTTGATCGAGGTAATGAATTAATACTAAATTAAAACTTACATGAGTATTCGATAGAGAATAATAAACATTTGTTTGTCATCTTATATTTTAGGCAAAGTTAAACGTCACCAAATAGAGGGTTAGTCTCATAAGGCACTATAATTTGTAAGGTGAGGTTTGCACCTCACTTATATATTATATTTTGGTCTTATCTCTAGTCGATGTGGAACTTCCAACATTAATTGGCGATGGATATGAGATGTATGAAATAACATTTTGCTTATGCAATTTTAGTTCACTATTTTGTTTGTTTTCTTTTATATTAAAGAGAAAATAGAGAAGAAAAGATAGATGAGAGCATAAGGAAACGAAGTTTTATTTATATTAGATTATTGGCGTTAGTTACAAACTAACACAGTTAAAGAGGATGTCACATGTGTAGCTCATGAACTTTTTGAAGATTTTATAATTATTATTTTTAATGTTCTTTTTAAAATAAAATGATTTGCCAAATGTTAAGCTGACATTGTGCCACGTAGAAATGATAGTGTGTTGTGGCATTGATAGTGTCACGTGTCACTATCACGTCATGTGTCATTGCATTTGTCTGAATTTGATTCCTATATTTTTATTTTTTCTCAATATGGTCCCTGTATTTTTATTCTGTGCCAATTTAGTCTTATTTTTTTCTAAAATTAAACAATTTTATTCCTCTCCAAATTCAAACAAAATCTAATTTGTACTTAAATCTTTACAATTTTTTTTATACAAATTGATATTTTTTAACAGAAACAAATTTAAAGACAAGATTTTTGAAAACGTACATACCGCTATTTTATTTTGTTAAATCTTCTAAAATGAATTTGTGTGTCAACTTTCTTGAAACCATTTCAAACAAAAAACTATATTTCATTAATCTTTTAATCATTTAAATTTTAAGCAAAACTATATCTCATATATAACAATGTAAAAACGTAAAGTCAAATAGTACTTATAGAATAGTATTTAAATTTTCTAATTAAAATCCAATTAGAATAATACTTAATAAAGTAAACTATGGTTGCAGTCACAATTATGACCATTTTATCATAAAACATAGGTGTAGTAGTCATTTGGTTAGTTGTTTCTTTATAAATTCCACAGTAATTAGGCTTTTCACATAATTGTTTTCAATTTTATATTTTAAAAAATTTAAATTTCACTTTATTAATTTGTTCATTGTTTTTTTAAAAATTAACATTTATATAATCAACTAAATATAAATATAAATTAATTTAATTTTGTTAAAAGTATTTAATGAAAATATCAAATTGAATAAATATACTTATATATATTTATATACAAATTAAATTTTGTTTGAATTTGGGGAGGGACAAAATTGTTTAATTTTTAAAAAAGTTAGGACTAAATTGAAACAAAAATAAAAATATAAGAACTAAATTGAGACAAATGCAATGACACGTGACCTGATACACGTTACCTAATAGCGACACGTGACACTGTGTCACGTAACACTCTGTCATGTCACACTGCCATTTTCACATGGCACAATGTTAGCATGACACGTGACAAAGTTTTTTTATTTTTTTTAAATTAAAAATAAAAAAATTACAAAATATTTAAAAATTTCAAAAACAACCATGAGTTGTCACATGACACTTTTTTAACAATGTTAGTATGAAACTAACAATAAGGACCTAATGACTTCAATTTTTCAAAAATGGGAACCCAATTGAAAAAAAAGAAAAGTGAGGGACCTATTTAAGAAAAAATCACTAAAAATAAGAACTATCAAAATGATTAAACCTGTTATAATATACTGTTATATGGGTTAAAGCTCAACTTTAATTGTTAGAACTATTAGAATCACAAGAATCACAACAACGGAGTGTCTTGTACGTAGATATGAACAAATATAGGTACAAACATTAGAAAAAAAAACCTTGATTTAGTGACGAACAAAATCCATCGGTAATGTTTCGTGTTCGTCGATAATTATCGATGACCTTTGTTTATTGGTAATTATCGAGAGATGGTGGTCGTCGATAATTATCGATGACCATTATCCATCTCTAATTACCAGTGACCATTATCCGTCGGTAATGAATCCAGAAAACAAGTTACATTATCGATAGTCACATAACAAAACAAGGTCAACTCCTCTTACACATGTATATCTCAACATAATAGGTGTTTACAAACCTAAGGTTTAACCTTTTATCATGTCATTCAATAAGTTAAGACTCACACACTAGTGGAGAAACAAGATTCTATGACAACTTATTATGACATGTGAAATCCACCCATCATAATAAGCTGATCGGTGACATTTTCGTAATAAAGGTAAAAATTATTATGACGTACTTTAGAAGACTGGGTGGATTCAGTGTCAAAAATTGAAATTACGTTGAAGTGTATCATAACAGGTGTAAGAAGATCTGTCATAATATGTCTTTTCTATGATGGTTAATTCATCACTTGTCATAATAGGTTAGACGCGGTGACATTTTCGTAATAAACTTCAAAATATATGATTACAGGTAGTAAATCACGTGTCATAAAATCTTTGAATCCCTAATTTCTTTTAGATCATTTTCACATTTTCCAAATTCATGCATCCTCCTCTTTCACGTTCTCCTCTTCACTTATGGTTTGAAGCAAAACTCAGCAAACCTCATTCTTCTTCTTCTTCTTCAATTTTGTTTTTCCTGTTTCTTGGACCAAACCCTAGAACCGTGAGCAATGAAGATTGAGGGAAACTAAAAGTAGAGTTATTGTAAGAATGGTAAAGTGAGGGGAGTAAAGAAGAATGATGTCGCGAGAATGGTCGTTAGGAAGTGTTAAATGGATCCTAGATAAGAGCATCCATTTTGGGTGACGGGGAGAATGAATCCAAGGTTTTTAATGAAACAACAAGGAAAAAAAAGGAGAGAACGTGAGGTAATCTGAACTTCTTAGTTGAACGTGAAAGAGGAGTAGCTTTGAATTTTAGAGCACCTATAATTTTACAGATCTTGTTGGAGTTGAGGTAGGGGAGTGATAACGGTTGAAAACCCGTTATTTTTATACTTAATTTTGACATAAAAAAAACAACCTTTTTTTACTTAGAAACTTGCTTTAACTCATGTTTTTGCTTTAGTTTTGTGAATAAGAGAGTTGAAGGTGAATTTAATAGTTTTGTGTTAGATTCTCTTAATTTTGTAGGTTATTAGAATGATTTGAAAGAAGAGTTAAAGTACCGAATGGTTGGAATGCATAAAAGTCAACCAGAAACCAGAAAAGTCAACTAATCAACCAGAAAGTCAATCAGTCAACCAGAATGCAGAAAAGTCAACCAGAGTGCAGAAAAAGTTGCCAAGTTTTGAAGTGCCGAAATCACCGCTGAGGGCTAAAAATGCAGCCGAGCTTCATTCTGAAGAGTCGCACTTACCGCTGAGCGGCAAAAGTGCCGCTGAGCGCCATTTTTATGGGCTTAGGCTTATTTTATTTAATTTTTAGAAATTATAAAAGGGGTTTAATTGATTTAGGGTAGACATCTTTTGGCAGAACGTAGCAAAATCATACTTTCTTCACCCCTTAGAGGAGGATTTTGGATGCTCAAGCTCCACTCTTCAACTTCTAGGGTTCTAGCTTTCATTCTTTCATTATTTTTCATCTAGTTTCACCATGACTATGGTGAACTAAACCTTCATTATTGTTGGGGAATCAATGTAATCCTTTGAAACTCTCATGTATTGAATTGGTTCTTTAATTCATATGTTTTCTTTCATTAATTGTTAGGGTTTTTCTTCTATACTCTATGCATGCTTTGCTTAACTCATTCAATTGCATGATCATTGATGTTATTTGTATTGGCACATATAGATAAATCTAGACATCAAGAAATTCTCCCAATAGTAATATTGCCTAGACATAGGAATAGGAGGATTGATTGCCAGCTTCTGTGCGATTATAATGCATGAATAATTGCTAGGGAGACAAGATATTGTAAACTAGTGATTAAGAGTAGGCTTTCTTCACCAAGACATTGAGTTTAAGGTAACTTAGAAAGTGACATTAACATTAATGAAGAAGATGAATTCTTGAATACATGAGAGTGGATAGGATGAATTGAAAACCCCAACAACATCATCATTCCATATATTTCAATCACGTTTTGCTTCTTTTGATCAAATTGATCAATACATGCATTCATATTTACTTTTTAGTATATGCATTTAAACCTACAAGAATTCGTTCACAAGTCTAATTTAATCAACAAATCACATAACTGTTTAGTCCGTGAGTCCTTTGGGAAACGATACTTGGTCTTACCATTTATTATTACTTGATACGATTCGGTTACACTTGCCGAGGGTTAACAAGGAGCTAAACCATTCTTTTACTCAATGCAAAACGTGTATGATTACCTTGTAATTTTTGTCCGAGTATGTGTATTTGGTTGGGTTGTGATTGTTATTTTCTTATTTACACTTTATTATATCCTGAACATTATGTTTACATGCATGGCATATGTTTTGAAGGTTCTCATGAATTCTTGCTGTAGGATATACTTGTTGTTGACTTTGTGAAAAGCATAAGCTTGACTGAATATAAGTGTTGCTACACGTTTATGTTGAAGAAATGTGATACCATGTGTAGTTCATGTCCTTAAGGTCTACTTTAATTGCTAGTAGATTAAAAAAAATTGTTAATTGATATCAAAATATGTAATTAGCTAATTGATATTAAAATATATTAGCCAATTTCCCTTACTTGACAGAAGATCAAACCGCTCTAGAACCTAAAATAGCTCAACAAGTGCAGAAAGTAAACCACATAAACATTTTCAGAGTATACTGTTAAGACCATTACCTCTCGGCAAGTGTAATCGAATCGTAGCAAGTAGCAATCCTGGTAAGACCAAGTATCGTTTCCCAAGAGACTCAAGGCTTAGACACTTATGTGATTAATTAATTAATTAAGACTTGAGAACAAAGTGTTATAAGTTTCAAATGCAAAAGACTGAAAAGTAAATATGTATGCATATGATGATCAATGGTAAGAAGAAACAAAAACATGAATTGAATTATATGGATGAATATGTTGTTGGGCTTTATCATGTTCATCTTTTCCACTCTCTTGTATTTAGGAATTCATCATTCTTTTCATTAATGTTAATCCCACTTTCTAAATTACTTTAAACTTGATCTCTCGGCGAAGAAAGCCTAATCATAACCACTAGTTTATAATCTCTTGTCTCCCTAGCAATTAATCATGCATTATAGTGAACAGAAGCTTAAAGGCAACCAGCCATCATACTGCTATCTCTAGGTTGGTAATATACTGTTGGGAGAGATTCCCCAGATCTAGACTTCCGCGTACGTTCCCGTATCGACAAAACCAATAATCATGACATCGAATGAGTTAAACTATGCATGCTTTGAGCAAAGAGGAAAAACTCTAACTATTAATGAAAGAAAGCATGTATCATATAAATGATCTTGAAGAGAAAATTCCATACAAGAGAGTTTCTAAAGATTTACATTGATTCTCCAATAACAAATTAAGTTTAGTTCACCATATTCATGGTGAAACTAGATGAAATACAATGGAAAAATGAAAGATAGCACCCGCGAAAGTTGAGAAAGGAGCCTTAGCATCCAAAATCCTCCTCCAAGGGTTGAAAGAGAGTGTTTTTTCTTTGTCCGAGCCAAATATACAAACCCTAGAACGTCCTAAAGCTTATATACTATTCTAAAAAATACAAAAAAGTAGGCCCAAGCCCAGAAAAGTGCTGCTCAACGGTAGTATCGCAAGTCATTTCTTCCCCTCAACGGCTTTTCTCCCCTCACTAGTGTCAACGGTTCTTGCGAGTGTCGTTCAGCGGTAATTGACGCTGAGCGGTACTTCTGTTTTCTCTTCTTTTGCACTTTTCTTGTCCTTTTCTGATTCCATCTCTATCCCTTTTCACTTCTTTCATCAATTTCATCTAAAAACCTGCAAAAACAAGGGAATCAAGCATAAAACCTGTCCAACTCTATTATTTCCAATAATTCAATAAAATCATGAGTTCAAGCTAATTTCTAAGTCATAAATGTTGTAATTGAAGTTAATTAAGTATAAAAGTAACAGTTTTTCAATTGTTATCAGACCATTGATGAGCAAAGAGTCTTATGGAAGACTCAAATGTCACATGCATCTACAACATACTCGTATGCAAAGGAAAACAAAACATAACAAAAAGACAAACAAAAAACCAACCAATTTGTTCTATTTGATCGGTCAAAATTGAAAAACTTGTCACAAGGATTAATCCTACAGTATTAATTCTTCAGTAAGACGAACTAAATTTAAAATCTTATATGTTCTATACATTTAAAATCTTAACCATCAATGAGGCACTTGAAATGTGGTGTAAAATATCATGAAAGTATACATATGGTCTTCAATAATTTCTTATTATGAACATTATATGAATTACCAATTGATACAAACATATGGCAGCTAGCGCTTTTGTGTGGACTACCGGGCCTTGAACAGAGCAACGATACCAGACAAGTTTCCCATTTCAGTGATAGAAGAGCTCCGGGATGAGTTGAGAGAGGCTACCTATTTCTCAAAAATAAATTTAAAAGCGGGATACCATCAAATTAGGATGGGAGAGGAGGATGTGTGTAAAACAGCGTTTCGAACACATCAGGGCCACTACGAATTTTTAGTGATGCCCTTTGGCCTCACCAACGCACCCTCAATGTTTCAAAGTGCCATGAATAGTTTACTACAACCATATCTAAGGAGGTTTGTCTTGGTCTTCTTTGACGATATTCTGGTGTACAACTCTACTTGGGAAGACCACTTGGAGCAAGTAAGTTTGGTGTTGCACATGTTACAACAGAATGAATGGGCGGCCAATAAAAAAAAGTGTGAATTCAGGAGAAGACATATTAGATACTTGGGGCATCAAATTTCAGAAGAAGGGGTCGAGATGGACACAGAGAAAATTAAGGCTGTCTTGGAGTGGGAAGAACCGAAGAACCTAAAAGCTTTAAGGGGATTTCTTGGCTTAACCGGCTACTACAGACGTTTTGTACAGGGGTATGGGAAAATTGCAAAACCATTAGCAGAGTTGCTGAAGAAGGGTAACTTTGTATGGTCTGATCAAGCTACGGCTGCAATGGCAAGATTGAAGGAAGCTGTTACATCTGCACCTGTGCTGACATTGCTAGATTTTAGCCAACCTTTTCATATATAAAATGTGATGCTTCTGGGGGAGGAGTGGGAGCAGTGCTGACTCAGGGAAAAAACCCAATAGCCTTCTTCAACAAGGCTCTATCGGACAGGTCCTAAGCAAATCGATCTATGAAAAAGAGTTAATGGCTTTGGTAATGGCTATTCAACATTGGAGGCCATACTTGTTGGGACAGAAGTTCATTGTACATACTGACCAGCGGATATTTGCTGGAGCAAAGAATAACAACTCAAAATCAACAAAATTGGAAGGCAAAATTGATGGGCTATGATTTTAACATTGTGTATAAGGTGGGAAGCACTAACAGGGTGGCCGATGCCCTGTCCAGAAGAGGATAAAAAGGTGTGGAAGAAAAGGAACTGCAGATGATTGCTAGACCGTATTGGCAGGACTTTCAAGAAGTCCTCAAGGAGGTGGAGCAGGATGAAGGGTTGAGAAAAGTGATATCCGAAATCCAAAAGGACCCAAATTCGAACACGACTTATACGTTGGAGCATGACAGGTTGTATTACAAAGGAAGAATGGTAATATTCGCCTAATCTGTGTGGATTCCCAAATTGTTGGTTGAGTTTCATGTGATCAACACAGGAGGCCATTCAGGGGTCTATAGAACTTATAGGAAGGTGGCCCAATCTCTGTATTGGGTGGGAATGAAGAAGTCCGTTACTGACTTTGTTGTTGGATGCTTGGTGTGCCAACAACACAAGTACTTGGCAGCTTTTCCTCAAGGGTTGTTACAGCCCTTACCTATACCTCACGCGATTTGGGAAGAGGTGAGTATGAATTTTATTGTGAAGCTGCCAAAATCACAAGGTTATGATGCAATATTGGTGGTGGTTGATCGCTTGAGTAAGTATGCTCATTTTTTGTCACTCAAACACCCTTATTCAGTGCGGACAGTGGCAGAGGTGTTTGTTAAAGAGATAGTGAGGTTGCATGGGATTCCAGTTTTAATTGTCAGTGATAGGGACCCCTTATTCCTCAGCTTGTTATGGAAGAAGCTATTTAAGATGCAGGGCACCCAACTCAGGATGAGTACAGCTTATCACCCTAAAACAGATGGTCAAACATAAGTTTTAAATCGGATTGTGGAGGGTTATTTACGTTGTTTCTGCTCTGAACAACCAAGAAGCTGGAATGCAATGCTGCCCTAGGCCGAGTACTGGTATAACACCAGTTACGAAGGAGGAACCAGATGCACCCCTTTTGAAACCGTTTATGGCAGGGCTCTCCTATCTTTGAGTAGATTTGTACCAGGAGAAACACCCGTGGAGGCGGTGGCTCAAGAGCTAAGAACAAGGGATGAAGCACTTAAGCAATTAAAGTTTCATTTAACTCGAGCCCAAGATTTGATGACACAGCAGGCGAATAAAAATAGGAGGCCAACGGATATTAAGGTGGATAATTGGGTTTATCTTAAGATCAGACCTCATAGGCAGTCTTCCATGCCAGTGAGACTGCATCCAAAGGATTCAGCCCGGTATTTTGGGTCGTTTCAAGTGGTGCAACAAGTAGGAGCAATGGCTTTTTGACTCAGATTGCCAGAATATGCTAGGATCCACTCAGTGTTTCATGTATCCCAACTGAAAAAGGCAATAGGCGACAAGACGGTGGAGAAGGACTTGCCTTCTGAACTACAAGGAGAAGGCCTAACATACTGGCCTGTGAGGATTCTGGACAGCAGGCAAGTGCAGCAAGGAGATAAGCTGTTAAAGCAAGTTCTAGTGGAGTGACACAAAGGAGGAAAAGAGAGTGCAACCTGGGAAGACAGGATCACCATCCAGGATCAATATCCTGACTTCAACCTTGAGGACAAGGTTGCTGAAAAATAGGAAGGTAATGTTAGGAGGTTGAAAGTATACGAGAGACGTAAGAAACGTGAATAGCCTTGGCAGTTAGGAAGGGCAGGAAATAACTTCATATAAATAGTTTTAGAATAAATGTTTTGGACATTTTTTGATTAATTGTAAATTCTAACAGGAATTGTTATACTGTGAGAGAGGTTAGGCTCTCTTTACCTCTGCTATACTGCATTCTGGGTTATTGTTAATAAAAAGAGGAGATTATTCATCAGCTGATAGTGTATGTTTGGTGTATTCTGTGACTGTTTGTGAAGGTTTCTTGAGAAGCAACCTATCACAACATCTCAAAATTTTCTACGTAAAATATTTTATGTCACATATAAACTCAAGCAATACCAAACTTTCACTACACATATTTAATTCCTATGTTTAATTTTTCAGACCAATTATTAATTAAAATCCAACACCAAAAGATCGAAACATATATAACCATACCATTTACATCAATATACCAAAACATTCTAAACCAAATAGAATAGTATTAGTTCAAACGTATTACTAATTATTCTATTTTATTACACCATATAGTATATACCATGTAGTATACTAACCCCTAAAAGTGCTCACAATTTGATAACGCGGGAAAAGAGTCCAATCAACTAAACTCATACAATCATGTCTAAAAAAAACATGTACCGGTTTTATTAGTAACACTAACACATATAATTCAATCAAAAAATACACATGCAGAATAACTTATATACACACATTAATCAATTCTAAATAAAATAACAAAACATGGCAGCTCACAACAATTTATTACGCAAGGGTCTAATCATACCATTCTCATTCTTGCTTATAAGATTTCCATCAGATTATATCCACCTGTACAAACATATTTATTCATTAAAATAATTCACGAGTTCCAATCACAAAATATTCATTAGTTTTCTATTCTTAAACATATATGATTTTATTTATTTATTTATTTATTTATTTATTTTATTTATTATTTTATTTTACCTTTTTTAGTTAATAACCCTGTTCATGTATAAAAATAAAGTCACGACATTTACCAGCTCCAAAAACAATTTTCATAAACTTAGAATTATTCTTCCTCATCTAGCGTCATAAGTTCAGTGCATAGACTCAAGGTCTCATGCAATCCCACTTCTTAAAGTTATTGTAATTCATTATACACTTTACAAACCAAAATTATAAATTAAATCAATTTATGACACTATTTACATATATATATATATATATATATATATATATATATATATATATATATATATATATATATATATATATATATATATATACTTTTCAAACTTCAACCATACAATTATAGCAGCATTCACCCATTGTTCATAGCTATTACATAGCATAATTTAAACAATATAACATTCTAGAATCCAAGTTTCCTCCAAAGCTAGTTCATCACCATGATTTGTTCGTTTAATAATCATTCTAACATATATAATAGCTCATATATTCCTTATGTGAACCGTGATCATAGCATCCCTAGTTATTTGCTATAACTTATAAAACACTTTATTAATAAAATACAAACAGTTCATTTGCCAATTTCATCAGACATTAACCACAATTCCTATTATTTTCCAGAATTACATTATTAAAAAAAAAACACAAACCACAACCCAAGCACCAAATTGTACCAATTTGCTTTCAATGCTATTAATCACTTGGACAAGTTATTTTATAGCAATAACAACCACCATTATGAAATTATAAAGGATACAGTGGAATTAACATAAAAATATTTAAAGTACTAGTATTCATTCTAACCAATTTCAATTCACTTTGAATTTATAATCAATCTGCTATTCTACAATATATCCATTCTTATTTCTAGTAGATTCTTGATTAGTTTAATGCATAGATTAAAACACAGTGACACACTTTCAGATTCATGATTCCCACTTTCACATATATAACGCTTAATTACAATTCAAGCCAAGTTAGTTTCAAGATATTTCAAATGACTAGACTAGTTCCTAATCACTATCAATTCAAATATATACATTATCTAGACTAGTTCCAAGATATGCCACTCCACATTTCAGCAAAAGATAGACAAAGCAAACATTCATACCTTAATATTAACATATATACATTATCCTGCAGTGACCTTTTCAATTTCCAGAGTTTATTCCTTTTAGTTATTTAACACTCAAAGTTAATTCATTACAACCCCAACGTGTACCCCTTATTCTTTTTCCTAATCAAACAACACATAATACACTCATTTGCTTCCCTATTGAATGTATTTTGAAACAGATCATCACAATAAAATTCCCAGAACCCAATCTTAACTATTCATTTATCAATTTCTTTTACAGCAGAACCTTATACCAGAGTGTCATCATACATATAATCATACCATTCAATTCCCATCTTCAATTAAACAATGTAATCAATTATACATAGCATCCAGCGTATCGTAGTGAAGTTACACGTACTGCACCCACCAATTCCTTTTCTATTTATCCATAAATTTTAATTCCTAACCCTCATTCATAATACTCTTTTTATAAAACAGAATACACCATTTCAATCACAAAGAAAATCCCGTGGCAGTATAAATCCCAACATATAATCATCATAACTTTCCAGACCATAACATCTTTATTAACCCATTTCAAACTACAAACAGAAACCTTATTCTACTCATTCTTTTCAGAATATAGATATCCAATTAATATCAGTAAACTCATCCCTTCCAGACCCACAAACCATTTCCCAGTTTAAACATATTATAACCCAACAGGACCTATACAATTTTCCAACCAGAAATTTCTCATTTCACCTTTTAAGAAACAAAACCCAAATACCATTCGCTTTGCACATAACACCCAAAATTGATATGCTTCACCATCTTCGAACAAACAATTAAGAATTTAAATAACTCCCTATATCTTGTTCGATTTTCCCTTTACGGCAACCCTCGGCTCGAATTTCATGTATCTCGCTCTCCCGCTCCTGCGTTTACTCTTTGACTCTCAATAACTTGTTCTCTCAGTGTCTCTCATTCATCACAGATTTCGATCGTCACAGAATGAGCATTTGGTACTCTCCCTCACGCAGCTCTTTCTCTCATGCCTTTGCCCCCTTAGTCTTCGAAGAATAAAAAAAGAAAGAGAAGCGAGAAAAGGGAAATGTCGAAAGAAAGAATAGAAGAAAGAAGGAATGAGCTTCTCCCTCGTGATTCTGTCTCTCACCCTTTGCTTACGGGCTTCGTAGCCTAACCCCAAAAACTAAAACCGATGCCAAAAACATAAAACACAACAAATAACAAAAATAAAACCAGTTTTGTTCCCGTAAGTATCCACAGATGTTCACTGGCCCGAAAATGTGCTCTCACCAGCTACACTATACATTTCTTTCTAAAAAACATATCACTTTTCTTATTAAAATACATTAGTTGCATTACAACATCACATTTAGGGTGTTGCTTCCTCCACCACCACACTTTACTCCCTCCACTACCCCATTCTTGTTTTATTTCTCTCTTTATTTTTTCATTCCTATTTTACCCTTAATAAAATTTTAGGGTTAATATCTTTTAACTTCTAGCCACTCTAATCCTTTTTAATCTCTACCCACTCTAATCCTCCACGCAGCGGGAACTCTTCTTCCTCCTCTTTTTGTTTCATGTTCTTCTTCTTCCTTTTCACACTTCTTCTTCTCATTCTAATTGTGGTATGAGAGTATCGTGGTGGTATGGGAAGATTCGTCCTGAAGGAGGTGCGTAATAAATCCTAAAAAGTAATCGTATAATCTTTAAATGGATGTAACCATTCGTCAACGGATGTCAACATCCGTTTAAGGGAAACAGATGTCGACATCCATTTTGCCTTAAATGGATGTCAACATCCGTTTTGCCTTAAACGGATGGTCACATCCGTTTTGCCTTAAACGGATGTTGACATCCGTTTTTCCTTAAACGGATGGTCACATATTCGTTTAAAAATTATACGTTTATTTTCCAATTACTTTTATTAGTTTATTTTTTATATTAATTTTAAAGATATTTTAATAGTATAATTTATATGTTTTGATGTATTATTTTTGAGAAGATGGATGTGGTGGAGTTGGGGGGTGAGAATCTAAAAGAAAGAGAATGAGAGTCGGTGGTGGGGTTGAGTGAAAAGTGAGTGGGTAGAAAAATAGGGTTTGAATTCAAGGTAAATAAATATGATTAAAAATAAAGTAAAGGTTATTTTTGTAATTAAAAAAAGTTATTTTTGTAATTAAATTTTTTTTAGAGAAGGTTGGGGAGGTGGAGGGAGAAGTGGTGGTGATGGAGGGAGTAACACCCTCACATTTATACAGTAAGTTTTCCTGTGTCTTACACATTTCATCTAAATTCACTTAGTCCAATAAATAAATTATACATCCAACACCTTTTTTCTTTTAGGACCTTCTATTAATTTTTAACATTATTTTTCGTTATCCCATCATACCAAATTGGTGAAGAGCACAACAATGTTAGCGTATGTGTGGATGGTTGAGCTATACTTGCATAAGTCATCACATTGGCATTATCATCTTAGGAATTAAAAATCTGTCATATAAGTCATAATAGAAATCACTGGAGTTGTGAAATCTGATTTTGAATTCTGCACTTTTTTTTATAACAAAGCATATTAATCCATTTATTTGGTATTTTTGAACTGTATATGTAAATCCAATTATCTAAATATTTGCATAACGTTTGAAATATAAATGTAACACCCCAATTTAGGATGTCAAGTATGAGCAAAAAAGTAGATTATTTAGGAAAAATAATGCTATGATACTATACATGGTAGTGAAAATCTCAAAATTTATTTTGTTGTCGTAAGAATAAATAAAAATATGTGGAAATAAAATTAATCCAATTATAATTTAAAATAAAATACTAAATCATAAATCATTTAATTGTTTAACAACTGTACTATAGGATACCTAATCCTCAAACGGTCGACCAATAACCCGAGCGACCTGGCGAGTACCTAACGACAGTTAAACCAATGAAGGACCTTCTCATGCTCATAAGTGGCATACGACCGCATGGTGTTGTCGACCATACGGTGTTGTCGACCACTTGATGCTCGACAACCAAATAGTTGATGTCGCGACATAAGGCACTCGTGCGACAAGTCGTCCACTTATGTCGGCATGCAGGATGATCGACATACAGGACACGATACCGCGATCTAGCGGTTACAGATAAGCAGTTACGCATATTGGCTAGCCAGCGTCGTGAATCACGGAAGTGATTGACTCAATATCAGCACATGATCTGGCAGTTACAACTTCTAAACAGTCAACTTCAGTAACTGACCGGATTTTCAGGTAAACGGTTTATTACACTATTTTAAATATACAATGCACACCAGGAAAAAAGGTACGTTTTTCCCATATAGAAAATTGAGAGAAATTGTTATCGATCTAAGAAAGACCCCTATTGACTTGAGCGTCGGAGTGCCTTTGCAGGTACTCAGCCCATCTTTATACAGAGAAGTAGAGAAGAAAGAGCGAAACAGCATAGTAAGAACGTCACAGAGAAGAAGCAGTCCAGAGTTGTTAGGTTCAGATCTTGGTCTCCACACCCCTACCGAAACAACAACCATTTGAAAACCTAGATAATAATTTCCCACTCATTCTCACTCTACACTACATCAACATCATCAACAACCTGCTCTGTAACATCATCTGCTTTCGTATAAGTACGATATCCGTAGGTGAAAACCACAACCACAAGCAAGGGTGAGCTAACAAAATATACATCAAAACATAGTATAACAATATATGAAAACTATCACAATAGTATAAGCACATATCACCCCTACCTTGCATTATATTCCCAACACAATTTCACATGGTTAATCAAATGTCTAGTCCAAACAAACCCTGTTATCACCATTGATTTTCATGTTTCTGTTTGTACTCAGACCAACCATCCTATTTACCAAAATAGAACTCTCCTATTTATTAAAAGAGTGTTGCTCCCTTCACCACCATGGCATGCTCCTTATACCTCCTCAAATTATTTTATCAAAAGGTTAAAACTTTTTTACTTTTACCACGAATTTTTAATTTATTTCTCAAACCCTAATTTTATCTCATTCATATTCATTGGATGCAGCAACTGCACCTTCACCCCCACATCTCATCTCACGGATTCTCTCCTCTTCCCCATTTCTGTTTGAGTTCCTCTTTTCTTCCTTCCCTTTCTTTCATTTTTGTTAATTGTTCTCTTCTTCACCTTTTGGGTTTCAATTGTTGTTGTTGATTCATGGTGTGGATCTGTTGATTTGTGGTGTATCACAACGAAACAATGAAATAGTGAAACAACAAAGGTAAAGAGGTAGAAGAGCTTGTGTGTTTGTCGCTACATGCATTCATATAGGGGGACCATTAATAGGTTGGGCATAAGTTGAAAAATATTAACCCTAAAAATTAAATTTTACTGAAGGACAAAATATGAATGGGAAGGTGTTGGGAGCAGTCCGTGGTGGGGTAAGGAGCAACACTCTTATTAAAAATAGGGTCTACTTACCAAAATAGAATTCTTTCTTGTTTATCAAAATAGAGCCTGCTTACTAAAGCAAGATTCTTTCTTATTTACAAATATAGGGTCCACTTACCAAAATGGGACAAGTTTGAGTACGACACCAAAAGTACATAAGGAAACAAAGTCTTTAACAATTTCCTGCCACCACAATACTCTCTAATTCATCACACAACCCTTAAAACTCATTCATAATCACTTATTTGTTCCACCCAAGGACCTACGTTCGTACCCATGACTTCTACCCAATGACAAACCACATTCATACCCCACATAAAATAAGCAACTACGACCCATAACTTTTTTAAATACAAAGACCATTAACAACCTATTTTCGATACCCTTTCCTGCACCAAATCTATCATCCATGCACAAATGTCAACATCAACTTATTCCACAAACTATGGCTTATAACTTTTGTAAATACAATATAATATTACATACAAATTTACAAGCACATGTTTTGTACATTTTTCCAAGCCATACAAGTCCCAAAATAGTCCCACGGCTTATGCCCTTCATATATTTATTAACCAATGAACTATGGGTTATTTTACAAGCAAAACAATGTCTCAACGAAAATAATGAATCATTTGACCATCAGCATACCTTCATGCAATCACACACCCTTAATCACTACACTTGAAACTACACAACCCCAAACCCACGTGCACTATAATATTACTTAAAGAAACCATGAATCATAACATGTGACAGCGTAATTACATCCACATGATAGGAGCCTCAACATTAAATAAGGAGCCTATGCTTATAACTAACTTAGTCAAATAATAAATGGTAAGACCAAATATCATTTCCTAAGAGACTCAAGGCCTAAATATTTATGTGATTTCTTGATTAAATAAGACTTGTAAACAAAATCGTTGTGTTTATATTGCGACAAAAAAAACATGAATGCAAGTGTTGATCAATTGGATTGAAAGATGCAAAAGTGATTGATGTAAAATATAGAATGATTATGTTGTTGGGGTTTTCGACTTATCCTCTCCACTCTCATGTATTTATGAATTCATCTTCTTCATTAATGTTAATGTCATTTTCTAATTTACCTTAAACCCGATGCCTCGGTGAAGAAAGCCTAATCCTAAATACTAGTTCACAATGTCTGGTATCCCTAGCAATTAATCATGCATTACATTCGCACAGAAGCTGAAAAGGCAACCAACCCTCCTATGCCTATGTCTAGGTAATATTACTTTTGGGAGAATTTCCCCAGTTCTAGATGCATCCATATCAATAACATTGATGTTAATGCAATTGAACGAGTTAACAAAGCATGCAAAGAGCGTAGAGGAAAAACCCTAACAATTAATGAAGTAAAGCATATATAATCAAGAATCAATTCAATACATGAGAATTTCAAAGGATTACATCGTTTCCCCAACAACAATGAAAGTTTAGTTCACCATAGACATGGTGAAACTATATGAAAATAATGAAAAGAATGAAAGATAGAACCCTAAAAGTTGAAGATCGGAGCTTTCACATCCAAAATCCGCCTCCGAGGGGTGAAAGGAGTGTATTTTCGCCTCTTTCTATCCAAAGATATGACCCCTAGGTCGACTAAAACCTTTTATAGTTCATTACAAATACAGAAAACAGGCCCAGGCCCAAGTCGACAGTGCTCAGCGGTAGATATTGCGCTCAGCGGTAGGTTCGGTTGGCGCTCAAAGGTAGAAATGCCGCTCAGCGGTGACTGCGATACTTGGATTAGCCCTTAGCATTGGCGCTTAAGCGTTAGACAAGGAACTCAACGACGAGCTTGGCGCTTAGTGGTGAAAATGGCGCTGAGAAGTGGCTGTGATTCTTCTTTTGTGCAATTTTCCTTCCTTTCTTGAGTCCAACTCCTTGTTACTTCAACTTCTTCATCCAATTCATCTTAATTCCTGTCAAAACAAGGAAAAACAAGCATAAAACACATCCAACTCTCTTATTTCCACAACTTAAGCAAAAACATGATTTCAAACTAGTTTCTAAGTCATAAAGGGTGTTTTTAATGTCAAAATTAAGCATAAAAATAACGGTTTTTCAATCGTTATCACCCCTTTCTAAACCATTTAGGTGTTAACTACCTTATTAAGGCATTAATGACACTCTAAGATATTCTTAAGGGCACTAAGCCTTCTAACAAAGTTAAATAATGTTCTTGGCCAAATACAAGGCCCAAAATGAACTATATTACACATTTACAAAAAAATGTTCTACTCTTAAAAAATGTTTAAGAGTAGAATCCTTGAAGTTTCATCTTCTTGACCATGGCTTTTATGAGAGGTCCAATGTCCTCTAAGGCTTGAGGAAAGAAAAAAAAGCTTGAAATTCCTTCATCTTCTTCCAATCTCCTAGCCTTAGTTTAAGTTGATGCTCCCTTGATGGATCTTCATTTAGTTTCCAAGATGGATTCCATCATATATTGTCTCAGTTGATTGCCTAGGAGACTCCATTTGCTACATAATTATGTTATGTTATTAAACCATAGAAACATTTTGTTGTTCCATGGTTGTCGTAAAGGACTCCATCACTCTAATCAAATTGGACATGTCTTGATTTGTAAGACGAAGAGGTGACCTAGGTGCCATAACTCTGCCCACACCGAGAAATAAACCATTAGTCTAACAAAAGACAATCACTCAACTTACTAACATAACCAAGATAATATACAACCAAAACTAAGTAGGTTTATACCTACATATCTCCGAAGGAACTATCGCTCTGATACAAAAAATGTAACATCTCATTTAATAGTATAAACTACTAAAAAAAACATTAATATTATGATGATTCATAGTAGTGATATAAAGATATATTTAGAATATTTATATAGTTATCCAAATCAATAACCAAGATAACATAGTCTATATATATCATCATCCAAATCTAAGTTATAGACAAAAGGAAAGTCTTTTAAAACACCAAAGTTACCAAAAGTAGACTACAAATTTTAAATCTCCAACTATAGAATAACATCTCCTTCTACAAGCAAAGACATATATTTACTACCACCTCCTCTACTCCCATCAAATAAATGATCATTGCAAAGAAGATACACATACACAAAAAAACAAAACAAGAAAGGGTAAGCTACTATTTAAAGGAACTTATAATATTAATTCTTCAAACAAATCATATAATACCATATCAAATATTCAACTTTTCACTTTTCATAAGATATATAACAAAAGAACTCTAGACTCAAATAATCTTGATACATGTATTGACATAGATTTTTAATAAAGGTGTGCACCCGTAATAGTATTTATACTCTGCAAAGATATAAACAAGCGGTTATCACCCTACTACTCATGAGGTTAATCTTCTATATTGGAAACCAAGGTCTAGGTAAAGACCTCCTGCCATACTTCACACCTTTCCATCCTCTCCATATGAGCAAACACTAATATGCACATAAACAAACAACATGCATACACCAATATGCATCACAAACAAACACCTTCATACACCAATATGCAATCACACCAAACTAGAATGCATACACCAATATGCACATAAACAAACATGTATACACCAATATGCATCATAAACAAACACCTGCATACACCAATATGCAATCACACAAACTAGAATGCATACACCAATATGCACGAACGTCACTCCCATCACTCTTTTTCAGAGCTTCCCCGGGCAGTTAAACATTACCCCAATGTGTAGTGCTACTTCCCATCACTCTATAGGGAGATTCCCCGGGCAAGTACACAATGTCACCCTCCATCACTATGATCAAGAGCTTCCCCGAACAAGTGCAAGTATACCCCCATTACTCACCTAAAGAGATTCCCCGGGCCAGCACGTACAACATCAATTAATTTGTCATGAGCTTCATCGGACTAGTACCCAACGTCACCCCCATCACTCTTACATAAATGTAAGAGATTCCTCGGACGGTTACACACATCACTCGTGTGTAGGGTTACTTCCCATCACTCTCCCAGAGCTTCCCCGGGCCAGCAACCACAATGCTTACTATCCACCACTCGTTCAATGACACCATCCGACCAAAATACACATATCCAATAATCCTCACAATACCAATCCAACCATACCATAACACCCATATCATATCATCATCACATAATCATCACAATACCAAATCGTAAACAATTCAAGTTCTTCATACATCATGAAACTCATAATCAATTCACACTTAACCATCCAAACGTCATTCTCATACTAATTTGCAATCTCACACAGATCACATAACATTTCCATATCAAACAGATACATCAAACAACTCAAACAGTTTACACATAACACATTTTCTTTATAGCACTTTATTACCCACATATATATAACTCTAACAGATTTGAAATCATCACCAACAACTTTGGAAGGGTCAAAAACCCCCAGAACGATCTAAAGAACATCCAAAACGGACATCCAGAACCCCCAAAACTTTAAAAAAATGCAAGCGAGTTCTTCACTCGCTCCAGCAAGTGGGCTCACTCGCTCAAGCAAGTGGACTGTTCCAGAACCACAAAATTTCACTTTCTGGTTCATCCCAATGTTTCCCTTCGCAATCCAGACCTCCCAGGCATTCGAAACTCATCATCAATCATCACAGATACCAAAAATGTTCACATATATCGTATACATCAATAGATTCATGGTTAAAACTCAAGCACAAATCCTACTTGTGCATACAAACTACCCATAATCCATATAAACCACAAAACGCCCAAAACATATTCAATATTCCTGTTTTCGAAACCGTTCACAGATTCAAAAACATCAAAAGAGTATTTTTACCCCAAAACATAAGTATTTTTAAAACGCAACATATTTGTGGCTTAGAAACTCATAGAAACGAAAAAAAGGACTCAAGGTTAGCTCTCCTTACGATTTTCTCCTTAGCCAACATGTTCTTTAAATATATGTTACAGGTTGACATACCTTGGTGGAATTGCTAGCAAGTATTTAAATGCATCGGGATTGACATCTTTAATTTCTCTCATTACTGTCTCCCATGCTGGAGGGTGTGTTGATGATGCTGCCTTCCATAATAGACGTTTTAGAATTTGGCCAGGAAATTTCTTCCTAAAATTGGCATAAATGTGGCACACACAAAATCTTTGCTCCACACTAGGTAGAAGTTCTTGTAATGCTGGCACAAGTCCCTATCAAAGTAAAAACATGAAGTTATACAAGCTATAATACAAGACATGAAGGTTTCAAAGATAAAAAAACAACAATGGGCTACATTACTCACTTTTTGTTGATCTGAAATATATGTGATTGTTGAAGAAAGCTCTATACGACCAATATCATCAATGAGGAATTCTAAAAACCAAAGCCAACTTCCTTATTCTCCACCTCAACAACAGCATATGCCAAAGAACACATTTTCTCATTCCCATCTCTTGCAATTGTAGTTAACAACTCACCTCCATATTTTCCTTTTAAGAAACAACCATCTAAACCTATAATAGGCCTACAAGACACGAAGTTGTCCTTACAAGCCTTGAAACACACATACATTCTCTTGAATATTGGATTGTCCGTATTAGGTTCAACCTTACCTTTGACAATTGAACCGGGATTAGACCGAAGCAACTAATTTTCATAGTCATAGAGTCTTTTATATTGTTCTTTAAAATCACCTTCTATTTGTTTAAAAGTCATTGCTTTTTCCCTACAAGTTGTAGACCGAGAAACAACAATGTTCCACTTCTTAGAAACTTTGTTTTGGATGTTAAACAAATTAATATTTGGATTCTCTTTTATGGTCTTCTCTAACCTCCCTATTGCATGTGTGCTTGCCTATCATCTTCCGTAGCTGCCACATATCTTCAGCTGCCTTATATGCACAATATGCATACCATGGACATTTTCCTTTTGCCCCCACAACATATGACAAACATTCTTTGATGGAAGCAGCTCCATGATGTGTAGAAGGATGCTTCAAGACGCAGAGAATGGCAGCGGATGGAAGATGACAGTGGATGTTCGAATGCACTCAAGGTGATTGTTAAATTGTCTGGTGGTGTTTGGATGAATGTTTTGGTAGATTTCTAACTCAGTAGGCTTTTCAAAAGGGAAAGGAGCTAGAGGAGTTGCTAGATAACAAAACACAGAGGTGAACTTGAGAGTAAAAGCTAGAAATTGGTAGCATTTCTTTACTTCAATTCAAGTTACCTTTACAAGTGATGAAGCTCTCTATTTATAGAAGAAGAGAGCTTCTAAAATGTATTGTGCAAGTTATTTTAGAGGTGCACGTGCTGTAAAACAGATGGAGGAAGCTTGGGAAACAAGCTATAGTTGCTAACTCAGCAAAGCAGTTGAAGAAGATGGAGTTGTTGTCTTTGGGCGCTGAACGTAGTGCAGAGGCCGTGGGCACCAACCGTCCATTTGTGCTTCTTTGGTTTTCTTACGTGGCATCCTTTTTTAGTTGCATAGACATGGTTCCTCCCTTTTATTAATATTCTACAAAAGCAATGTAAAAGTGTTTAGCAAAGAGAAAGATGACTTAATAAGTAATACTCCATAAGAGTAAGGTAGTGAGTGCTCCTTCTTCCTCTTGGATTCTCTTGGACATGGCTCTTGTTAAAGGTCCTATGTTAAGCTTAGATTGTCCTCCATCACTCTTCTTTTGTCATTTTTATAAAATTTTAATTTCCTTCCATTTTCTACTACATACGTTCTTATAACTTTTGTAAAATCTTTTTTTTCAGGAAAATACGTGCCCACTTCCCATTTATATTGTTCGATACTTTTGGGCATTGAAAAAATCCAAAAATCACCATACCCATCTTTATCATCATCTGTGTTGTCACTTTCAACAACACAGTTCCAACTCTCATATTCCCAATCACTTTCTGATAAACCCCTAGGTCCATCATTTTCTACTTGGTTAGTAGCTTCAAATATATCACATTCCACTTCATCTCCATCGTTAGTCAAGAAATCCTCTTCGGACCCATTCCAACTTCTAACATCATACCCATCAGCATGTACATCAGTCTCACCCTGCCCTCCACACCATTACCCTCTACCTCAACCTGTACCTCAGCCACTCTCTCTCCCTGAACTTTCACATGAGGCTCTACATCAGCCACTGCATATACCTCAACTTCTACCTCACCTTCTACCACAGCATCTACATCAGCCACCGCCTCTACCTCAACTTCTACCTCACCTTCTACCACAACATCTACATCAGCCACTACCTCAACTTCAACTTCTACCTCAGCTTCTACTTCTACTGTAGCCTCTACCTCAAGCTCTACATGACCCACTACTTGAACCTCTGCTTTACCCACTACTTGAAACTCAGTTTCACCAACCTCTATTTCAACTTGCTTTTCAACACCCTCTCTCTCAACTTCTGCTTCACCACTAGGTCTCTCAATTTCTAGTTGAGAAGAGTATTCCAACTCTAGAAGATACTGAGGCTGACACACCATGTGTATAACATAAACGTGAGCTTGACCATTCAACATGATAATAGTTCCAAATAATCTTCTAACAAAGGACCATGACCCAATGAATACCACAACTCCTTTACATTCCTATAACCCATCTCCTTAAGAATGTTTAATATGTCAAAATAACTCCATCAATCTGGATCAATTTTTAAAGTTGTGGTTTGACCATAGTGGTATCTGAATGTCCCATTATTCTCAAATTTCCCCGCATGGTAAAACACGATTTCAACGTCTGAGTTGGCCATCTAAACTAATATAAAAATAAGTCCCTAGTTATTTGAGAATTGGTCGCTAACGACTACTGCAAGTTTATTTTTGATTTTTTAAGGTCATTTTGTGACTTAGGATCTATGTTTTGTTCATGAAACAATAACTTTATTGAAATTAAGGGTTTATGCACATGACAATCAATGTTTTAAGTTTGAAACATTTATTTAGAAGTCAATCTACCTTTCTATGCAAAACTAGTAACCTAAGTTCCCAGTTATTTGAGTAGTGGTTCCTAACGAATATTGCAAGTTTATTTTTTATTTTTGAAGGTCATTTTATGACTTTGGGACTATGTTTGGTTCATTATACACCAATGTTCTTGAAATTAAGGGCATATGGACATGATAATCAAGTTTTTGAGTTGGAAACATTTGTTTACAAGTTAGTCTACCTTCTTGTGCAAAACTAGTAACCTAAGTCCCTAGTTATTTGAGCACTAGTCATCAACGAATACTGTAGGTTTATTTTTGATTTTTTAAGGTCATTTTTTGACTTAGTGTCTATGTTTTGTTCATGATAGAGCAACCTTGTTGAAATTAAGGGTGTATGGACATGATAATCAGTCTACCTTCATGTGCAAAAGTAGTAACTTAAGTCCCCAATTATTTAAGCAATGGTCCCCAACAAATACTCTAGGTTTATTTTCAATTTTTGAAGGTCATTTTGTGACTTAGGGTATATGTTTTGTTCATGATATTCCAACATTGTTGAAATTAAAGGTGTATGGACATGATAATCAATTTTTTATGTTGGAAAAATTTGTTTACAAGTCAGTATACCTTCTTGTGCAAAACTAGTAACCTAAGTCCCCAGTTATTTGAACATTAGTCCCCAATGAATACTCTAGGTTTATTTTCAATTTTTGAAGGTCATTTTGTGACTTAGGGTATATGTTTTGTTCATGATATTCCAACATTGTTGAAATTAAAGGTGTATGGACATGATAATCAATTTTTTATGTTGGAAAAATTTGTTTACAAGTCAGTATACCTTCTTGTGCAAAACTAGTAACCTAAGTCCCCAGTTATTTGAACATTAGTCCCCAATGAATACTACAGGTTTTTTTTAAGGTCATTTTGTGACATAATATGCATATTTTTTTCATATCTGTAATTTAATTTAATTGTAGTCTACCTTCCTGTGCAATTCCCTTTGTAATCTCTAATCCGGAAAGCAAGCCTTCAATCAGGAAGTCAACTAGATTTTCTCCCTTTGTTTTATCTTTTGCTTCCTTTGACCAAAGAAGCTCTTGGCTGGTTGGTCCATGATCTCTTAGCTTTATTGAGTCCTATAAAAGCAAAAATATACAAGTATTTAGTGGTTCGAGTCCTTCTAAGGCTTAGAGAAAAACAAGAAAGAGCTTTTAAAAGTCTTTCTTCTAATTTCCTTTCATATCCTTAGCTTAAGTTTATGCTCATTTGAATGAATATCCATTTACTTTCCTAAATAGGTTTCTATCATTGTGACTAAGATCTAGTCAACTTTACAAAAAAGGAGGTATCAAGATATCTAGTGACAGGTAAATGAATTATGCCCTACTACTTTATGAGAAAGGTCCAAAATATATGGTGATTTCAAAATTGTTATTACCCACATATATGAAGGTGATGTGGGCATTGCTCAACCATTCGAGGTAGATGTTCTTCATTTCACACCAACCATTTGTAATTCTTGGATTTGTGGTATTCATGATGTAAGTCACCAAATATGTGATACCATTATTGTCGACCAAGGACCAAGTGGATCCTAGTTCATGTTCAAAAGTGATAGAAAAATGTCGATCAATGTATCCAAAGGCCTGCACAAGTTGACAGGAACATTAAGGTAACAACCATGAATAAACAAGAATTGAGTACAACATGCTTACCAACTCAGTAAGGTGGATGGTTCCAAACATCCACAAGCACCTTGATGATCCTGGTTGTTGTAGCCATGATTTCAAACACTAGAAAAGAAATATGCAGATAGGTTTGCTTGTTTTGATTGATAATAAGTCTGCATGATAAATAAATAGAGAATGAAGAAGGTTGATGAAGAGCCCGAAGAGAGTTCGTGAAACGTGTGCATTCAATTGATCACAAAAACCAACATTTGACTATTTGACTACTGAAAGCATTAAGGAAAAGGTTGGATCTTTCAAATCCCTTGAATAAAGCATTAAATGTGTTGAACAATTTCTACACCGATTCAAACATAAAAAAATGATATGATGTGTCATCATGTTAATGCAAAATATGAAACAAAACTTTACCAATTTTAAAATTCATTACCTCCAAGGAGGGTCAAATGGAATTACTAAGTTGTACAATTGTTTGACATCCATGACCAATGAAGCACCATCCTTATAAAGGTCTACCCATGAAAGGAGGCTAAGAGGGGTCGAACGTCCTTAACATTTATGCCGACGTCATTGTTCTCTTCCTCAAAACAACCTCCTACATCAGTATAGGCACTACTGTCAAAAGAAGGGGTTGCCTCATTTGGTTCACCTTCTACATATACAGCAAACAGACCAACATGATGAGAAAAACAAGCCTCTTGTCGTTGTTGTCTCTCAACTCCAACCTTCTCAACAAAATTCCTTAACTCGGTATACATTTCTACAATTCTATTTTAGTTGTCTTTTATTTTCTTCATCATCATTTCTTTCCAACCCACCCCAACCTCATCTATAACATCTTATGGTATTACCCTATCATCCAAATGAAGGGCACCACAAATGATTGGGTTCCCACGGTGATGGTGGACCATCCAAGATGCATATAGGACCTCTTACAATAGCCATGGCTAAAAAGATTCGAGCAGAAGAAGGACCACTTTCTACATTACTCCTATGGACAATCCATTATTAATCCTTCTTCTCTTTACTAAATGCATTTATATTGTTTTGTAGGTCACCAATA
This sequence comes from Vigna nakashimae, assembly GCA_034642375.1. Taxonomy (NCBI): domain Eukaryota; kingdom Viridiplantae; phylum Streptophyta; class Magnoliopsida; order Fabales; family Fabaceae; genus Vigna; species Vigna nakashimae. Next base: position 25,971,663 of record CM067763.1, on the reverse strand, counting down.
AAGGTTGGAAACCATGCCTATGCATCCTAGGAGGCTTTCCAAGCTAAAGAAAGCAAAGGAGGCAAAGAAGGGTGAAATTTAAGTGCTTGCCGGATTGAACACAACAGCTTCCGAATTGGGAAAAGCTAGCCAAAGTGCCTTTCGGATTCGCCAGCGTTCAGCGGCACTCACCCTTGTCGCCCAGCGATTGCGGACCAGCTTTCTTCTTCATGGATGTTTTTAATGTTTTTAAAATGGCTAGAGAAAACCTTGCACTCCAAGCTTGAGTAGCGTCCCTAGTACTCTTCTTTTGTAATTGTAGAAACTTTGCTCTTTAGATTTAGAGCTATCCCTTCACCTAGAAAAGAAAGATGCATCTCCATGTAACTTTTAACTTTGAAATGATAAAGAAATGTTGTTGAGTTTACTCCAGACTTATCTTCAGAGTTCAAATGATCTTGTGCTTATTCTACACTCCCTCCTCTAGCTTCCTTCCCTTTTGGAAGGCTTTCTGAGCTTGAGAAACCTCACATACTCTCCAAACTTCCACTGAACCATTCATCGAACACCTGGTGTGCATCTGTGTCTTCATTCTTCAACTCATTTCGCTGCCACGATTATGAGTTTGGAGGAGCTCCCACTTGAAGTGTGGAGCTTCTTCCATCATTTGGCATCAAGAGCCAGCACGTCAACGCATCGCTTCAAGAGCTAAGTTGCTCTTAACTTCATTTTCTTACTTCTATGTTGTGTTGTTCCAGTTTTGTCCATGTATTTGAACTTTTTTTTCACTTCTGTTTTGGCTTAAACTCGCGTTTACTAATGTTGTTCGTGTGCCTTGAGTGTTCCTTTATATTTTTTCATCCTTTTAATCAGTGAATTTTGTTTGTTTCACTTCAATTCAACTTGCAATCTCATTTTCCAGTTTTGTCCAAGTCTTGTGCAATGTGTTGCAGTGTTATTTTTGTCTTCATGTGTTGAATTTGTTTCAACAATGTTTATTGTTTTAATCTGTGTTTAGATGCATATGTAGCAATATATCAATCCTAAAAGGCAATAAGACAATGTCTAGCCTAGATGATATAAGCTAAAGCGTCCAAAAGTTTTCTTCTGTTTTCAAAAAAAATCCTACACAAAATTCAAATTCTAGTGCATATGGTATGATCTGTTTTTATCCGAAATTTTTGCATCTAAAGCTTTGAACAAGTTTATTTGATGATTTTAAACATGTTCCAATTAGTGGCAATTAATCACTACAATGCAAAAAGTATATCTGAGTTGCTTAAAAAATCAATAGCAAGTGTTATATAAATTTCCAGTTGAAGCTTTCACCGTGCTTAATTTCCTTGTTGTGTCTTAGGTCATTTAAAATCTGGTAGCTCAAATTCTGCAACTAGATCTAGTCATTTAGGACTTCCTTATACTTTTAATGGTGCCAACAAGCTTTGCTTCTGTTGTTTTATTAAATTTGTCCAGTTTTTTATTGAAATTGCTGCATAATTGGCTACAACAGGTATCACTGCAACATCTAGCTGTTTTTATGCTTTCTTAATATTTGAGCAAGTGTATTTTACTATTTGAAACTTGTGTGCACTATTGTTTGGTCAAATTTGAGCCAATGTGCAAAATCACTACCTAAACCATCAATTTTTGCTTAAATTTGAAAGTGAACTAGTGATTTCATGATACAATCTATTTCTTGGCTGTTTAAGTGTGTTGGAAATAGAATGGCTTAATTTCTCACACATAGAGGGGGGGTGAATTGGTGAAATATAAAAACAATGTTTTCTTTAAATCTTTTTCACAAAGAAGATGCCTTTAAAAACCTTTCTTGAAACGCAAGGAAAAAGATTTGTTTATGCAGCGAAAATATAATCGATTCAATGCAGTATGCATTCGAATGAATAAAAAGTGCAAGGATAGAAAGATCAAACACTGAGTTTTTATATTGGTTTGGCCAAGCCTACATCTAGTGTCCTTTCAACCACAGGAAGCCAATGCACTGTAATGATCAAGGTTTTTATAGCGACCTCACGTAAAAAATATAAAACCCCTCTCTAACCCTCTAATCAAAATATAGGCATATATAAAAAAGACTAGCAGCAAGAATCTCATCTCCTGTAGTCCAACCCTTTGAGCCACCCTCAAAGTCAAGAACGCAGCACGCTCTTCTTCCTGTAATTACAACAAGGAAACCTCAAACCAATCTTCACAAGATTGTAGCCTCTGATCTTTCTGTTGCACCCAATGTGCAGATTTTGATCAACCTTATTTAGTGCAGTTAACTTGCTCTTCAAGAATCCACAAGTAGATGATCACTACGATCACTTCTTGTTTCTTGGAGCTCTTTCCCTTTTTTTGTAAGAATGCACTTTCTACAAAATATCACAAAACAGTTAGAATCACTAAAGTTCTCATAGAGATCAAGTTCACGTCAATTTATAGATAAACACAATTCAGACGCATTTTAATCGACTTAGTCACTAATGCAGTCGAATGTAACAATTCAGTCAAAGTAGTTATAAGCAATTAATGCAATTAAATGAATGTGCAATTAATGCAATCGACTCATAATAAATGCTTGGTCAACATATTTAAAAATATAGTCATTATAACATTTAACACAAAGATTAACAGAATTTCAAAACTGTAACAGATTTAGTCGAATGCGAGTTGCATATAATCGACTATATAACACAATTAACCAAAGTTTTGAAAAAAAAAAACTCACTTTGAAAATCTCACAGCACATCTTAAAAATGGTTTGTTCAAAGCCACGAGTTTTAATCGACTCACCCCATAATGAAATCGACTTAAAGTTGTTGTTTTGCCACATAATTAAAAGTTCAACATAAGTGATTGTGGTTTTCTTTCAATCAAACATCAAACATGCATTCACCAATAAAATCAATTATATATCACCGTGAAATGCAATGTATCAACACAATCATATTATCAATGCCTTAAACAAATTTATACAATGATTAAAGCATGTAGCATATAAGCAATAGAACATGTAACACATAAACATCACATGTGTTATTAATTATGTTGTCATCATCAAAAACCAGAAGCTCTGAGATTGTAGGTTCAGCTAAACCAGTGCTCTTCCTATCAACAATCTCAACAAAGTGTTTGCACACCTTCAAATTGATGATATAAACTTCCTTGAAGCATCACTTGAGCGGTTGAAACACTTGCAAGCATTTTTGGAGTAGAAACCACCATTTTCAAAGTCATTTTCTGGTGCAATGTGCATTTAAGTGTTGTTTGACAATTTCAAATTTGTAATCTTCATTTCTATATTTGCAAAAGCTGGTTTAATGTTTCCAAATATAATTACATGATCAATGCACTGAAATACAATCATAAAAATCAAGAAAAACCAAGCAATCCAGTTTTGAACCCCAAAACTCCAAAATTCCAAAAATCTGCACTTCATTGGGGACTTTCATCAAGCAGTTTAATGCACTTGATTTTGATCTTCGTTTCTGAGTTTTCTTGCTTATTTAATCTGTTCTAGTGCCTTTCCAAGGTTCCTTTTGTGTCCCTCCTTTGATTCAATGCTTAAAATCAATTGAATTCAACTTGTTAGCTTCCAAATTGTGCCACAAAATTTGTTTCATGAAATTTGCAATTTTGGATTAGCAACTGGTTTTTGTTGACTGGTTTGGTGTTTGCTTTGGTGTTGTGACGTATTGGTGAGGTGTTGATGAGTGCATATTTATGCCCATATTTATGCTTTAAAATTCAAATTTTTGATGGGATAATTGTGCTTAAATGGTTTATTTAAGTGAATTTGTGATGATTGGAATTGTTGGGTTTGGGAAATAAAGAAACGTAAAAAGTGAATTTTAGCACATAAATTATTATTGGATGTTCTAATGTTTATTTGTGCAGCTGAGAATATAAGTTTTATTGGTCCAAATGGCAATTCAAGGCCCAAAATCAGATTTTATGTGGAAAATTCAGAAGGGGCTAAAGTGCAAATAGAGGAAATTTCAGCGTATTTGTGCAATTTTGGAAAGTCAGAAAATCTAAAAGATAAAATTCAGTTGTTGAATTTAATTTGGGAATATCAACAGAAAATATCTTCCAAATAATTTTATCATTATCTAAATCTGTTAGTTATTTGGAAGATATAAGATATAAGATAATTGAGTTAATATCTATCAAATATTCTTTAAAACTGATTTAATCTAATGAATATTTGAAAGATATAATATATCAACAGAAAATATCTTATCAACAAACTATTCAAAGTCCAAGCCCAATCAAGCCTATATAAAGAGACCCAAGGGAGGCAGAAAGAGGGGGGACTTCACTTCATTCATTCTCTCATACTCCTCTCATTTTTCTTTCATCTTGTATTCAACTCCATTCATGGAGAGCTAAGCATCTAGGGCTATTCTGCTGTAATTCCAAGACGGATTCTGAGGTTATGTTCAGTTAATGCAATTGTTTACTTTGATTATTGATTTAAGTTGTTCTCTCTATGTCTTTCATCTCTCTATCTTGTTAAAAGCAAAGATTTTTGCATCATAATATGTTTGAATCTACATGCATATTGATTATATGAGTTTTAGGGTTTCTAGGTTTAAATTGAGAATCTACTTTGATTTAATTTAGAAACTTTCATATGATTAAATGGTTTTTACTATCAATTGAGAATGTACTTTGGTTGGTAGTAATAATTTCAACTATAATCAATTGAGAATTTACTTTGATTGATTAACTTTTAATTTGGTTAAGAGATTTAAGAATAGACATGATTAAACACAATAAAATTTGATTGAGAATGTACTTTGGTTGAATTTATTGTGAATAATCTAGAAAGGTTTTGCATTTGATTGAGAATTTACTTTGGTTAAATGCATGATCGCCCTCAAATTAATTAAGAATGTACTTTAATTAATTTGAAACTTAAATAATAATCAATTGAACAATTATCTAAGAATAACCAATGACGAATCTATCTTGGAAAAGCAGTGGAATTAGTCTATTTAATCATAACTATTTTTAAGTTTATTATTTGCTCTTTAAACATTCTTCAAACATCATTTTTATTCATAAGCATTACATAGCATAAGAGTCAGATATTCAAAAGCAATTCTGTGTTCGTTGGGAGACGACTCAGGGTTACTTTAGCCCTATCTACCTTCTTGAATACTACTTGGCAATACTGATGTTGCCTTGAAAAGTAGTATTAATTTGATAGCTTCGACGACAACTTATCAAATTTGGCGCCGCTGCCGGGGAATACGGTTAGTATTTTGAATATTTAATTCTTATTTTTATTTTTATTTTTATTTTTATTTTTATCTTTAGTTTTTTTTTTACACACATACATTTAATTTAAATTGAGTTATCTTGTAGCCTTTAGTCATTCTTGTTTTAGAAAAAATCTTTGTTCTTGTTTTTATTAAGAATTTCTTTTGAGAAATACTTGAGGCTAGTTTGAATACACTCTGGCTAGGAAAGACTTGGTACTTAAGTTGTCCATTATGACGCACCTCTCTTTCCTGGGAGTGGATCCAACAAGTCTCTCTTATCTCTTATTTGAAATCTTTCTCTAAAGCAAGAACAAAAGAAAAAGAGAAGTCAAGAGAAACAACTTCAAACAGATTACGTAGTGCATGACCAGAGCTAACCCGGGAGAATTTTATCAAATTAACCCGGAAGTCGAAAGAAATTTGCGTAAGCTGCGGAGAAGATTGAAATTTGGGTGTTCTACTGAGGGAACACTTCCTACATCTGAAGTCATTCCACCTTCATCATCTCCAATCACAAACATATCATCCAATCCTTTACCTGATCCTAACCCAAACAATATGGCACAAAGAACCATCAGACAGTTAGCCACCTCCCACAATACAGCTATCCGAAGTAACATTGAATATCCTAATGAGGAGTGGGAGTTGAGACCTGACCTGTTAAATGCCTTACCAAAGTTCAATGGGTTATCAAGGGAGAATCCACACAAGCACTTGAGACAATTTCACATGTTGTGTGAAAACTTTAGATCTCCCAGGATCACAATAGAGAGCCTTAAAATGAGAGCTTTTCCTTTTACTCTTCAAGGCGCAGCTCAAGATTGGTGGTATTATCTCTCTGCACGAATTACAAATTGGGAAACTATTGAAAGACTCTTTCTTGAGAAGTATTTTCCTGCATCTAGATTATCAGCTATCCGTAGAGAAATTCAAGATATAAGACAGAGAGATAGAGAGAATCTTAGTGAATATTGGGAAAGATTCAAGAAACTATGTTCTTCATGCCTTCAACTCCAAATGGAAGATTTTATTCTAAGCTTTTATGAAGGCTTAAGTCCTACTGATAGGTCATGGGCAGATGCTGCAAGCGGAGGATCTTTCTTAGACAGGTCACCAGAAGATGGTATAGATCTAATAGAACGAAAGGCAGTAGACAATCAACAGTATGGCACAAGAGAAAATTAAGTGACTTTGTTGAAGGGAGTGCATGAAATTGATAATGGTGCAGTTGATGGAAAGAGGATAGATGAAAGATTGAATAAGCTAGAAAGCAAACTCGACGAGATTGCAAGTTTGTTTAAAACCTCAACTCCACAAATTGCTAAGAAGTGTGGAATTTGCATTTCAACTAACCATTACACTGATGAATGTCCTAGCTTGGTGGAAACTACTGTGGGAAACTCATCTCAAGCTTTTGCTGCAAACATGATTGGAGGAAATAGACCATACCAGAATTATCATGATTTGTCCTCTAATAGGTATCAGCAGAACAGACAACCTTATGTTCCACCTCAACAAAGGCAGCAATCTCAGCCTGAAATGTCAATGCAAGATTTCATGAAAACAATAGTTGAGCAAAATTCAGAAATAAAGAAATCAATTGTAGAGTTGACTCAGAGGGTGGAAAAATTAGAGGCTAAGGAGTCAAATAAACTACCTGCACAAACAATAATCAACCCGCAAAATGTAAGTGCTATTACTTTGAGAACGGGTAAGCAAGTAGAAGGCTTTGAAGGAGCCCAAGAGGATGAAGATAAGGAGAAAGAAGGAGCGCAAATTGATGACAATGGAGGACCAAGTGAACCATCACCGGAGACTACCACTGATAAATCCAGGTTAGTATCCTCTAACTCTTCTTCTAAAAATTCTTCTTCATCTTATTCTCCACCTCCTCCGTATCCAAATCGATTGAAACCGAAAAACAAAAAAATGGAGGAATTAGACCAAGAGATCTTAAATACTTTCAAAAAGGTGGAGATCAACATTCCCTTGCTAGATGCTGTTAAGCAAATCCCTAAATACGCCAAGTTTTTGAAAGAAATTTGCACAAATAGAAGGCGTTTTAGGGATAATGAGGTTGTGAATTTGGGAAGAAATGTGTCAAGCTTGATTAAGAAGCATATTGAAATACCACGAAAATGCAAGGATCCAGGTATGTTTTCTGTTCCATGTGTTATTGGAAATTCAAAGTTTGACAATGCCATGCTAGATTTAGGGGCTTCCATAAATGTAATGCCTTTATCAGTGTTTACTTCTCTATCTTTGGGACTTCTTAAGACTACTGGTGTGGTCATTCAACTGGTCAACCGTAGCACAGTTAACCCTGCAGGTGTGCTTGAGGACGTCCTTGTTCGAGTAGACAAGTTAATTTTTCCTGCAGATTTCTATATCTTGGACATGAAGGATGATGAAGGAATCAGTCCAACAACTATTATCTTGGGAAGACCTTTCATGATGACAGCACGAACCAAGATAGATGTGCATGCAGGATCATTGACAATGGAGATAGGAGACGAGAAGGTGCGGTTCAACGTGTTGGAAGCTGGGAAGCACCAGATTAAAGATCATTCTTTGTTTTGTATTGATTTATCAAGTGATGTTGTAAACAGTTTTTCTTTTTCAAATATGTCATCCCTAATTTTGGACGAAAAAGGAAACTGTAAAGCAGGTGATATTGAGGACGCGATATTAATAGATGATACCTCAGTGGCGTCCGAGTGTGATGTTGAGGTGGCTGAGATGACCTTAGGCAGTAAAATTTTGCCATCTGTGGTGCAGCCACCAATTTTGGAGTTGAAACCTTTACCATCCCATTTAAAATATTCTTATCTTGAGAAGGATGGGAAACTCCCTGTTATTATATCTGCATTGCTTACTGATGAGCAGGAAAAACAGCTATTACAGGTTATTAGAGACCACAAGAGAGCAATAGGCTGGAGTTTAGCAGATATTCCTGGTATTAGCCCTTCTTTTTGCATGCATAGAATACTTTTGGAGGAGGATGCTAAACCAGTGAGACAACCTCAAGGAAGACTGAATCCTCAACTGATGGGGGTTGTAAAGAAAAAGGACACCAAGTTGCTACAAACAGGTCTTATTGATAAGTGTGAAAAAACAGATGTTTTGACACTTATAAAGGATCTCAATTTTGTAATTATTCATGTTATTACTCAGTGAAAAGTCGTAATAGGAAGTAGATTGTGTCGTAAATTATTGTTCAGGAAAAGTTGTACAAAAGTGAATTTATCAGTCAATTCTCGCATAGCAGAAGCAAAATTCGCAGAGCCAGGAGAATCCATTCGCACAGCGCACCACAATTGGTTCGCTGAGCGAATAATGCCAGTTGGATATTTCAAGTTTGGAATTCGCACAGCGCACCAGAGGCTGTGCGCTTAGCGAGTTGGTGCAGTTGAGTGCTGAATTAATTTTAATTCGCACAGCGAATTTGCTTCTGTGCGCTGAGCGAATGGAGCAGTTTTATGAGAAATAAACTGTCTCTTAAAAGACGTGCTTTGGAAGAGAGAGGGGAGACTGGAAAAAAAGAGAATTTGGAGAACTGCTCTGGAGATCATCACGAGACCTCTCTGAAAACATCAAGACTGCACATCATGCAAGGAATTGCTGAAATGAGTATGTTTGTGATGTCTAGGATAGGCTAAACTTTTATTCGTTGGAATTGACTGTAATGGCTGACATTTGATGTAATCTTTCCTGTTCAATATAAATGGTGTTCGTATGCTTTTCTTGTTTACTTTTTATTTTATTTTACGGAAGTAAAATAAACTTGATTTTATATTTAAATTGTACTGGAAAGTAAATTTGAGTATTAACGCAAGAAAAGCAACCAGAAGGAAAGATGCTAGGAATAGTTTCAATTCTCCTGGTCATCAATAACATCGTTCTTAATGCAAAGTTTATGTTTAATTACTTAAGGAATTAATAATTGAACATAATTCTTTAGAACTTGTTTTAAGGAATTAAACCAAGATACTGTGATGTTGATGTTCGAACGCAAGTTATATTGTTCAGAACAGTTACTGTAATGTGGTCATGAAGTCAATTCCAATGAAGCTTTATTTAAATTTTAATTTCCATTTTTAAATTGTCATCTAGTTGCTACTGTTAATTTACTTTTATTTTGTTGTTCAATTGATTTTGATAAATAAATTTTAATTGAATAACGTAACACAAATTCCCTGAGGAGAACGATACTTTACTTATCACTGTATTACTTGTAACGATTTGGTATACTTGCCAAAAAGTTATCAAGTTTTTGGCGCCGTTGCCGGGGAATTTGATTGTTTTGTTATTTCAATTAGTGGTTTATCAATTTCAATTTTGTTCCCATCTCTGTAAATTCATTGTTTTAGTTTTCTGTGTATCTGTATATATAGTGTTTTGTTCCTGTTGTTATTTCTTGGGTTGGTCATTGGAGATTTTTGTTCTATATGCCACGCAGAACAAAATCTGAAGATTTATTGTTTGATTCTGAGATTGAAAGGACAGCCCGTAGAAATAATAGTAGGCGTAGGAAAGAAAATAGAAAAAAAGAAGTTAGAGAATCCAGCTTATCTTCAAACGCTTGTTCTTCATCTGACAAAGAGGGTAAAAAGATGGAGGAAAACGGTGAAAATGAACAAAGAAGGCGTACGTTGGAAGATTATGCTTCAGTTTCTGTACCTACATCTTTCAACAGTATAGCCAAACCTGTGATAATTGTGGCTAACATGGAAATGAAGCCAGCATTGATACATCTTGTTCAAAGTAATCAGTTTTCAGGATTGGCACACGAAAATCCCTATGATCATCTGGCAACTTTTAATGAATATTGCAACACTGTGAAAATGTTGAATGTGTCAGAGGAGGCAATCAGACTTAGTCTTTTTCCATTTTCCTTGGCAGGCAATGCCAAGAAATGGTTAAATTCTTTTCCTGAGAGAAGTCTGACAGGTTGGGATGACGTTGTGTCAAAGTTTTTGCAGAAGTATTTCCCTCAATCAAAAATAAACAAAGGCAAGCAAGAAATATCCTCTTTCCAACAAGAACCTGAAGAGACTTTGAGTCAGACATGGGATAGGTTTAAGGGATTGTTAAGAAAGACTCCCATTCATGGATTTGATGTCCCCACTCAATTGAACTTGTTCTTAGGAGGTTTAAAATCTCACACAAAATTGATGCTAGATGCCTCAGCAGGAGGTAATATTAGGTGGAAGACACCTGATGAAGCTCATGAAATTATTGAAAATATGGCATCAAGCGACAATGATGTTCAGGGTGAGAGAGGACAAAGTCAAAAGAAGGGAATGTTTGAGTTGCAATCCCAAGATGCCTTATTAGCCCAAAATAAAATTATGACTCAACAGCTTGAGTCTCTGATGAAAAAGGTATCACAATTACAGATTCAAAATGTATCACAGGCACAACATACTGTGCAAGGGTGTGAACTGTGTGGTGGAGAGCACCAAAATGGACAGTGTGCTATTCTTACCAATGCTAAGGAAGAGGTCAATTACATGGGAAATCAAGGCCGTTCTGGTAATTTTGGAAATTATAATCAAGGATGGAGACCTCATCCTAGCATGGGTCAGGCTAGTTCCAGTAGACCACCTCCACAGTTTCAACAACAACCCACTCTTTCTGATAGGACATCAAAACTGGAAGAAACTCTTCAACAATTTATGCAGATGTCCATATCAAATCAAAAGAGCACAGATGCATCTCTAAGAAATTTAGAAGTTCAAATGGGTCAGTTGGCCAAGAAATTGGAAGAGAAGCCTGTAAATACATTTGGAGCTAACACTGAACCAAATCCAAAAGAGCACTGTAAAGCTATAACAACAAGAAGTGGTAAAGTGTTAGAAAGTGTAGTTGTGAGGAAAGAGGATCAGGAGGAAAAGTTAAATGAGGAACAGAAAGATAAAAGAGAAGTGGAAGAACAGACTGTTGAAGAAGAAGAAGTGGAAGAGCAGAAAGATGAAAATAAAAAAATTGAAGAGAGCCAAAAAGGAAAACAGATTGTGAATCCTTTACCGTACCCAAAGACATATTCTAGAAAGGAAAAAGAAAGTCAATTTTCTAGATTTATGGCTCTCTTCAACAAGCTGGAAATTACAATTCCCTTTTCTGAAGCACTTCAACAAATGCCCTCTTATGCTAGATTCATGAAAGATATGTTGACTAAGAAGAGAAAGTATATTGAGGAAGAAACAATAGAGGTGCAAGGGAACTGTAGTGCCATCATCCAAAAACTTCTACCACCAAAATTCAAAGACCCTGGAAGTTTTACTATTCCATGTACAATTGGAAAACTCCCTGTTGGAAAAGCATTGATAGACTTAGGAGCAAGCATTAATTTGATGCCTTTGTCTATGTTGAAGAAAATAGGAGACATGGAAGTAAAACCAACAAGGATGACTCTACAATTGGCAGATAGGTCTTTAAAATACCCATATGGAGTTATTGAAGATGTACTGGTGAAAGTTGATAAGTTTACTTTTCCAGTAGATTTTGTTATTCTTGACATGGAGGAGGATACTGAAGTCCCCCTTATATTGGGTAGACCTTTCATGAAAACTGCAAGAGTCATAATTGATGTTGATGATGGTCATTTGAAGGTGAGGCTACATGATGAAACAGTAACTTTTAATGTTGTGGAGGCTATGCAACATTCAAAAGATAAAGGGAACTGTTTCAAAGTTGAAGTACTGGATGATGTAATTGAGACTGTAAAAAATCAGATGTATGTGAAATCTCCTTTAGAGCGTGTATTGGTTGATGCTTGTGAAGAGCTGACTGTTGAAGAAGAATCTGAAGTGGAGGAGATTTCACAAAATCTAGAAAAATTAAAAGAAGAGAAGTCCACTGATGTGAGAGTGGAAAAATTGGAAAAGGCTGACTTGGATGATCAGGAAAAAATGGAATTAAAAATGCTACCTGATCATCTCAAGTATGTGTTTTTAGAAGAAAATTCTAAGAAGCCTGTGATCATAAGCAATTCTCTATCAAACAGTGAGGAGGAAAAATTAGTGAAAATTTTGAAAGAAAATAAAAAGGCAATAGGTTGGCACATCTCTGATTTGAAAGGCATAAGTCCAACCTACTGCATGCATAAGATCATGATGGAACAGGATTATAAGCCCATAGCACAACCACAGAGACGGTTGAATCCTACTTTGAAAGAGGTGGTGAGAAAGGAAGTGCTTAAATTGCTTGAAGCAGGAATGATTTATCCTATCTCAGATAGTGCTTGGGTGAGTCCTGTGCATGTTGTTCCAAAGAAAGGAGGTATGACTGTTGTTCAGAATGAGAAAAATGAATTAATTCCTACAAGAACAGTCACAGGGTGGCGAATGTGCATTGATTATAGAAAATTAAATCAAGCCACCAGGAAAGACCATTTTCCTCTCCCTTTCATGGATCAAATGTTGGAAAGGCTAGCAGGACAAGCTTATTATTGTTTCCTGGATGGGTATTCAGGATACAATCAAATAGTAGTGAATCCAGAGGATCAAGAAAAGACCGCTTTCACTTGTCCCTTTGGTGTGTTCGCATACCGAAGGATGCCTTTTGGTCTCTGTAATGCTCCTGCTACATTCCAGCGTTGCATGCTAGCCATCTTTTCTGATTTGGTAGAGAATTGCATTGAAGTCTTCATGGATGATTTCTCAGTTTTTGGAAAATCATATGACTTATGCCTAGAGAACCTGGATGTAGTTTTGAAGAGATGCATTGCCACGAACCTTGTTCTGAATTGGGAAAAATGTCACTTTATGGTTCGTGAGGGAATTGTCTTAGGACATAAGATCTCATCCAGGGGAATAGGTGTGGATCAAGCAAAAGTTGATGTGATTAAAAAATTACCACCTCCTATGAATGTCAAAGGGGTAAGGAGCTTTCTTGGACATGTTGGTTTTTACAGGAGATTCATAAAAGATTTCTCCAAGATAGCTAAACCCCTTTGTAATCTGCTTGTGAAGGACACTCCATTTGAATTTGATGGGGAGTGTCAGAAAGCTTTTGAAGTCTTGAAAGAGAAGTTGATATCAGCCCCTGTTGTAGTCACACCAAACTGGACTCAAAATTTTGAGTTAATGTGCGATGCTAGTGATTATGCTATTGGGGCTGTTTTGGGACAGAGACGTGGCAAGATTTTTCATGTTATTCATTATGCCAGCAAAGTTCTGAATGGGGCACAATTGAATTATGCTACCACTGAAAAGGAATTTTTGGCAATTGTGTATGCTCTGGAAAAGTTTAGACCTTATTTGATAGGGTCTAAGGTTATCATATATACTGACCATTCGGCCATCAAATATTTACTGGCAAAATCTGACTCAAAGCCACGTCTCATAAGATGGGTTTTAATGTTACAGGAATTTGATTTGGAAATCAAAGATAAGAAGGGGAGTGAGAATGTGATTGCTGATCATTTGTCTCGCCTTCTTAATTCTGAGGTAACTGATAAAGAGGGAGAAATAAAGGGAGAGTTCATTGATGAGCATCTGATGCTCATTCAACAGAGGCCATGGTTTGCAGATATGGCTAATTTTAAGGCTGCAGGAATTCTCCCTGATGACTTGACTTGGCAGCAGAAGAAGAAGTTTATTCATGATTCCAAAGAATATCTTTGGGATGATCCTTATCTCTTCAAACTGGGTGCTGACCACTTACTTAGGCGGTGTGTTACAGCAGAGGAAGCTGCTGGAATCCTATGGCATTGTCATAATTCGCCATATGGAGGTCACTTTAATGGAGAAAGGACTGCCGCCAAAGTGCTTCAATCTGGTTTCTTTTGGCCTACCTTGTTCAAAGATGCACATGCTCATGCTAGAGGGTGTGACAGATGCCAAAGAACAGGAAGCATATCAAAGAGACATGAGATGCCACTGCAGGCAATTTTAGAAGTTGAAATATTTGATTGTTGGGGAATGGACTTTATGGGACCACTACCTTCTTCCTACAACAACGAATATATTTTAGTAGCAGTGGATTATGTCAGTAAGTGGGTAGAAGCTGCAGCATGCCAGAAGAATGATGCCAAGACTGTTGTCAAATTTCTCAAGAGGCAAATCTTCTGTAGATTTGGTGTACCTAGGATCCTCATAAGTGATGGAGGATCACATTTCTGTAACTCCCAATTGGCAAAGGTCTTGAAACATTATGATGTGAGGCATAGAATTGCTTCACCGTATCATCCACAGACCAATGGTCAAGCTGAAGTCTCCAATAGGGAGATAAAAAGAATCCTGGAAAAGACAGTATCATCTTCAAGAAAGGATTGGGCAGCAAAATTAGATGATGTCCTATGGGCTTATAGGACTGCCTTGAAGACTCCTATAGGGCTAACACCCTATCAATTAGTCTATGGCAAGTCATGCCATCTCCCTGTTGAGATGGAACATAAAGCATACTGGGCTTTAAAATTTCTTAATTTTGATGCTTCTTTGTGTGCAGGTAAAAGAAAGCTTCAATTGCAAGAGCTGGAGGAGATGAGGTTGACTGCTTATGATTCATCAAGAAAATACAAAGAAAAGATCAAGGTGTACCATGATAAAAAGCTGATCAAGAGAGATTTTCAACCTGGACAACAGGTATTGTTGTTTAATTCAAGATTCAAATTGTTTCCAGGTAAGTTGAAATCTAAATGGTCTGGTCCCTTTGTGATAAAGGCAGTCAAGCCTTATGGTGCTATTGAACTAATGGATCCAAATTCTGAGAATTCAAATAGAAGCTGGATTGTTAATGGCCAAAGATTGAAACCTTATTTGGGTGGTGAGGTTAAACGCCTCACCACAATTAATAAATTGTCTGAGCCATGAGATTCTGGGTCAAGCTAGTGACGTTAAAGAAGCGCTTGCTAGGAGGCACCCTAGCACATGTTTGTATATATTTGTGTTTGTTGATTGTTTTTCTGTAATGGTTAAGTTTGAGTGTGGAGAGGAAGTGCAGAGATGCTTGATGAATGAGTTCTGACGCTCTATTCGCACAGCGCACAGCTGAGGTGCGCTATGCGGCTAGATGATTTTATGAAGCAGTGATTTATTCGCACAGCTAATTTCATGCGCTCTGCGAGAGAGAAAAAGAAATTGTTTTGAGATTGAAGTTCGCATAGCGATTACATTCGCTTTGCGATTTAAAAGTTTAATTTTTCTCTTTGCGACAGTATTCGCATAGCGCATTTGATAAGCAAGGCGAATAAAATCACTAGAGCATTTTGAGTGATTTAATTCGCATAGCGCACACTTTGCGCTATGCTACATAAAGTTGGGAGTGAGCTCTGTCAAAATTCGCACAGCGAAATTTTGCCCAGAGCGAATTAAAGGAGTGTGATCTGAGTGTTTTAATTCGCATAGCGCATAGCTGAAATGCGTTTTGCGAATTGTGTTTATATAAAAAAAAAGTGACTTTCACATAGCGCATAACCCTGGATGCGCTGTGCGAAAGCTAAAAAAATTCAAAAAAATAATAAAATATCAAAACGTGTGTCAGTGTGCATTAATTGCACACCGATTCGCATAGCGCACACCCCTTGGTGCGCTATGCGAATCTACATTGCGAAGGGTTATTTCAAAAAATAACCTTTCACAGTTTCACATTTTCACTTTCACTCCAAATTTGTATCTCCCAACTCTGTCTCCCTCTTCATCTCTTCCATTTTCGCACAGCGAACGTATCCTTCCTCTCTGCAAATTTCTCCACTTTATCTCCATTGCCACCATTTCACTTTCTGCTTTGCTTCAAGTGTCTCTTCATTCTCTGATCTTGGTCACTCTACACAGGTTTCACTCCTACTCCCTTTGCTGCTCTGTTTTTAATGTTCATAAGAGTATAATAGGAGTTTTGGTCTGATTAGAGTGTTCTCTTGAACCCCTGTGTGCATATACATTTTCACGTACCATCTGTTTATGCATATCCATGACTATCATTTGATCTCTGATGGATGTCCTCTGCACTGTCTCTCGCTAGGCGACATACTCGCATAGCGAATTAGAGGTCTGGTTTTTTGAACATGAAATTCGCCTGGCGAGAAAGTCGCAAAGCGAATTATAGGTTTAAATTCTGATATGAAATTCGCACAGCGACTCTGTTCGCATAGCGAATTGTTCCTGAGCGAAGACACCTATTTAGCATAATTCGCATAGCGACACATTCGCATAGCGAATTACTCTTGCCAGCCGACATCAAAAGTGAAAATTCGCATAGCGCACACTGGCGCATAGCGAATTCCATCTGCCAGCAACTGTGTTTTGACTTATTCACTTGCTCTGACCACTTTTCCACAATTGTTTGCACTGTGCATTATTTCTTGCAGATGGCCCCTCCCAAGAGCACACAAGAAAAGAAGAGGAAGACTACCCGAGGGTCTTCTTCTAGATCCCAACCTTCAGAAACCCAAGAGGAGAACCTTGTCCTGAATTATGATCAGGACCGTTTTATATCAGAGGCACATTCTGATAGGTTTCATCAGGTTATCATGGGCAGGGCATTATTACCTGAGAGGAGGGTTGAATTGAAACCTGGAGAGTATGACCATATCCAGGAAGAATTGGAGAAGAGAAGATGGAATTTTGTCTTAGCCAGTCTTCCAGATGAGATTGATGAAGTCCTGGTTAAGGAATTTTATGCAAATGCTTGGGAACCTGATCACTCTCAGCCTCACTCTAGAGTTTCAAAAGTGAGAGGCAAGCTAGTACGCTATGATCGCAGATCAGTGAACAGGATTCTGAATACACTGATGTTTCAGCCGTGCCCTCTAGGTGCTTTTATGTCTAGCTATCCTGATCATGACCTTATTGCCTCCACTTTATGCCTTCCCGGATATGGCTATCAGCTTGGCACTAGTGGGACACCAGTGAGAATATTAAGGAAACATTTGAATTCACTGGCCACTATCTGGAGTCTCTTCACATTCACCAACATCTGTCCCAATTCTCATACTTCCGACATCAATCTGGAAAGATCTTATATGGTATATGGCATTATGACAGGGATTGACATGGATGTGGGAGCTTATATCTCTCAGGAAATGGCACTGATTGCTGATAATGAGACCTGTAAGCTTGGATTTCCTGCCTTGGTGACAGCATTGTGCAAGGCCAGTGGAGTACCTGGAGTTTCTGATATCACTTTGAAACTTCAACCCCCTCTCAACAAGAAGTTCTTTGATAGGAATTGCAGCAACAGGGAAGAGTTCTCTGCTATGAATGCTCCTCCTCCAGTCCCTCCTCCACGTCGGAATGTTAGAGCGGCTAGACCACCTGTAGCACCGTCTGTTCCTTCACCTGATCTTTTCACTCGCTACATGCAGCAGAGTCTGGCTCGACAGGACGACATCCACGACTGGTGCACTACTATGCGGCAGGGTCAGGTGTCCTTACAGGAGAGCATGTATCATTTGTCATTGGGCATTCCTGATTTTCCTCCAGATTCACTGATGACTGGCGACCAGTTTGCAGCGCAGATTCCATGGCCTGAGGGCAGGCCAGAGTCTAGGTGGGGGAGTGCCTTTCCAGGAGCACCTGAGCCAGGGTTAGATGAGCACGAGGACATGATGGCAGGTGATGGTGATGAGGAGGAAGAGGAGCCAGATCCCAAATGGGTACAGCAGAGTTATCATTCGCAGGGGAGCCAGTGGAGATCCAGGCCAGATGCGTCTTGGTAGAGGCTGATGGACAGCTGTTATTGATGTGATTTATGTTTTTGTTATGTTGTTTTTAGATGTTTCAGTTTAGATGTTATTGTGGAACTCAGTTTATTTGTGATGTTGGTTGTGGTTGTAAAGACTTTGATGTTTTGATTTAATGACTATGCATGTTCTGATGATATTATGTGATTCCTGATGATGATGACATGTATGTTTGTGGTTACTGTGCTTCAAAATTTTTATCTGTGTGTATGAATATGACCAGATCTGTGAGTGTTGAGAGCACATATATGGATTGAGAGATATTGAATTGTCTGGATATGGAATTGGATTTTGCATGAGTTTGATTCTACGTATACACACACTTTTTGGTTAAGGATGAAAAAGGCCCTGTTTATTATTGATTATATAGCTACTTGGCCAGATAGCCTACCTTTAGACACTGTGATACATTTGTGAACCCTTTTGAGCCTTGAGAATTTTTCCTTCCACTTTGAGCCTATGAAATGATATCCTACCCTACACCCTAGAAGAGAACATGTATTATGTTTTAAAAGAGGTTAAGGTTGAATTCAAGTTTGTGGAAAGAAAAAATCAATAAAAAAAAAAAAAAAAAAAAAGCTCAAAATGAAAGAAAAGGTTGAGCTGTGAAAGAAAATGGTATGTGATAAATGATATATTTTGAGATTTGAGTACTGTATTGGGAATGGAAGTTGTTCTCTTCTTAATAGGTGTCTTTGAATCCAAGAAAAACCATGATTCTTTTTCTAGCCAAGCCAAGCCTTAACCTGAAAAGACCTTTAGACTTAACCTGTAGTGTGTGAAGTGTGTGAATCAAATGAAATGCAAAAGCTGATGAAGTTCTAGAACAATTCTGCTGTGAGGACAAACACTGTGAGTGGTGAGACTGATAAATGCTGATCTGGTTTTACATATTCTATACACAGGTGAATTTTTTAGTATTGTACTGTGCCATACCTGTTTGAATCTTTAGGAATGCATGTGATTTGTCTGATGTGTAAAGTCATTCTATCAAAACTTCAAAGGTGTGTTATGTGTTGTTCATATGTTCTGTTATTTCTTGAGGGCATGAAATAGTTCAAGTTTGGGGGAGTTGATAAGTGTGAAAAAACAGATGTTTTGACACTTATAAAGGATCTCAATTTTGTAATTATTCATGTTATTACTCAGTGAAAAGTCGTAATAGGAAGTAGATTGTGTCGTAAATTATTGTTAAGGAAAAGTTGTACAAAAGTGAATTTATCAATCAATTCTCGCATAGCAGAAGCAAAATTCGCAGAGCCAGGAGAATCCATTCGCACAGCGCACCACAATTGGTTCGCTGAGCGAATAATGCCAGTTGGATATTTCAAGTTTGGAATTCGCACAGCGCACCAGAGGCTGTGCGCTTAGCGAGTTGGTGCAGTTGAGTGCTGAATTAATTTTAATTCGCACAGCGAATTTGCTTCTGTGCGCTGAGCGAATGGAGCAGTTTTATGAGAAATAAATTGTCTCTTAAAAGACGTGCTTTGGAAGAGAGAGGGGAGACTGGAAAAAAAGAGAATTTGGAGAACTGCTCTGGAGATCATCACGAGACCTCTCTGAAAACATCAAGACTGCACATCATGCAAGGAACTGCTGAAATGAGTATGTTTGTGATGTCTAGGATAGGCTAAACTTTTATTCGTTGGAATTGACTGTAATGGCTGACATTTGATGTAATCTTTCCTGTTCAATATAAATGGTGTTCGTATGCTTTTCTTGTTTACTTTTTATTTTATTTTACGGAAGTAAAATAAACTTGATTTTATATTTAAATTGTACTGGAAAGTAAATTTGAGTATTAACGCAAGAAAAGCAACCAGAAGGAAAGATGCTAGGAATAGTTTCAATTCTCCTGGTCATCAATAACATCGTTCTTAATGCAAAGTTTATGTTTAATTACTTAAGGAATTAATAATTGAACATAATTCTTTAGAACTTGTTTTAAGGAATTAAACCAAGATACTGTGATGTTGATGTTCGAACGCAAGTTATATTGTTCAGAACAGTTACTGTAATGTGGTCATGAAGTCAATTCCAATGAAGCTTTCTTTAAATTTTAATTTCCATTTTTAAATTGTCATCTAGTTGCTACTGTTAATTTACTTTTATTTTGTTGTTCAATTGATTTTGATAAATAAATTTTAATTGAATAACGTAACACAAATTCCCTGAGGAGAACGATACTTTACTTATCACTGTATTACTTGTAACGATTTGGTATACTTGCCAAAAAGTTATCACTTATACATTCAAATTCTGACAGCACTTGGGTAGGCCCTATACATGTGGTTCCCGAGAAATATGGAATCACAATGGTCAAGAACGAGAAGGACAAGTTGACTCTTATTCAAGACAGAAGTGGGTCAAATAATGTAGTAGTTGACCATCTTAGTAGGATTGAAAAGGGAAAAGATAACATTCCTATCCAGGATGACTTTTCCAATGAAGTCCTACTAGCATTCCTTCCACCATGAAGGAGGTAAGTTCCCTCATACTTTTTCTTTGCATTTTATATATAAGGCATACATTGAGGACAATGCATAGTTTAAGTGTGGGGGTGTGGGGAAACAATTGATTTTGTTCCCTATTTTGTTTGTCTATTTTGTTTGTTTTTAATAAATATTTGCATTGGATTTGAGAGTTTGAATCGGTAACTGGAATGATCATGAATTCAAGAGAGAAAAAAATGAGTCATGTTGATATGAGTGGATTACTTCTATGATTTGCTGATTGAGTTGACTAGAGAATTTCCTGATTAAATATTTTGTGAAAGAAAATTGAAACCATGTGAGTTTTGGGCTTAATGTTAAGGATGGACCACCATGTACCATACCTATTTTTTTTGTGTGATTTGCCCATGTTTTGTTGCTACTCTAATAGTTAGCTTGATTCTGTGTTGTGCAACTGATTTGAATATGCATGATTTGATATGATTGAGGCATTTCTTGTTTTAGCTACTTGGCCAAATAAACTTGTCCTAACATTAATCCATTGGAACCCTTTTTGAGCCTTAAGCCTATTTTTCTTGTTTCCAGTCATTGTCAAATGAGAAAAGAAGAAAAATCATATGTTCCTTACCTTAGGAAAGAAGAAGGAGTAATGGATTCTGTTAGAAGTAAAGTGATGAATAAGTGTGTGGGTGAGTACCTCACCCACAAAATAATAAAAAGGGAAAAAAGGAAGATAAAAAGTTGAAAAGAAAAAAAAGGAGCTAAAAAAAAAAATCTTCCTTGAAAGAAGCAAGAAATAAAGTCGTTTTTGAAATCAAGTATCATTACTCTTTCTATATCAATTTCAAAAACTCCGAAATTCCAAGAAAATTCCCTACCTTTGCCTTGGCCTCAATAAAACCTTAAAAAGTCCTCATGATCAATAATTGCATGTTTTCTGAAGTGTGTGAATGTTAGAGTCTTGCTAAATATCAAGGGTGTCTACTTACATGGGTATTTTGAGTGTAAACACAAGCCAAAAACACTTGAGAGAATTGGAGAGAAATAGATACATGTTGACTTGAGTGTTGTCTTTCATATTTGATTTTCTTGGGAATTCAAAAAGGTTAACTCATGTGTGAAGAATAAAGTGATTCCATTTGCATGTCCATGACAAAGTAATGGCTAAATGATTGATCTATGTCTAGTGCTGCTCATTCTTTTGATCCAAATGCAAATATGAAATAAAATGACTCAGAACAAAGTTTTGGAATTAATCAATTTTGCCCAGGAGTGCAAAAGGATAAGTGTGGGGGTGTGATGAGTGCATATTTATGCCCATATTTATGCTTTAAAATTCAAATTTTTGATGGGATAATTGTGCTTAAATGGTTTATTTAAGTGAATTTGTGATGATTGGAATTGTTGGGTTTGGGAAATAAAGAAACGTAAAAAGTGAATTTTAGCACATAAATTATTATTGGATGTTCTAATGTTTATTTGTGCAGCTGAGAATATAAGTTTTATTGGTCCAAATGGCAATTCAAGGCCCAAAATCAGATTTTATGTGGAAAATTCAGAAGGGGCTAAAGTGCAAATAGAGGAAATTTCAGCGTATTTGTGCAATTTTGGAAAGTCAGAAAATCTAAAAGATAAAATTCAGTTGTTGAATTTAATTTGGGAATATCAACAGAAAATATCTTCCAAATAATTTTATCATTATCTAAATCTGTTAGTTATTTGGAAGATATAAGATATAAGATAATTGAGTTAATATCTATCAAATATTCTTTAAAACTGATTTAATCTAATGAATATTTGAAAGATATAATATATCAACAGAAAATATCTTATCAACAAACTATTCAAAGTCCAAGCCCAATCAAGCCTATATAAAGAGACCCAAGGGAGGCAGAAAGAGGGGGGACTTCACTTCATTCATTCTCTCATACTCCTCTCATTTTTCTTTCATCTTGTATTCAACTCCATTCATGGAGAGCTAAGCATCTAGGGCTATTCTGCTGTAATTCCAAGACGGATTCTGAGGTTATGTTCAGTTAATGCAATTGTTTACTTTGATTATTGATTTAAGTTGTTCTCTCTATGTCTTTCATCTCTCTATCTTGTTAAAAGCAAAGATTTTTGCATCATAATATGTTTGAATCTACATGCATATTGATTATATGAGTTTTAGGGTTTCTAGGTTTAAATTGAGAATCTACTTTGATTTAATTTAGAAACTTTCATATGATTAAATGGTTTTTACTATCAATTGAGAATGTACTTTGGTTGGTAGTAATAATTTCAACTATAATCAATTGAGAATTTACTTTGATTGATTAACTTTTAATTTGGTTAAGAGATTTAAGAATAGACATGATTAAACACAATAAAATTTGATTGAGAATGTACTTTGGTTGAATTTATTGTGAATAATCTAGAAAGGTTTTGCATTTGATTGAGAATTTACTTTGGTTAAATGCATGATCGCCCTCAAATTAATTAAGAATGTACTTTAATTAATTTGAAACTTAAATAATAATCAATTGAACAATTATCTAAGAATAACCAATGACGAATCTATCTTGGAAAAGCAGTGGAATTAGTCTATTTAATCATAACTATTTTTAAGTTTATTATTTGCTCTTTAAACATTCTTCAAACATCATTTTTATTCATAAGCATTACATAGCATAAGAGTCAGATATTCAAAAGCAATTCCGTGTTCGTTGGGAGACGACTCAGGGTTACTTTAGCCCTATCTACCTTCTTGAATACTACTTGGCAATACTGATGTTGCCTTGAAAAGTAGTATTAATTTGATAGCTTCGACGACAACTTATCAGGTGTCCAAGGTGTAGAAACCTTTTTCCAAGAGGGTATCATCCTAGGAAGTTGAGAGATTGTAGAATTGGCCAAGGGAGTTTCTCTTAAAGCTGCATTCTTGCTTCTGCATTCAGCAGCATTTCATCACCTTTGCACCAACTTTTGGCAAACAATTTGGAGCTACACACAGTCCAAATTTTCCAGCTTACCATTTTGTATCATTTTAAGCACAATTTCAAGAGTTTTTATAGCATTGTATCATTTTATAGACTTATCTTCAGAGTTCAAACGATCTTGTGCTTATTATGTACTCCCTCCTTTAGCTTTCTTCCTTTTTGGAAGGCTTTCTAAGCTTGAGAAACCTCACACACTCTCCAAACCTCCACTGAACCATTCATCGAACAGTTGGTGTGCATCCATATCTTCATCTTCAACTCATTCCACTACCACGATTCTGAGTTTGGAGGAGCTCTCACTTGAAGTGTGGAGTTGCTTCCATCACACAGTCCTCCTCACGAAGGAACCACTCCCAACATATCTATCAATATCAAAAAATAATTAGTGATTCCAATAACAAAATGATCTAAAACATATCAAGTTAATGTATACACTGATATTGATTAACTTACATCCTTTTTTTAAAACAACAACTCTACTTTCTTTGACCTCAACTTCAATGAATTCCAATTTATTATTCTAGGGAACACAATGTCATGATCAGGAACCACTAAATGCAGACGTTGAATGGTCCAAATCTGCAAAAACAATATAAACCAACATCAACACTGAATCTTACAATTTCAACACACAAAACTATTACCATAATACTCTTACTTGCAACACTGCAACATTGCCACTAAGGCCTAGGGAGTCCAATATTTGACACTCTCATATGATCATTGAGCCCTTACTTAAACTCTTTGCCAAAAAAGTGTGAACAACACTTGTCCAATCATAATCATATAACCTATCAATATCATATAATATTGTACATGACATGTTACTAACTGCCATAGATTTCCTAGGAAAGTAAAACACAATAAAACAAACTAAAATATACAAACAACATACACAATGAACATCGTTATCATTATTTTCTATTATGAGTTTTATCCTATTTACAACGTCTTTTAGAGTTAATGACTTAAAACTAAGTTGTTCACCAACATCACCACAAACATTATCATCAAAATTAACATCTAAACCCCTCACACTCAATCCTAAACCCATGCAAACATCAGCCACAGTGAATGGTACCATTCTCTACTTCAAAAGAAAGAATTTGTTGCGCCCAACCCACCCGGTGACCATTTCCTTCAACAATGATGTGCATATGTCAATCAACCTCTACATATAAAGACACCATTTGAACGGAGTCTCGTCGATACATGTACGATCATTGTCCCTTCATACACCATTTATCTCAACTATAACTTTGGTGTCACACCATGGGACGCAAACGAAACTACCAAAATTTTTTAAAAAAATGAATCATTAAAAAACATTATTCAAAGAAAGTAATACATTTTTAATAGGACACATTTACTTACATTGTTTTGACCTTGTTGTCCAATGGAATCCATTGTTGTCAAAGGAAACATTGTACACAAAATATATCAAAATAACCGAACAACCCCAAATCCCAAAATGATTTTGTGTGTAAAAAAATTGAAACTTTATACTCAAAATATAGAACAACCCCAAAATGATAAAAAAAAATTAAAACAAGTGAAAATAATCGAACAATAACAAATGAAAATCGAAACGAACCATGGGAACTTACAAAACTCACGACAATGGTGGTTTTGACCTTCAACAGTGCTTTGAAACGACGATTACAGCGAAACGAACGATATGAAGCTACAAAATCCACGTCAATGGTCGTTTGGACATTCAACAAAGGTTCCAAATGACGGTAGGTTCAACCCGAATGACGACATATACAAGTTCGGTAAACAACGACTGATACAAGTTCGATGAATGACAGTTTCTTATTTCGGTGAACGACGTCCCAAAGCACTATCTGTCGCACAACCTAAAAAATGAAATTTTTGAATCCAAAAAGCAGAAACCCGTGAACAACAAAATCCTTGAAATCCCTAATTTAACTATTTTTACTAATTTTTTTTAAATTGGCCAACTGGACCAATTCCATACTAACACGTGGACAAGTTAAAATGTTGTAAAAAATGAGAGTTAAAGTATTATTCTTGTATATAACAATTTTAACGTTAAAATCAAGAATAATATCGTATTGATACTAGCGAACGAATGTGACTCAATTTTTCTTTTTTGTACGTTTTTTAGTTATATCATTTTATTTTAGTAGGTTAAAATTTCATATTTATATTAATTTTAATTTTTTATATCTATTTAAACGTAGGTAGGATTATCTTTTATATTCAATTTTCAATTTATTTGAATAAAAAAGTAGCGTGCACTATAGTATACTATAAATTTGAAAATTAATATAAATTTGAAAATTTCATCAGAAAATAAAAAATTATAAGTATACTATAAAAAAGTAGCGTGCACTTATTTTAAGTGAATGGATAATTATTTTTATTTATTTTCTTTATATGTGAAATATATAGTATGTTGTGATTAAAATGTTAAAATTTTAAAAAATAATTAAACAAAATAATTAAATAAAGTATGTATCTCGTTATATATATTGAATATAGTAAAAAATCATCTGGAAGATAAATATTTTCTTATATCAAATATACACTTAAAATACTTTATTTATATTAAAAATATATATAGACTAAAATCAAAATACAAATAAATAATAATAATAAATTAATTAAAGATAAAAGATAAAATAAATATAATATATATAAGATTTCCATAATTTAGAATATCATTATTCTATATATAATAGTAATTCTAGTTATAAAAAAAATTACATTTTTCTTGTATTTTATTATTTTTATTTTTTATTTATCCAACGGTTACCACATACTTTCCCCCTCTGAATAAAAAAAAATCATAGATTTCAACCAACAAACTCCACAAATTTTCAAAGACAGATTTTTGCAATCTATTTGTATTCAATCACCAATTTTTATGTGTTTTAAGGTAAAAACTCAATCTGCCCATATCCCCAAAACAATAAATGAAATATATAAAAAAATCTTACCCGAGATACGCGTTAAAATATTACCTGAAATATTCAAACTTGAATCCACGAAGAAGTTGAAAAGCATATTAACTTTCGACATCAAAATTAAAATAAAAATATATTACTAATAATAAATTATGTGTTTTAAAAGTAAAAACTCAATTGGCCCATATTCAAAAACAATAAATGAAATATATATAAAAAATGTTACCAGGATACGCGATAAAATATTATCTGAAATCAAGGATCTTATTAATAAAATCAAGGATCTTATTAATAAAATCTTATCTTATTAACTAACATTGCAAAAAAATAAATAAAAATTAGACAGCAATCAACGCATACATGAATGATTATAAATTTTTCCCAATAATAAACCCATTGAACTTTACACGCACAATTTACCTCTATTTACATCGAATCAATATAGAAAATAAAAAACAAACACACACATCCCAAGAACAACAATAAAAGAAGAGAGATAACGTAATACCCCATCAACAGAATCAAACATCACTTTCTCTGTACTCTCACAACAGTGTTCAAGAACCCTTTTCTTCTCCGATGCGACCACCGCAGAAGAAGGTGAATTTCCGCAACGGCGACAAGGTGGAGGTGTGCAGCAACGAGGAGGGCTTCCTCGGCTCCTACTACCTCGCCACCGTCGTGTCGCGCCTCGACAACGGCCTCTACGTCGTACGCTACGACACGCTGCTGGAGGACGACGGGTCCCAGCCCCTCACCGAGACTATCTTCCCCAAAGAGCTTCGCCCCAAGCCTCCGCGCCTCGTTGCCGCCTCCTCCTTTCCGCTCTGCCAGCGCGTCGACGCCTTTGACAACGACGGCTGGTGGGTGGGCGAGATCTCCGGCAAGGTCGACGATCACCACTACTATGTTTATTTCTCCACCACTCGCGAGGAGATCGTGTACCCGTCCTCCGCAATTAGGGTTCATCAGGAGTGGCTCAACGGCCACTGGATTCGCGTAAAGCCAATCAATCTTTGATAGATATCGTGTTCTGTGTTCAAATTTCAACCTGTAACTGAATGGAACATGTTCACTGTGCCTTTTGTTGTTCATGTAATTCTACTTCCACTTGCGTACATCGTATAAATTCTTGTTCTTGAACTCTAACCTCGATTCAGTTATTGTCTTTTATTTCTTTTCATTTTTATTAGTCTCATTGATATTGTGCTTTTCTTTCTTAATTTGTGTTAGATTTTATTGGTCGGAAAGTTGGTTGATTGTTGAAAATTTATTTTCAAGAGAAAGAGAAAATCTGTTGAATTGTGTAGTTGTATGCAGTAATGCAGTGTTTTGACCTCCAAAATTCTTAGAAATTTGGGTGACCGTTATTAGTTTTAGGTTTAATATTGGGCAAATATTCAATTGTTTCTTAAGTTTTTTAAGATGTGCAGTATAGTCTCAACTTGTGTAAAAATTATGCAATTAAATCCTTTTTGGTAACGGTGTTAATTTTTTAACGGACCAGTTAACAGGGTGTATTGAAGTTTGCAAGGGAAGGTTAATACGTGGTTGTGTAAGGTTAATACGTGATTGTGTGAGGGTAAACGTGTGTAACCTAGTGGTGGTGCACGTGTAGTGGAGGCAAAACCCTCCATGGGTTGCTGTTCTCAAATGTGGAGAAGAGGGAAACAGATTGCCCCATTTTGCGAACAAAGAAGAGAAAGAGATGGGAGAGCTTGGCGCTTTGCGCCGCAACTTGCGACGGCCGTCGTCAGCGTCGGCAGCGGCGACGAGGACGCAAGATGGGAGACGCTCTCACGCGCGGAGATGAGCAAGGAGGAAAGGGGGGTCTGAGGCTGTGGCCAGGGACAGTGGTTCCGGTGGTGCTTGAGGTCGCCGTCGACGTCGAGATCGGTAGGGGTGGTGGCGCGGTGGCTGGTTCGAAGGAGCAGTGGCGCGGTGGCCGTCTGGGCGGAGGTGAGCGCCTCCGGTATAGTTGGATTCCAATTCTAAGATGAGCAATTCTCACTCTGAAAATCATGCAA
This sequence comes from Vigna nakashimae, assembly GCA_034642375.1. Lineage (NCBI taxonomy): Eukaryota > Viridiplantae > Streptophyta > Magnoliopsida > Fabales > Fabaceae > Vigna > Vigna nakashimae. The sequence goes on along the minus strand of CM067763.1, from coordinate 25,943,335 downwards.
GTGATTTATTCTTTGTAATTTCATCAATTAGTTAGTTGTCTGTAGTAGCCTAGTTGGTCTGAAAGATAGAATTATCTATATGCATGATGAATTATCTTATAATTCTTTATAATTCTAAGATGAGCAATTCTGACAGGCATTAAATGTTCATATTTGAAACTTAATCACCGACAACTTTTTGTAATGATTTATTGTAAACTCAATATTCCAAGTACTGGAAATGATATTTTAATGAACTTAAGTAGATTATTTCTTGGTAATTTAACTGTATATTTGTTTGTAAATTCATTTTAACCTTGTGGCACAATTATATATAATGAGTTTTGGGTGGTTTGATGGGGATCTATACATACATATATATATATATATATATATATATATATATATATATATATATATATATATATATATATATATATATATATATATATATATATATATATATATATATATATATATAAAAGGGTTTCTTGAGCTGCTGAAGAACGAAAAGGCCTTAGGGCTGTTTCTGATCCAGCTTTCAAAAAAAAAAGAAAAAAAAAACATTGCAATGTAAGAACACCGTTGCCTCACACAGCCATGTGGTAACCTTTTTCAAGGGACCAAAAGAGGTTTAATAGTGAAGGTCACCCACCCCTAAATTGCTCCAGGCCAAGCACACTTAACCATGGAGTTCTTATGGGTCAGGCTACCGAAAAGCAAATGCATTTAGGTGATATAAGTAGCCAAATCAATCCCTTTAAGCTATCCTTCAACTTTATAGTCTCATACCTACACAGTCTCTAGATCCCTCTCATTCCGGTGTATGTTCGATTCGTCCATGTGCCCCTTCCACTAGAAGCCTGCCAGGAGCCGCTCCTTGTCTGTGCCCCTTGCATTTCATGCCTCTTGCACTAGCGTCACTCCCCGCCCTCGTTAGTGCCCGGGTGTCACATGCCCACCAGCTTCCGTCTGGTTCGTCCTCGAACCACACCGTACTGGGAGAGGCTAGGCTCTGATACCATTAATGTGACATCCCAATTATATAACCACAATCTTATAATATAGGCGTCAACATCCAAATAAAGAGAACAGTTAGAGTATGACTTGCAATTAAGTGTGGAATTACAGTCATCCAAATCAAGGACAGAATTTAAAACTTAAACAGTTTAGAGTATTTCAAAATAACACCAACTTAAATTTAGAAATCCTAAAAAGACTATACTACAGCATCAACATCTTCCAACTCTCTCTCCAAGCGAACCTCCTTGACAACATCTGCTCCCATCTAAGTGGATGATCATCGCAAAGGAAAAACATAACCAAACAGCTCACAACACAGAAGCAAGGGTGAGCTAGGTAAACAAGCAATAAACATATAGTACATCCAATCCATGTCATCATGTTTAGTTACGTATAAAAGAATAATTAAAGGATACCCATTAAACCACAACTCACATGCTCACACGACTCATCTGGATTTGTATAATTGTCGAACTATTGGTCGTCTTTGCACTTGCATAGTTTAGCTGGCCCTCCCCAACACTATGCAAGGTAAATCCCCCAATTTGTCTATGTCTACCATCAAAGACTATAGACGAGGACCTCCCTCTACTCTCACCACTTACATTATTCTTCTCTATTTGAGCATGAACAATGCTTTGAGTGTAGGGATAGACATACCAGTTCAAAGCTCCATACAGTTATATAGAACAACAACAACACCCCACATATCACTTTCAATCATCTCACCTTGAGATGTACACTTCATACTCAATTACATCATTGCAGTTTACATTCATATTCTTTCCAACCACCCAAACCTCATACATAAATGTACATCATGTTCAGACGCATAAAATCTAATAAATTTTCTATTTCGTAAAAACATTACTCTTCACTCATATCATTAATTAAATATTTGAAGCCATCAAACTAATTAAAAACATGTTTAGATCATGTGATAAAATTTTCAGTCCAATCCAACGGTTAATAAGGCAGAACTCATCATTTTTGTATAAATAGTCTAAAACGGAAATTAAGCAATATTGAGATTCCTGAGAAGATACGAAATTAATATCTCTAAATCTGTAACTCGGATATCAAATCCAAACGGTAAAAGTAATTCACTATGTGTTATCAACTACATATTAAAATTTCAGGTTGATCCAACGGTTAACTAGATAGATATTGAGGTTTTACCGAGGTAACTCAGAGACATAATTTTAAGTGGTTTTCGGTTATTCTAAAAACGCAGAACGACTTCCTCTAAGCACAAAATCTAATTACAAATCTGAACGGTCAAAATGACTTAATATGTCTTGTGAACTACATACTAAAATTTTGGCTCAATCTAACGGTAAATAAAATATATCTAAAGTTTTTACTATGATAACTTAAGAATAGAAATATAGTGTTCATGAGATTTTTCAAACCTTCAAAATTAGTTTATCAAAACATAGACTTGCAATTACAAATCCGAACGGTCAAAGTTTAGTAATATATCCTAAGAATTATATATCAAATTTTTAGGTTGATCGAACGGTCAAATAGGTCAAGATCTATATTTTACCGAGAGGACTCAATAACAGAACTACAGGGATAATTAATTTACTCAAACATGCAGGATTTATTTCTCCAAGTACAGACTTCTAATTACAAATCCGAACGGTAAAAGTGTAGTAATATATCTTAGAGATCATATATACAATTTTCAGGTTGATCTAACGGTCAAATAGGTTGAGATATATATTTTACCGAGAGGACTCATTAATAGAACTACAGGGATAATTAATTTACTCAAACATGCAAGATTTATTTCTCCAAGTACAAACTTTTAATTGATGATCGGAACGGTCAAAGTGTAGAAATAGGTCTTAAAATTCATATATTAAACGTTTAGCTAAATCCAATGGTAAAAACAATTAAATTGAGTTAGCTCCCCTTACCTTGAATTTCCTTTACTTAGCTCATAGACTCGCTGCTACAGTATCCAGCTATGGAACGCGAAATCGATCGGTTCAAGTCGAAGTTTTTGACTCCGAGAACGCAGAATAACCACCGAAATGACGATAGACCGGTTAAATTCCAAGATTTGGTAGATAGAAGGCAGAGGAAGTATGTGTCGAAGTTTGAGAGAGAAAGTGGTTTAGAGAATGAGGCTCTCTCTTTCTCTGGTCCTTATAGTAAGTATTTTATGAAAGGAAAATGGTATGTCGACAATGATTTTTTGCCAACAATTTGACAACGCCAGGTGGCGTCTTTGCATTGGCCAAAATGAAATAAAAGAAAATGTGGAGAAGTTATCAGGCCGAGGGCAAAATTGGAAGAAAAGATTAAAACTTTACGAAATTGGTTTCGCGGTTTTCGTTTTCTTATTTTCGCTGTAACCTCTAGAGTTCTTTCATCCCTTCCATCTTCTCTCCGTTCTCTGTCACTCTTTCAATTCTCCAGTATGAGTCTTCTTCTTTCAAAGTTTTGCACTTTTACGAAGTCGGTCTCCGTTCTCTGCCACTCTTTCGAATCTCCTATTTGAGTCTTCTTCTTTCAAAGTTCAGCACTTTTGCGAAGTCGCTCTTCGCTCTCCGCTCTCTTGAGAATCTCCGCCAGTCTTTTTCAACTTTCAAAGATTATTCAGAAACACCCGTACTGTGTTTTCGCATTGTCTGAGTTCTATCATTTCCTCCTATTTGAAGGTTCGTCGATGGCGACGTTTTGGTATTTCGTACACACCGGCAAGGTGAAAGTTGGTTTTCCGCACACACCGGCAAGACATGGATTACTATGTTGCCACTTTACTATTGTAATGTTTTTAATATTCAAGTGCTTTATGGAAATTTAAAGTTCTCATCATGAATGTATACATCAACTTTTTGCAGATTATTGTTGATAAATACGTACTTGAATAAACCAAGTTCTGTAATAGACTTTTGAATAAAAAAATCGACTATAAAACATTATTACTTTTATGAATACTGGGGTTCCCAAAAATGACTTTTCAGCCTCTACTCACACTTAAACACTAAAATCAAGTGAAAACCAGTGGATTTATTCCAAAAAATTAAAAATTTTGACTATGGTCACCTAGGTTACCACAACTGACTCCTCCAGTACAAGTTTCTGTACAAATCCTGGATTTTGTTCCTGTAATCGTTTACCAATGAGTTGTAATCGATTACAACTGTGCTTTTTGGTGCAGAAGTTCCAGGACTTCACCTAACTTCATCATGTCACAAGCATTATTTCATTCCTCCATCAAATACATCAATACTAATCAAAGTGGCCACTTTATTCGTTAACAATTCAAACAAAACCTCATTTCACAATGACAATAACAAAGGAAATTCAATTAACATTAATAATATGTACAATTTTGTATTACTTTCTCTTAACATTGAACAAAATATATTCCAAATTACAAACATTTGTTCATCTATGTACAATTTTGTATTACTTTCTCTTAAGAAATCTATACAAATATCACTCATATTTTATTCTAAGAAATCGAGTGTAAGGAGTCCTAAGCACTCTGCTCTTATAACGCCTCCGTGACCCCTCCTCACATAAGTCTTCATTGGAGGTGGATTGGTGGACATGCCTCCTGGGGAAAAACATCCAGTGTTCATGGACGGTTCTTTACATAAAACACTCTGTCCATCATCTCAGTAATCAGTGATCGGTGCTCCTCTGTCAAATGCTCGTTCAAAGTAGAAATATACTTTGTTAAAAAGGAGTGACTAACCCTCAACTGCATCAACAACAAACAAAATAACCAAAACATAAAAGCTCTAAAACAAAAACAACAAAAAATTTAACAGGGAAAACCCAAAATCCAAACCGAAAACGCAATGTACAAAATGAAGGAAGAATGCATTTATCTTGCTCGTCGAAGGACCATGGTTACCGAAACTTGTCATTTTGCACAATACACTCAACAAAGAGGACGACATTGACCAAAACGAAGAGATGTAATGAAAACGTACAAGGGTAACAACAAGGAAGAACGACAACCACAAGGAAGAGGGAGACCGAAAACCAAAAAGAAGAGCTAGAACGAAGATGGTGAACAAGAAGGAAGAAAGAGAACGATGATTTCTAATGAATTAGGGCAAAAAATATATTTGGAATTCCAAACTTTCTTAAACTCTCGTCAATTTCAATGTCATAATTTCATAAATAAAAGAAAAAAAATTAAACCAATACACTACTGACACCTGACATTATTAAAAATGTGTTAAAATTTTGTTATTGAAATATCGTGATCCTTTATAAAATTTAAGTTATTACGGCAAGAAGATTTTAACTTTACTCTTTTACTTCATAAATTTCAAATCTATCTTTTTTTTTTATGATATTTATCTATTGATTACATATTTATGAGATAAAAACTGCAACCCGAAGTAAAATATATGACATGTCAACGTAAGATCATCTTAAACAATTTAAAAAAAGTAAATAAACAATATATCCATGTTTAACATCTATTTAATAAATATTAAGAAGTAAATTAAAAGTGAACCACAAGATTGTAAATTGAGAATTTATTGTACGTGCATAAACTAGATCATTAATTAAACCCTTATTTAATTCTTACTCTCACCTCTCTTTTTTTTCTTTTAACTTTTGATTTTCTATGTTTATCCAAAATATAAATGTAGGCAAGAAAATATCTTTCTCCATTTATTTTATTAGAAATGGGAAGGAGTAATTATCAATTTTGGATAATAGTTTTTATTATCTATCAAATACTCTTTTATTATTATGATTACAATTCAGATATATTTCTTGGGGAAGAGATTTTTACCACTATATTATTATCTTAAAAAATATTAAAAGAGGAGTAATAATCTTAAATGATAATTCTATTCCATTTCAAAAAAAACAAACATTTAAAAAAAAAGATATAGATATTTTGCAAGCACTGTTTGGCAACCAACTAGTATGTGTAAACATGACAGACACACAATTGACGACATCATTTCTTTGTATCTGTCGGCCCTTCATTGCCCTGTCTTCGTAGGATTGCATTGCCATAACACGAAAAATGGCACTTGTGAGCCACGTTTGTGTGCGCTGTGCAGCCACACCCACTTCTCCAGAGTCTCCAAGCTCCGCGCCCTTGAGAGACCCAAAGCAGACCAAAGTTATCCTTCCCAAGAAGAAGCCCGTGAAATGGTCCACTGGGATGGCTCCTGGGGAGTACGGTGGTCCTCCCACCACCACCAAGCTCCGCAAGTACTGGGGTGGCGATGATGAAGACCCTTTGGCCTCTGATGACTATATGTGGAACAAAGAGTTTGTGGGTCGCTTCAAAAAGTTTATTCAAGATCCTCAAGCTCCACCCCCTCCTGCAAAGGTCTGAACTTTGGATCAATTTGTTCTCTCACTCACCCAATGTCCATCTGGGTTGGTGGTTTTTAAAATTCTGATGTTGTTTACTGGTGTCTGTTTTTGTTGGAAACTTTGATTAATGTTGAACAGCTGTTTTTGGGAGCACTGTCCTTGTGGTTATGGTGATTGCTTTTTCTTTGGCCTTTTTGTGCGTTTGAAATGATGAACTAGAGAAACAGATGAAATTATCTCAATCAATTACCTAATATTGATTTTTTTGACTTTGTGTAAATATCTTTACTCGTGTAATCAATCCATATCCCCGTCAACACTTGAACTAACATTACAGGCCCCTGTATTTCCTAAAACAGATCCGCTTTATTTCTGTGCGTAGGCGAATGTGTATATTTACTAACAGTATATATACTTATCAAATGTTGACGTTGACGTATATATACTTATCATTCCTGAAACATGGAATAATTCAGACTTTACTTTTGATGAATACAACAGTCATTTTGTTGACGTAGGTAGCTGATCCCACCTAGTGGGAGAAGGCCTTAGTTTTGGGTGGTGGTAACTCAAGAAATGTTGGTGAATGATTCAAGATTATTTAAATTTGTTTGTTTCTATGTATTTGTTCTGACATCAATTAAATTCCTGTCAACAGGAAGAGCCTTCAGGGTTTCTAAGCTTAAATAGAGTCATGAGCCTGGACAGGTCTCTTTCTACAATATTTAAATTAAAGTCTGCAAATCTGGTTGAATTATTCTCTTTCTTTTGTTTATTATTTATCTATAATGTTATTTTAATCATGAACTGCAGTTTGGAAGTTGATTTGAGTAAAGAACTTACAGCTCCTTTAAATCATAATGCACACAAGCAAGCTGAGGCAGAAACTGATGTGAGAGATTTGTCTCTTCCCTTCATTTTCCCCTGATTATTATGTCATTGTGGATTGATGACTTGTGGCATATCTCCAGCACTAGTGGGTTATGTTTTGGGGTAAATTGGTACATACCTTGTAATGTTTCTCTACATGATTCATTTCATTTAACTTTAACTGAAATGATGATCAGGAGACTAGAAATAACAGGGTAAAATATAGAGCAGCACCAACACGCCGGGAGCAAGAAAAATGGAATAGAGCTACCAAGGCTGCAACTGGGGGAAGTGTAAGTAATGCTTTTCTATTTCATCTTAACTCTCTACCATTAAGATCTAGCATTACACTTACTAACTGCATATATTTCTAACTTATATAACCTTGGAGAAATCAATATTTACTGCGGTAAGACATTGCACTCAACCAATGATATATTTTTGACTCAAAACAAACCTTGACAACCTATGTACCATAGTATGTTTAGAACTTGAACTTTACTATTCAAAGGTCTGATTTAGAGTAGCTGTACTGCAATAGGATGTGATGTTCCGCGAAATAAAGCAGTCTCGGGAAGATCCTAAAGTATTGGCTGCTCAAGCTCAAGAGCAGTATGATAAGGTATGAAGCATTATTGTCTGGATAATTTTTCCTTTTTTGTTAGAGGTCATATGAATAGTACCCTCTATTGTTTTGGCATTCACCAAATATCAAGTTTTGTTAATTTTGTTCTTAAACATAGTTTTTGTTTTTCAGTTAAAGAAGAAGTTGCAAGTCCTTACCTTGGGTATTGGTGGTGTTGGTCTGGTTTCAGCATACGTTTCTTACACTCCTGAGATTGCAGCTAGGTACTTGAATTCTTCATGCTCCTACTGATTTAGTTATCCTGAATTCATGACCTTCCTCAATCTATCCTATCTTTTGTAGATGCTAGCTAATATGGTTCAATTGAGAGCTAAAAATCAGTTCAATATAAAACCACCATCCAGTAAACATACGAAAAGGATTATATAAACTAAAAACTTATTGACATGGGATATGGTGTTGTTCTAGATTAGTTTACCTAATGAGGATTCAAACATTTATTAGTTAATTCACTTCATATTTAAAACATTTCTCCTTTCTGAACTTTTTAAGAAGCTTATAGTAATGTGTTTTGAGAATTTAGGTGGGATAGAGAAACAAAGATTTTTCTTTTAATAGAAACGTTATGGAAGGAAATAAATGTTAAGATATTTGTATTCCCTGCATTTGAACAGAATGAGGAACTGAATGGGAATGTATTAGTTAAATGATAATACTGGTTAACATCAGAGAGAAAGATGTAAAGGTTTACTCATTTGTTTAATATTTTTCTTTCATGCATTCAGTTTTGGAGCTGGTTTTCTTGGTTCTTTGGTGTACATTCGCATGCTGGGAAGTAGTGTGGACTCGCTAAAAACTGATGGTGCAAAGGCTGTTGTCAAGTAATCTATATAGATGATAGATTTACTATTCAGAATTTAGTTTCTTTACTGGATAAACTTGACTCTTGTATTGTACTGTTCATCCCTATAAAAAAGTCCTATTAGATGTCTTTCACAGTTTCTCTTCAACAAAGTAAGTCAACTTGGTCCGAATTAGATTCAAACAATTTGTTGCTCATTTTTAATGTGAAAATTGTGGAGGTCAGTTTGTTTTTCACCTTGTTTTTTTGTTATAAACAACATAGGCTTATTGGCTGTTACTTGCAGGGGAGCAATTGGGCAGCCAAGATTGCTGGTTCCTGTTGTTCTAGTCATGGTCTATAACCGCTGGAATGCGTAAGTCCTCTTTTCATTTGTAATTTCAACATTTATTATTTATTATGTTGTCCATTAAATCAATTTGATTCGCAAACAAATATTCCTGATCAAGTTTTTAGTTTTTCCAGGTACGGCTCTTGTCATGATTTTGTTTTTTCTTTCATTTGGTTGAACTTACTTTTGCCTTAATCTTTCTTTTCTTGTTTTCCTTGTTCCTAAGAAAACTTTTGAATAATAGGCAATCATAACCTTGAAAGTATCATTTGCAAGGCATTTTGACTGCCTTATATATGTTATTACCTAGACATGATATCCAAATACATTGATGTTTGGATTATGTATTTGATTGGATGTCATTTTTGTTAATGATTTGTAGGTCTTGTGGCACTTCTTTGAGTCCAGTTTTTCTGCTGAGTTATTTTTGTGTTATCCTCTTATGTGTCTTCAAAATCCACTACTTTTGGTGTTATTAAAAAGATTTTTAATATATTTTAAAACATAAAAGTCAGTGTAAACCAATGTATTTTAAGGGCACAACAAAGGACAAAAGAAAAAAATTCATTAGAGAATCCAAATTCCACTTGTTACTTTTTGAAGAACGAGGTGAATGTACATTGGTATTTATTTGTGAACCTACTTATCTTAGTTTCTCCTGATTGCAGTATTCTGGTTCCAGAATTTGGATATATGCACTTAGAATTGATACCAATGCTCGTAGGCTTTTTCACATACAAGATTGCTACTTTTGCTCAAGCTATAGAGGAGGCAATTACTGTAGCTACAAGAAAGACCTGAAGAATGCATTGTCATTGTATATGGGGTTTCTCCCACATTTGGAGCCTATAAATTGTATTTGTTTATGCTTTTCCATATTTGGATTATTGATACTTATATATTTAGTCTACTATCCCATATGCTTTATGTCTTAAGTCTTTTCTCCCACAGCAAGAACTTTTCGATTTCATTTTTCTCATATCAGCTGAGTGTTTTAACACTATCTCAGTTCATTGAGTTTATAAACTTATCATCTTAAACTAATTTGTTTAAATTATGAAAATTAAAACTTAAATTAATTGAAGTCTAAATCAGTTTTGACTTGTAAATAATTATTACCTTTAATGTGTCAATCAGTATTTTAATTAGTGGCACCTTTGTGTAGACCAGTTTCTCTATAAAGACTTTAAGGTAAAACATGGAAAAAAAGATCAAAATTGTTTTTGCAGTAAATTAACGTATAAATGTTCTTTTTGTGTTAGAAACATACTTATGTGTTATGAATTGGTAATTCATATAATGTTCATTTTAAGAAATTATTGTGTAAAGACAATGTATAGAAAATATAAGATTTTAAATTTAGTTCGTTTTATTGAGGAACTAGCGGTAAATTTTTCAATTTTGACCGATCAAATAGAGTAAATTGGTTTGGTGTTTTTGTTCTTCTTTTTGGTGTTTTTTGTTTTCTTTTGCATGAGTATGTTGTATACGTATATGACATTTGAGTTTTCTATAAGTCTCTTTGTTTATCAATGGTTTTAATAGCATACTTTGATTGTGTTTATTTGGTTCGTAAGAGTAGATAAGGCTTCTTGTACTATTTTAGACTTTCTTGAGCAATTTGGTGTTTTGTCAAGTAAGGAAAATTAATTAATATATTTTAATATCAATTAGTTAATTACATATTTTAATATCAATTAGCTAATTATTGATTGTAATTTGGTTTCAATTGAATGAAAATAGTGTCTTGAATGAGAGAAATTGTATTATGAAATTTGTTATAAAATCTGATTGTAAAATTTGTTTGAGAAATCTAATGGTGTGTGTTGTTTTAGATTTGGTTTGGTGTTAATTTGATACACTAAGTATATAGTTATTTGGGTAAATTGATATCCTAATCGAATTGAAACTTGTTTTTAGACCTAACTAAGAGGTTGGATACTAAATTGGCTATTTGAATAAGCTTTAAGTGCATCATATCAAATTGGACTGTATCAAATAAAAACTGGACTGCTATATTTTTTGATATGGCATTGAGTACATGTTTCATCATTGAACAAACCAAATTGCGAATGATTTGACATTGAACAGTGAACAGGACATGCTGAGAAACAATGACCACTACAGGCCTGGAACTGATTTATGTCTCTTGGCTTGAGCACCCGAAACTAACACTGAACACTCTCTTTTGCGAGAGCTTTTGCACCAAGCGTCAGTCTAAGTGTCAATGTAGTTCTTTGTGATTTTCTCTAGTTTGTTGATCTGATTGGTTTTTTTTGGATTCTATATGTATTTACTATGAAATTTATGATGTTTCATGGACTGTAATATGAGCATGAGTATGTATGACATTTATTCAAGTATGATCTAGTAATGATAATGAGTTTGTTGTTGGCATGGTATAAGTGTTTGGCATAATTTCGTGGAGAGATTTTATGATGCATTCATTGTGTTGATGTAGGGATTATGTTTTGAGAGTTATCTTCACACTCTAATAACCATCAAATCTCAAGTAGAGAAATGTGAGTTATGTTGCAAGGAGTAGCATGAAATCCTAGTTTATGGTTTTTCCTTGGCTATAGATTGTCGACTAACCTTGTGTAGTAGCTTAGGTGGACAAGTTGTTTCATCACTATAAGTGCAGAACTTGCCAGAGTCTGATATCAATACATGTATCTGAATAGTCAAATCTAGAATGTATTCTGATTGCTAAGGATTATTTGATTTATGTGTTCAAAATTTATGTTTTAGTTATATGTATGTTCTTTGGTAAACTAGCTTTCCTTCTATTTATGTTGGTTGATTTGTTTATTTTCTCTTTTGCAATGATTACTTAAATGGTGAAAATATTTTTGTTAAAGAGGTGTTGGCTATGGTACAAATGTATAGATAGGCATTATGAGTAGTTTATATGTATAATTTTTGTTTTGTAAAACTCTAGATAAACATTTAGCCTCTATAGAAACGGTTAATGTTAGAGTATCATTGTATATAAAATTTGATGTTATGATCATAATTAGATAACTATAAAGATATTTTATATGCTTTATGTTAACCGTATTGAATATGTAATGTTTTTAATAATAATCTTAAAACTATTAAAAATAGAATATTACAATTAAGATATCAAATATATAAATATATACAATATGAAATAAATGAGTGAAAAAGAAAAGATGAAAAAATAAATAAATGAGAAATAAAGGAAAAAATAAAGATTGTTTGGTAGAATAAAAATTATGAGAAAGTATTTTATTATGATATTTATTTATTGTTGCTAACTTTTTTATAAAATATATTTGAAAAAAAAGATTTCGTAATCTAATTTATTATGTGTTCCCATCATTATTATGACATTTTTAATAAAAATAATAAAAAAGTATAACATAATTTATTATCTCCAATTATTATTATATATATATATATATATATATATATATATATATATATATATATATATATATATATATATATATATATATATATATATATATATATGAGAGGTTTAATACCAATTTTGGTCTCAATTTTTATAAGTTTTATTCGAAATTGTCCTAATTTTTTTGTTCAATGTTGTCCTAAAAAATGTAATTTATGTTCAATTTAGTTCCTTTTTGTAGACGGCGTTTAAATAGTTAACGGGCGCACGGTCCAGTTGTGCAATCAATGACACATCACCCACGTCATCATCATCTCCTACCTCCAGAAACCCTAATTTCTTCTCCACAGAAACTTTAGTCACCACCTAACTCTAACCGCCGTCGTACGGTCACGACCAGTCACCATCTTCGCACCTCCATCATCTTCTCTGTCCAGCAACCACCCATGGCCACCTACCAGCACCTTCATTGGCGTTACCCATGCATCCAACAACAACCACCACGAAACCCATTATCGCGAATCAAATGAACCCAAAACAAAAAAACAAATTCATGGAAAAAGATCAAGAAAGGACCACCCCTAATCGTGATCACCAGAACCAACATCCTTCCAAAGAACAAATAAGTTACATACTCCAAAAGAAAATTCCAAGTTCAGAAACCCTAACATTCCCAATATGAACCATCATTCCTTACTTTGCAAAACCCAAAACCCAGACCTATAGGGAAGAACAGACTCCCTAACCACTCACAAAACAGAGAAGAACCAAGAATTCCCCAAATCAATTTTGAAACAAAAATCATATATTCCAATTTATAAAAAGCATATAACACAACAAAAACTCTCAAATCGAAACCCTCAATTGCGAGTCCTATTGTTGCGAAACCGCTTGAGAACGGTGGACTTCTCGTATCGCGACTACGTCGGAGATTGAACCTTCGCGGTGGTGCTGCCGTTACAACCCTCACCGCGTCACAAGAAAGGAGTTCGCTCTCGTTTCTGTGAAACTTCGACAGACCCACTATGGTCAATTGAACAATCGCAAGCTTCAGTTTTCCTCTAATGGTATAGGCATAATGAGACCTTTCCCCTTGCATTCAAAAACCCTAATTTTTTAGGTGGGGAAGGAGCTGCCACGTGGCAGTCCCTCATTGGTTGTGTCATATTTCAATTAAGGCAGATCAACAGTTAAATAACATGACATTCACTAATTGTACAATTGGACAGTGCACCATTAACAATTTAAACGTCGTTTTAAGAAAACATTGAAGAAAAGAAAAAAATTAAAACCTTTTCAAATAAAATTGACAAAAATTAAGACCAAAATTAATATTAAGCCATATATATAGTCATATATATATATATATATATATGGCTATATATATATATTTTTTTTTTCACATAAAAAAACTAAAACGTGTGGTATCCACGTTATTATTTTCATTCAACTATTCCATTTCCCTCATTTCCTTCATTTTTCTTCTTTTTCACTTCAATTACCTAAATATTTGGATCCACTATTCAGTTTAAGAACTGAGAACATATATATTAGTGCTTCCTCTGTGTTCCCAAAGACTACGTGTATGGTATGTAGACTATACAAATACAGACATAATATATAGTTGTCATGACATGGAACCACATGAATTGTTGGACATAACTGTTATTATATGGAGATTTTATTAAAATTAATATAAGAAATTATTCTGTGATAAAATTAGGTTGCACATATATAGACAAAAACTAAAAACCTATTATGAAAATTATATGTGATTTTCTTCATGAAAATTATTTCATATATAGAGAAAAGTTAAATTTTATATTAAAAAAATTTATCATTAACCAATCCTTTTATATTTTAAAAGCCAAAAAACTTTTATTTTTTAATTAACCAATCCTTTCATATTCTAAGAACCGAAAAACCTTTATGTTTTAGAAATCTTACATTTAAAAAAAATCTTTACTTTTTAAAAGTTTTTGTTTTAAAAGATTCATTTTGTATGTGGAAAAGAAGTTTTACATGATTGAAATTAATTATTTATCTATGTCAAATTTCAAATTGTAAATAACTTTTAATTTTTATTATATTTTAACTTTTAAAAAATCGTGGAACTTTTTTTTACATGATTGAAATTAATTATTTAACTATGTTAAATTTCAAATTGTAAATAACTTTTAATATTATTTCTAATTTTATAAAACAATTACTTCATAATAATTATCTTCCAATTTGAATTCATATTCATTCTTATTAAATTTTTTGAAATAGTATTTTAGTAATTTATTATATTACTCAATTCTTTTTCTAACACATAAATTAAATGAACTATAAGTTTTTTATTCATTTCTCTTTACATTCCACGGTCTTTTTCTCATTCTAACAAAACATTCCTTATTTTCATATTTTATATATTTTTGCCCCTTCTCTTGTCTGTTTTACAATCCTAACAAAATATAAAAATGGGGGAATTTTCTCCTTAAAGAAATGTTGAATACATGGGCATTGGTATTGAACTTGCATAAGAGCTCGATATAGGAATATGTTATTTTTACTTTAAAATGTGGAGTAGTTTTTTTTTTTTCTAAATAAAAGAGGATCATCCTATGAGCATGTATTAATGATTGTCTTAACTGGGAAATTGATAAAATATCTAGTATTGAAATACATTAACGCAACTGTAATAATGTAGCATAGTTAAGATTTTTAACATGAAAAATCATAAAAATGTGAAAAAGAACAAAGCTAAAAGTATAACAAACCTATAAAATGTTACTTTTTGACAGTTATTATGATTTAACCAAAACAAGGTAAAATTATGATTTAACCATAATTTTTAATATTATTATGCTCACGCGCGTACGCCTGTTTTTCAGTTGGTACATTTTAGCAATGTGTACCGGATTTTAGTAGACAAAAATATCCTTATATATATGGATTCTAAGTTTTAAGGTTAAGGGTATTTTAATAATTTTCATTTTCAAAACTAAAAAAAAAAAACCCCAAACCTTTACTCACCTCTCTCATTTCTCTCAACCCTTTCTCTTTCATCTTTCTCACTCCAATCTTTTCTCTGTCATCCCCTACTCTAACCCCAATTGAAAAAATCAGAAATATTTGCCGTTAAACAATCTTCACTAATCAGGCAAAAGTTCATTCAAGATCTCTTCAATTTCACCATTTTCACTAATCTGTCTAATTTCATCATCTGCATATCTTGAATAACCCTATAGGCTAATTACCAATTCTTTCGGATGTCATTATGCTTGTAAAAATTAGATAAAATTATATACAACAAAAATTATAAAATGAAAACTCATTATAAAGTCATTTTTTGTAAGAAATTGTTTAACAACGAGTGTTTCTGATTTTTTTTCCAAGCCAATTCCCAATTCCTTTGATGTCATTATGCTTGTGAAAATTAGATAAGACAAAAATTATAAAATAAAAGCTCATTATAAAATCATATTTTGTACGAAATTGTCAGCGAGTATTTCTGATTTTTTTCAGGTCAATTACCAATTCCTTTATGCTTGTGAAAATTGGATAAAATTAGATAAGAAAAAAATTATAAGATGAAAGCTCATTATAAAATCATTTTTTTATAAGATTGTTTAAAGGCAAGTGTTTCTGATTTTTTCAATTGGAGTACGGATGACAGAGAAAAGATTGGAGTAAGAAAGATGAAAGAGAAATGGTTGAGAGAAATGAGAAAGGTGAGTAAGGGTTTGGGAGTTTCTTTTTTTTTTTTTATTTTGAGAATGAAAATTATTAAAATACCCTTAACCTTAAAACTTAAAATTGATTGTATATAAGGATATTTTTGTCTACTAAAATCTGGTACACATTGCTAAAATGTACCAACTGAAAAACAAGCGTACGAGCGTTAGCAAATCCCTATTATATATATATATATATATATATATATATATATATATATATATATTTATATATATTTATAACTTTTATCCACTATCATCATTAATGGTTGATTATAACATCATATTAGACAATTTCCAACAGAGTATTTATGAAAGCTATTTTAAATTAAGTACGATTTTCTATTGGAGCAAATGAGATTCAATAAGATTAGAGTTGCATGGTGTATGAGTAGGAGTGGACAAAAAAATCCATTTATGTCAAACTGATTTATTTTTGTTTGGAATCAATTCATTTTATTAAAGATCTAATTCAAGATCCATTTTATTAAATCTGAATTTTAATTTGATTTACAGTTTAAAATAATTTATTAGATATCCATTATTTTAATATTCATTTTTAAATATGGAAAGTCTATATTTTCAAACTAAAATTTTAAAATAATTTGATCTAAACCCAGTATGGAGAAGGGTCTGCCTAGAACGAAATTGAAATTGACTAGCTTAGGTTGAAGGTTGAGAAAGACTGGACCAAACGTTGAGATAAGTCGACCTGGAAAAAGTTGGGACTCATCGACATTTACTATTAGCACGTGTCAGCATGGATCAAAGATTAAAACTAACCAACATGAACATGTAATCGAGATGAGTTGACTTAGACCAAAGATTAAGACTAACTAACTTAGATTAGAAGGTGAAATGCTCTAACTTAAAACGAGGGTCGATATGGATTAATCGGAACAAATAATCAAAGACTAATTGGAACGATCCAATATTTGAAAAAGGTTGGGTTGGTCTAACAACACAAATTTTATAAAATTCAACTAAAATTATTATTTTAAAAAATAGATTTTTGATTTAAAACTTGATCCAAATATTTGAATTTGGATTTAGAACTTGATCCAAATATTTGGACCTAGATTTAGAAAAAAAGATTCAAGTTAGTTTTTTAACAAAAATATATTTGATTCCAAAATGTGATTTAGTTATTTGGATCTAGATTGGATGTATTCAATCCATGCCACTTCTATTATAAGAAAATTGATTATTTCTTTTTATGTGTAAATGGTTAATGAAGAACAAGTTTCTGTAGACTTATTAAGCACTACATTGGTCATTTTTAGCATTAAAGTCAATTTCTATGTACCATGGTTAAATCTACTTAAGTCCACATGTTAAGATAAAGTATTTTTGGCGAGTGAGTTGCTTGTTTTAATTTTTATCAAAATTGAACAATAATTAAAACGTAATCAATAAATGGTGCATCACTCTCCACTACCAAAAGTTTAGACGGTGGCTAGCTTAGGAATTATCTACCCTAATTTCTACTAAGAGATGTCTTAGAAAAATCAAATACTACACTGCCAAAAGTTTAGTTTGATAATGTTTGCGGGTTTCAGCATTATTTTATAGACCAATGGAAAAATGACTGTGTAACGTATTGGAATAAAACATTTTGTTCAGTTGTCTCTTCTTTTTTTCCATCTTTCCCATGAAACTAATTAACTTCGTGATCTGTTCTCTTCATAAATATACCAACTATAAAGTACAATATTTTCTTATTTCATTACACTCTACCAGTCAACTTCTATTATTTTAAAATTTTTAACACCATCTTTTTTCGCTTAATCTACTATCGAGTTTTAATGGGTTGTAAAACAATATATTTTAAGAAAATGCCTACATTTTATTACAGATTTAACATATCCATACAATACACAAATTGCAAACGAAAATTTTTGAATAATAAAATTCGTAAAATCATAATAGAGAGAGTTAAGTTGTAAAATGACCCTTTTCAGTCCTGCTTTTAACTAGATTATGTATCACACTACGTTAGAAGAAAAATAAGAGCTAAATTAAAATATGACCGTAGAGAGGTGCAAAGAAAATAGTACACTAGTGCTAAAAGGTTCAAAACATTGGCACAGATTCAAATGGGTATTGACATTCACGAAGTTGGTCACTTTTGGACCACACACTGACACGTGCTCCCTTTATGGTGAACATCTGATAGGTTTGTTCGTTTGTTCCACATGTAACCGAATTTTAGAGCGTCGAAGACAGAGGGTGCCTTGTAGCCCCCATCATTTTGAAATTTTAATAAGATACTAATCCCAAAGAGAAGAGAATGCAGTTAAAATCAAGGTCCGTTTTATTGCATGATAAAAAGATAGATTAACTGTTATTTAGAGCTAGTTCACTCTTGTAGCCAACAACTTTGGTTAAAAAGTATGTATCCAAAGCCACAAAGACACTTGCAAAGAAAAGGTAACAAAGCCACATAGCTTAACCTGTGTTCTGCATGCCAGCAGCTATACCCTTCATTGTTAAAATAAGGGTATCTTCCAGACCGGGAGCATATTCACTAGTAGGGTTGAGTTTCACAAGCTCAGCAGCTGGGTTGCTTGATTCCATGTAGTCTTTGGACAAGTGTGGCTTCAAGTTCACATGGTAGTCAGGATCACGGATTCGCTTCAATGTATAGGCTTGCAGGACATTAAGGGTTGTGGTGTATGAATCACGAAGACGAAGTCTTTGCTTCAAGTAGGGGTCTCCTTCAAGGATATCTCTGTGCCCAGCAACCTACAAACAAGATGGTACCATCATAAATGCAGAATCATAATGTGTGTGTATATATATATATATATATATATATATATATATATATATATATATATATATATATATATATATATATATATATATATATATATATGAAGTCTATAGCAGTAACAATAAATTACCTGAAGGAGAAGGCTCTTGGTTTCTTCATACATGGACCTTAATCGCTCACCAAATGGCCACAGTTCTTCTGTCACTAGGAGTTTATCATAAAGGGCTGCAATTCCTGGGTCTCCCTTGGCAAACACCATCTCAACTAAGTCAAGGCTGACCCTGAAGAAAGGCCATTGATTATACATATCTTGAAGCATTTGCAGATTCTTTGGATCCTTCTTAATTACATGCCTAAATGCTGCCCCGAAGCCAAGCCATACAGGCAGATGGAACCTTGTCTGAGTCCAAGCAAAGATCCAAGGGATTGCACGGAGTGATTCAATTCCTCCGCTTGGCTTTCTTTTTGATGGACGACTGCCAATGTTCATTCTTCCATACTCCAACTCGGGTGTTGCCTGCAGTTTGCAAGAAAAATTGTTGTGACTCCAAAGGAAAGAGCAAATGTTTCTTAAATCATCAGATATATAATTGTATTCCAATTAAATCAAGATTTTGTAACTGATAATACTATATTTGCAGGATTCTAGAACGAAAATAAATGATAGCAGCAGACATAAATGTCATTGACGAAATATTAAAATTGAGAATTTTACATGAATTTCTTCTTGTTGAGAAACAATATTAATGCAGTGTTGGTTAGTCATACCAATTAGGTTGTCATTTTTGCAAAATATGGAACTTCAATATTGAACAAAACTTACACATCGGAAGTACTCAACGAAACGGGGTTCCTGAAAAACAACGGAGCGATACTCCTCAGTAGCAATGACTGCCATCTCATCCATGAGGGCACGCCATTCTGGTTTTGGTGCCACAGGAGGGTGCATTCCATGCTCAAGTGTAGCAGCAGTGAAACGCTGAAGTGTTCTGAAGCACAAGTGCTCCTCTCCAAATGACTGTTCAATAACTTCACCCTGCACTGTTACCCGAAGTGAGCCATGAATAGTATCTGGTGGCTGAGATAATATAGCAAGATGAGTGGGACCTCCTCCTCTTCCCACAGTCCCTCCTCTGCCATGGAACATTGTAAGCTTAACACCTAAGTCTTTTGCAACCTTTATGAGTTCCTCTTGAGCCTTGTACAGTGCCCATGCTGCAGAGAGACGGCCAGCATCTTTTCCTGAGTCTGAGTACCCTATCATAACTTCTTGTTTCCCATTGATACGGTTTCTGTACCAATCTATAGAGAATAAGCGGGCTACTGCAGCAGGAGCAGCCTCAAGATCAGCAAGTTTTTCAAACAATGGCACAACCCTTAATGGTTGCTTCACATGACATTCACGTTGTAAAAGTTCTACAGCAAGCACATCAGATGGAGATGTTGCCATTGAGATGATATAAGCACCAAAGCTGTCTGAAGGAAGTTCAGCAATGACATGGAAGGTTTCCAATACATCAGCAATTTCATCTGTTTTAGGAAGATCGGGGCCAAAGAGAGGGCGCTTTCCACTGAGCTCAGATAGCAACCATTCCTGCCTGCGTTCCTCGGACCATTCTCGATAAGATCCAATCTCCAAGTGCTTTGTAATAGCATCCATAACATCAGTGTGCCGATCCGATTCTTGACGGATATCAAGTCTTACAAGTGAAAGCCCAAATGTGGAAACTTGGCGCAAGAAATCAAGAAGGCTTCCATCAGCTATTGGTTGGTCACCACATGCACACAGCGATCTATAACACAGTTCAAGAGGCTCCAGGAACTACAAGAAAAAATTGAAGGTTATATAGCTTTAATATAACATGGTTAAATTACTTATCAAAATTATTCTGAAAACTGCAATCTTGCATTTTAAGAGTTGTGGACTTGATGCTGTTCGAATCAAATTGGTAAGAAAATAGAGTTGAGAGAAGAAACGTTGCCAACATAATACATATTTACTACAATTATTAGATATACACAATTCTCCAAGTGGTTTGAAAATCATCCTCTTCAAACTTTTAGAGGGTCAACCAAAACGCTCCAGAGAAAACTAAAAGCAAACAAACCTAATATATGTCAGTGTTCCCTTGATCAAGAAGTCAAACAATTTATAAGGATGGGAAATTCAGCACTGCTACTAACATAAACATCAAAGAATGAACTATTCATGTTTATGTCTTGAGAAAATGGCAAGAAATTCAGAGTGCTAAAAATGGAACATAATCTAAGACAGATGGAAGCAATTATGAGTCACTTCAAAGCACTTTCCTTACAGGTGTAGAAGTTCAATTATTTGTATCTTAAAGTTTATCAGACTATTTCAAGATGATACCTGTTCGACATTTGTGAAGGTAGTCTCCTCAGGGATTTCAGAACTTCCATTGGCTAACAACTGCCGAGCACGTTCCCGTGTATTATATAATTTGTCCCTTACATCACTGAGAATAACACGATATGGCTCACTTGGAGGAATCTGTTTCCAAAACTCTGGAGCAATAAATAATTTATCAATATTCAATACAATTTACTTATCAAAAGGTCCAATTCTAAATGAATCGACAATTCTGACAACTACCAAATTAGTTTAGGGATGAAAATGAAATTTTCTTATCAATGTCATAGACCCCAATAAAGAATAGAATAATAGTTTATACAGTATAATTCAGATCAAAATGTTATCATTGCTGCATGGTACATACCAATATAATGTTTTGCATCTCTCCTTAAGGAGGTAAGGAGTTCATCAGAACGAAGACGTAGCTCATCATTGCAGCGCCACATTGACAACTGCCAGGACCAAACAAGAAACAAGATGTTAAAACACTAACCTTGATGCTAGAATAAAATAAGTTGTCTGTAATGACCAGAATATTTGATACCTCAAACATGAGATCCTCAATCTGAGAGAAGTACAAATTAGCAGCCATCATTCTAGCTAGCAAACACACATCCCTTGTAACTTCTGGAGTTACCCGGGGATTACCTACAGCACACATTAAACAAATAGTAAGATGGTGATTAATAGAATACATGACACGTCTCTGGTACTATTTGACACTGAAGTTGATAGCTTAACTAGACATAAAACTGAATAAGAAACATGACGTATAAGTATTTTGAATCTATACTAAATACATACTTCGGCCTAAAATACCACGAATTTAACAAATAATACAGCATAAAAAGGAATATTTCCGCTCATTAACTGCTTAGGAAGAAAAGAAAGATACCATCACGATCTCCTCCCATCCAAGAAGAGAATTGAATAACAGGGGCATTATGTGGAACACGTTCATTTATGCCAATGTTCTTCAGAGCTGTGTCAATGCGGCGCAAAAATTTTGGTATGCCTTTCCAGAGGGTCTCGTGAAAGTAGCTCATTCCTGCTCTCATCTCATCTTGAGGTGTAGGAGGGGTCCTGCGAATTTCATCTGTACGAAATGCAGCTTGAATCTGCATGAGAGAAACATCATTAGAGCCTTAGTCATACCAAAAGGATTGGCATATGGTCAAATGCAATTTTAGTCACCAATTTGAAACCACAATAAAAAAAGCATTCCTCTTCTTATAGAAATCTGTCAATAGAACTCAAATATAATTGACAACTAAGTGAACAGGAAATTAAAAGGGAATAATCAAATCCTTAAAACTAGAGCTTTTCAGCTAACCAACAACATAGACTTAATGAAAGCTAAAATCTAATTAAAAATATTTAAAATAAGTAATTTTGATCTGACATTGCACAAATTGAAGCTAGATTAGATCCATCATAAGTATAATTACATAAAACCTATCCAATTGGCAACCCATACATAAGATTCCAAATGCCTAAGGTAAACCAAAAGGATTTAATTTTGGATATGGAAAACATAAATCCACCCATTATATGCCCACAAAAATAGACATATAACACACCTACCCCTGATTGTTTTAGCTGAACCAAATAAAATAAAAAGGTTATCATCTCTAAACACAATGAAAATATCAATCTCAATTATGATGTTCACATAAAATAACCATATAGGTAAAGTTGCAAAAAACTAAGAACCAACCATGTGGCTGAAATTAATGTCATCACCAAATATATAAAATCAAGAACAATCAGCAGTTTGGTACCTCTCTTTGTAAAGCCTCATCAAGCTCCTGCTTATCATCTGGTGTTATGTCTTTAGCATACAATTGTGTCAAACAATCCCTAATCCTGAAATAAAAGAAGGCAATTATTGTCAAGTGAAAGATTAAAGTTTTAGTTATAAAAACAGCCCAACTGAGGATTTCCTTGTCAAGGATTACATGTCACTGTGTTTGAAGCGCAATAAATTAATAAATGTCTAACAAATGGACCACCATCACTCCTCCTCCGACCTACATTACAAAAATCATGATTGAAATAAGTAATGGACAAACCTGCCATGCTTTTGCAACAAAGATCTACGAACAGACTGAGTAGGATGAGCAGTTAGGACCAAATCTACAGTTTGGCTCTTCAAAGCATCAAAGATTTCTTGAGGGGTCTTCTTCAGTTGATTCACAAGCCTCTTGAAGGTCTCTTCAATATCTGACTCCGTGATAGCAGAATTCTCGTCAGCAAAATCACCCTTCTTCAATAACTTAATCCTTCTACGGTAGGCAATTTGAACTTCTTCAGCCAAGTTGGCCAAATTAAGCATATGAGCAAACGACTTAGAAATCACAATAGAATCCCCAGCGTCAAGACCAGTTAGCATGTTCCCAAGTTCCTCCAACTTCTGAGGGTTATTCTGCCTTTCATACTCAGCAGACAGTTCATAACAATCTTGAACCTAGACAACATCAAATTACCAAAACCAATAAGCCACATAGTCGATTGGACAGTGAAGAACAAAAAACACAAGCCAGACTTTCTGCAGGCAAAGCCAATATCCACGTACAATTGGTTTTATTTACCAACTCTTGAATCGGCATTTCACTAAAAATTTTAAGGACCATAATGACAAGAAACACAGAACAAACAATTCAGAATTCATAAACCCACCAAACACAGTTCAAACCACCCATTCCACAGGGCATACATACCCCGGATCAAGAGAATCACTGGCAGTTCAAAAGTAACTGCAGGGGCAAGCAGCTTTAAATCCAAAGGGGAATACTGATTTTGTAAATTATTTATATGTTAATTCGTAAACTTTATTTCAAATGACGCAGTTGAAAAAATCATCTGTAGAGAATCTCACCAAATTACAACGTTCCAACACCAAAAACCTTACCATTTCACAAACATCAAACAGGGTTTCAGAAATCTATCAAAATGAAGAAAAACTACCATCTTTACGTCTACCATCTCACAAAAATTGAAATGGGGTATCACAAATTCATGACTATCGAGCAAAAAATAGGGTCTTGTGATAACCCCCACAAAACTAAACCTGAAAAAGTGTAGTGTGGTGGGAGTGAAGGCATGAAACTTACAGTTTCTCTAATATCACTGCCATGCAAATCCTGAAGAATGTCAAGGAAGCGGTCCAGCAACAAAGCATCGTACTCAACAAGCTTGTCATCATCAGAAACCTTACTTGGTGCCAGCAACCGCAACTGAGCATCAATTGAAGCCATCTTCTCAAGTTTCCTTGTGGCCATCCTCTCTGTATATATAGCTATATATAAATATATATATATATCTGTATCACACAACACAACAGAACACACAATTTCAGTGGCTTTGCTTTTCACTCTGAGTGAAAAGCGTTTTACGAGAGTGATGCAATATTCTGGAAACGAAAAGGTGCTTCACGAGAGTTATGCAATGTGGTGGCCTCAAGATCAAAAGCAGAGAATTAAAGCAACAAAGGGTAAAGAGACTAAGAGAGATCTCGTAGGATCAAAGCTAATAGTTCTTCCTCCTATGATCTCTGCACGAAAAGATTCAGAAAGAAAGTGTAGAACTTCAACAAAGCCACAACACAGAGAGAGAGGGGGGGCATGGTTTTAGGAGTAGAGGACCTTGAATTTATAGAGAAAAATTGTTACCAGGACAGCTTTTTCTTTTTCTTTTAAATTAAGAGTTTTTTATATTATAGATAAAATTAGTGATGAAATTGTGATAAACTTATATTTCCTTATTATCAAGTAATAATTATTTATAATTTATTTAGGCCAATTTTCGTATCTGTAATAAAGAAAATTCATTATGATACATATTTTATATTTTTTAATTTTTAAATGCGTTTTAAAATTAAAAAGTGTATAAAATGTTTTGAAATTAAAAACTAAAAAATAAATTATCTGAATATTATAAAGGATAGTTATATAATAATTTATTTTTTATAACCATTATTATTAATATTATATAAAGGCTATTAGTATATGTAAAATAATTCTCATTCTTTGTATAAATCTTTCATATTTTTATTTTTTTAATTATATTTTAAATTGAAAAATAAAAAAAAATTCAAATAGTAAAAGGTAACTAATCACGCATACTTTAACACAGTAATATATTATAAACCATCCATATTGTATAGCAGCACAATTTACTGTAAATTGTTTTTTTTTATTTAATCATTATTATTACTTTTTTACTTTGTCAAAAATATATAAAACCATGAAACGTTTTTTTTTCTTGTTTCAATAAACTAATTATATCGATCTTTTAAAATTTGTACGTTTTACATCTTATACCTTAAAATAAATAAAAATTCTAATGTTCAAATTCATAATTGTGATTTTCAGATTTTTATTTTAGTGTTATATCTTCTTTAAATATTGATTTAATTTTTCACTTAATTTTTTATTGTTTGAATTATTTAATTATATTTCAGAAGAATATTTATTTAAAATTCAACTTAAGATGTTATATTATTAAAGTTTGAAACGAAAAAAAACATAATTTAAAATTGTTAAAATATATAATTATTTAATATTAATTTTAATTCAATAATGACTATAATTGTTTTTCAGTTACCTTTTCAATTAACTTTATCAAACAAAGCTTTAACGTTACCATTTATAGTCTGAGATCAATTTCATTAGTAAATATAACTTAATGAAAAATTATTGTTTAAACTTTAACTTAAATGTCAAATTAATTTTAGAAAATATAATTTAATGTATTCTTAGTTTTTATTAGTCAATGCAAAACTGTCATATTAAACGTAATTATAGAATATCAATATCTTATTTTCGATAAATAAATTTTTGAACTACATTGGAATTTTAATTCTATGCTCTGTTTTTTTAGTGATTTCCTGTGTAAGGATATTAGAAAGCGTGGGTAGATATCGTGTTCGTTTCGCGATATTTGGACATAATCTCATTTCGTTATATATGTGAAAATTTGAGAGTGATTAAAGTTGTTTTAAAAATATTTTCGTTTTAATATCACGTTTTATATGATCAAGAAGTTCCATGGAACCAAGATATATAACTATGTTAAAGCATTAGAATCGATTCTATGTTGTGTTGGAACTAATTCTAATATTGTGTAAAGGAGGTGGAATCGGTTCTCTAGAGTTTTAAAACTGATTTCATAGTTTTACATATGTTTGGGAGAATCAATTCTCTTAGAGCATGAAATGTTATATCTTTTAACTTTGTTATTTTTTATACTAAATATATTGTATTTTTTATTCATTTTAATATTTTTTAAATTTTATTTATTAAAGAATTTATAAAATAATTCTAATTCATCCAAATATTAATTTTATATTACTTTTAACATAAAAACAGTTTAATAATATTATTTATCAATCTATTATTTTTTTAATTTATTATAAACATCAAATCTCTAACAAATTTTTACATCACAAATTTTATGCTCAAATCTACAAATTTTATCCTCAAATCTATCTACTGTTATCTCTAAATTTCATGAAAAAACAATGAATCAAATTTTTATCTATTTATCTTGTATGTTTTTATTGAAAATATTCAAATCTAAAATTTGAATTTAAAAATGATTACGTAAGAATTTTTTTTTCAAAAATTGGGATAATTTATGTAAGATTCATGAAAAATATTTATAATAGAAAATTTTAGCATTTTATTAGTAATAATAATTTTAATGAATAAAAAATATAATTAAATAGAAAATTATGGTAGAAAAAATTTAAATTTTGGATATAAAATTATAGTAATTCTAGATTTGATAACTTATTTAAGATTTTTTTTAAGAAAATTGAATAGTAAAAAATAAATAATAAAAAGTTAATAGTAAATAGTAAAAAAAATTAATAGTAACAAAGGATAAGGCATCCACATATATGTTTAAGATTAAAATAATATTTTTTAATAAAATAATGAATAGCAAAAAAAAATTTAAATAGTGCCAAATTTTGGCCTATAAATAGCAAGGAGGGGAGGCTGATTCTTCACCAAGAAGTAGAGAAATTTAGTAGAAAAGAAGAAATTAGGAAGTTTTTGGAGTAGGAAGAAATTTTAGAGTAGAGATTCTGAAGAATTTTCGGGGAAGAGCTTCTAGTAGGAAAATAATTCTGAAAAAGAGGTAAGGGGAGGTAACCTTTCTAAGCTTTTATATTATAATTTAGTATTGTTTTATTACTATTTATGTCTTCAAATTCGGTGTGAATACTGTTAATGCTTACTGTATATTTATTTATATTGAATTTATGTGTTAATATTATATGCTGTTATTTTGAATCTGTAAATAAGAAATTTGTTAAAACTAGTTGAGGAACACTTTGGCTAAGGAAATATTTGGTACTTAAGTTGTCCATTGTGGCGCACCTCTCTTTCTTGGAAGTCTACTCGACATGTTTTTAACTTAAATCTTGTTGAATAGATTATGTATTGTTAAACTATTATGTAATATATCTCGTTGGAATGAATTCATGTTATTGTGATGGATACGAAATTATGAATTATAATTGTGATGGTAGGATAGAGGAATCTTAAAAACCGGAGTTGGTACATTCCTGATCATAGAGCAGCCCTGGTCCAATCCAGTAAGTTGTGACTAGTCATATGTACTGGCGTTTATGGTGAGTTTGATTCGTCAAACATTTGATTCTTCTCCATTTATGGTGATATTTTAGTATTGTTAATTTATTTTGTGATATATTCATTTTGTACGATTTTTGTGATGATTGTATTTTATTATATTGGATTTGAATTTATGCGTCTGAACATGATATGAGTATTATGGGAAGATTTTGTAAGGGTATAATGTGAGTTGAGGAATATGAGATATGTTGGATTCACTGTGATAATATGATGGTATCTGGTTATTCATGTCTTGGGTTAAGTTTGAAAGTGACAGTATAGTTCATGGACGTAATTCCATGATCCTCAAGGAGAGGATACATGGTGGTGATCTGGTGGTGTGTAGAATGATTCGCATGGTAGCTCAGTCTTGGGGGTTTTCCTGACGCTCCAATGGTTTTTCATTCTCAAGTAGAGAAGATTGATCCATGTGGTGAGGAGTAGCAGGAGGTCCTAGTCTTGGGTGCTTCCAGTATGGCCCAAGGTGAGTGATAATGGACTAACCTCGTGAGTGTGGTAGGGTGGGGGAACCCAAGTTTCATAAGCCACCACGAGTGCATAACCCGCCATAGCTCGACAATCATTCTAGTCTGGACGAGTCGGTTTATAAAGTAACAAGTCTTGCGATGTCATTTTACCATGTTTGAATGATTTTTGCACGTCGTGTGAGGTTGAATAACATTTTTTTTATGTCTAGCTCACCCTTGCTTGTTTGTGTTGCTTGTGTATGTTTCTTTTGCGATTATCATCCACTTGGATGGGAGCAGATGGTGAGGAAGATATTTTGGAAACAGCTCTTGATGGAGACGACAGTGCTGCAGCTTAGAATGTTAGCTTTTATTTACTAGTTTTGAAGAACTTTTGTGCATTTAAAGTTTTAAATTCTTTGTAATTTCTAGGAAAAAACTCTAATACCTAGTTTTCAGTTCCACGTTATTTTAAGAATGACTGTAATCCTTAAAATTAATCTTGACTGCTGTCTTATATTATGAAATGATGACGTCTTTATTATATATGTTTTTTTATATAAATTTGAAGAAACGGTGGAAATTTAGGTCTTGCATTCCGCTCCAATGTAATAAAATTTGTTTTTACATAACTATGATTTATAATACATAAATATTTTAAATATATAGATATATTATAATACAAAATTTGAATTCAAAAAGTATAATTTAAATTTACTTGAATAATTAAATTTATAAGGCAATATAATTATGAATATGCTTTTTTAAATATAATTTATTTCTTTTTATCTAATTTTGGTTCATCTATTTAAAATAAATTTATTTAATTTTGTTATTTGGAAAATAGAATTTTTATTTTTTCTATATTTTTGCTCTATTCCCTACCTTTTAATTAATTAAATTTGTTTTTACCTAAATAAATATGCTAGGTAGTAAATTTAATTGACAAGAATTAATAGACATGTAAAAATAAATTTAGACAGAACAATATAAAAAAAATTAAAATAAAAAACTTTATTTTAAAACTAAATATTCAACTATAAATTAAACAAATAAGATGAAAATTATATTTAGTTATTTATTCACGTGATAAAATAATGATTAAGAATCTGTGGTTGAAGTTAAATATTGATTTGTGGAAAATACTTCAGTGCTACATTGATGTGTGACTATCTAATTGCAGAGCTTTCTTTTTTTTCCTTTTCTTGTTTGTCATTTTAGGTCCTTTCTCCCTGAAGATTCAGTCTGTGTCAGTACAATACATGCTTACGTGACACGTGTTTAACATAGATAATGCAACATAAACATGACATAAAAAAAGAATATAAATAAATAAATTACATTTCTTAAACAAAAATAGAAAACAAAAAAAATATATTAAAATAAAATAATAATTTATTCTGCTCCTAAATATATAAATAAGTGATAATTTAATATTAAAAAAATTAATCTAATCTTAATATATGAGGAATACAATAATTACATAACATGCCACCAAAAGATAATTAAAAAATAAATTGTAATTTTTAAATTAATTTAAAATTAAATTATAATCTTTGGGATTAATTTAAAATTTTTATATGTTAAGAAATTAAATCAATTTTCTTAAAAATTTATTTTATTACCTACTAAATTATTCTTGGTTTCCTAATAAAAATTAGATCACCGAGTATATAAAGGTAGTTTAAATATGGAAGATTTCGAAAAATTTTGAGGGAAGAAAAAAACTTAAGTTAATGTTCCTTGGTGGGGAAGGTGCAACCTGATGTGGATAATATAATCATTAATTTTTAGTATTATTTGTTTTTCTATTTTGTTTGTTTTAAATGGATTTAATTATAATATTTTTTATAACATCTTATTTAATACCGCATAACATTATTAAATCAAACATAATAAATTAAGAGTTAAATATATTTTTATTTCTTAACTTCACTGAAAATTGAAATTAGTCCCTCTTCAAAATTTTGGATTAATTTAGTTCCTAAACTTTAGAAATGTGTGAATTTAGTCTTTTTAACCAAATTTTGTTAACTTTATTTGATGTTTCAAATGCATTTCTCAGTTAACATTGAAGCAAAAATGTATCAAAAGATATAAACAACTCAAATATTATCATGAAACGCATTTGAAACATCAAATAAACTTAACAAAATTTAGTTAAAAGGACTGAATTCACACATTTCTAAAGTTTGGGAACTAAAGTAGGCAAAAATTTTGAAGATGGACTAATTCCAATTTTCTCTAAAAGTTAAGGGACCAAAAACATATTTAACCTAAAAATTAATAAAGCAAAAAAAATAATTAAAAACATATATTGTTTCGAATGGGATTACAATCAAACACTCCAGGTTATACTTAACTCCAAAATTTTCTCTAAAGTCCAAGTTGTGTTGTTCTTAACTCGTCCTACTCTTTGACTTAGTCGTGTGGGTAAATACCCAAAGGTACTACGACCCAAGCCACGTAGATGGATATTTGTCAAAAGTACTCCGACATTCAAGTCAACAATAGAACAGTTCAGTTAGCATAGTGAAGTCTTAAATTCACAATAAATGCAATCACCTACCTCTTTACCTCAAACTTGTATTTATAGGTTTCGAGATGGACTTACCATTAGCATAGGCCTAATTACACTTCGATAATGGATATTAGACGGTCATACGCTACATATGTAATATTAATACAATTAGTGTCGTCAAAATGGGTTGAAACCCGTGAGCCAACGGCTCACCACGGGTTTGAGCCGGGTTGGGTTGGAAAAATGCAAAATATTTTATGCGAGTCAATTTTGACCCAGCTCACTAAGAACCTGGCTCACATGGGTTGAACCCGTGGTGGGTCAAGTTGGCTCACTATCCACCTTTTTTTTAATTAAATCAAATTAATTAAATTAATTATTCAAATCCTATTGTTTTTTATTGAAATCAAATTAATTATTCAAAATGCACAACTTTTACTTAGCAATAGAGCATTTCGCGTTGTTGTCTTTCCAAAAGTTCCCCTCTGCAAATAAAAGCCTAAGATTATAGATTGGATAATATTATAAATGGAGATAAAGATGAAAATGTTTCAAGAGAGCATAATACTGTGGATTTATCCATTCAGGACTCCAATTTAATAGATAGATAATATTATAGATTGGATAATTTAGGAATATATCATTTGTTTTATCTTGTTTTTAGACCTATCTACAAGCATGATAGTTTTATCTTGTGTTATATATTTTTTGTTAACGGCTATATGTAGTTTCTTGGTCAAACGGTTGTGTATGTCTCATTAAACTAAATTGACAAAATTTTATGCTTGATAGCTTAAAATGTATAACAATATATTTCTTTTGTTTCATTTTCTTTTATATCAATTGGTCCAATTATTACTGTTTCAATTTGATCGATCAAAGTAACGTGTTATAAGAATCTCAGAAGAAGAGGGTGAAAAAAAAGTTAATTAAGTGAGCCAATGATCCAACCCGTTTAACCCACCAACCTGTGGTGGGTCGGTTCGGGTTCGAATTTTTTCAGCTCGTTAATAAATGAGTCGGGTTAGGTTGGCTTACTAAATAGCCAACCCGTGGTGGGTCGGGTCGGGTTGAGCTGGGTTATCCGTTTTGACAGCTCTAAATACAATCATCCAAAATAATAATCATTATATATGTATACACACACCGAACTATAAATGACATGAGTTTTTCAAAAAGAACAAACTACTATAAAGAAAAATTACTAAGAACCTACGAACTACTTGATAACGGTTAAATATACCATTATCTGTGATGCAATTTTGATATTAAATCAATCCTTTTTGGACTTAAAAGTTTGCTTGAACTCATGTTTTTAGTTTAATTTTGTGAATAAGTGAGTAAACGATATACTTGATGATTTTATCACTAAATTCCTTTGATTTTGTAGGGTTATTGGTATGATTTGGAAGAAGAGAAAAAGTATTAAGGAGTTGGAATTCAAGAGGGACAGTAAAAACATCAGAACAGGAGGTGATGTAGGGCGCCTGGGCGCCCCATTATGGGCGCTGAGTGCCAGCTTTTCTGTCGGATACCGCCTGGGCGCCCTCTTAGGGGTGCTGAGTGTCAGTTTTCTCACAGTTTCACTTGCTTGCTCCTACTTAGGGTGTTGAGCGCCAACGACATTGGCACATGATCCAATTCAACCCTATTTATGGACTTGCACGACCTAAGGTTGGTATCTCTTGATGGCTTGAGCATAGAAACACACTTTTTGCCCCTTGGAGACAGATTTGGGGATGTGGGAGCTCTCTTCTTCAGTTTCTAGGGTTTTTCTATCTCTTTTATTCTATTGTTCATCTAGTTTCTCCATGATAATGGATAACTAAACCTTATTTGTTGTTGGGGAAGATATAACCTCTAAACTCTCATGTATTTGAATTTATTCTTATTTATTTACGCTTCTTTCATCAATTGTTAGAGTTATTCTTCTTTGCTCTATGCTTGTTATGTTTAACTCATTCATAACATGATTATTGATTTTCATGATATGGACACATAGGGAAACCTAGATCTGGAGAATTACTCCCAAAAGCAATATTGCCCAGGGATGGGGATAGGAGGTTTGGTCGTCTTAAGCTTCTAATTGTAATGCAAAATTAATTATTAGGGATGTAAGGGATTGTGGTCTAGTAATTAAGGATATGCTTTCTTCGTTGAGGGATCGAGTTTTAAGTAATTTAGAAAGTGACATTAACAATTGAATGAAGAAGATGGATTCTTATATGCATGAGAGTAAACTAGGTGAAATCTAAACCCCAACAACATATTCATCTCATATTTTCAACTTTGTTGACATTGTTGATAGGAAGAGCATTGGTTTATTTGAACCTACAATCTCAGTGTTTTTGGTTTTTGATGATGACAACATAATTAATAAAACATGTGATGTTTATGTGTTACATGTTCTATTGCTTACATGCTACTTGTTTTAATCAATGTATAAATCTGTTTAAAGCATTGAGAACATGATTATGTTGATACATTGCATTTCATTGTGCTATATAATTGATTTTATTGGTGAATGCATGTCTGATGTTTCATAGAAAGAAAACCACCAGCACTTATGTTGAACTTTTTACTGTGTGGCAAAACAACATTTTTAAGTCAACTTCATTATGGGGTGAATCGACTAAAACTCGTGGCTTTGCACAATCTTGTTAAAAGTGTGCTGTGAGGATTTTCAAAGAAGAAGTTTTTCAAAACTTTGTTTACCTGTGGTACATAGTCGATTATATGCAACTTGCATTCGACTAAGTCTGTTACAGTTTTAAAATTCTATTAATGCTTTAGAACGACTATATTTTTATATTTGTTGACCAAACACTTATAATGATTCGATTGCATTAATTGCACATTCAATTAACTACATTAATTGCTGCTAACTGTTTTGACTGAACTGTTACATTCGACTGCATTAGTAGCTAATTTGATTAACATGCGTCTGAATTGTGAAAATCTATAAATTGACGCAAACTTGATCTTTATAAAAACATTTGTAATTTTAACATTTTTGTGATATTTTGCAGAAAGTGCATTCTTACAGAGAAAGGGAAAAAGCTCCAAGAAACAAGAAGTGATCGTGGTGATCATCTACTTGTGGATTCTTGAAGAGTAAGTTATCTGCACTTACAAAGGCTGATCATAATCTGCACATTTGGGTGCTATTGAAAGATCAGAGACTACAATTTTTTAAAGATTGGTTTGAGGTTTTCCTGTTGTGATTACAAGAAGAAGAGTGTGTTGCGTTCTTGACTTTGAGGGTGACTCAAAGGGTTGGACTGTAGGAGAGGGGATTCTTGCTGCTAGTCTGTTTCGTATATGCCTATATTTTTATTAGAGGGTTAGAGAGGTGTTTTATATTTTTGATGTGAGGCCGCTATAAAAACCTTGTTGTAAAAACCTTGATCATTATAGTGCATTGACTTCCTGTGGTTAGAAGGACACTAGATGTAGGTTTGGGCGAACCAGTATAAAAACTCAATGTTTGATCTTTCTATTCCCTGAACTCTTTATTCAGTCGACTGCATACTGCATTAAATCGATTACATTTCAGCTGCATAAAACAATATTTTTTCTTGCGTTTCAAGAAAGCTTTTAAAGGCATCCACTTTGCGAAAAAGACTTAAAGAAAACTTTGTTTTTACATTTCACCAATTCACCACCTCTTTTGGTGTGAGAAATCAAGCCATTCTATTTTCAACAATTGGGACCAGAGCTGGCTTTCATAAGATATTTGAAAAACAAGTCGATTATCTTTTTTCCTAAAATCGACTGATCCATAGAAATGGATTTAAATTTTCAAACCTTTGGTGAAGGTGCATCCACAAATAGACCACCACTATTTGTTGGAGAAAATTATGCTTTCTGGAAAATAAGGATGCAAATCTTTCTTGAATCCGTGGATAAAGGAGTTTGGGATGCAACTCTAAACGCTCCATTTGAGCCAACTCATGTTTTGAATGGAAAAGTTGTTTTGAAAATTTTTTCTGAGTGGACTCAAGATGAGAACTGTAGAGCACAGTATGATGTTAAGGCTAGAAATGTTATTGCTTCTGCACTAACCGTGGATGAATTTTTTAGGATATCACAATGCAAGACTGCCAAAGAAATGTAGGAAGTCTTGGAGGTAATGCATGTAGGCACTAAAGAACTAAAGAGAGCCAGAAAGAACTCATTGATTCAAGAGTACGAATTATTCAGAATGAAAGCAGGGGAGACAATCTATGAAGTCCACAAAAGATTCACACACATTGTCAATCACCTGATGACTCTAGGAAAGATATTTGATAAAGAAGAGATCAACATAAAGATCTTGAAAAGTATGAACAAAAGCTGACAACCGAAGGTCACAATAATTTCTGAGTCAAGAGATTTAACAAGCATGAATAATGCTACCTTATTCGGCAAGTTAAGGGAACATGAGCTTGTACTTGGAAGGCTAAAAGAAGAGGAAGAAATTGAAGAAAAGAAGTCTATAGCCTTGAAAGCCACAAACAGAAAAGCCTCAAAGACTGTACTATCTAAGGATGAATCAGACGTTGAATAGAACAACAAAGAATTGATGAACATGATGGTAAGAAAATTCAATCGATTCATGAAAAACAAAAGTCAATTTACTGACCATGCAAGTACTAGAAAGGGAAATAAAATTACAAGATCAAATAATGTCCAATGCTATGAATGTGGAAAAGAAGGACATATCAAGCCTGAGTGTCCAGATCTGAAAGCCAAGCAGAAAGGGAACAAAAGATTGTTTCAAGAGCAAAATAGGAAACAAAAGAGTGCATATATCGCTTGGGAAAACAGTGATGAAGATTATTCTAGTGACGAAGATTGTGATCGCGAAGAATAGTCAAATCTATGTTTCATGGCTGGCTCGGCACAATCTGATGATGACAGTGATGATGACTTTGAAAATGAACCAATAGAAGTCAAGTATCATATGCTACTGGATGCATTTCAAGAGGTTTATGCAGAGGCTATGCGATTTCAATATAAGGTCAATCAATTTATTGAAAGAAGAGATTTTGAGCATAGAATCAACAATCTGGTTGAGGAGAATGAAAAACTGGAAAAGGAATTAAATGATGCATTAAAGTCTACAAAGAAGAGTGTTATTATATCAAACCATGACGAAAAAGAATGCCAAAATTGTCCTATATTGGTTGAAAAGATTCATTACTTGACATGCACGTTAGCAAAATTCACACAGGGCAGGGACAATTTAGATGTTGTACTGAAGGCCTCTGGAAGAGTCGTATTCAGACAAGGCATTGGTAGGATAGAGGAATCTTAAAAACCGGAGTTGGTACATCCCTGATCGTAAAGTAGTCCTGGTCAAATCTAGTAAGTTGTCACTAGTCATATGTACTGGCATTTATGGTGAGTTTGATTTGTTGGTATCGGAGGGGGTATTTTTCGAAGAGTATAGCGCAACGGAATTAAAACTCAGAGAGCGGAAAGCGTATTCGATCACA
Source organism: Vigna nakashimae (assembly GCA_034642375.1). Classification (NCBI taxonomy): domain Eukaryota; kingdom Viridiplantae; phylum Streptophyta; class Magnoliopsida; order Fabales; family Fabaceae; genus Vigna; species Vigna nakashimae. Next base: position 25,907,005 of record CM067763.1, on the reverse strand, counting down.
ATTAAAATTAATTTGGTCCTTTTAGTAAAAATAATTTTCTTTCAGAAAATTAATCAAACAGTTGATATATGTAAAATAATGAGTGTAGGGAATAGAAAAATCACACAGATATTTTTATACTGGTTCGATTCAACAGAATCTACGTCCAGTCGTTAATCACTATAAATAATGATTAACAATTTCACTAAAAATGGTTTAACAGATTACAATCAAATGAACAGGAATAAAACCAAAAGAACCACTCTACCAACTTGAAGAGAACCGCTCCAACAATCGACCAATGATTCACAAGCTTCTCTTTTCACAAGACCAGGTAGAGTACCTTGCTAACTTGAAGAGAGTCTGCTCCGACTATTGACACACGATACGCGAGCCTCTCCTTTCACAAGACCAAACAAGGGAATAATGAACAAAAAGCTCTCTAAGAACGTTCCTCTGACACACAGTGTTCTAAGCTTTCTCAGTTCAAAAAAACATTACCTTCTGATTTCTCCAAATCAAATTATATAGCCAAGTACACTGAGTGCCAAAGGTCAGCTCTCAACTGCCATGAATAATCGATTATTGTAAGTGATAATCGATTATTCAAGTCCGTTACAGGTTTTCAAAAATGTGATAATCGATTATATGAAGTGATAATCGATTATTCAAGTATGACTTGTGATAATCGATTATTGCTTAACCATAATCGATTATACTAGTAAAAATTACAATGCTTAACATTTCCCTACTACATTCAAAATCTACAAGTTGCTTTTTTAAATATTTTCCTAATACATCCAAAATCTATAAGTTGCAGCATCATCAAAACACATCTTCAGGTTTTACCAATACTCCTTATTGGTAACATGATTCGTCAAATATTTGATTCTTCTCCGTTGACCATTTATAGTGATATTTTATTATTGTTAATTTATTTTGTAATATATTCATTTTGTATGATTTTAGTGATGATTATATTTTATTATATTGAATTTGAATTTATGCATCTGAACATGATATGAATCTCGTGGAGAGATTATGTAATGACATGGTATTAGTGTATGTGTTGATGTTGAGGGTCCTGTTGTTGGAGGTTATCCTGATACTCTAATAATCATTCGGCCTCAAGTAGAGAAGGATGAATTATGTGGTGAGAGGGGCATGAGGTCCTGGTCTATGTGTTGGTTTTGGACATAATGTTGAGGACTAACCTTGTGGATGGTATGGAGTAATTTGGAAGTGTATTTGGAAGAAGAAGTAGAGTCATCACAAGTGCGTAACCTCCCGTGACCGCTTATCAACGCATCATCCAGATGAGTGTCTATTGGGGATTGTCGTACAAGGTGATGAGTGTTATGAGTGAGTGTGGTATGAAGGGATGAATGTCTATTAGGGATTGCAATATGATGGGATGAATGTCTATGGTGTGATTGTTGGATGATGGTATGAGGATGTCTGACATAATTATTATATGATGTTTGTTAAGAGTATCAATGTAATTATGCATGTTTTATAAATGATTTGTTTCATGTTGGCTCACCCCTACTTGTTTGTGTTTGTGTTTGTACGATAATCGTATAATTCGTTATACGGGAGCAGATGAAGGAATATCGTCTGATTCAGTGCCAATGAAGAAAGAGATAGAAGAATAAATTAGAAGAGTTCGAGTTATATTTATGAGTTTTTAGTTAAAATCTGAGTTTAGAACACATATATTTATATATATATATATATATATATATATATATATATATATATATATATATATATATATATATATATATATATATATATATATATATATATATATATATATAAGTTTAATGTTTCAATAAGTCCTTATTTTAGTCCATAATCTCAAATAGGAACCTTTCTTTTTTGGCGTCTCAATTAGATCCTTATTTTTTTAAAATTGAATCAAATAGGGACTTTCCGTCAAATTGATTCAACGTCGTTAAGGATTGTGTCAACTAGCATGGTGACAGTCTAATTTTAACATACATGTCATTAAAAACGTGAGTCAATTTTACTTTTTTAAATTTTGAATTAAAAAATTAAGTAAACAAAGTGGAAATATAATTCAAGAAAGGGTAAAGTTGGGATTCTACTTTCTACTGAAAGTTCCATTCTACTGAAAGTTCCATTCTATTTGCAATTGCGAAATTGAACTGAAATTAGGGGAATTTGAGTTTTAGGGTTCGTCACTCTCCACAAAATCGTTGTTGTTTTCGGGTTTCGTTTGTGGTTATGGAGAAGCCTCAACAAATGCGCCTCCATAATTTGGTTCTCTCCCACCCTCAGTTCTTAACATCAATGACAAAACTCAAAACAGAAGGCTCGTTATAAGACGCTCCGTTTCCGAGCCTTAGGGGGCTCACACCTTTGGAAGAAGAAGAAGAGGCTGTCAATGCATTAGAAACCTTATTCGGTGAAGCAATAAAAGAAACCTGGCCCCTGCTATTTATAACTCCTCGTGAAGATGATGCACCGTCGAACAACGATTTTCTAGGCGTGACGAGTTTAGGAGGGGAAACGACGTTCGTTGTCAGTTTGGCTTTGTTGGCGGTGATCTAGAACGACTCCCCCTGAAACGACACAAATAGGCTTATTGTTATTGCGAAAGTTGGAAGCATTTTGCCAGACGACAACGACGGCGTGTAGGTGGTGCCATTAATGCCGGGTCGTCTTCGCTCCACTGACTGTGATTGTTTGGGCGTGAATAGCAACGACGACCGAGGAGATGAGGAGGAGGACGATGAAGTGTAAAGAGGCGCGAGTTTTTTGGGCGTGGAGATTGCAACTTTTACCATTGTGGTCCTGATAGTGTCATGAAGCATTGAGCGAGGAGTTCCTGAATTGGGCTATAGGAAAAGGAAGAAGAAAAAAAGTGAATTGAAAATGAAGAAAATGCTAAATGGGAAGGATGTTTTGATTTTGTTAGCTAAATGCATGTTAATCTCCAGAGTGGGATGGGTCCTAAAACACAATATTTAATTGGTTAATTGGTATAATAGGACATTGGCTTCTACCTATGTCATTAATCATGTGTCTGGGTTGGACAAAGACAAGATAATATGATTAAATCCACTTTCACCTCCCAACTGAGAAACCCATGCTTTTCCAATTGACGCCAACTTCTTCCTTACTTAAATATTTTCTGATTTATCTATCTCACCCAACACTTGTATATGAATGAGAAGGATTTATGAAGAAAACTAAAGATCTTTTGTCTATAAGTTAAAGTGAACTTGAAAAAATATAGGATATTCATTCACAGACGAAACCTGAGTTCAATTTCGCAATTGCAGAGAGAATGGGACTCAGTAGAAAGTAGAATACGAATTCCCAAATCTACCCTTTCTTGAATTATATTTCCACTTTGTTTACTTAATTTTTTAATTTAAAATTTAAAAAAATAAAATTGACCAACGTTTCTAATGACACGTATATTAAAATTAGACTTTCAGCATGCCAGGTGACACAATCCTTAACGTTGTTTAATCAATTTGACGAAAAGTCTCTATTTTGATTCAGTTTTACAAAAATAAGGACCTAATTGAGATGCCAAAAAAGAAAGGGTCCTATTTGAGATTCTAGACAAAAATAGGGACCTATTGAGACATTAAACTTATATATATATATATATATATATATATATATATATATATATATATATATATATATATATATATGTTGTATGAAGTCCTTTATATTCATTATGAGTGGTGGTGTAATGCTACAATATATCAATTATGAGTTATTAAGTGTGAAGTATGTATATTACTGTGTGACCGAATGTAGAAATGTTACAATATTTATAAAATATATTAAATGTCGAGTGTGAGATTATGGGATGTTACATAGAAAGTGTAGCAACTTTGTGGATTTTGCTGAAGAGCCATGACACCTGTGGAGTGTGTGTCATACCCTATGAACTTTTCTCTTTTCTTTTGGGGAAGGTGGGAAAATGAGTGTTTTCAAGCAATGCACACACACGTCTCAACAGAAAATGCTATTGGTTATTTAAAATATTTGGTCGCAAAAACATATGATAATAAATTACTCAAAATGTAATGATTTTCCTTTCTATGTTTTTTTGGCGAAATGAAAATTATAAAACTTTTTGAGAAATATGTTTTTTATATTTTTCTCTTATCGCATTCGTTTGTTTTTTTTTTCAAGAAATTGAATTTGAAGAAAACTATCAACTAGGCCCAATGGGCTTAAAAAAAAGTTTTTGTTATAGTGAATGAAAATTAAGTGTCATTTTCATTTTTTCCTTGTGTTTTGAAATTTTGATTCTTTTTTTTCAAAGAGCAATGCTTTCTTAAATAACATGATGTCAACCTGACTTGTTCAAAAACGTTTTTTATTATTTATTTTTAAGACTCAAAATAGGTTACAAAGAATGATAATTTTGTTTTTGATGAAAAAACATGTCTACACATTGAATTATGATCGCTTTATTTTCGAAAATCTCAACTTAGATAAGTTGTCCCTGTTTTTTTTATTCATTTTCAATTTTTTTAATTTTTACTTTTATTTTTTTGCTAAAAAGATTGCTTGCGATCACTTTGAGATAATGCCCCCTATAAACTGATTTTTTTTATGGATAAGATGGATGATGGAAAATGATGAAGAAGAAAACTATTTTCGAGATTTCATGTTATAAATGCTTAAAAAATGATAGTTTTATTAATTCATTTGATTAAAAAGTGTTTATTTTGCCTTATTAATTTATTCATTAAAGCATGACATTTTTGTTCCTGTTTTTTTTATTTAAATAAAAACATTACACATTTATTGTTATGTATAAAGGAAATGAAGGAAAAATGATGAAAATGTTGCTAACGCATATGATGCATGAAGAGGTCTATGCCAAATAATGATTAAAAGACAACATGTTTTATGCTTTTAAGGTAGGTCCAATGTTTTAAGGTCTAAGCATTGTATATGCAATCTCACAGGGATGACTTCCTAAATCTAAAATAAAGGCCACCAGAGCTATGATCCTTTTCACAACTTTTCCACAACAGTTGAAACGTAACTAGGTGTAAAATTGCATGTCAAGATAATAGACACTGGCTTGGGTTCTCACGATAGCCAAACTGGAAACAGTCTAGACGTGACACCAGTACACAACCCCTCTAATTTTATGTTACACACAGACTCGAGTATAGGATCCCACTCATGATATGCGAATTAAAAAAAATAATAAAAACGAATATAAATAAATTACCAAAATAAATAAAGACAATCATATATAATAAATAAAGGGAAAATAAATAAAATAGAATAAAAAAAATCACGTCAATTTTGCACATTTAATTAAGAAGGCCTGATTCTCTAACGTCCCCAATGGAGTCACCATTTGTGCAAAGATTTTGGGAGTTGCCACCATAATTTATTCTGGAAAAACTAAGGAAAACCATAAAATAAGACGTGGTCTATGAAAACTAGATTTTGGGTTCGGGAATTGGTTACGCGTAAGGAATGTGTTAGCACCCTATCGCGCCTGCCCAAAGGCAATACCTTTAATTAAATGTATAAAGTTGACGTGATTTTTCAAAATGTTTAATTTTCCCTAATAAAAAAATATAAAGAAACAAAAAATATTTTTTTTGTTTTATAAACCCGATAAGGATTGACCTTGCTCCTACGTATATCCATTTATGATGGACAATCAGGGATCACATAGTTCTTTATCTAGAAAAAAGGTTTGTGAGTTTGTGTGAAAATTATTATGGATTATTTTGGATTTTTGAAAAGTGAACTCGATTAGGATTGACATTATTTTTTTTTATTTCGAAGAAATTCTTTTATTTTGAAAATGGTGGGAAAAAAAGGAATGAAAGCGGCCATAGGCCGACGAGTACTTATAACATTTATTTTATGACTTATTATTATATTTTATAGGAAAATACGTGATAAGAAATATTTTTTATTTATTTTGAAGTTGTTTATTTATTATTTATTTTTAAATAAAATAAATAAATATCACCTGATGCGAGAGATATAACCAATACCAAAAGAAACGAGAGAAGAGATTCTTTTTTTATGAAAAACATTATTGGTGTGTAGTAAAAAAAAATAATACCTTTAGAAAGACCTTCAATGAAAAGAGAAAAAAAAGGTACATAGATGACATACCTTTTCAGCTTTCAATACTCCCCTAATGCTTCCTTGATAGTTTCTGTTAGTCGAGTCCTTTAGCGTGAGAACTTACTTTTCTCTATACTCTCCCGTACTTTTTCTATCTCTACTATTTCAGAGTGTCTCTCTCCATCCTTTTCTTTTTTATGACAGGGTGCGTATTTATATACACACATGGTAATATTGCTCTTAATTGTGAATTAATTGGCAACGAACAAAATAGAGAAAGAAAATGTCTTGGTTCCAATAAAAAGAAATCAAATAATATTGACATTGATTATAATTATTGTCAGCAAATTTTGTCATTAAAATCATACTTTTATCTTTAAAAAGAAACCTGCAACAAATTATATCAATATATTTTTTTAATTATTGCTTATAATTATTAGCATAATATTTATTCAAACTATTACCATATTAAACTAACATTTCAAAAATATTGTGTCTGGTATTATAATTATTATTTTATCATTTTTACCCACCATTAACTATTATTCTTTTATTCTGTATTTTTTATTTATTTACTTACTCAGACGAAATTGGGTGTTGACAAAATTAATATGCAATTAGGTGTAGTATAATACTAGGAAGTGACTCCTAGGTCGTTTCTCAAGGACCAAATGTGGTTAAGACAATAGGTCAAACACAAGGTGGGGGGGTTTTCAATGTGGTTTTGTGAAATGAAATGAACTGATTAACACACAATTTAAACACAGATTTAACAACAGGTTGACATTTGGATCAATTGCAATGCTTCCTATCTTTGATTAACAACAAATTAAACGCTCCTCTTACCCCTAATCTGACACAAATTAACCAACTAAGGTAAGGTTAATTCGGTCTTCAAAATTGCAAACTAAGCGAATGCAACACACCTATTCAATTCATTATGCACCACACAGATTAATCAACTAAGCAAAGGTTAATCAACAATGAGGCAACTAAGCGTATACCTAATTGCAAGCATAAGACAAACTTAATATAATGCAAGGTAAGACAACAAATTACATTTCAAAGTCTAGAAATCTCAAGTAAGCAATGTAATATCTCAATTACAAACCCAAACAAATTCAAGCTATCATTATATGACCTTGAAATAGTGAAGCAAAAATTGAAACATTCGAGCAGCACCAACGCAGAAACGAAACCAAATGAAACAAAATTTCAATTCAGAAATGAAAACGCAATTCACAAAGGAAGCAAACTGGAAAACGAAATCAAACAGAATCAAAACGAAATGGAAACGAACTCAAACGAATTCAAAATGAACCTAAAACGAAAATGCAATATGAGAATGAGAATGAGAATGGAATTTAAATTGCAGAATCAAAATTGCAAGCTAAGAGAAGAAAACAAAATTGCAGAATCAAAATTATAGTACTGAAATTGAAAGTGCGTGAAAATGTAAATGAAAACTTAAAATCCCAAAATGGGAGATTTGTCCAAGAGCCTAAAACGCTGGAAAATGAGAATGAAGAAGAAGTGTCATGTTTTGCCCCCTTTGGGTCCTAAAACCCTAGTCCTAAAGTCAACCCACAAATTGGGCTTTTACAATTTTGACCCGAAATGGCCAATGGTCCAAATCTATCCAAAAATACACTAAAAACGACTTTACAAATGAATTAAATCTAAAACGCCTATGTGGAGAGTGGTTGTTGATGTTCTTGCCCTCTTGAAGTCCCAAAATAATATTCCAAACAATTCCTTGCAATTAATAATGTAAATAATTAGTCTGAGATAATTCAAATTAATTAAAATAAGAATTACTAGTCAAATAAGCTCAAATATCAAAACTGAGGAGATATTGGACATTTAATCACAGTTCCCTAATTAAATCTAGTGCAAGAAGCTAAGTGAATAGTGAAAAGTATTGATTCATCACTAACTCTGCAAAATTAATACATTGTAGATATAACTCTTAACCCAATTAGAAATTGACTTTAATTGGTAAACTTTGGAGATTATTGACAATCTAAATAATTAACATGACTAATACAACATAAACAAGATTAAAAATTTTAAAAACTCAAAAAGTAAAGAAATCACTGAATAAAATGAATAAGACTTAAAACTTACTCAAGACCAACAAAAATGTACAAATATATTCAGACATAGGGATTCAAGGAGGAACAATGAATTTGAACCTCTATAAGTTTGTTTTCAAAACAGAAGCATCATATTGAAACATAAAAATGCGAAAATTGAAGAAAAATATACTTATCTCAAGAATAATGATCTGATTCTGAGCTCTGAATACCACTTGCTGACACCTGACTTCCCATGAAACTCATGAATTCTGGATGCAGGGAATTGAAGTTGTGAACATATGGTTCAGTAATGTCAAGGAGAGTGCTTTATGGAAGGCAACAAACACTGAGGAAGGTAGAATTAAACTAGAGAAGGGGAATAGAGGAGAATAAGACTTCTCTAGCTGGTGACTCTCGAAGAAAAGGAATTATGGAGTGCTTTACACAGTAATTGCTCTATGCATTCAAAAGTTCCTTTCGCGAAGGTTGAACACTTAATTTATAAAGTTCTCAAGCTCATGCTATGATCAACTAACGTCCTAATCAAATGCCATGATGATCTAATTACAAGTGGCATTCCATGTGTATCACATTCACTACATGTACAAAATACACTCAATGTGTATCACATTTACTACACGTGCAAAACATGAAAAATATGCTTTTGAGAGAAGACTGGTCTCTAGGAAGAAAAGCTCATAAGTTTAGCCTTTATAGTGAGCTTAGTAGCTCAACTATAACGAAGAACTCGACATCCCAATCATGATGAAAGCTTGGCAACCCGACTGGAAGGAAGAACTCAGTAGGTCGATTATGATGAGAGCTCGACCAGTTGGTCTTGGAGCTCGGTAGGTTACCCTGGAAGCCAAATGCTTGTATCTTCCTAGCCATGCACCTAGTAATAGGTCCACTAGTTGGACCTAAGTCATCACAACACCTCATGCTATTGAAGCTCTTTGGAATTTAAATTTCAATTAATGTCCAATGGCATCTAAGTAATACCCACTAGTACAAAAGTATCGTATAACGTTGTTGTTTTTTGGCCTTTCACATTAAATTCGAGGTCGACGCCATTTCGGGAGACATTAAATTGACGTCGAATTTAAAAAATTTGACGTTAATCAAATTGACATCGAATTTTGTTAATATTCGACGTTAAGCAATTTTTTTATTTATTTTTTAATTAATTGTAATCCTTTTTTACAACTTTACGAGATCTGAAAAGTAGAAAAACAACCAAATTTCAGTTTTTGGTATTTTATAAAGCATGAACTATGAACGTGTAGTATAGTATCAACAACAAACAAGAATAATAAACAATAAACAAGTTCAATAAAACAACAACAACAAACAAGTTCAACCAAATAACAACAACAAACAAGTTCAACAAAAAACAACAAATAAGTTCTTCAAAACGAAAATTAACCTTCAAAATGTGGGTTCGTCGAAATAAAGTGTTTCCACTAGTGAGAGAGAAAGCAGAATGCGCCTATGAAGAACAAGAACACGAAAATAATCGGTCAAAACAAACAAAAATTATACATAAAGTAGTTAATTAACATGCATTTGTATCAAATGAAAGAAAGATTACATGTGATGGTCCTCAAACTTCATTCTAGAAAAGTTTTAGAAGAGAATAGGGTCTCGCGCACTAAGATAAAATGAATGAATGACTCATAGAATTCGACGTATTATTTGTTGTTTAAAAGAAAAAAGAAAAAAAATTAAAAAGGATGACTCTTTGGCTTTTGACTGACAAATATTACCTCGAACCCCTACAGGATTCGACGTACTATTGGTGGTTTAAAAGAAAGAAGAAAGAGAATGATGTGCTTGTTTAAATAATTACCATCATAGAACGTTAATTGAATGGGGGCTTCAACGTTCTACAATTGCATTTATTTTGAAAAATACCAACTTCCATTATTAACGTTGGCTATTCAGTGGTTGGATGTTGAATGCGTGACGTTATACGCTGTTTTTGCACTAGTGACCCTACCAATCATCTCTAGAGCTCCTTGGGATTTAAAATCAATTAGCACCCAATGATATCCAAGTAGCTTGACACTATGTACACTTGGAGCTCTCTGACTTCATATTTCAAGGTGGCACTTAACAATAAAAACTTATCACCCCATGCCATACCAAAATACAAGTGAGAATGGGCATCTTAGTTTGCTTAATTGACATTAATTAGTAGTTTTATCGCTTTTATAAAGTTGAATTAATACCAAATTAGTTTTGAAATGCACCATTAGAAGTCAATTTCTCAAACTCAAATACTCATACTTAATCATTCCATAATTTTAAATAAAAATGAAGCACACACTTTATTCCATCATAGATTCGATCACATGATTTCCTTAGTTGGTTCTACACATTTTGAGTTAAGTCTACCCTATCATTATGTAATTCTATCAAAAATAAACATAAAATTCAACATGTACAAGAAGTAATAACTATTACTAGTTTCCCTTACCTGAAGTGAAAAAAACTCTCTAACTCAAAGCTTCATCTTAGAGTTCTATTACTTATGGATTATCTAACTATACAATCAAGTTGGTATTCATTTAATTTTTTGTTTCAATTATGTCCCAACTTTTAATAAAAAGGTCTCAATTAGGTCCTTTAAAAAAATTATTAATGACATTAACGATATACCATTGTCAAGTATCATTGTCTTTATTTCAATTTAGTTTTTATATATGTCACTTTGATTCAATTTAGTTCCAATTTTTCTTACAATAAAACAATATTGTCCCTCTCTAATTGAGGCAAAATTTATTATTTCTATAAATATTATATTGATATTTTCGTTAAAAGTTACCTTTTAATATATTAGGTACATTATTAATCTATTTTTTTTTTAAAGTAAGTATTTAAAACTAATATATTATTAATCCATGTTGTTTTTATAAGAATAAATTAATTAATAAAATTTATACAAATAATAAATTTGGTCTTCTATTTATTGAGACCAAATTTATTATTTGTATAAATGTTATACTTATATTTATATCAAAATTTATTACAAAAACATTATTGACAAAACATGGATTAATAATATACAATAATGTAATAGGTTAAAAAGTAATTTTTAATAAATAAAATATCAGTGTGACATTTATAAAAATAATAAATATGATCTCTATTTGGAGAGACAATATTGCTCTATTTTGAAAATGATTGAAACTAAATTGAATCAAAGATATATATATATATATATATATATATATATATATATATATATATATATATATATATATATATATTAAATTGAAATTAAGACCATGACACTTACATTTATAGATAACATTGTCATGAGAAACTGACAGTGCTACATGTCACATTAGGGACCTCATACATGGACAACAACAAAAATTTAAAAACATTAAAAAAAAATCACAGATTGACATGCGGTATGCAAGAGTGTTTCTCCCTGCACCTCACCTCTATCTTCCTGCACCTCCAGATTTTTTAAATTTTCATGTTTGCCCTTGTGAGAAGTTCAAAGTACACAAAAGAATCTTGACCATGTGCATCCATTAAAAGACCCAAAAACCCTACACCCCATGTGCTCCTCTCTCATTGCCATTCATAGTTCTTTGTCACACTTCATTCTCAGTTTTCTCCTTCTCCTTCTCTTCTCCCTCCGCAAAATGTGTTGTGTATGAAAATGGTATGATTGTGTGGTTGGATCTGTGATGTGCGTTGGTTGAATGTTTCTCACTGTTCATGATTTATGCTTGAGTGGCTGCTAGCGTTGGAAGTGCGACAGAGAGCTTGGCGCACTTGGAATGACAGTTGAGTGGCTGCCGGTGTTTGAAGCGCGGCGGAGAACTTGTCGCACTTGGAATTGCGGTTGAGTGTCTGCCGCACTTGGAAGTTGGAACTTGCTAGCTTGCCCACTCTAAGCCGAGAGTTGAGCCATGGGTCTTTTGCAAAGGCATGGGTTTCTTGGTTCCTAGACAGGAGGGCACCGCGTGAGGCTGGTTTTACATAACAACGACAACTTTTGATTCGGGATAACAGGCTGCTGCACCTCCAATCTCAAATGAGCTTTGTGAGCCTTGCTCTTAAACAACAATTTTTTTATTAAGTTGTCCAGCATCATAAACCTAGGCGGATAACTTTAAATCTCTGTTTTAATGCAAACTGAGTGCCAAAAGATAGTTCAAGTTTCAATATCAGGCAACATAATTCTACTATATACATATACAATTTTGCTCTTGCACATTCACCAAAAACATTGCTTATATTATTATATCACAATCCCACAAGAGGGAACTAACAACATACAAAATGGTGAACATTGCATAAACATTGCCACCAACAACAACACATATTGATTACCAGGAAAAATGAAAACAAAAAGAGCCGCAATTCGAAATACAGTGGCATTCAACTAGCATTGGAAGTGCAGCAGGTGACGTTGGAATTACAACAAGAACAAAGATGAAAATTAAATAAAAATTGGAGGTGTAGGACGAGATAGATGAGGTATAGGAAGAATCACTCTATATGTAATTAATATCGTTAAATGTTTTTTAAAAAAGATCTAATTGAGATACATTTTCAAAAGTAGCAATGCAATTAAAACAAAAAATTAAACCAATACCAATTTAAAACTTTCTAACCAAATTAAACACCAAAGAATAATTAAACTTAAAATAATTAAATGTCATACTTAAAAATCACATTAAACTATTTTCTATGTGTTTGCATTTAACCATTTTACACTCGTATTGTTATACAATAATATAAAAGACATGATTGCAAGAACAAATTCTAATTCATCTTGACTTCAATATATTTCATAGTTTCACATTATTCACTGTTGAGTCAAAGGTTGAATTTCAAAGTGTAAAAACTCGTCAAATAAAAGCCCAATATTTTATTGAATTTACGCACAATCACGTATCACAAAATTCTTCAACTTAAAATTCAATTAATCTTCTTCAAATTTAGTAACCAACTAAAGGATAACTCCAAATCTTAGCGCATCCAATACCTATTTTAAGATGTAACCTTTTCCATCAAAACAATAATATAACAATAATTACTCAACATTTCTAAATCTTTCTAAACCATTCTAAAAAGAATACCTACTATAGGATGATACATTTATGAATATAAAACAACAAATTTTAACTCAATTAATATAGTTAACAAGATAGTATCCTTCACCTAGAAATCTAGTTATTCCAATAAACTCCAACCGTGTTTTTTTATTTTACAAGAAGTTCAAATTTGTGCAAAATGGTTTTCGAAATTTGTAATATGCTTTAGTTTTAAGAAAAATGAACTCTTTCAAAGAATCATAACATTTTTGAAATTTTTTTACACAACTATAATCTTTGATTCTAAAATAACTGAAGCTTATACTAGTATATGTTTCAGTTATTTAAAGAACTGAAGTCTATAATTTGCAAATATTTTTAAAATGTGACTAGTTATTTTTGAAAATATTTGAACAATTATAGGCTTTCAACATACTCCTTCACGCTGTACATCTTGAGCGTGAAACTAAATATTAATGGATGGTTCCATAGCGTCTCAATAATAAGTGGAACAATATGTCCAACAAACACAAATCTTGCTAGGATAGTTTCTGATCAGACTTTGATACCATGATAAACTAACAAAGGAAACTTGAAAAGATAGAAGAACAATCTTATTTATTGAGGAACTTGTTGAGGGTTATCAAGCAAGTGATAGCATGTTAAAAATGAACTTTAACCCTAACTCAACCCCACAAAATCGACTTGTAGGGTAAGGTTTGCACCTACTTATATACAATAAATTGGCCTTATCTATAGTCGATGTAAGACTTCCAACACTAGTCGTCAAATGCGAACCAAGCCACCGCTCTCACTGCCACTCCTCCTTTCCCTTCCTTGTAGTCAACGCAAAGTATGTTGTCGTGGCACTACTATGAACATCTCTTTCCTTCCCATTTTGAAAGCCGCTACAGATTCATTCTTTTGTCTTGCATATTTTTTTTTCTATTTCATAATCTTTTCTTCCTTATGCAAGAATTTTTCAATGTATTTTATTTAATGTGGTGGTGAAAAAGATGATAGTGACTATTTATTGGTTAGAGGCACGATAATTTTGCGGTATACTAGAATAAAAAATATGTGAGAATGAAAAGAAAAGAAAATATAATTGTTTTCAAAATATAAAAATATATTTCGATTAAAAAAAACCCAAAATATAAAATAAAGAATAGATTCGGTTGTGAATCTAAACCTAAAATCTTACCATTTTTACTTCGTCCACATATATTCGATTAAAAAATTAAAATATAATTTTCAAAATAACCAATACAAAATCCTTTCACTAGTTCTTGCTCTTAAAACTACAATAAAGATACTATTATGTAACGTGTGAGAATAAAAGGGCCACTGCAGAGATAAAATGGGCAGGGGAAATGGAGGCTAAGGATGAGTCAGTTGGGAAATCAAGCCACATGGCACCGATAGCAGAAGAGAGTGGCAGACAAAGGCACGTGAGAGAGAGAAAGGAAAATACAAGGTTAAGGGATTTTCTGTGGGGAAAGAATGGGTACAAAAAGGGGAATTAGTTATCACGGGCGGGGAGGCAATGATTGGAAATTCTTCTTCTCTCTCTAGGACGTATTCCTTCATTGTTGAGACCAACTTTGGGTATTGCAGCTTTTGTTAATTCTCTGTGATACCATTCGAACTCACAGAAAAAATAAATAAAATTCTGGAATATACAATTCTAATTCCCAATTTTTGGTGTCTTGCTCTGTTTCATATTACTGTTACTTTGAGTATATTACAAACTGGTGCTTTCATTGCCATGGCCGAGGCTTCATCTTCAAATGACCTTAAGCAGATCCTAGAGCTCATGCAGAAACGTGAACGGGAGCATGCTGCAGAGATGCAAGAGCTTCGTAATGCCATTGAGGATTTGAAGGAGAATATGGCACATGGAGGAGCGAACTCACGGAATGTTCATGGACCGTTTCAGGTCAGAAATGTTAAGCTCGATTTTCCACGTTTTGATGGTTCAGATGTGCTATAATGGATATTTAAAGCGGAGCAATTCTTCGACTATTATTATACTCCGGATGAACAGCGGTTGACCATAGCAGCAATTCATTTCGAGAAAGAAGTGGTGCCGTGGTATCAAATGATGCAAAGAAATAATCCCATTGTTTCATGGAACACCTTGGTCCGTTCATTAGAGTTGGAATTTGGTCCTTCACCCTTTGAATCACCTAGATCTACCTTGTTTAAACTCACCCAATCCACATCTGTCAATGAATATTATGTGTAGTTTACAGCTCTTGCTAATAGGATTTATGGTGTTAGCAATGAAGCCCTTCTAGACTGCTTCATCAGTGGGTTGAAAACCGACATTCGTAGAGAGGTGATAGCTCAAGCACCAAACACAATCCTTAAAGTCATTTCCCTAGCCTGACTGTTTGAAGAGAAATACACCTTCAAACCACGACCATACAACCCAAACACTTCCAGAAATGCCACCCAAAACACATCACCTACTACTACCCAATCTTATAACAATCCACCACAACAACCCATTCTTCCTACCCTGAACCAAAGGCCTTTTCCCCAAAACCTTCGTCCCAATAACATTAAACGTCTGTCACCAGCAGAAATGCAATCACGCAGGGAAAAAGGGTTGTGTTATACATGCGATGAGAGGTTCACGGCAAACCATAAGTGTCCAAATCGCCAATATACATTTTTACAAGTTGAATATGATGAGGAGGAGCAGACTGATATGGAAATTCCTACATTAGAACAGAACTTGGAACACCATCTCTCTCTTAATGCTTTAAAGAGTGTTACCGGTGTGGGAACTATGCGCTTCCACGGGTCATTACAAGGCCTGACTATTCAAATATTGTTGGATAGTGGCAGTTCTGATAATATCTTGCAACCACGAATTGCTCATTTCCTTAAGCTGCCGGTGGAGGATATGTCATCTCTGCAGGTCCTGGTAGGCAATGGAAATGCCATGTCTACCGAAGGGGTTATTAAAGAAGTTCAGGTTAAGGTGCAAGGCCATACACTTAAACTTCCAGTGTACCTATTACCAATTTCTGGTGCTGATATGATATTAGGTGCTGCTTGGTTGGCTACTATCGGACCACACATTGCAGACTATCGTTCACTCTCCTTAAAGTTTTATTCGGACAAATAACTCATTACATTGCAAGGTGAGCCACCAACTTTGCCAAAACCAGCATAGTTGCATCAGATGACTAGATTGTGCAAAACTGATGCCATTGCAGAACTGTTTACATTACAATTAACTCACCCTCTAACACTAGATGATGATGACTTGGTTATCCTAGAGCTTATTGACCCTGACATTGCACTTCTACTTCACACATACAACATGATATTTGCAAAACCGAAGGGCCTTCCCCCAAATAGATCTCAAAACCACTGCATTCCTCTTTTGCCGGATGTGAATGTTGTGAGAGTGAGGCCATACAAATATCCTCACAGTCAGAAACAACAAATTGAGAATATGGTGCAACAAATGTTGGACGAAGGCATTATTACCCACAGCACCAGCCCCTTCTCTTCCCCAATTATTTTGGTCAAAAAGAAAGATGATACTTGGAGATTTTGTACTGACTATAGAGCACTGAATGTTGTCACAATCAAAGACAAATTTCCTATCCCAACTGTTGAGGAGCTACTAGATGAATTATTTGGTGCAAAATTCTTCTCTAAGTTGGACCTCAAATCAAGCTATCACCAAATATTGGTTCATCCTGCTGACAGATTCAAAACTGCCTTTCAAACTCATCAAGGCCACTATGAATGGCTTGTCATGCCATTTGGATTAACAAATGCACCAGCAACTTTTCAAGCTCTCATGAATGACATATTTAAAGGCCTTCTAAGGAAATTTGTCTTGGTTTTCTTTGATGACATACTTATATATAGCCCTTCATGGTCTGCACATCTTAGTCACTTGGAAACAATTTTGCACATCTTGAAAGAACACACATTATATGCCAAATTATCCAAATGCTCTTTTGGTCTTTCCCAAGTGGAATACTTAGGCCACATTGTCTCGGGGAATGGAGTAGCAATGGATGCTAACAAGGTTCAAGCTGTTTTACAATGGCCCTGCCCTCAGAACACAAAACAATTGAGAGGATTCCTTGGTCTAACAGGTTATTACAGACAATTTATAAAAGGTTATGCTGCAATAGCTCACCCCTTGACCAATCTCCTGAAAAAGGATAACTTTCAATGGACATCACATGCAACTCACGCTTTTGAGGCCTTGAAACAAGCCATAACCACTGCTCCTATATTAGCAATACCAAATTTCACCAAAACCTTTGTCTTGGAGACTGATGCATCCGGTTTGGGGATTGGTGCAGTTCTAAGCCAAGACAAGCATCCTATAACATTCTTTTCAAAGAAATTATCTTCTAAGATGCAACACAAATCTGCTTATACCAGGGAATTTTATGCAATCACTGAAGCAATTGCAAAATTCAGACATTACTTACTGGGTCATAAGTTCATCATTCGCACTGATCAAAAAAGTCTCAAAAAGTCTAATGGATCAATCCCTCCAAACCCCCTGAGCAGCAGGCATGGCTCCACAAATTTTTGGGATATGATTTCACCATTGAATACAAACCAGGAACGGATAACCAGGCTGCAGATGCCTTGTCCAGATCTTTTTTTATGGCATGGTCCAATAGAGAGACTAACATAATGTCCAAAATTCAGAAGGTCACATAGGTCGATCCTCGTCAGCAAGCTATTATCCAAGCTTGCGTAGTAGGGAAACCACCTAATAATCATTACTCCTACTCTGATGGACTCTTACACTGGAAGCACAGAGTGGTAATCCCTAGAGATGAGGAAATTATACAATTGTTGCTCAAGGAATACCATAGTTCAACAATAGGGGGTCATACCGGCATAACTAGAACCATGGCTCGACTGTCTTCCCAGTTCTACTGGCCTGGCATGCTCAAAGATATCACTCACTATGTCCAAGAATGCCTTATCTGTCAACAAGCTAAATCTGCCACCACCCTTCCAACAGGGTTACTTCAGCCACTCCCCATTCCCCATCAAGTTTGGGAGGATATAGTCATGGACTTCATTACGGGTCTTCCACCTTCCAATGGGTATACCGTCATCATGGTTGTCATTGACCGGTTATCTAAGTATGCTCACCTTGCTCCCTTGAAAGCAGATTATACTAGTAAGATTGTGGCAGAATTGTTCACTAACATAGTTGTCAAACTGCACGGGTTCCCTCGAACTATAGTTTCTGACAGAGATAAGATCTTCATCAGTCACTTTTGGCAACACCTCTTCAAGTTGAGTGGCACAACATTGAACATGTCTACGGCTTACCACCCGCAATCAGATGGACAATCAGAAGCCCTGAATAAGTGTATAGAGATGTATCTTAGGTGCTTTGCTTTTGATAATCCTAAGACATGGACCAGACTATTACCATGGGCAGAGTTCTGGTACAACTCAGCATTCCACAGCAGTCTACAAACAACACCATTTAAGGTGGTGTATGGAAGAGATCCCCCGACCATAATTAAATACACCATGGATCCTAAAGACCCTCCATCCATCCAGGAGCTCTTAGGGGAACGAGACAGGGCTTTGACTCAATTGAAGAGGCAACTTCTTAAAGCCCAGGAAAAAATGAAGAAATATGCTGATAACAGACGCATGCATAAAGAGCTGAAGGTTGGTGATTTGGTTTTGGTCAAACTCCAACCTTATAGACAACACTCCATTACCTTACGAAAAAAATTGAAACTGGGACTAAGATATTTTGGCCCATTTCCAATCATCGATCGCATTGGCTTAGTGGCCTATAAACCTTTATTGCCTGAAACTGCTAAAATCCATCCCATCTTCCACATATCTCAGTTGAAAGAATGTAAAGGTCCTCATGACATTGTTTATGCTCCACTCCCATTGACTACACTGCCCGAGGGTCCCTTGTTGATGCCTCAAGCTATCCTTCAGAAACGTAACATAATCCGCAGGTCCAACAACATTTCCCAAGTCTTAGTTCACTGGGCTGGGTTATCTGAAATAGAGGCCACATGGGAAGACCTTAAAGAGGTTATCAAAGCCTACCCTGACTTTAACTTTAACCTTGAGGACAAGGTTAGTGTTGATGGGGAGGGTATTGTAACGTGTGAGAATAAAAGGGCCACTGCAGGGATAGAATGGGCAGGGGAAATGGAGGCTAAGGATGAGTCAGTTGGGAAATCAAGCCACATGGCACCGATAGCAGAAGAGAGTGGCAGACAAAGGCACGTGAGAGAGAGAAAGGAAAATACAAGGTTGAGGGATTTTCTGTGGGGAAAGAATGGTACAAAAAGGGGAATTAGTTATCACTGGCGGGGAGGCAATGATTGGAAATTCTTCTTCTCTCTCTAGGACGTATTCCTTCATTGTTGAGACCAACTTTGAGTATTGCAGCTTTTGTTAATTCTCTGTGATATCATTCGAACTCACAGAAAAAAATAAATAAAATTCTGGAATATACAATTCTAATTCTCAATTTTTGGTGTCTTGCTCTGTTTCATATTACTGTTACTTTGAGTATATTACATATTACATCCAAAATTAACGTATATTTATCTTTATCTATAAAAACAAACCTGCTAACTTATATCCCTAAGCAAAATACTCATATATGCAAATAATTGAAAGAAAAACAAATACAGAGAAACTTTCAAACAAAAATTTGACTGATAGCTATCATTCTCTTCTCTACTAGCTTTATTATGATAATCTCGAAATTTTTAAAAAGATGAATAATGAATTTACAACTTAAAAAAAATAGTTTAGCTTAATATTTTAGTTTTATAACATGAAACTTAGTTAACTTATTTTTAATTTTTCTTAACTTAACCATTAAAATATTAAAACTTCATATAATTCAATTCAATGTATCTCTTATCACTTTTATCTATAATCCCATATATTAAAGGGGATCAATAATACTGAAAATAGTATTAATAAACTCTTAATAACACTATACATCTTCATAAAATAAATTCTTTTATTCAGCTTATATATGCTAGATCTACAAACTACCTTGTTCAAGTATTTTAAAATGTATTTTTTGTAAAATATCAGTGGTTTTTTAAAAAAGAAACTCAATCGAATTCCAATTTTATTTCCTATGTTTCAGCACGCCTAAAATTATCCTAATAAACGAGTTTAATATATATTTCGCCTTATAACTCGTTAAGAAATAAAATAATATACACTGTAATGATTTTATTCTTGCAAATCGTACCCATCTTTATATATTAAACTACTCTTCATTAAATAATATCTGTGAATTAAATTGATATGAAATTTTGTAAAAGTGGCTTAGTTGTTTTTAATTTAATTTAATTTATTTTCAGTGAATTTCGTAACTTATACTCGATTTATAAGTTTTTTATTAACCAGACAACTTTTTAAGTATTTTATTTTAACATGTACTTCTAGATTCTACACCAATTCTTCATGCAGTTTAAATAATTTACAATAAATTTATTAAATGGTTATTGTTCAACACAGTTTAAATTGTATTAAATATAAAAATTCTCGCCAAATCTTTAAAAAAAGAAAAAAAGGTAGAGGGGAATAAATTTGCTAACAAGGGGTTCACCAAAAATAAAAAAAATAAAATAAAATAAAAAATTATGAGTTCCCAATTCACTACCTCTATAGTTTGATGTATAATTATGGGAGTTTTTTAGTATTTTTTTCAACATCAATATGTCTTTTTGCCGTTGATCGTAATAGAATTAGAAGATACATCGAATATGCCAATTTCTGAGACTAGTCAGATACCACTACTTAACATCTTCAAGGCATCCAGCACCAGCAACCACTCATTAAATTATACTTAATTAATATTTTTCCCTCTTAGTTTCAATTATATGTGATAATTATTGTGATTACATCAATTTTTTTTAAATTATGATCTTTTCATTATTTTTATTTGAATTTCTCAAATTTTAAATATGTACTTATTTTCTATATAAAAAATAACAAAGGAGAAAAATAAAAAGAAACGTGAAATGAGTTTCTTTAAGGGTTAACATTACTTTGTCTGCAAGTTAAAAAAATTTAGTAAGTCATAATAGGATGGAATATATAATTTTGCCTAATCATTTTAAAATAGAAGAACTTAATTATCTAAAAAAGAATTAAAGAATCGATGTAATCTAACTAAAGGAATCAAAAACACAATTAAACTATTAGAGCATATGTCAAATTAGATTATTAATAAACACATTTTTACAATAAATTTTGGCACCACTACTTTTTCTTTTTCTTTTTTATTTATTTACGCCATACCAATCTCTAAATAAGATTATTTACTCTATTTTATATCGATTGAAAACTTTAACTGATATAAAAAAATCGATTTTTATACTAATTAACACTCTAATTAATACAATATATTCCAATTAATATAAAATATTGAAATAATATAAATTATTTTATTCTATCAAACTTTCTATATCAATTTTCGTGTTAGGAGTGGACAAGGTGAGGTTTGCACCTCACTTATATATTATATTTTGGCTTTATATGTGAAACTTTCAACACACACCATTCATGTCGAGGTATAGACATTTCGTGTGTGATAGTAGAAATTGGGTGGTCCGATAATGGCCCGATAGCGAGCAGAATAGAAGAATAGAATGTCCACTTAGAACTCGCTAGGATAGGCTTTAACCTGACTCTGATAACATGTTAGAAGTGGGTTTAAAACCTAACTCAACCCCAAAAATCCGGCTTGTAAGGTGAGGTTTGTACCTCACTTATATATTATGTTTTGACCTTATCTCTGGTAGTCGATGTGAGACTTCCAACATTTCAAATCAATATAAAAATTGAATACTTTTTATATTTTTGTTTTTATTTTAATTCATAAATTCATGTAAAAAAATAGTTTTAGTCAATATAATTTTTTTTAGTCAATACAAAAACGCTTTTGTGCAAAATGATAAAAATGAATTTCTTTTTCTTATTAATCGAAATGATTTTCATGTAGCCACCGTAAAAGGTTACATGGAATATGCAAAATTTTATTCCATATAAGTAAAACAACTTTCTTAAAGAGTATTTTTTTTTTTCTATTTATCTCCTTCCCCCTTTTATAAAATTTTTGGGGCGAGCAGGGGGACACTTTGTCTTTATTAAATGTGAAAATTTGATCCAATTATTTGTTTCAACATGAATTCTTTCCTATTAACACACAAAATAAATAAGATAAAGTCAGGTTAATTTAATGTTTTAGTATAATATATTAATATTAGCATTGTATATAACTAAATTATAAAATAAATAAATGTAATACTTGCATTAAAATATATTTTAATATTATTATGTAATATCATGTTATAAAATTTTTTTATTAAGTAAAAGTTTGTGTCTATCCCACAATTGTTTCCTTTGTTTTCTCCAATAAACTGCGTTTAAAAAATCTTGTACAATCATATCGGGTTGATACAATTCAAAATATATATTCAGCTTATTCTACAAAATATATTAAATTTAAATTTGAAACTTGAATTCATTCTCAATAAGCGTGAGTTTGGTTTAACTTTGCTAGTTAGCATTATAAAATACACTTAACTGTAATTTTGCATCTTATATTTTACAAAGTTTATAAATTTGGTCCCTATTTTTTTTTTTTTCAATTTTAGCTTGTTAACTTTTAGTTATTTAAATTTTAGTTTTTGAATTTTCTAAGGTGATTTTGTTCGTTTCAACTTTTATTTTTAAAATATAATGAATTACTGTCAAATTTGATTTGCAAGTTTCAAGTTGCTAGGTCCTATTTATTCTGGTAAAAATCAATCATAAGAATCATGTGTTTCGTCAACCTCAGTCATGTCCAGAGTTTAAAAATGTATACGACTAAACTGAAAATTAAACAAAATTATGAATAATTAAAAATTAAAAAGCCAAAATGACATAAAAATTTACATATAATTAAAAATTAAAAGATTAAAATTATATATTTTTTAAACTACAAAGATCAAAATTACAATTGAACAACACATAATTCTAAAATAAATATATATGAAAGATAAAGAAAGAGAGAAAAAAGGAGAGAGCCTATTTTTTCATATTAGTTCTATTTTAGTAAATCTATTTATCTTCATCGATCATTTTTCATATCAGAAAAAGAAAACTATTTGCAAACAAATATATATTAAGTTTTCCTCTATTGGCATAGTATTTATTTAACATAAAAAAAAACTATTAATCAATATAAACATATAGCCACTTAATGTACTAACACATTATTCCATTGACATAAAAATTTGTGGATATTTTCAGTGCACTATAAGGCATTCTATTATATAACATATGGGTTTTCTTTTATAAATGAAATTTATGAAAAAGTTTTATGCCGTGGCCCTCAAATAGTACTATTATGAATCTTTTGCCTTATACTAAGAAAGGTTATGTGCCAAATGAGTTTCACAAGCTAAAACTATTTGAACACTACTTTTGGCATAATCTTCATGTTACTTATTCTTGGTCTATACTCGATAATCACCATACGATGGAGAAGTCTTTTAAAAAGTTATAAGGATCAATTTGTAAAATGAAATTCCCTTCCTTAATCAATTGGTGCAAGTGGTTTAGGAATCAAATTCTCCACCTTTTATGCTTTTTGCATCTTAATTTAGGCATCTCGTCATTTTTAGACTACTTCTATCACTATAAATGTGTAACTTTTTTAGCTATGTTAATCTTTTATTTTGATCCATCTTTCAAAAGAAAAGTTTATAGTGTATCTAATGTAAATGTTTATTAATTTCAGGCATACTACTATTATATATTCTAAATATAAAGAAAAAAATTAAATGTCTTTTTGGTTTTAAATATATATATATATATATATATATATGTGTGTATATTATTTTATTTTTTTTATTGATAATAACTTAGTTATTTATAATATTTTACTTAAAGGAGTAAGCATTAACAAATGTAATTGATTACAAAACTTCTATTATTAATGAGGCATATGCAATTCAATACTGATATCAGTCATAAATATAAAATATACTGATATCAGCATTAATTGTGAAGCTGTGCATCCAATCATGCGGGATTTGTCCAACAAATCAAAGCCAATCAAGAGAATCAAATTAGCATGATTTTAGGAATCATTTTAGGCCATTATTCTGTATATAGGATTGCTGTTTCTGTAAATAGCTTCCTAGGAATGTATATAAATTTGACATCTATTTTCAATACAGCATGAGATTCTTCCACTGCCAAGTCTCTTTATGGTATCAGAGCCAAGACCTCTGGCACGTTGAAATCTCGATCAACTAATGGCTGACAATGGAGATAAGTCTAATAATAAAGGAAAACGTGTGCTTTCCCTTTATGATCTCAATTCCAATGATAATCCAGGAAACATCATCACTCAAGTTCAATTGCGAGGCGAGAATTACGAGGAATGGGCTCGTGCCATACGAACCTCCTTGCGTGCTAGAAGAAAGTGGAGTTTCGTTGAAGGCACTGTTGAACGGCCGAAAGAAGGGACAACAGAACTTGAGGACTGGTGGACAGTTCAATCTATGTTGATTTCATGGATTCTCAATACCATAGAGCCAAGCCTGCGATCTACGATTTCATACCCGGAGAATGTGAAGGACCTGTGGAATGATATTAAGGAAAGATTCTCGGTTGCTAATGGTCCGAGGATACATCAACTCAAGTCAGAATTGGCAGGTTGCAAGCAAGAAGGCATGAACATAGTTGCGTACTATGGAAAGTTGAAAATCTTGTGGGATGAATTGGCTAACTATGAGCAAATACCAGTATGCACATGTACTGGTTGCACTTGTGATATACCCACTAAGCTGGAAAAGCGTAGAGAAGAAGGAAAAGTGCATCAATTCCTTATGGGTCTGGATGATACCATATATGGAACCGTGCGCTCAAGTTTGCTCACAAGCGATCCTTTGCCCTCCTTGAATCGGGTATACTCGATTATAATTCAAGAAGAACGTGTCAGAACAATAACTAGATCACAGGAGGAAAGGGGTGAGATTGTGGGACTTGTGGCACATGCTAAAGGAAGAAACCGCGGAGAGACCAAAGAAAAATCTCAGATTTGCAAAAACTGCAACAGAACAGGACATGATGTCAATGCTTGCTTCCAATTGATCGGATACCCCGAGTGGTGGGGGGATAGGCCAAAAAGTGACGGGAAAGCTAGTGGGAAGAGCAAGATGGTACAACGAGGAAGAGAAATAGGTGTGAAAGCCAATGCTGCACAGACAAGTACAAACGGTGGTGCAACTAGACTTGTCACAGATGCAGACAAGGCTGGTCTCACTGGATTGACTTCTGATCAATGGCAAAAGTTGATGGACATGCTGAACAAGGTGGACCCTAATGAAAAGATGACAGGTACATTTCAATATACTTCATGGATTATTGATACTGGGGCATCTAACCACATGACTGGAAGTATGAAAGGGATGCACAAAGTACGTGATATTGTACCATGTCCGGTTGGATTACCAAATGGAGCACATACAACTGCTACAAAGGAAGGCACAGTGTACCTAGGAGGAAGGCTAAAACTTACCAATGTGCTTTTTGTCCCGCAATTGAGCTGCAATCTTATATCTGTGTCACAATTGTCAGATGAGTCAAATTGTATTATACAGTTCACTAATAAATTGTGTGTTTTACAGGACCGAACTTCGAGGATGCTGATTGGTGCGGGTAAACGTAAAGATGGGCTTTACTATTTCTGTGGAGTTGAAAGAATACAAACTCACATGGTGGACGGAATGAATCAAGTGGACTTGTGGCACAAACGTTTGGGACATCCGTCTTTCAAGATTACACAATCTATTCCAACTATTAGTAAAATTAAGGTTGAAGGATTGGTGAATAAAAATTGTGATGTGTGTTTTAGAGCTAAACAGTCAAGAGAAAAATTTCCTACTAGTAACCACAAAGCTGGTGAAACTTTTGATTTAATACACTGCGATTTATGGGGTCCTTATAGAAATCCCTCATCTTGCGGTGCTTATTACTTTATGACTATAGTGGATGATTATTCCCGAGGTGTATGGATTTATTTGCTTGCTGATAAGAAGGAAGTGTCTAAATTCCTCATGAACTTCTTTGCTTTAGTCAATAGACAATTTAATAAAAAGGTGAAATTTTTCCGAAGTGATAACGGTACCGAATTTCTTTGCATGAGAAATTATTTCTCAGAACAGGGAATAATATTTCAGACTTCATGCGTCCACACACCACAACAGAATGGGAGAGTTGAACGGAAACATAGACATATTCTAAATGTTGCCAGGGCACTTCGATTCCAAGGTAATCTTCCAATTGATTTTTGGGGTGAATGTGTATTGACAGCTGGTTATTTGATTAATAGAACTCCTTCGGAAGTGCTAAATGGAAAGACTCCTTTTGAAATGATTTACGGGGTACCCCCATCTCTTCAACATTTACGTGTGTTCGGATGTTTATGCTATGTACATAATAAAGGCAGACACGGTGATAAATTTGCTCCAAAAAGTAAAAGGTGTATATTCCTTGGATACCCCTATGGAAAAAAGGGATGGAAGGTTTTTGATTTAGAAACCAAAGAAAGTTTTGTCTCTCGTGATGTCCACTTTATTGAACACGAATTTCCTCTCACTCAGACATGTGCTCACCAACAGAATGAAGTCTGTTGTGACTTCCCATACACCGACACTCTCCCAGACTGTGAAGGAGAAGAGATGTCTGACTCTACAGCTGATCATGATGGGACCCTCAAAGTGAGGGGGGGTGCAGATTGCACCAACACAACACCCGTAGTCAATGACGTGCCCACGGCGCCTTCGTCCAGCCATTTGGAATGTATCACCACACCACTTGTGGATCATGAAACACAAATGGTTCCTTTATTAAGCCACTCACAAGATATTTCTGCTCCAGGGGATGAACAATTGGGTCGAGGGTGCAGACTCAAAAAGACTTCCTCCCGTTTACGGGACTACGTCACCAACACAATTCACGTGTTAAGCCCATCTGCTCGTTTGCCTTCACCGTCTTCATCCTCAGGTACTCCTTATCCCATCACACAATATGTGAATTCTCATAACTTCTCTTTGGCACATCGTGCGTTCCTTGCAGCTCTTTCACAGGAAACTGAACCCGTGACTTTCAAGGAAGCAATGAAAGATCCCCGATGGCATAAAGCAATGCAAAATGAGATTCATGCATTGGAGGACAACCAAACTTGGACGTTGATGCCGCTACCCACTAAAAAAAAGGCTCTTGGATCCAAATGGGTTTACAAGATCAAAAGGAAATCTGATGGAACGATCGAAAGGTTCAAGGCACGATTAGTCATTCTTGAAAACCATCAAGTTGAAGGAATTGATTATATGGAAACTTTTGCACCGGTGGCTAAAATGGCAACTGTACGCATTGTCCTAGCTGTAGCGGCCGCCAAAAACTGGGAATTGCACCAAATGGACGTGCATAATGCCTTTTTACATGGTGATTTACAAGAAGAAGTATTCATGAAGCTCCCACCCGGTTTCACTGTTTCTCAACCAGGTATGGTTTGTCAACTCAGAAAGTCTCTCTATGGACTTAAACAGGCGCCTCGTTGTTGGTTTGCTAAACTCTGTCATGCACTCAAGGCTTACGGATTTGTCCAATCTCTATGTGATTATTCCCTCTTTGTGTTGCACAAACACAAGATCCATCTAGTTGTTTTAGTTTATGTGGATGATCTAATTGTGGCTGGGGATGATCATGCTGCAATTGGTCGCTTCAAGGCATATCTCCATGCTTGTTTTCACATGAAGGATTTGGGCCCTCTTAAATACTTTCTTGGGGTTGAGGTTGCTCGCTCTAGTACCGGCATTTATCTCTGTCAGCGAAAATATGCGTTAGATATTATCCATGAAACTGGTCTGCTTGGGGCAAAACCTGCTGCGACACCTTTAGAAAAGAATCATCATTTGGCTCTTGCTGATGGACCACTATTCTCTCATCCCGATCGTTATCGGCGTCTAGTTGGACGTCTCATCTATTTATGTTTTACGAGACCAGAGTTATCATATTGTGTTCATATGCTTTCCCAGTTTCTACAACAACCGAAACAGGATCATTGGAATGCTGCTTTGCGTGTCGTTCGATATCTGAAAGGAAATCCAGGCCAAGGGATTTTGCTACGCAAAGACAACAATCTAATTCTCTCTGGATGGTGTGATTCTGATTGGGCTACATGCCCTCTAACTAGACGTTCTCTCACTGGATGGATTGTTTTTCTTGGTCATTCCCCGGTTTCTTGGAAAACTAAGAAGCAACACACAGTCTCTCGCTCTTCTACAGAGGCTGAGTACAGGTCCATGGCCACTACTACGTGTGAACTCAAATGGTTAAAAGGCATTTTACATTGTCTTGGGATATCTCATTCGCAACCTATGCAGCTCCTTTGTGATAGCCAAGCTGCGCTTCACATCGCCAAGAACCCGGTCTTTCATGAACGGACTAAACATATAGAAGTTGATTGTCACTTTGTTCGCAATGACATTCTTGCGGGTATCATTCAACCCTCCTATGTTTCTACTCGAGTACAGTTAGCTGACATTCTTACCAAAGCTCTTGGACGTGCTCAATTTCATTTTTTCCTTAGCAAGTTGGGTATTCATGATCTTCATACACCCACTTGAGGGGGGGTAATGAGGCATATGCAATTCAATACTGATATCAGTCATAAATATAAAATATACTGATATCAGCATTAATTGTGAAGCTGTGCATCCAATCATGCGGGATTTGTCCAACAAATCAAAGCCAATCAAGAGAATCAAATTAGCATGATTTTAGGAATCATTTTAGGCCATTATTCTGTATATAGGATTGCTGTTTCTGTAAATAGCTTCCTAGGAATGTATATAAATTTGACATCTATTTTCAATACAGCATGAGATTCTTCCACTGCCAAGTCTCTTTAATTATTCACCATGATTTAAGGAGGGTATAAAAGATTTAATACACATTTTTATTAAAGGGAGTAGATAATCTCTTTTAATATTCTTTTTATTTCGTAATATTATTATTTTAATTTTATTCTAACTTGAGCATTAAAGAATATTTCATTGATGAACATTTATTTAATACTTAAATATTACCTATTATAGTCCATCTCTTATAAGTTTATAATTTGACACAAAGGTTAAACCTTTCTTAACAACTAATCCAACAACACTCTATATTATATAAAAAAAAGCATTTGATCCTAAATGTATTAAATAAATAATCAAATCTTGATTCAGGTGCTCTCAACTCTTGTGTAAGTTTATCATAAAAATAAATATTACATCCCAATGATAAATGATATGATAAATCAATTGAGAAAATAATTTGTATATTTCATTAGATCTAAGGTTAAACTATCACCAAATTAGAGTAATCGTAGATCATGTACATAGACAAAACACTTAGAGAATAAATAAACATTATAGAAACATCACCACATTTGCAACCTATTGTTCATAATTGAACCGACTACTTGGGAAACCCAAGAACAAAACTTCAAAATAGAAGCCCAACAACCTTCAAGAAGGTAAACAATCTAAAAAAACATACAACCAACCTCACTTGGTTAAATAGACAGAAGCTGCATCTACGTGTATATCAAAGATTGGAACTCTCTCAAAATGACACACCCAATTGATTCATACTTCAATGAAAATAAGGTTGGACTATAGTGTATATATTATATTGAACCAAAACCTCGAAATTAACTAATCCGAAGTATACTAACATGACATCAGAATCTATTTTCAAAAATTAATTCTTCAGATAAAGAAAAAACAAAATATACTTTGAATTTCAAAACAATAATCACACGTCCAACATCTGAAAAAAAAACGACAATACACATAAGGCACTCAAGTGAACACAGATAGATACAACACCTCTCCAACATCTCCACCTATGTGTAAAATTTATGAAAAAATTTAGATTTCATGGAAGAATATCGTATTTTAAAGTGTAAGAAATTTTCATATTAGGTCTATTAGAACGAAATTGTAGATAGTGAGAAATTAAATAAATTGTAATTTTATTTTAATTTTAAAGAATGTTAAATTCGCTCGACGAGTCAATTTGATTTTGTTGGACGAGGAGTTTTGTTAGGCGAAAGCTTGTATCTGTAATATTCTTTTTCTATTATTTTTATGTGTTTTGGGCTTTATTTTAGATTTTCTTAAACTTATCTGCTTATATATAGAGGTATCAAAAGTTGATGTAAAAACTTTTGAGTCATATTGTATGCATTTGCATTTTTTGAGAGATGATTTTGTTGGTTCTTAGATTATAATTCTTACTCTTATAAAACATTAACGTCTTTGTGGCAAATCTTTATTTGACTTATCAATATGCTAGATTGTCGCGTCCCCATCTCTGTTTTATTCCTCACTCCTCTCTGATTTATCTTTTGTTGTATTTTTTAAGGATTCAAATTAAGAAGTGATCGCACCCTTTCCTGGATAGGATTGTAGCAGACATGGAAATGGAAGTAAAATATAGAGATTTATTAAAAATGAAGTTTAAATATCTTATATTATACATGAAAAATATGGTAGTACAAAAAATGATAATTAGAAACACCATAGTTTACATGTGAAATGTGGAAGTTCTCCAATTGTCGAATTATATTGTAAAAAGTGATAGTTTTAAACAATCTCCACATTAAAACTGTCACAATATAATTTTTCTTATAGTGTTAAAACAGGATATATAACGACTCAATCAACAAACTCATACTACTAATCAATTTGTTTCATAATTGACCATTAAGCAACACATACACACATACATATGGTACATGTACATTCTTTTAATGTCTAAAGATAAATTGGTTCATGGATGTTAGTAAAGAGATGCTTTATCTCTCAAGCCAAGAGGGGGAGAGGTGAATTGGATTTTGCTTTAAAATTTTGATCTTTTCAAAAGCTTTGTAAAATCTTTGATTTTCTTGAAATCAATAAACAGAGATACCCCTCTCAATGTACTTCTCTCCACACTCAAAATCACTTTAGCAAACAAGAGGTGAATACCCTCACTCTCTTACAATACAGAGAACAATCATAATTCTCTTAACACCCTGAGAACAATCATAACTCTCTCCCTTGGCACACCCGCATAGGTACACAATACTCAAATTGTATATGATGTATCTGATCTTCCAGTCACACTCTAGTAGTGTAGATCAAATCAGAATTCTTGTAGCTCACTTTCTTGAATGAATCTTTATGAGTTAACAACCAATATTGCCTTGATTCTTCAAGATGACTTCTTGGACACTCTTGTAATCAAAACTTAATGAAACAATTAGTTATGAAAGTAATAGCAATTGTTCTTTTTTTAAACAGAGTTTAAGTTGTATATATATAGAATTTTCTGAATCCTGACGCAATATAATCGATTAAGGAATTTATGTAATCTGTTAAGTTTTTCCTTAAGTTTTAACAAGTTTGCTTATGTTTTAACGGATTATACCAAGCATGTAATCGATTATATAATCATACTAGCCAATTATAAATTCATTTGACCATTATGACAGTTAAGGCTACTAAATGAAATGAATTTAAATAAAGTAACTTGATTTAACCGATTATACAACTTATGTAATTGATTAATGCTATACTTAAGCAAATTTTCAATCCAATTTTCATTTTAAATAGATCAACTCACTAATGAAACATATAATGGCAAACTTTATGTTTTAATCGATTATACAACTTATGTAATCGATTACTATAAAGCAGTTTGCCCCTGTTAAGCATGCAATGATATCTGGAGAAATCTAACAAATTATATACTTTGTTAAATTGATTATTTCATCCAGAAATGATACATTCAATCTGTTTAAAGCCTGATTCATTTAATATAAATGAATTCTCATATCAAGCACAAACAAGATACAAATAAGACAATTTTTATGCCATTTGTTGTGCAAAAAACTTTAAAACCATTCTTTTGTTCATCTTAAAAAATATAGATATAAAGGGTAGGTTTAGCTCCCTATATCAACAATGGATATAAATATGTCACCTCGAAAGAACTACATATTACAAAAGTAATATATACATATACGTTTATATGTGTAAACTTCTACATCAGACCTATAACAACTTCACTACTAACCATCTTGAGCACCTGCACCATTCTTTACTCACATATAACATACGATCACTACAAGTGGATATGACAACACCACACAAAGCAAAAGATAAGGTAGTGAAATTTTAATAACACATATGCTTAAGAAACCTACTAATACAAGAATTCACATATATAATCATACAATTCAATCTTAATATCAAACTAATTAAAACATGGTTATACTCTAGACTAAAATTCAAGAATAAACATATGTATTGAGTCGCATGCTCATGAAGCCCTACAACACTAAGATATGTTATTCCTTTAACTTTAACTCGCTCAAGGAATTGTCCCTTTGATAAGTGGTTAGTTTACTTCATTTTAGATATACTTTTGACACTTATCATGCATGAAGTTGATACATTTGTTTGTGAAACAAACCTCTTTTACTTAAAATTACAAAATTAGGAATAGAGAAGTAAGTGAATTCACAAACTAAGGTTTTTGTGGTAATTTTGTAGGAAATTTCAAGGAATTCAATAATATTGCATTGAGCCCTAAAGTTAACGTTAAGCACCAAAAGGTAGTTTAGCAAAGATTCAAATATAGACCATGAGGATGAGCTTTGATACTGAAGCTAAGCCTAAAGACGAAGCCTTCACTGTAAAGAAACTTCAAGCACTAGACGTGGCAGCTAAGTTTCAAAGAAAACTCTCCAAAGAAGGAAAGTTCCTCTATTCTTTAGACGCTTAACCTAAGAGAAAACCCTCACAGGGAGGAAACATCAAAGGCTGACCACCACTCTTGGAGTTGGAACTGCACTTTAATTTCTATAAAATCACTACCTTATTATGTTATTTGTATGATGGTATTCAATTTTAGCTTTAACAATTTTAGAAACTTTTTGTAATAGATCTTAGGAGAACCATGAGAGGAGGACAACAACTAGACTCTATCTTATCAGGATTGAATTTAACTTCACCATTTCTCTACATTGTTATTTATTCAATATTTGTTACATGTTTATTTTACACGTTAGTGATTTGATTTATATTTATTGATTGATGATTTGATCATTCATCTTATTTCATCAACTTAAATTGAGAGAAAATTAGCTTAAGTTTAAATCTAATCAAATATCCTAATGTTTTCTAAATGTTAAGAATATGAAGTACTTAGGAAAACATTAAGGGGAGGGGGGGGTGTTGAATAATGTTGTAGGAAAACTTTTGCGAAAGGGATAATGTAATAGTTTTGTCGAGGATTGAAAAGTATACGTAAGTGGATCAATGCTCAACCTTAAAGATAGTTTAAACAATGAGTTCTTTTTAGCAAATGCTTTTCAATCATTTGAAAATGTTTGCTACAGTGTTTAAATAAATCTAGCTCTTTAATAAGAGCTTTTATATCGATTAAAATAACATGCCATTGTAGGACTTGTAAAAGGAACATTTAGAGAGAATAAAACAATAAACATATAGTTTTTTTATGTTGGTTCGCTCTATCGAGCTATGTCTAGTCTCCTCCAACAACTTAGAGGATTCCATTATAATCTTCAACAAGATTACAACTGAGTATTCTCACCACTCTGGATATACCTAGTAATTCCAAGTAACTACTATTACTCTAACTAGTACTGAGTTTCACCCACTCCTGGTTGCACAATATTCTTCACCACTCTTGGTATCCCTATACACTTCAAGTATCTTCCCGATACACTGTCTAGTTGAGTTTCACCGACTCTTGGTTTCCACTAGATACACTCGTCTAGCTACCGTTTAACTTCACCAAGTGCAACGTCAAAGTTTCACCCACTGGTTTTCTTTAAATTTGCCTAACGAGGCTAGGCTTGCTCAATGACCAAGTGTCCTCTATCTCTCTGGAATTTTCCAAAACTGTTTTTTCCCAACGAATCGAACCCGAACCTAATGACCACAAACAAGCCTGAACTACTACATTTTTCAAAATGATTTTGCCTAGTAACCATTCCACTCATGTAGTGACAAAGCCCATAAGAGCTTCTTTTACCAAGCTATCCCTTAAGCTTTGACTCATCTAGTAAGTGGATATTTAAAGCCCTTTGTGATGTATAATAGTTCCTAGGTGAGTCAAGGTCACAACATTTTGTCCCTTTTTTTCAACTCACTCCAAACGTGATGAATGTTAACTCTCTAGAAAGCGTACCAAATTATGGAAGTAAGATTGTAAGTCCAAATATCGTCTCCCAAAGGATCTGCAATTGTTTAGGTAATTGTGATTACTTACAAATTTAGGCAATGACTATAATTGATAATTTTTTCAAAACTATTGTAACATAAAAAAATTACTAAAAATAACGATTATAAAGCAATATGGGTAAAGACTCATTGAAGTTGGATTACATGACCCAAACTCTAATCACTCAACTACACAATATGGTATTAACATCTTCATACACTCACATCTAAGGTAAACTAGTCGTAATTCCTTAAAAGCAAGCCCTAAATCTTCATTTAAGAACTACTAATTCCTTAGATGTTGAAACACAAGATTTGCATTAAGAAAATATGTTAAGAATAACCAAGAGCCTTAGTTTATGTCTAGAACCAAGCCTCTTGGTTGTTCTATTTCGGTCTAGGCTCTAAAACACTTTTCAATGATTAAACACTGACAAAAGAGAAAATATATTCCACAATGCAAGTAAAAGCAAGAGATAAAACAGAGGAATATAAAAAGAGATTCTATTGCATGGAAAGAGTTACATAGAGTTTAGGTACATTATATCCAACCCCAATGAAATGGAGTTTAGCTACTCTTATACATTCTAGAACACAAAGATGGATTGGGTGATGAAAATGATGATAAAAGATGAAGCCTTGAACCCTATAAGTGCCTCAACCCTCGTTCTTGACCTCTACCTCCTTTCCAAGTGCAAAAAGTGTCTCCTTTCTCTCACTTTCGACACGTTAAACACAATCCCATGGAGTGCATTTTCGCTGGGTGAGAATCATCACTCATTAGGCGAGTGGTACTTATTCTGCCAGCTAGGCAACTAAGCTCACTTAGTTGCAAGCTCTTCTGGTATGGCCAACGCTGCGCGAGTTGAGGTGACTTGTCAGGTGAGCTACTCTTGGTAGAATGGCTCAAACAATCTCCAATCTTCCTTTTTTCCTGTAAACATACACCAAAATGAATAACTATCTGATTCTATAATCCTAATGTATACTTTTGTAATTTCTCCATTTAATTTAAACAAAAAACATATGATTCTCACAAAGGGCAGTCCACTAATCAAGATTTGAGTACAAGAATACAATGACGCTCTCAATTGCTATCCTCACACCACTCAAATACAACAGAGGATTCTCTCACTCTCAACCAACAAAAGAGATGATACACTCAATCTTTAACAATACAAGAGAGGAAACACTCACTCTTTAATCTGGCATACCTAGCACAAGTGCTAAATCAAATACAAGGTACAAGAACGTGATTGTATAACACTCATATAGTGCAAAATAATCAAAACAATTGAAGTCAAATGAATCTTCAATGAATTCTTGATTGCTTGATCACGAATATAACTTGAAATCCTCCAAGAATGCTTCTCCAGAAAACCTGTACTAAAACCCAATTTTGTTTATATAGAAAAACCCAATTTTGTTGCAGTTTAATCCATTATGTTAATAGCATAATCTATTAAGCTTTTGTTTATATTTTAATCGATTAAGGTACTTGTGTAATCAATTATTTTGACAAATATGCTTATAACTACTTCTTTCAACTAACCTGACAGATTAGGTTATCTGTATAATGGATTAGACCTTTCTTTCTATTTTCATTGATTACGTAACTTATATATTCGATTATATTGCCACTATGCCATGTTTCTCATCCATTTACCTTTCTTAACAGATTATGTTATCTATATAACAAATTATGCCTTTCTCTCTGTTTTAATTGATTATGGGACTATTGTAATCAATTATAACATAGCATTTTGTACTGTTTTGCATTCCAAGTGTTTTGGATCAATCTAATGGATTACATCACTATTGTAATTGATTATTTCTATCAGAAACCTATATTTTCAATCTGTTTAGGCTTATGTCATTTATCAATACATCTAACATTAACATAATGATTTAAACACTTGATATGTCATTTTGTTGTGCAAGGATGATTAAAATAGTTTCTTAGTGATTTTAAACCATTCATCATCAAAAACCAATATTTGTGGAGTTTAGGCTTCCCTTATCAACAATCTCCCTTTTTTGGATAATGACCAAGATCTTCCATCAACTCTCTCCCTTTGGGCATTAGCAAAAGAAAAAAAAACTGCATAACAATTAAGTATAATAGGTGCATTAAGGATTATTGTGAGCAATGTATGAATAATGCAAAGATTAAGATTAGTTCCACACAATAACTTTCCCAAGGTAAATATAACCAAATAAGTATGGAATGATTTTTCAATGCAAGCAACAAATATATGTCTCACAAAATTAAGTCCAGCTATGCATTTTAATGTTCTAGATATATCAATTGATAGAAAATGACAGTTAAATTATCTAAACCAGATAGTCAATACACTTTTCAGTGATGAAATGCCATTTTATTCCTATATTAGAGCATAATTGCTTAAACATATATCATATTGCAAAGATATGAGCTACTAAAGATTTTAAATCATACGTATATCAAGTATACTTTTCAACACTCAAACCAAGTATAATTTTCAAAT
The DNA here is from genome assembly GCA_034642375.1 of Vigna nakashimae. Lineage (NCBI taxonomy): Eukaryota > Viridiplantae > Streptophyta > Magnoliopsida > Fabales > Fabaceae > Vigna > Vigna nakashimae. The sequence continues at coordinate 25,869,911 of CM067763.1, read as the reverse complement.
TTAAGCACAAAGTATTATAGCACGAATATTAGATATTATGCAGCAAAATATGATTCATATCAGCAGAGTTATGCAGTAGAATTAAAAGTGCTTGAGTTGAATCAAAATGATGCACATATCTTTATGCACAATGGATTTCAATGTTAATTTGAATGGGATGATGCATATAATGTGAATTGTATTTAAAACAAATATCATATGACCATTCACACTCATACATCAGATAAGATATACTCATTAAATGCACATTTAACCAGATTTGCCCATCTAATCGATTTATACTACCTGTTTAATCGATTAAAAACCTACATCAGTGTATAAACAAAGCATATTGATAACAGAGTCTTTGTTTCTTGGATTTAAACCTACAAAATTATGTTCACCATACTATATGATCTCAATATTCAATAGTAGAATGGTTTTCATCAGTTTATTCTTTCAATCAAGAATGAAGTATCAATTTGAAGATATCAAATAATAAATATCATAAAGTCATTATCACTTTCACTACACCAAAATCAGATCAAGGTACCATAATGAAATCAACTTCCATAATGAAATCAACTTGGTAATCTATAGAGCTTGATTCATACATATTCAGATTTCAGTAATCTGAAGTAAACTCAATTGCTATCCATAAATCAATTCAATCATACATTCAGATTTGGACAGAAGATGAGTTTGAATATGAGGTTTCTAAAAGTGAGACTAGAAAGAACATTTTAATTGATTAAGGTTCAGTCTAATTGATTAGAAGGAGTGGGAAACCTATTTAAATCACAAAAAAGCCCTTTCAAGAGCTATTTTAATCGATTACATTTTTAATGTAATCGATTAAATCAGTGATAGGCTCCTATTTTCAGCAAAATAGAGAGAAACACCTAATCGATTAGGATCTTTATCTAATCAACTAAATCATGCAGAATTTGTCATTCTTAAGGTTTTTATACATCCTACTGATATCTAACACAAAGCACACATCATACCAAGCAACATGTTTATGCAGAATGGAAAATATGCATATTTTACCAATGTTAAAGCTTGTTACCACTTTTGATATTTATCAAGATGTCAGGATCACTTTAAATTGTGATATATGCTTAAGTTTTGTGCATTACCTTGAGCATAGTCTTTTTCAATTTCTCTCAATTTCTTGCAAAATAATTGAAAATTTTGGATGCAAGTATCAGTTAATTTAGGTCCTTTTATGTTAGGAGGTATTGGTGATATCTTAGGAATTCATTTAAACATTCCCTTAGGTACACCAACATTTCATTAGTAACAAGACTTTGATGCATGACCAATCTGATTGCATTAAAAACATGCTAATGATGAAGGTTTACTAATGTCAATAAACTTTCTAGTATTCATTTTACTACTTTGACTAGTGTAGCCTATTCCTTACTTGTTTAGAACACTTCTTTCTGATCGAAGTAGAGCAGCAAGTTTTGAACTACCTAGTGTAAACTTAGATAAAATGCTCATAAGGTAATTAATTCTTTCCAACTATCTTGGACAATTTTCACACTCTTGAGTACTCACTTTACTCTCTTCTATGTTTTTGTTTAGGTGCATTTTTCAAACCTTTCAGTTCAGTTTTCAGATTTTTATTCTCCTTATCTAAGCTTTCTAATCTACTCTCTAGACACCTATTTTCACCTTTAAGCTTATTGTCTACATATTACAATTTTCTAGCTTCCTCGTGTAATTCTTGGAATGCATCAAGCAATTGATAATACCTATATTTAATTCCTTTTCAGAATGCCTTACACTACGTTCTGAAGTTATTGAGCCGGCCATCAAGCATAGATTTCTCTCCACTTTAATTCTTTCATCAGATTCACTTGAGGAACTTGAATAGTTTTCTTCCCTAAGCTATATAGGCCTTTTACTTCTTATGGTTTCTACTCTCTGATTTGTTGTTCTTCTTGTTCTTGTTCTTCTTGTTCTTGTTCTTGTTCTTCTTGTTCTTGTTCTTCTTGTTCTTGTTCTTGTTCTTCTTGTTATTGTTCTTCTTGTTCTTGTTCTTCTTCTTCTTATTCTTCTTCTTGTTCTTCTTGTTCTTCTTGTTCTTCTTCTTGTTCTTCTTCTTGTTCTTCTTGTTCTTCTTGTTCTTCTTGTTCTTCTTCTTCTTCTTCTTCTTCTCCTTCTCCTTCTTCTCCTTCTCCTTCTTCTCCTTCTCCTTCTTCTCCTTCTTCTTCTTCTCCTTCTTCTTCTTCTCCTTCTTCTTCTTCTTCTTCTTCTTCTTCTTCTTCTCCTTCTTCTTCTTCTTCTTCTTCTTCTTCTTCTCCTTCTCCTTCCTCTTCTCCTTCTTCTTCTCCTTCGTCTTCTCCTTCGTCTTCTTCTTCTTCTCCTTCTTCGTCTTCTTCTTCTCCTTCTTCTTCTTCTTCTTCTTCTTTGAGCCTTCCTACCTCAAGTTCATGTTCCCTTAGCTTTCCAAACAATGTAGTCATATTCATGGTAATAAGATCTCTTGATTCTAAAATGGTTGTAATGTCAATTTTTGTTTAGGCTCTTTAAGATCTTGAGATGTGAGTGAACCTTTTCTGCACATCATAGATGTTCTCACCATTGTTCATCCTAAACATCGCATACTCTTAAACCAAGGAGTTCTTCCTAGATCTTTTTTCTTCATTTGTCCCCTCATGTGTGACCTCTAAAACATTTACATTTCTTTAGTTGTTTTACACATAGATATTCTATAGAATTAATCAGTTGTAACTATAGAGGAAATAATGTTTTTGGCCCTTACATTATAATGAGCTCTCTTATTTTTTTTCAACTGTCCATTCAGAGAAGTCGTTGGGTTTGGTCTTCTCATTCTCAATCTTGGTTGGTCGATAGGGACCATTTATCACAACATCCCACATACTTTTGTCAACTGATTCCAAGAAAATCTTCATTCTAATTTTTCAAAAATGATAGTTTTTACTAGAAATTAAAGGTGGCCTATTTGTCGATGTATCTTCTCCAAAGGTTTGAGATATATTGGTCATTTGGATCTGTTTAATCGATTAAATTTTGATCACCCAAACTCTAGTGATAATTGTTAGAAATGTAGCCCTTATATCTCAAGCCAAGAGGGAGGTGAATTGGATTTTAAAATCTTTTTGAAATCTTTGAAGATCTTTAAATCTTGAAATCAATTTGAATCAACCAAACAAAGAAAGATCAAATCATACAAAGATTTATATTTGTTCACCTTTTTTCAAGCCTACATCCAGTCTTCCTTCAACAACCTTAGATGGGGAGGCAATCCACTAATCAAGATTTGAGGACAAGAATATAATGATGCTCTCAACTTCTATCCTCACACCACTCAAATCTGAAACAACAAATACAAGAGAGGTTTCTCTCATTCTCAAACAAAAAAAGAGATGATACACTTAATCTCTAGCAATACATGAGAGGAAATACTCACTCTCTAACCTAGCATACTCAGCATAGGTGCTAAATCAAATACAAGGTATAAGAACCTAATTGTATAACACTCATATATTGCAAAATAATCAAAACAATTAAAGTCCAATGAATCTTGAATGAATTCTTGATTTACTGATCACCAATAAAGCTTAAAATCCTTCAAGAATGCTTCTTGATAAAATCAAAACTCAGAGCGAATGTTAGTATATGCCAATTAAAACATTAAACAGTAAGGTCTCAAGTCTGGTTTATTAGAAAAACCAAATCTTGTCGTAGTTTAATCGATTATACTAATAGTGTAATCTATTAAACTTTTGCTTTTGTTTTAATCAATTAAGGTACTTATGTAATTGATTAATTTGACAATTATACTTATAACTGCTTCTTTCAACTAAGCTAACAAAGTAGGTTATTTGTATAATGGATTAAACCTTTCTTTCTGTTTTAATTGATTATGTAACATATATAATAAATTATATTGCCACTATGCCTTGTTTCTCATCCATTTGCCTTTCTTAACATATTATGTTATTTGTATAATAGATTATGCTATTCTCTCTATTTTAATCGATTATGTAACTAATGTAATTGTTATAACCGAGCATTTTTCCCTATTTTGCATTCTAAGTGTTCTGGCTTAATCTAATAGATTATATCACTAATGTAATCAATTATTTCTACCAGAAACCTATATTTTAAATTTGTTTAGGCTTATTTCATTTATCAATACATCTAGCACTAACATGTTAATGATTTAAATACTTGTTATGCCATTTTGTTGTTCAGGGATGATTAAAATCCTTTCGTAATCCTTTTAAACCATTCATCTTCAAAAACAATATATGTGGAGTCTACACTCCCCCTATCAATAGTAGTCATTGTTGAAATTAGTAAGTAACCATAATTACCTAATGCACAACCACCAACTTCGACCCTTTTGAGTTTGGAAACACAAGTGCTTATTGACCACAAGGTATGAGAATGTTAATGGCAAAGAGTCAATCCATTCTTAATGTCACATATCCATTCTTAATCTACACTCCTATACTACTATTGAACATTCACACAACCAAAGACATTAAACTTATCTAGAAACAACGTTGGCATCTAAAGTCAAACTACAACATTTAATCTAATAAACCCACTTGATCTACACATACTCTTTCAAACTTCTACTGAATATACAAGATATTCTTTACCAACTACGCTTTGTTTAACATTTATTTTTCCAAACTTTTAGAATTAAGAAGGAAATTATCATTGATCTAGCCATGAGTATGCACCTTCATCACCCTATCAAGATTATTATTTCTCAATTATTTTAATTTCATAGACCACATATAGAATCTAAACTTAGACACTTATATACGGAAAATAATGATAACTAGCTCACAACCCTTAAATCATCTAAAGAAAGAACAACTTTAAACTCTTGAACAACTATCGCTAAGATAAACACAACCAAAACATAACACCCCACTTCCCAATGCTATCATATTGCTGTCCAACGAAGGTGATAAAGATTAATTGGAATTTAGGTTCTAGTTTGATCGTAATGAAAAGGGTCCAACACTCAGCACCCTGCTTAGTGCTCAATAGTAGTCACCGGACTCCCTATGCTCTAAGCCCCTACAGTTCCTTGGAAATTAATTCTAGATTTCACCTAAAAAAGCTTGGTTGACACCTAACACCTACTTTGGAGTGCCAAAAAATATCTAGGTGGCGCCCAACGCCCTAGACCCCTAGTGCTATCTTGATTTTTAATTCTAGTTCTTCCCAACAATCCATAACTAGCATCTAGCACCATGGACAATTGAAGTTCTTTGTGTTCAAATTTTCGCTTACCTACAATATCTAATCAGTTCCACAGATAACCAATTTTATTTCAAATAAAACACCCAATATTATCATTTCAATGAAAAAAGTATCATCATACAATTAGCAACAATTTAAAATCCTTATCACAATCAATAAACAAAAATAAATCTATATAATTAAACTAGCTTCCCTTACCTTTTGAAGAAAAATGTTTGACTCAAGTTTGTTCTTAAAGCTCTAGTTCTCATTGGATGCTATACCAACCTAGATAGGCTAAATATATCTAAGCATATCATAATAATCACAATTAAATAGAGATTCATTTTTAAATATTTTGAATCACATGCATGGATTCTAGAATCGATTGTGTCTCAAAATGCTAAACTAAATAAAAAATAGAGCAAAAGGTGAATATACTCTATTTTAAACTTTGATCGGATAAATATATATAGAATTCTCTATTGTGATTCCACTCGTTGTTCTTTATCATCGAACAAATGAGTTGTAGAGTTCGAAAGTTAAAAAAGGTAAAAAAAAAAACTTAAAAAGCTTTAGAGAGATGATTTTTATAAAATGAAAATCGATTAAAGTAAAAACTTATTTATAATTATATTTTAATTAATAACATAATCGTGTTCATTTTTAAACTTATTTCTACTCTTTAATTGTGTTCTTAATTATTATACCAAGTTTCCAAATAGTTTTGATTGAATAGAGGAAATTCAGACCTCTTTATAAAAAAAATATGGTCATCAAAAGGTACAGTAATCATAGACTAATCAAGATTATTTTTTCCCCTTAAAACTATACATGCAAAATCATACTTATAAACATACAAATCATTGAACATGAAACTAATTCAAGAGAAATTGTAAGTTATGTTCTCTTCTCTATTAGCATTATTAGTAATAAATCGAATCTTATAAAAGATAAACATATTTTGTTAGAAAACTAACAAAAGGATAGAACAAATTATTTTAGAGAATCATGATTTTTATAAAAGAAATTTTGAATAGTTAAAATTTTCATTTATATACTTTTAACTTAAGTAATAAAATATTTAAATTTAATTTTATACCTCAATATTCCAAAACAAATGTAATTCAATCCTTACACAAATTACTCAATATAATTCAAACATTTTATATTGATTTGTTTTTTATTGTTAGACCAACATCAACCTTATTTAAATAAACTCGTTGTTAGTTGAGTTATGCCTTGGATTTTAATGTTAAAATTCATAAATCCAATCCAATCGATTAATATAATATATCCTTTAACTTCTAAAACGTTTTACCAAGTTAAGTTTTATTTTAATTTATTTAAAAGTATTTTTCAATCAAAATGCATATACAATTTAACTATCTGAAAGTCATATCCAAATAAAATGACAAAGAAAAAAAAATTAAAAGTTTTAAAATAACTTTTATTTTATAAATATTCATTATCAATAATCTAGTATTGGAAATTAGCTTAATTCAAATTCAATAGAAGAATGCATCAGTCGATCCAACCAAAACTATTTTGAACAAGTCTAAAATGTGAAATCCAATCCTATTCCTCAATACCTCTGAATTTGCTACCTTCACACATTGTAAACTGAATCTTAATATGATCAATTATTCAACATGAAAATTTCCATCTAAACCAGAACCCTGACCTTATGACGCAATGTTATTTATTTTTATTCTGTTTAGGGTTACAAAAAAAGTAAAACAAACCAAATAAAGTAAGAAAAGATTAAAGAGAAAGAAAGTTCAAAAAAAGAGTGCAAAAAACATTTAAGGATGCCTCAAAACGTAACCACATATGCGTGACCAAATTCTGTGTATAGTTCCATGTTTCGTGCACAGTGACTACAAAAAGCGAAACTGTCATTTTCTCTAACATGTTTCTCCCTTACTAGACTTTTACAAATTTCAACCTTTTATATTTTTTTAATATAACTCATCAATATTTTAAGACTTCATGGAGTTCTGACTAATGATGGTTTTTATAAATGATTAAATTAAAGTAGTGTCATAAATAATTAAATTTTAAATTCAAGACGATAATTAATTGTGCCCAAATCATTGATTATTTTAAACTTGGATTTAGAAAGAACTAGAAATATAAAATTGACCTGAAACAGGAAATTGCCCTTGAAGAGAACAATGCTATCACCAAGTTACGTGCAGATCTTAGAAATAATATTCATGGGTATGTTCTCTTCAGATATTCTCAAATATATTCCAGAGTAAGTTACGATTATGACTTGTTAGGCTTTTAGATATATATATATATATATATATATATATATATACTTCAAAAAAAATTAAAACTCTTTCGAAAAGGATGATTAAAATTTCGATTCAAAGTAATTTTATAAGTGATCATTAAAAGAAAATCACAAATTGTCTTTAAAGGAATAGTATTTACTGTTTAGAATAATAGTAGTGGAACGAACTCAATTAACATGGAGAACTTTGTTTGGATTGAACAACATCCACTAGTAAAGCTATGGATAATAAATACATAATTTTTTTTAACTAAATTTATACTTTTATGCTAAAAGCATTATTTGTTGTATTAAGTATTTAGTTACAGATATTCAAGTACAATAGCTTAATTGAATTAAATTTATTTCCTTATATTGCCTTATAGGAATTTAAAAGTTGTTATCAAATGTTGTTTTTATCGAATTTGATTGTATTGTTTGTTTTTATCGAATTTGATTGTATTCTTTTTAGATGGGTTAGACTTGTGATCAGCTCTAAACTGTCACACAAAAAAAAATATATAGAAGTCTATTTGTAGAAATTTTAATGCTCAAATCAATAAAAAAAGTATGTATGAATAAAGTAATTATGAGACGAGGGTACACTCTATGTATTATCATATATTTATAGGTGCATATATAATGATAACTTATATGCTTTTAGATACAATAATAAATAATCACTTCTTATCATTTAGTTAATACTATTAATATCATAAAAGATATAACAAAATATTTTTAGAATATTGCAAGGATGTTATTATTCACTTTGGGAGTTATTAAATATGAACGACTTAATTAATTGTTTAATGCATGACTAAGTTATAACCTACTATGGTTATGATTTTTAGAATTGTATTTAGGGAACTTCTTCCACCATCTCCAAACTTTTTCTTTACACTTCTAAACTTTTTCTTAATATTTAAACACAGGATAATTTTTTTCTCTCTCTTGTAATTACCTCACGTACCTATCAATCAACTTTTCTTAATCTAAACCTACCATCACACCTCCTTTCACTTAACTAGATAATTTATTTAAGAAATTACTCAATTTCAAAATCTAATCTAAAAATTCATCAAATTTAAAAATACGGATAAGAATTTCATAAATTTTGAAATTCGATTAAAAAACTCATTGGATTTTAAAATTCGACAAGTTAGTAGATTTTGAAATTCAATCCCACAATTTATTAAATTTTGAAATTTAGTTAAGAAAATCATCAAATTTCAAAACTCCGATTAAAATAATCACCAAATTTTAAAATCTGATTAAAAAACTAATTGGATTTGAAATCCAATTAAAAACTCACCAAATTTAAAAATCTAATATTCACTTCTTTCAAACTTCAAAATCTGATAAGAATTATTTTTCAAATGTCCAAATGTGATAATCATTTTATTATTCTTTTTGAAATCTTGTAGTACCTTTTAAATCCGACACTTTGTTTTTTATTCTTATTTTTTGAATTTTTTTGTTTTTAATTTTTTAAATGTATTTTACTTTTTTAATTAAATAAATTATATTTTAAAATATTAAATATTGATATATTTTAAATTATATTAAAATAATAGATTAAAATAAATATTTTAAAATTTTAAATTAAAAAACAAATTTTAAAAAGATTATTTAACCGAATTTTGAAATTCGGTTACATATATTAATTTTTACAAATACAATTTATTATTATTATTATATTATTTAATTTTATTATTTTTATCGTTATTATTAGTTTTAATATTATTATTATTTTTTATTATTATCATTAAAACATGTGATAATGTTAAACCGTGAAAATTGACACTTGGAAGGGAGAAACAAATGTTTCAAAAACAAGAAAGTAAGCATTTTATAGAATTTTCCAAGTTACAGCTCATCTCATTTTCTCATAAATCTGTATTTCTCTAAAACTCAAGCCTCTACCTTTTCTCCTCCTTCTCTCTAGAAGTTCTTCATCCCCTTTCACTCTTTTCTTCAACCAACCACTGTTTAAGCAATCTAGGAGTCAATATCATTGTCTTCCACCGATCAAAATCAAGCTTAGAGTTGGTAAGTTCATTCTCTTCTTAGAATGGTTGTTTTCTGTCACATGCACGATAGCCTACTGGTTGCATGTGTTCTTCAACATTCTTTTCCCTTTTCTAACTTCATTTTTGGTCAATTGGGTGGTCTTTTCTCACCAATCGGTGAACTGTAGGCGTTCATAGGAATTTCTGGAGGTGATCGAGTCTACAGTTGTTGAAGTTGTTCGGTCTAATTAAGAGGTAAGGAAAGCTAGATAATTTAATTACTTGGTTTTGATGTATGAAGATGTTGTTTGATAAATATGCATGTGCATGAAATTGATCGGGATAAAGCAATATGAATGTAAAATTGGATGAATTGGGTGTATGGTACTGTTGGTGTGGAATATTGATGTTGTGTTTATAATGATTGTGTATCTGTATGATTATGGTGCAGTGGCTGAGTGAATTTGGTAAGGTTTGGTGTCGATCTCAATTTTGTAGCTATTCTGCAGAATTATGTAGTTTTGCTGAAGGTCTTTAATTGAACGTTCAACTTTTCTCTAGTACTCGGTCTTAATTGAGTTCTGCTATTGTGGATTCCCAGTTAATGACCATTCGGTTTAGTGTTGATTTTCAATTTTAGCATTCGGTCTAGACATAACTTTTTTTTATAAATAGCGTTCGGTCTGTCATAGGCTATAACTGTTATTGACCGCTCGGTCTTGAACTGTCTTGGTAGTGTTCAGCCAGATGCTAGCACTCGATCTCAGTAATGCTCGGTGATGCACTAAGCACTCAGTGTCGTCATATTACCAAAATATTATGTAATTGAAATTGAACCTAAGAGTGTTTGGTCTAAGCTCTCAGTATTCGGTTTAAGCTCTTAGATTTTGATTATAAGCTTTAGTATTTGATTATGTCCAATTATAGATGTTCTATAGTATTCAGTCAATTCTTTGGATTCTGTCTAGTAAATACAGTTCAGTTATAGTCTTTGAATAATGAGAAAATGTTCATTCTCACAATAAGTTTTTGGTTCAACTAAAGTGTTTAGCCTGGTTATAACGTTCGGCATAACCCCTAAGTGTTCGGCCTAAGCCTATAATGATTAGTCTATGATAATAGTGTTTGGTATGGTCTACTAGTGGTCGACATTAATCAATAAGTGTTCGGTCTAATTCAATAGTACTCGAATCAAGCTAATAACGTTCGACTCATGCTTGAGTTTCACTCTTTACATGATCGTTCGGTCATGTTCACCTTTAGGGATCAATATCCTGTTTGGTCATGTTTGCATATAGGGGGTGTTCTACCGGCCAGTTTTGTTCATAATAAGTGTTGATATTTTCGTTCGGTTGTGCTCAAGGGTGATGTTTGTTTTATTGTTTGGTTTGAAGTTATTTAAAATGTGATATGAATGGAATAATATGGATATGAAGAAGTATGATGACATTACAGTATGATGTGAATGTATTAAATGGATATGAACGAGTGTTCCAAGGAGGAATATCTCAGAAATGGTTATGGAATTGTAAAGTCTGAATATGGTAAGACTAAGTTGTCGTTCATCCTGACATTCTAATGGTCACTGAGTCTCAAGTAGAGAATGGTGGCGAATGTGGTGAGAATAGCAGGAGGCCTGGTTGCTTATAGCTAGAAACCCAAGCCGCCACACGAGGTTAGCCCTTCATCACTCACTGTAGCTGGAAACCCAAGTCTACACATGAGTTTTGTCTAATAGCTGGAACCCTAGCTATCAGACTAAACTTATGTGTAGACTTGGGTTTCCAGCTATAGTGAGGGATGAAGGGCTAACCTCGTGAGGCGGCTTGGGTTTCCAGCAATGGTATTTTTTATGGTTTTTCAGATTACCTTTCCAAGAGTGCAAGAACGTTGTAGCTACATAATTCATACAATCTGGACAATCAAAGTGAAAGTGGTCGGTTATAATATGTTGGTGTGATTTCTGTATAAGTATGATTGTTTTATGTGTTTGTATGAAATGTATGTTTACATAGTTAATTAAATTAAACTAGCTTACCCTTGTTTTCCTGTCTTGTCATGTTGTATGTTCGGTCGTCCTTGTCTTTGCAATTATCACGCTGTGGGTGTGAGCAAAAGATGCAGAAGTTTCTCTAGAGCAGGCGCTGGCAGAAGAGGATGGTCTCCGCTAAGAGTAAGACCGTTCGGTCTTAACTTTGTATTGGTATTGAGTATAGGACCGTTCGGTTAATACATTTCTTGTATGACTGATCGGTCTGCACTTTTGGGTTGTATCAGTGTAGGTTTCTGTAAAGTTTTTAATTTATGGTTATTTTACGATAACTGTAAGTTAAACTTTATTTCCTGTAACTGTTCTATTTTATTGTAAATGTAAGTACTCTTGAATATAGTTTGGAGCTATATTTTTGGGATGTTACATTAATGGTATAAGAGCAGTTAGTTCCTAAAACGACCTCTGAGTTGTGGGTTTGTTGTGACTTCCTGTGGAAAGTTGTGCCAAAACGACCATTTCCTTCAAGTTTAGATGATCAAATTTTAGTTATAAATGGAAGTTTTGAGAATAGAGAATGTCTTGATAGAAGTAATGAGGATGCACACTCATGACTTTTACCGGAGATTATTTTCTTTTCTCAATTCTGATTGGAATTTAGACCCTTCTAATTAATGTATTCAACCGTTCGGTTTCATAATGACTGTCTGGTCTTATATTGACCTTCTTGTGACTGAACGTTTTAGCGTTCGGTCATGTACTGTTTGTTTTTGTTATTTACTTGGCTATGCTGATTTGGCTTTTAGTTGTAGTCAGCGTTCGGTTTAGGTAGTGTCCTTGTTCCCTTGAGTTAGACTGATGGTTCTTTCTCCCTGTATAATTGGAAGATGGCATCTAGGGCTCCTTCTCCCTTACTTGCGGATATAGATGCACCTAACTCCACGACATTGATGGTATCAATAATCACGAAAATGCAACAACAGAACGTCGCATTAGTTCAGTAGAATACGGTGGCTCTTCAGCATTTGGAGATCGCTCGGATTCCAGCAGAGGCGTCTCAACAGTAGTATGCGGATTTGATGTTGAAGGATAGGACTACAGTTGGGTCGTCGACTTTTCTACTCTTCATCAGCAAGAATGGAGCTTAGACAGTTTCCTAGAACATCATCCGGCTAAGTTCGGTGGGAAGTGCAGTCCAGACGAGGCCGACCAGTGGTTTAAAGACATGGAGAGGATTTTCAATGCTAAGAAGTGTCCAAATGAGAGCAGGTTGAATTATTCAGAGTATTTGCTAACTGGGAAGAAAGTCATTGGTGGAGTACCATGAGGATGTTGTTGGAAGGAAACGATACACTTATTTCCTGGGAAGTATTCAAGAAAAAGTTTTACGTTGAGTATTTTCCTAATAGCGTTTGGTTTGCAAAGGAAGTGGAGTTTCTGGAATTGGTTTAAGGGAGTATGATTATTTTTGAGTATGCCGATCGATTTAAGTATCTTCTAAGGTTTTATACATTGGAAACAAATGAAGAATGGCAATGTAGAATGTTTGAGAACGAATTGAGGGGCGATAATAAATTGTGGATTAAGTGTTTGTGCATTCAGGAGTTACAAGTTTTGATTGAGAGAGCGAGAGTTTTTGAAAAGACGAAGAAGGAAGTAGAAAGTCAGCAAAATAACAAAAAGATGGACCGAACGTATCTAGAATTAGTACTGGTTCTAGAAGAACTCCTTATTCTCAGCCTTCTTATTTTCCTTATGGATCCAAAGGTTATTCTACAAAGTCATCTAGTGCTTGTGGTCAATCTGGGCAACAAAGGCCAATAAGTTGCTATAATTGTGGAGGGCCTCATTTGAAGTCAGTTTGTCCTCAATTAAGAGGAAACAAGAGAAGTTATAGGTGCAGGAGAAAAGGTCATTTGGGGAAATATTGTCCTATGGATAGGAGAGCATTTACTCAAAAACCATTCAATAGGAAGGATTCAGCCGAGCATAGGTACCAGACCTTAGGCTTACAATAAGAGTTGATATTTTGTTTGATGTAGAAGTGATCGGTACATGTAGTAGTAATTATTGCTTTTCATTAAAATTGAGTGTTGTTTTATGTGTTTGTGAGAAGTACGTTGTTTGATCTGGTGGTGTAAACACTAGCAATTGGTTTAGCTTGGACATCTAAACGTGTGAGATAGATGCTTATTAGTAGGATAATGAGAGTGTGATTTTTGGAATTGACTAATTTAGAAGTTACAACAAGTGAATAGTGTGTATACCGCTCGATATCTATTGATGTAGACCGTTCGGTATTAAGAGGGGTATCCGAATGGTATTGAGGAACGTTTAGGGATGTTTAGTTCTCTTGAAGAAGTGCCCAGGTTATCTACTTATAATGAAGTTGAGTCTCTTTTGCACTAATGTCAAGTGTTGGATCAGTATCAGTCACTTCTTATAGAGTAGTTTCAAAAAAGTGGATGGAACTCAAGAATCAGTTATCCGAATCAACCATTTATCAGAGAGTACATTTGTTTTGTTGACAAAGAAGAAGAATGAATCCGAATGATGCTTGAGGAACGTCTAAGAGTAGGGTTCGATATGATAAAGAAAAGGAGTTGTATGCTGAAGTTGTTCAATTCTGAATTTCGGATGATTGAAGTGTAAATTCTAGGGCATGTGTAGGTAATGATAATCCGAGAGTCGGGTTTATTTGAGAGTGTAAGGGACTTAAGATTACATGTGAGGTTAAAAACCAAACGGTATTAGATGCATCAATTGGAGGTAGAAAGTGAACCGTTCGTCAAGTTTTGAGTTAAGCAGTCAGCAAAGGCGGAGTAGTAGAAATTTAGAGAGCCGATCGGTAGCAATCAAAGGAAAAAATTGTGTTATGAACGTTTAGTATTCTGAAGATTCAACCAAAGGACTTATGTTCCTGATAATAGGAAAGTAAGAAATTGATTCTTGAGGAAGGACATCATAATCATTTCAGTATGAATTAAGGCATGACTGAAATGTATCAGGATCTCAAGAAAATCATTTTGTGGTCTGATACGAAAGCAAACGTCGTTCGGTATATCTGTTCTTGGTTATCATGTCAAAGGTAAAGGTAGAGATTTAGAGATCGAACGACAACAGGATAGAATTACCAAGAACTTAGCCAATTACCTTTACCGTTCGGTCATAAGGCCATAATGTTATTAAGTTGGTAAGGACGGTTTGACCGAGAGTGTTTACGTTATGCTCATTAGTTGACAAGTAAATGTCAAAGATTGGTTCCACTCTACAGCAAGGACGTGGTTCGGTTTCTAGGAGTGTCGTGTTTTAGCAATTCAGACAGGGATCCTCACTTCACCTCTTAACTTTGGCAACCATTATAGAGAGAATTGGACAACCAATTAAAGATTTGTTCAGCTTGCCATCCCAAGACGACGACCAGACAGATAGGATGATCCAGACACTTGAAATCAATACGGATGTGTATATTGGATTATTTAGGATTCAGAAATGGAATACTATCTATAGCGTAATTAAAGAAGAGAATGTTAGTAAACGATCTCTAGGAAGTTTTATTTTCTCCAATGACAAAGAAATCCAGTCTTTACCTAAACCTAAAATATTTAATACTCTTCTTTGAACCTCTCATCTATTATCTATACTCTCTATTTCCTAAGCAGTAACAAATCTTTCCATCATTTCTTTCCCGTTTGGTATTAACGTTACCGTTCGGCTCTTCATTCAGCGTTATGACCTCTTTAAACGTCACCATCTGGCTCCTTACTTCAACTAATCCATTCGGTCGACATGCAGGTGGTCAACTTAGTGGAGAGCTTATCTAATAGGAAAACCCATCCGTCTAGTTAAGGTGGTTTGAGATTTGAGAACAGGTGACTCTACCTGGAAATTTTGATATGTTATGAGGGAGCTGTTCTCTCATTTATTCCTTAGTATGCCTTAATTTTCGAGGACGAAAAATTTTGTTGATGGGGAGAATGTCAAACCCTGAAAATTGACACTTGGAAGGGAGGGAATAATGTCTCAAAAACAAGAGAGTGAGCATTTTATAGAATTTCCCAAACCACAACTCATCTCATTTTCTCAGAAATCTACATCTCTCTAAAACTCAAGCCTTTACCTTTTCTTCTCCTTCTCTCTAGAAATTATTCATCCCCTTTCACTCTTTTCTTCAACTAGCCACTATTTAAGCAATCTAGGAGTCAAGATCATTGTCTTCCACCATCAAAATCGAGCTTAGAGTTGGTAAGTTCATTCTCTTATTAGAATGGTTGTTTTCTGTCACATGCACAATAGCTTGCATGTGTTCTTCAACATTCTTTTCCCTTTTCTAACTCCATTTTCGATCCATTGGGTGGTCGAGTCTGCAGTTCTTAAAGCTAATCGGTCTGATTAAGAGGTAAGGGAAGCTACATAATTTAATTACTTGGTTTTGATGTATGAAGATGTTGTTTGATAAATATCCATGTGTATGAAATTGTTTGGGATAAAGCTATATGAATGTAAAATTGGATGAATTGGGTGTACGGTACTGTTGGTGTGGAATATTGATGTTGTGTTTATAAGGATTGTGTATCTGTATGATTATGGTGCAGTGGCTGAGTGAATTTGGTAAGGTTTGGTGTCGATCTTAATTTTGTAGCTATTATGCAGAATTATGTAGTTTGCTGAAGGTCTTTAATTGACCGTTCGACTTTTCTCTAGTACTCAGTCTTTACTGAGTTTTGCTATTGTGGATTATCAATTAATGACCATTCGGTTTAGTGTTGATTTTCAATTTTAGCATTCGGTCTAGACATAACTTTTTTTTATAAATAGCGTTCAGTCTGTCGTAGGCTATAATTGTTACTGACCGTTCGGTCTTGAACTGTCTTGGTAGTGTTCAGCGAGATGCCAGCACTCAATCTTAGTAACTCTTGGTGATGCACTAAGCACTCAGTGTCGTCATATTACCAAAATTATGTAATTGAAATTGAAACTAAGAGTGTTCGGTCTAAGCTCTCAGTATTCGGTTTAAGCTCTTAGATTTTGATTATAAGCTTTAATATTTGATTATGTCCAATTATAGATGTTCTATAGTATTCAGTCAATTCTTTGGATTTTGTCTAGTAAATAAAGTTCAGTTATAGACTTTGAATAATGAGAAAATGTTCTGTCTCACAATAAGTATTTAGTTCAACTAAAGTGTTTAGCATGGTTATAACGTTTGGCATAAGGCCTAAGTGTTCGGGCTAAGCCTATAGTGATTTGTCTATGATAATAGTGTTCGGTATGGTCTACTAGTGGTCGACATTAATCAATAAGTGTCCGGTCTAATTCAATAGTACTCAACTCAAGCTAATAACGTTTGTTTCATGCTTGAGTTTCACTCTTTACATGATCGTTCGGTCATGTTCGCATATGGGGGGTGTTCTATCGTCCGATTTTGTTCATAATAAGTGTTGATATTTTCCTATGAAGAAGTATGATGGCATTACAGTATGATGTGATTGTATTAAATGGATATGAACGAGTGTTCCAAGACGGAATATCACATAAATGATTATGGAATTGTAAATTATGAATATGGTTAAACTAAGTTGTCGTTCATCCTCACATTCTAATGGTCACCGAGTCTCAAGTAGAGAATGGTGGCGAATGTGGTGAGAATAGCAGGAGGCCTGGTTGCTTATAGCTGGAAACCCAAGCCGCCACACGAGGTTAGCCCTTCATCACTCACTGTAGCCGGAAACCCAAGTCTACACATGAGTTTTGTCTAATAGCTGGAACCCCATTGGGAGTCAAGAAGGACGACTAACCACTAGGATTACCACATGTGACCTATCACCCACTACAGGAAAATCAATCATTACAAAAGGATTTATATTACTAAAAAATGTGTTACTATCAACGAATATCATTGTTTAAATTAGCGACAAAAATATTTGTCAGCAAACTTATATGAAAAATGATAGGCCAAATATCCGTATAAAGTTTTATAGTCATTACCAATAAATAATTCGTCAGTAAGTTACTCACTAACACAACTTGAACATTTCAGATTCCCTCTCTCCCATTTCAGTTTCTTCCCTAAAACTAAATCCTTTGTGCGCTAAGTGTGAAAAGGGTTCCAAAGCGCAAAGTCGACCGTGATGTTGTCGTTGACTTATTGTGAAGAGTTCGTGATGTTGTCACTGCTCATTATGACACGTTCAATGTCCGCCATGATGTTGATAAAGATGTTCGATAAGGGAAATTGTTAATATTTTTTTTAATCTTCTTTTTGTAATCCATCCTTTCTTATGAATTTATTCTCTGTTATAATAAGGAAGGATTTTATTTGGGCAATATAAATCAAATTACATACTCGGAAAAAGAGTTCATGGGGTGAATGAGGCATCTTCATCAGTTGAAGGAAGCTTGTCGTCGAAGGAGGCTATCACGTTTGTTGTTGCACCAACAGTCGAGGTAAGAAGTGATGAGATAGTGAATTGGGTGTTGTTTGCTAGTGTTGCGTTATATGGGTTTGTGTCTCATGCATTACTTTTTTATTTTTTTGTTTGGAAGAAAATAAGAGTATTAAATCTCTTAAGTTTTCTCCTTTACAGTTTATATTAGAATTTCACATGCATTCATAGAGTTAAATTATGCATAATAGCTTGGCAACCCCAACTCGACAACAGAACTACACGGTAGCCTAAGCTTGACAGCTTGACAAGACAAGCTCAACAGCTCGACAAGATGAGTTTGATAGCTCAACAATACGACCTCGGTAGCTCGACAATCCGAGCTCGACATCTCGACAAACTAATTAACCTAGTTTACTACTTATACTTCTCTGAAACTAATTCTAGAACTAAAAACCAAAACCAACACTAGACAAACTAACTAACCTAGTTTAGTAACTAAACCTGATAGAGACAACCTTGGTTAAGAGCAACTCTCCAAACTTCCTTTAATCCTCCAACACATGTAATAAAGTGATGTTTAGGGTCTCAACAAGGACAATTTGATTTGGAGCTTTAACTTGAAAAGTTAACCTTAGAGCCTATGGATCTTTAGTAATTTTGATTTATCATTCAAATTTCAACTCTTAGCTAGTTTTTTTTCTTGATCAATCTCTAATCACCTTTTACTCAATGAAAATTTTCCTCCTTTGGCTTGTCTCAGAACATGGTCAAAGTTCCCATCCATCGTGGTTAGATGTATGACCATTGTTACATCGTGGCTGACAATATAAATATTATACTATGGAGGGATTAGATGCTCATGCATCAAACGCAAATGTACTATACTTTTGAAAGACGAGGGGGTTAAAGTTCACTAATACCTAAAATGATTCATGTCAAATTACAAGATTTGTACATTTCATGGTGAAGAACTCCCTTTGTTGATATGACTGCATGAGAAAATTGCCATAGTAGTTCAAGAACTTCTGTAGATGGATTTGGGATGGATCAATTTATGTATATGCAAGAGATGATGAATAATGCTCTTAGTCGACATGATCCATTTGAACAAGCAAATGAGAGTCGTTTATAAGAGTCTCCAAATAAAGTCACTCAGAGGTTCTTAATTTATTGGTAAAGCCAAATGAGCTTGTATTTAAAGAGGCAATAAAGTCAAAATTGTAACTACGCATTAGATTTATGGTTATTGCAAGGCTAAGGATCTACCAACAAGTATACTAGGTTGATGTAGTAAACAAGTTTTCATCCACAAGAATTTAGCGGAAATAACAATATTATGATTAGTTTGATCTTACATGAGATTGTTTCTACACTACAAAAAAATGTTATATAATGGAGGTTATTTTGTGGAAGATATAAGAATACCCCAAATTAACATAATTTAGAATAGATTGTCTAAATGACAATAATTCAGGAGGTTTTAATTCTTCTTTGAAGAGGTTTAAAACCTACCTAAATTTTAATACATTTTATAATACATTTTTCACTTTCATTCCACCATTTTTTACATTTATTGCCTCCCAAAATTTTACACTCCAATTTCTCCTTCCCTTCTTCCCTCCTGAATTTTCCAATCTTCTTATTAGTGCATTTGCGTTTGCAGACTGTCCATTTCTTCATTCCTCCATTCGTCGTGCCAATTTCCCCCTCCTAAATCCTTCACAAATTTCCCCCTCCCTTAATTCATATGAAATTTCCAAATCTCGTCACTACATTGTGAGTTTGAACACTCTGGTTTTTCTTCCTCTTTCTAATCGTTATTATGTTCGTCCATTCGTGCGTTTCTGAAATATTTCACTACACCATTTCTACCATTTCCACTACAAGTTTTGATTGTTTATTGGTTCCTAGGTTTACTATGTGGTTTGACATTGCTTGCTAACATGAAAGAAGTTTAAATTTTTAGGGGAAAGGACATTCGTTGTTTTGATAAAGATTGATTTTTTGGATAAGGGTACTGATGCGATGGAGGTAAGCAATATTTTGACCCTCTTATGCAAAAGTTTTCCCTCTTAGCATCCTTTCCCCAAGAATTTGGCATGTATTATGACGTTTTTTAGGATGAAAGTATATTTAGTCTATGTATTTTGAGTAATTATATATTAAGTCCTAATTATGTTTCATTTTAACTTACTTTTATGCACTCTGGTGTTTTTGAGAATGAAATGATTTAATGATATATATATTTGAACACTTTGGTAAAAGAAGTTTGTCATGTTTTTTGTCTCCATTACCGTATTTAAATCTTGTTACAAATAAATATTGTTGACAAAAATATAACTATTTCAATGGTGACATTGTCATGTAACACAAACAAAATAAAATAGTAAACTTATAAAGTAAATAATACAAACGAGGCAGCTTAAAACATCTAAATTATAATTGTCAAATTGAACAGGGTATGAACCAAAAACAATGAGGAAAACGGGGGTAATCTTTACAGTAAAATAATTGAAAATAAAGGAGGTTTCAAACCTCTACAAAATAATAGTAACTAATAGAAGAGGTTAAAACCCTCCATAAAAAAAACTCCACAATATAAGTATGATACCAGGGGTCTTTCGCAAATTAATAGCTACGACTCTAACTGTGGGGTTTTGAAAAACCATCGGAAATTAATTAGGTGAGGGTAAAAACCTACGCAAAATGGAAAATAAACCTCCACTAAATAACATTTTTTGTAGTGTTATGTAAAAAGCGTGAGAGTGTTGTCACGTTAATCTAGAAATCAGTTTAAGCTAGCAAATGAGTGATTATAGTATTAAAACCGTGTTGGAGTCTGATTTCACAAATCCATCATCTTTTGAATTATAAGTACAGAAAATTCAAACACGGAGTTTTTATACTGGTTCGGCCAAGCCTACATCTAGTGTTCTTCCAACCATGGGAAGCCAATGCACTATAAAGATCAAACTTTTTACAACAAGGTTTTTATAGACACCTCACATCAAAAATATAAAACACATCTATAACCCTCTAATCTAATATAAGCAGTCAACAACAAGACTAGCAGCAAGAATCCCCTCTTCTGCCTTCTAACCCCTTTGAGGCACCCTCAACGTCAAGAACACACATTCTTCTTCCTGTAGTCACAATAGGGAACTCAAACCAATCTTCACGAGATTGTAGAATCTGATCACGCAGTAACACCCAAGTGTGTAGATTTGATCATTCTTTTAAACACAACAGTCTTGCTCTTCAAGAAATCACAACTTGTTGATCACCACAATTAATCTTTTTTCTTGGAGCTTTTCCTCTCTTTCTCGAAGACCACAACTTTTTTTAAATGATATGAAATTGTTATAATCACCAAAAGTTCTTACAGAATTCAAATATGCGTCAATTTATAGTATATCACATATCAGACGCATTTTAATTGATTGAGCTACTAACGTAATCAAATATAACAATAAGTTATAATAGAATTAGCAGTAGTCAAACAAATAATTAATGTACAATTAATGCAATCAATTATCATTTAATGTTTGGTCAACATATTTAAAATTATGACCGTTATGTTAATTGTTACCAACATTTAACATATTTTCAAAACATCAACTAACTTATTCGAATACATAGTGCATGCATTCCATTAAGTGAAATCTTTTTACATAGTTTTGAAAACTTTTCTCTTTGAAAAAACTCACAGCACACTTCAAAAGAGTTTGTGCAAACACACGAGTCTTAATCGATTCACCCCATAATGTAATCGACTTAAAACTATTGTTTTGCCACACATTTAAAGTTCAACCATAGTACTTGTGATTTTTCTTTTCTCGAAAGCATATGTCATGCATACACATATAAAATCACATATTTCACACAGTGATATGCAATGAACAACACAAACATAGCTCAAACATGTTCTCATATATGCTTTAACAGATTTAACTCATTAAAGAAAAGCATATGACATGTAAACATAGAACATGTAACACAAAATATACATGTGTTATTAATTATGTGTTGTCAACATCAAAAACTCAGATATTACTAAGATTATGGGTTATGGTAAACCTGTGCTCCCCTACCAACAATCTCAACAAAGAAGGTAAAACACTAAAACCACCTTCTCTGTCTTTTTGCAACACCTAATGAGACGACAACAACTCTAACTCATTAGAGCTAGGAAAGAACTACTTATTGCAATTAATAAGAATGTTATTGGTAGATAACCAACCACTCCTAAGATCACATCCAAATCTTTTAGAGGTAGGCATATAGGGTTAAGCTTAAACTTATGCCCCTTTACTACCACTGAACATCTATCACACTACACAAACCTCTTAACCAAACTGGAGGCTGAAGTAAATACTACAAGATCACACTACAAACTTTTGACATAAATGAGTATGTCACTCCAGAATGATACAAAACACATAGATTCCTACCAGTTATAAAAACTTTCAACGATAAGGTTACCTGATCTAGCTGTCTCTGCTCTAGATATAATATACACCCTCTTTGTAGCTTGGGGTCTGCCACTCCTCTTCTTCTACTAACACAATTGTTGACATTTAGATATAAATCTTCTGCCAGAAGGATAACCCTTAATAAAGTATCCCTCTAAACCAAAAAGATTACACCTCTTATAACTCACTAATTGAGATCAAATTCTCTTTTAATGTGGTCCTCCACAAAGATCACACTAAACCTTGCCCTACTGAAACTGTTATTGGAATAAATCCTTTTCAACCCATGAGACTAAGGTTTGAAGTAAGGTTTCTTCCTCTGATCCTGCCCAACTCTTGACCTAGATGATCCTCCCATCCATTATGGCTGCCTTTGCTGAACTTCAATTTTAGCCTTCAATTTTTCCACCACCATGGCTTTCTCTATTAAAGCAAGGCACTCCTTAATAAAGTGAAACCATTGTCAACTTGGTGTCCCCTCTCATCTTGTTCTCAAACTTCCTACACCTTTATTCTTCATTTGGGGCAAGGTATAGAAATGCCCCAAGTGCTTAAATTGTTCTACATACTTCACTACAAACATATTACCCTACATTAGCTGTAAAAACTTCACCTCCTTAACATACATCACATTATTAGGGAAGTACTCAACAAAGAATTTCTTCTTGAATAATTCACATATCACTTCTCTCATCTCTTCTAGCATTATCTTCATGTTATCCCACTAATGCACAACTTCTCCAACTAACATACATTATGTATAAGCCAATCCTTTTTTACTTGAGCACCTCTTTACATCAAAAACTCACTCCATATCTTTCATTTACTAATATGCTTCATTTGGACTTACTTTGCCATTGAACCTTATTGGTTTATGACTTAGAAAAATCCTCAAAGCTCAGCTTCTATGGTCGAGGGGTTGAACTTGAGAAGGACCAGCTAGTGTCTTTTTCTCTCCTAACTACCTCAAAGCATCCATATGTTGTTTTTGGATAGCTTCAAAAGATAACCTAAAGCTTTCATCTGTTATAAGGCCATCTAGTGTTGCTACATCATGGCGGAACTCAGTTGCCGAAGAATTGTTACATTAGAATGAATTTCCATAACCAAATTAGGCATATCCAAGGTTGGAGTGGGAGGAGAAGTTGGGATATGAAGAAAAACCATCAGTCTAACTCAAACAAATTGACATATTAACAAAACATAATAAGGAGTACCCAATAGAAATTAAGCACACCCAAAATTGTGACATCCCGTTTAATAAAATACAATTACTAAAAGAAACATCACATAATCAATATTTAAGAACAAATAACTCAGATTTATACTGCTACTAGAGTTATCCAAAGTATAACTATAATATCAAACTATATATATATATATATATATATATATATATATATATATATATATATATATATATTTATATTTACACAACGATTCTATACAACTAAGATAAAATTACACTAATCAAAAGTATAATAAAGTTTTTCAAAATCAAGAAACTTGTACAAAACAAGACCGCCCTAGATTTATATTGTAGCACCACCATAATCTTGAATTACATGCACCGTTACAACATTATTTGCTCACACGATTAAAGTAATCATTACAAATAAGGACAGAACAACACAAAAGAAAAAGGTAAGTTAATGTGCAAAAAGAGCATTCATAAAATAGGTCTAAAGATGTTACCACACATAACTCATTCATAGAAATAATCATATTACATATAAAGACTCATACTAGACTCAATGATCCAGATACATGTATTGATATCAGACTCTAATGAGTTATGCACTTGTGGTGACCTCTATTGCCCCATTGAGCCATTGCCAATGAGTTTCACTTTACAACACATAAGGTTAGTCCATTAAAATATTTGGCTAAGGTAAAGTCCTTATACTAAGATCTCCTACTCCTCTCGTCATATATCTCACCCTTCTTTACTTGAGATTTGATGGTTATTAAAGTGAAAGGTTAGCTTTCAATGTTGAATCCATATATAAATACATACGTTAATACAATGCCACAATAGAATCTCCCCATGAGATCCATGGAATTATGCCAAACACATACATAACGTACTGATAGGGTACTTCTCAAGCTAGCTTGGCCAAAGCATGAAGATGAGACCATGAAGGTGAGGTTGGCATGGAAGCAAGGGGTGGATGGAGAGGATGCTCTCAGTTTAAGAATGTTTGTTATGGGATGGAGGTGTTTGATGGTTCTTTGTAGAGGTTTGACCAACTATAAAAAATATATGGTTACACAAATATTTTGGCAGCATAATAATATAATTCTCAAAATGAGTTTATAAGGGGAGACACACCTCTATTTATAGATGAAGGTGTCTCCAAAATAGACCCAAATCCTAAAATGTTATCTTGCACAAAATCTTAAAAATCATATCTTTTGCTAGAGTGGCTTTCCATAGGGACTCTAACTTTTAGAAAAATTGTCCACTCCTGTGCCATGTTGAAAGCCACTTTAGCAAAAGTTCCCAACTATAGAAATGAAACATGGTCATTACCTTTGAAAGAAATATTCTCCATTAAGAGCTTGTCATATGGAAAGCCACTTTAGTAAAAGTTATCCACTAGGAAAATGACATATCACCACTGCCTTTGTAAGAAAACTCTCTAAGAGTTTGCCATGTGGAAACCACTTTAGCAAAAGTTCTCCACTAAGAAAATGAAACATGATCACTACCTTTGTAAGAAAACTCTTTACCAAGAGTTTGCCATGTGGCTACAATATCTCATGTGGGACCCTCTCCACTAAGATAGGGTTACAAAACTAATCACCCAAGATTAGCTTAAGCTAGGCACAAATATTACTCTACAACTTAAGCAAGATTGTTCAAAAACCCTACACTACTTGACCATTAATATAAGGCCTAAAAAGAAATCTTACACCACTTGACATGTAATACAAGGTTTAAATACTCCTAACATACTAGAAATTCTCTATGATGACCTAAGAGAAAGAGATTTGATTCACCTTGCGTAAATGATATAGCTCTTCTTGAATGTGCTTGGGCCATGGCTAGGGGATGGGTCAACATCTCCTCCTTCTTCAAAAGGATTTGACCTCAAACCTTCATGTTGTCATGTGAACATCATTTCTCCTTTTGGAGATAATTGTCTTTCCTCCCCTGGGGTCAAGTGAACTTCTACAAAAAACAAGAGGCAAAGTAAGTGTCATTAGAACAATCATCCAAAGCCTGTAGCTCCCAAGGATCATACACCTTTGATCAAATAAATGATCAAGGCATTCGAGTTTAGGATCATTTCCTTTCGTGCTCTTGATTGCCTTGTGTTGAATGCATGTGATTTTGGAGTGACTTCCCTTTTCAACACAAGATCTTATTTGGTCTTGTCTTTCCATCCTTCTTGAGGAAGATGATAAGAAGACCTCTTTTGTTTTTTCACACAAGCCTTTGGCCTTTAACATAATAACTCTTTTTTTAGGGCACTTTTAGACTTATGTTACTTTCCTTTAAATTTAGAACATTGATTATTAGAAGTGTCTTTATTTTTCTTTTTATCTTTTTCTTTTTCTATTTTCTTTCTTATTTGTTCTTGATCCTCTTCCATTTGAGAAAATGTGAGAGGATGAAATACAAACTTTCTTTTATTATAAGTTATGGTTATTTTGTTGGTGTTGCCATTATGTATGTATCCTTTGTCAAATAACCAGGCCTTCGTAAAAAAGTATGGCAAACATCCACATGTCATATGTCATATAGCATATTATCCTCATAATTACCTATAGATAGCTTAACCATCACTTGTTGATTAACTACCATTTCCTCATTGTCAACACCCAATTTTGTCCGGATATGTAAATAAATAAAAATAAAGAATAAAAGAATAATAATTAATGGTGGGTAAAAAAAAGGAAAAAAAGAAAATAATAAAAATGCAGGACACATCACTAGAAAATATTTTTGAAATATTAGTTTGATGTGGTAATAATTTGAATCAATATTATGGCAATAATTATCAGTAGTAATTAAAATAGTATATTAGTATAATTTGTTGCGTCAGTTGCTTTTAAAGTGGAAAATATGATTTTTAAAATGGACAAATTTTCTGACAATAATTATAATCAATGTTTTGAATATTATTTGATTTCTTTTTCTTGGAACCACGGCATTTTCTTTCCTAATTTTGTTCATTGTCAATTAATTTACAATTAAGGCAAGATTACCATAATATTATAATATGTGTATATAAATACGCACCCTATCATAAAAAAAGGAAAAAGAAAAAGAAAGACAGACATGCAAAAATAATGAAATAGAAAGAGAGAAATAGAGTATAGAGGAAAATAGGTTCTCAAAGATAAGGGATCTGTCAATGGTAACTACCAAAGAAGAAGAAGAACTAGAGGAGTACCGAAAGCTAAAAAGGTATGTCACCTCTACACCATTCTTTTTCTCTTTTTATTATACTTTGAAGTTTTTTCTAAAAGGTATTATTTTTTTTTACTACACACAAATAACGTTTTGTAAAATAATAAAATAAAGGGTACGCGTCGGCCTATGGTCGATTTCTTTCTTTTTCCTACCATAGTTAAAAAAAATACAAAAATATTTAAAACCAAAAAATGTCAATTTTGTTAGACTAAACCTTTTTTTTAAAGAACTACGTGATCCTTGCTTGTCCATTATAAATGGGTATACATAGGAGCAAGGTGTCGGGTTCATAAAACAAAAAATATTTTTTTGTTTCTTAAAAATTTCTTTATATTTTATTTTTGGGGAAAATTAAATATTTTGGAAAACCATGTCAACTTTATACATTTAATTAAAGGTACTGCCTTTGGGCAGGCGCGGTAGGGTACTAACACCTTCCTTACGCGTAATCGATTCCCGAAACTAAAATCTAGTTTTCGTAGACCATGTCTTATTTTATGGTTTTCCATAGTTTTTCCATAATAAATTATGGTGACGACTCCCAAAATCTTTTCTTAAACCCGTTTGTTTTTTGGTTCGCCGTCCCGTCGTGATCCTGGTTGCGATACTCATCATCGTTAATCCATTGAAGTTGGTAAGGTTGAGGATGGGGTAAGATAGTGCTCATTTCTCCACAAACCAAGTGCTACAACAATTGCAACACGATTCACTATCCACAATAAAAGGCCTTTTATTGTCTAAAACTTTGCATCTTATGTGAAAGATGTTCTCTTTTTATGTTAGTTCTTGATAACTAGGTTGATTGTGTAAAGCTCTTCTTATCATAAGAAGTTATCCTTCACAAGGATGGACATCTTCTTTCTTGATTGTGCCCATCTCTTCACTCTCACTTCACTATCCTTATCTTAGTTACTATATACATCATTACCCCTTAAGATCGTGATCCTTTATGTGGGACATTATGACTAAATGTGACCTCTACCATGACATTTGAACCATTTTACTTCACTAGTGTGAGTGTGAGATGATGTTCCCACCCTTGGTCTTTCTTTTTCTTTTTCTTCTCTCTTCTTTTTCCCTTTCCCTAGATTCCTAGAGGGTTCCTCTTCTATCTCTTATGTGCCCTCCCTCTTAGTCTTTCTTAGTATTAGGGTTAGAGTGAAGAACTTTCAAACCTTTTCTCAAGAGTTGTTGCTCTACCTTTATGCAAATTTGTACCATTTCATTTAAATCTTGGTAAGGCAACAATTCCACTCTATCTCTAATTTAAAGATTCAGGCCACTAAGAAACCTAGATATGGTTGTCTCTTCCCCCACTTTAATTCCCACCCTCATCATATAAAGCTCCATTTTTTTTTCTATACTCCTCTACACTTATGTCCCTTTGTTAAAGCCTTTGGAGTTTGTCATTTAGCTCCCTATGATAGTTGGAAAGTATGTGTCTTCTTCTTACGACACTTTTCAAGTCATTTCAATATTCGACTTGAGGGGAGTTGGAGAGTGTTCTTTATCTCACTATGGAAGTCCACCAATACATGGGATTTGCTTGCAAGCTTAGGGTGACTAAGGCAACTTTACTTTCTTCTATTATTTGATGGCACTCAAAAAGTTGTTTTACTTTCATCTCTCAATCTATGCATGTCTCAACATCTTCTTTCCCATGGAAATAAGGAAGGTGTACCCTAATCTCTCTTACTGGTTGCTCATGCTCCCTTTTATACCTTCTAGGTGGAGGAGGTTGGTAGAATTGGGTTGCAATCCTACTATCTTCCTCAAAATGTGTGATTTGTTTGAGAGCTTTTGAACTCCTTCTAGTTTGGACTTGAAAATGAGACAATAAAGAACAACACATGGATAACAAATAAAAGAAATAAGATAGGTAAGACTATGAAACTTATGTTTTGTAGAACCAAATCTCTTGATACCAAATGATAGGATCCTCTTTAAGCTAGGTTGGGCCAAAGCATGAAGATGAGACAATAAAGGTGAGATTGGCGCAAATGCAAGAGGTGGTTGGAGAGAATTCCCTTGAGAGGTTAGGCCAACTCTAGAGAAGGGTGCTTAAAGGAGACAACATGTGATGCTCTAGCCTTGACTTGAGAGATATATGATTGAATAAATAATTTGGTAGCATAATATTATAATTCTCAAGTGGGTTTACAAGGTTATATATGAAGGTGTCTCCAATGTAGACCAAAACCCTAAAACACTATCTTGTACAAAACCCTAAAAATCCTATCTTGGTTAAGGAGAGCTTGACATGCAACACTCTAAGTTTTAGAAAAACTCTCCACTCGTAGAGTGCCATGTGGAAAGTCGCTTTAGCAAAAGTTCTCCACTAGGAAAATGAAACATGGTCACTACCTTTGTAAGAAAAGTTCTCTACTAAGAGCTTGTCATGTGAAAACCACTTTAGCTAAAGTTCTCCACTAGGAAAATGACACATGACCATTAACATTATAAGAAAACTCTCCACTAAGAGCTTGTCATGTGGAAAGCCACTTTAACCAAAGTTCTCCACTAGGAAAATGACATATGACCACTAACATTGTAAGAAAACTCTCCACTAAGAGCTTGTCATGTTGAAAGTCACTTTAGTAAAAGTTCCCCACTAAAATTACATATGGTCACTACCTTTGTAAGAAAACTTTTCACTAAGAGCTTGCCATGTTGCCACCATGTCTCATGTGGGACATCCTCCACTAAGCTAGGGTTACAAAATTAATCACCGAAGATTAGTTTAAGCTAAGCACAAATATTACCTTACAACTTAAGCAAGATTGTTCAAAAATCTATATTAGTTGACCTTTAATACAATGCCTAACAAGAAATCATACACTACTTGACCCTTAATACAAGGTCTAAATACTCCTAATTTACTAGAGGTGCTCCATGATGACCTAAGAAAAAGAGTTTTGCTTCACCTTGCGTCGATAATTCTAGCTCTTCACACTACCAATTTTAAAACACGATCTTTTAGACTCTAATGATGTTAATTCAGTTTTAATTATTTTGATAAATTTTAATAATTATTTTATCATTGTATACTTTTTAATAACTACTTTTTTAAATTTAAATAATTATTTATAATAAAAAAAATTATAAAAATGATTTACTTTTATAATAATTTTTGGTAAATTATTTTATAATTATATTAATTTTTGTTAGAATAAAAGAATTGCCACATGTGCGTAGTACATGTGTTTTCATTATTATATACTACTGAAAACACATGCGCTATGTGTTTGTATGATTAAATTTTCTTATGATTAAAACAATAATAAAATCTTTAATGTTATAATTATTAAATTAAATTTAAATAATTTTTATAATCAAATTTAGAATGGTATGAACTTAGTCAATTTAACTTAATTCTTTTTAGTTTATTTGATGTTTCAAACATATTCTTTAGTTAATACTGAAATGAAAATATTTTAAATCGTATAAATAATTCAAATGTTATTATGAAACGCGTTTAGAATGTCAAATAAACCTATTAAAATTTAGTTAAAAAGTCTAAATCTACATAATTTTATAGTTAGAAGTCTGAATTAGGTCAAAGTTTTAAAGAAGATTAATTCTAATTTTTACTAAAATTTAAGAGACTAAAAACATATTTAACTCTTATTTTTGTATAGATAAATTTTTATTATAGCTTTAAAAAAATTAAATTTTAGGAAAAAAACTGTTAAATTGAAAAGAAACACGGTTAAATTAAAAGGAAAACAGTCACATAAAAGATAAAATTGGTAATATAATTATTTTGATTAAAAAAAATATTTAAAGGGTAAAATTGAAAACCAGGATATCAAAAGAAGGAATCTCTTTATGTAATATTTGTAAAACAATGTGCTACTATTGTAACCCCAAAATAACAAAAACAATAAATGTATTTAAACACTAATATATATACATTGTACAATTGTAACCATTGTCTCTCTTATCATCAGTCTCATTGCTTTCACCATCACCACGGCTACAGAGAAAGAGGAAAAACATTGTACTGAGAGAAAAAGAGACAATGTGAAAGAAAATAAAATAAAACTCGTTCCAAAAAGCTCTTTTGGAATGTATTTAATGTGCTTGAACCCATTGCATATATTCTCAAAATACTCTTTTCAAAATTTAGTTCATGCAGAGATTTCTCAAAAATTCATTGCAGAAGTCATTATATACATTTCACAAAATATGTTCTGTATATTTTATTTTGAAAAACTTGTTCCAGAATGTATTTCATATGTTTCAAAAATTTTATTCCAAAACTCTCATTCTAAAATTTTTGTTAAAGATAATTTTGTTCTAGAAATGTCATTCCTAAAATTTTGTTTCAGAATGTTTTTGAAGCATAGAATTTGAAGATCACTTTTATGAAAATAAAATGGTCATTTTGAAAGGTGGTGCTCAAAGAAATTGTGACGTACTGGAAGTAAAAGCTGTTGAGAAAATATTAAGAAAACATGACTACGCCCAATACCTACTGGACAATTCTTTCTACACCTTTTTTCTTCCAGTACCCCCATAAATTATCATATCCTCATTTTACCCTTATTAAAAATGTATTAAAAGCCTTAAAACTCTAATTTCACATTTTCTTATTCCTTCATCATGGAATCACTTGCACCTTTCTCGTGGGTGTAGCATTTAGAAGTTTTAAGTTACAAATTACATAATTCAAAATATATTATTAGATTTGGACACGTGTTTCAATTAAAGATTCTGGAACATCTTATAAACATACATTTTGGATTGAACAATTTGGAATATACTTTTGGATCCATTGAGCAAGAAGAGGAGACATCAACAATGGCAGAAGAACAACCTTTGAGAAGGACTCTTCGTGATTATTCTATGCCAAATCCTAACAGTTATCAAGGGAGCATTGTGAGACCTCCTATTCAAGTCAACAATTTTGAAATCAAGCCTGCATTGTTACAAGTCATCCAACAAAATCAATTTGGAGGTGCAGTTTCAGAAGATCCTAATTCTCACTTGGAGAATTTTCTGGCAATTTGTGATACGTTGAAGATTAATGGCTTGAGACTTTTTCCCTTTTCACTACGGGATAAAGCTAAAAGTTGGCTTCAATCACAACCTCAAGGGAGTAGTTCGACATGGGAGGATATGGCTACCAAATTTGTAACCAAATACTTCCCTCTGTCCAAGTCAGCTAAAATGAGAAGTGAGATCACTACCTTTATGCAGCAAGAAACTGAATCCTTATATGAGGCATGTGAAAGATACAAGGAACTAATGAGGAAGTGTCCACATCATGCTCTACCATGAAAGATACAAGAATGGTTGCAAGTGCAGATTTTCTATAATGGTCTTTCACCCTCTTTTAAAGCAATTTTGGATGCAACAAGTGGAGGATCATTTAATTTGAAAACACCAGAGGAAGCTTTGGAGACTCTTGAGCTAATGGCAAACAACACAGTGAGTATGTAGTTTGATCACCGAAATAGAAAAGCTAGAGTGTTGGAAGTTAATATTTTGGATACTATCCTAGCCCAAAACAAGTTGTTAACACAACAGATCACTGATTTGACTCAGAAGCTGGGAAATATGCAAGCAAATAATGTTAATACAATATCTCTAGTATGTGATTTTTATGGAGGAATGCATCAGAATGGTGAATGTCAGGCCACTCAACAAGAGGTACATGTGAATGCAGTGGGACAACAACAAAATCAGTTTTCTACCAACCTTAATGCAATTTGGAGACACCAACCAACTATACCTTAGAGTAATCCAATCCAATTTAATCAATCACAACCTCCATATCAATATCAAGAACAACCTAGCAATCAAGGAAACAAGATGTTTATGTTAGAAAATGCATTAGAGAAGATAACTATGCAAACTTCTACCTTTGTGGAGCAGACTTCTAATTTCATGAATGAGACAAGGACTAACTTCAAGAACCAGGAAGCTTCAATAAGAAATTTAGAGAACCAAATTGGTCAACTTTCAAGACAACTCTTAGAGAGATCTCCTGGAACATTCCCTAGTGACACCATACCAAACCCAAGGGAACAATGTAAGGCAATTCAATTGAGGAGTGGAAGAGTGTTAGAGATTGAAAAAAGGAGTGAGAGGTAGAGAGAGAAAAAGAAAATAGTTGATGAAACAGTAGAAGAGAGAGAAGAAAATGAAGTTGAGAGAAAATGTGAGGAGAAGAATGGGGGAGAAAAGAATCAAGAGAGTGGACGTAAAATGCGTGAGTGTTTTCCTACAATTCCATTCCCTCAAAGGTTGAAAAAGCAAGAACAAGCGAAGCAATTTGCAAGATTTCTTGATGTCTTTAAGAAGCTCCACATTAATATTCCATTTGCTGAAGCATTGAAACAAATGCCATGTTATGCTAAATTCATGAAAGACTTGTTGTCAAAGAAAATGAAGCTTCAAGAAGATGAAACAATTATGCTCACAGAGGAGTGCAGTGCAATAATTTAACAAAAATTACCTCCTAAGTTGAAGGATCCAGGAAGCTTTGTCATTCCATGTGAGATTGGAAATATAATAGGGGGTAAGGCATTGTGTGACCTTGGAGCAAGTATCAATTTGATGTCTTTTTCCATTTTTAAAAGGCTGGGTATTGGAGAAGTGAAGCCTACTATGATAACTCTACTATTGGCAGATCGTTCAATGACTTATCCTTATGGAATTGTAGAAGATGTCTTAGTGAAGGTGGATAAATTTATCTTTCCAACTGATTTTGTGGTGTTTGACATGGAGGAAGATGCTAAAGTCCGACTTATATTAGGAAGACCATTTTTAGCCACAGAAAGAGCATTGATAGATGTAGAACAAGGTGAATTAATGTTAAGAGTAGGAGATGAAAAAGTCACATTCTCTATAAATGAAGTAGTGAAACATAAATTGGACAAAGAGGATTGTTTCAAAGCTGAAATAATTGAGTCTCTTGTGTTAGAGGAGGTAGATTACCATGTAAGGAAGAATCCATTTGAGAGAGCTCTACTGCCAGGAATGGAAGCAAAAGAGTTGAGTACAGAAATTAATGATGAAGAGGTAGTGAAGTGTGTGCATCAATTAGAAGTTCTCAAGCCATTAGTTAGTTCCACAAGAGGGATAGAAGACCTACACAAGAGTGAGAGCAGAGAAAAAGATACATCTAAGATAGAATTGAAACAACTTCCCTCTCACCTTAAATACAGGTTCCTAAACGAGCAGAAGCTTAACCCCATAATTGTGAGTAGTGAACTTACTACTAAGGAAGATGAACTTTTAAGGGTGTTGAGAGAGTATAAATTTGCCATAGGGTGGAAAATTGAGGATTTGCAAGGTATTAGTCCTACTGGGGATAAAATTTATTTGGAAGAGGACTTTAAACTTATGTGTCAACCACAAAGAAGGCTCAACCCCATTATGAAGGAAGTGGTAAGGAAAGAGGTAATTAAACTATTAGATGTGGGCATTATCTATCCAATTTCTGATAGTGAATGGGTGAGTTTTGTTCATGTTGTTCCCAAGAAAGGAGCACATTCACATCACCCCATGGAAATGACCATCACTAGTTATGTTTTCAAAAAAAAGAAAAAGAGAGAGAGAAGAAGAAGACCCTCCTCTCAAATTCCTCTTGTTTCTATACCCTCCTTTGTTGACACACTTGCTTGTCTCCAGCATTCCATTATTGAACTCCAAACTCAACCACTCCAAAATTATCAAGAGTTCATACAATATCGGGAAACTCAACTTCTCCATAAAAAAAATGTGGAACAACTCTTGCAAGAAGTTTTCACCATGCTTCGCTCTTATCATCAGTAATCTTGTGAGTTGTAGCCCCTATACTTTTTACTTTCTATACATTGGGGACCATGTAAATATTTAAGCTTGGTGTGTTCTTGTGCATGACATCTTACATCATTGTTACATGTTTAAATGGAAATGTATCATCTTAACTTTGAACCTATATTTGTACAATGACATTTTCTAAGCACACTGTGATTATATATTTCTGATTGCTTGTTGGGAAACTTCACACACTACACAATGAGACTTGACACTATGACACTTAAGGAAGATAATTTTTGAAATGTACAAGATAGAAAATATTTTTTGTTAGGTTTCTATGGTGACACTTACTACACTTGGTTACTGGAGAATTGGCTGTAAAAAAAACAAATATTGAGTGAATAAATTGACACCCCTTTGAGACTATATGTTAATGGGGAAGAGACACTCCTTTGAGACTGAGTGTGGCAAGTAAAAGAAAAAAATTGAGTGAAGGATTCATGCTTAGTTGGCAGGTAAGTGTCTTCTAAGTGAGGAACCTAATAGAAAATATTTTTCAAAAGAAACTAAAATGCCAAATATTTGGTCTAGTGTCATACCTCAACTAGGTAATTGCACTTAGGAACCCAATAAGCTAGTCATCATTATAAAAACATTGTGAGGTGTGTGCTTGAGGAATATCATTTTTTGAACTCAACTTGAGATGAGAGGGTATATTTTCATTTAAATTCATTAATCACTCTGTATGCATTATCAGTCTGTGTAGTCGAATTCTCTTTGCTTGAGGACAAGCAAATGTCTAAGCTTGGGGTATTTTGATGAGTAAATAAAATGTAATTGCATTCATATCTTAGTTTAGGACATTTGCATACATAATTGCATTAATTGAATGATTTGGTCATGCATTATTCTTGTTTTGGATCATACAATGGGATTTTGTGTTTTTCTTGTAGATTGGTGATTCTAAGTGCCAAAATCACAATTTGGGAAGAATTGATGTATAAGATGAAACCAAAGAGTTCCACAACCTAGCTGTGGATAGTTCCACGACCTGTGGATTTTTCACGAGAGAATAGAAGACAAAACAGAGTGTTTCACAAGTGAGTTGTGGTTTTTACCACAACATGTGGATTTACTTCAGCAAATGCAGAATTGAAACCAAAGAAGAGCACAAGCACATTATGGATTTTTTCATGAGTTGTGGAATTTTTCAGAGCAGTTACTAACCTCTTTTATGAAGTGGATTTAAAGAGATTTAAATTAAATAGAAATTAAGGACAATTACTTAGAGGAGTAACAACTCTCTTAAAAAGAGTAATGAAAGGGATTAAATAGGAGAGAGAAAGAGAATTGGAGAGGGAGAGAAAAGAGGTGGAATGTACCAGGAGGAAAAAACGTTGACACCACGACTTCAACACTTCTTCTTCTTCTGGTTTGCTTTTGAAATTTTACATGATGCAGAACTAAATTTCCTTTTGTTAGAGAATTGATGTAGTACTTTGGATTTTAATTTCTGAACCTTTTCAATTGATGTTTTGTTAATTGTAATTGTCTTAGTGTTTTATTTATGTTCTAATGTCTATTCTATGAACAGTTTCACAACTGGGAAATTAGGGATTGTTTGCGATTATAAATAAAACAGATTGGATGTTAGCACAATTGGGAAATTGGGCACAACTAATTAGTTTGCAATTGAGATAATATTGTTCTTCATGATTTTATTGAATTTTGTAACTGACCTAAGGGATTGGGGGTTCAAATTCAATAGATAAGTTTATCTATATAAGGAATTAGGGGTAAACAAGCTCTGAATAAACTCAAGTGGATAATTATAATTCACATATCAGTTGGAAAGGGTAGGAATTTATATGAAAATGTATGGGAAATCAATTCTCTAACATACTCTAACATTGTTTATATTATTTGAATTATAATCACTTGTTTATGTTCATCATTTAACTTGACATTTTTGTTACTGAAAATTACGTAAATTAGTAATATAGTACT
The DNA here is from genome assembly GCA_034642375.1 of Vigna nakashimae. NCBI lineage: Eukaryota > Viridiplantae > Streptophyta > Magnoliopsida > Fabales > Fabaceae > Vigna > Vigna nakashimae. The sequence continues at coordinate 25,833,371 of CM067763.1, read as the reverse complement.
CAACTCATTCAATCCCAAAGGAAGATATTTTATTACTACAATAACGATTGGTACACTTTCCAAACGTTCATCACAAAACCCTAAAAAGCTCAACTTTGTCAATTGGGGTAACAAGTCTAAAATCATGCCCACAAAGACGACGACATGTGGCCACTATTATGGGAAAATCCTCTCCATTAGTAGAAGGACACTTGACCACTTATAGGAGGAAGTCTTATCCATGAGGAGGAGTACACTTGGCCACTACTCTCCAAAAAAAGGAGAGTCAACCACATCCTTGCCTTGCTTTGCAAGGTGGTTTAGGTGGATGTTAACCAAGGTCAACCACAAGAGGTGCCACTTATGGGTTAACTCAGGGAGTTAACTTATGTTTGCCAAAACCCTACACTACTTGGTTCATGATACAAGGCTTAAAAAGTAAATCATATTCTCCTTTAATACAAGGTCTAGATTTTCTTCATGATGGCCCAAGTAAATAAGAGTTTAGCTTCTCCTTGCATAGATGATTCTAACTCTTTTTGGATTTACTTGGCCATGCTTTTTAATATTGGACCCTTGGCTAGGGGTTTGTCATCAGTTCTAATGTTCAGATCGCACCTCAATTCATCACTCAAACAACTCCTTTGTAAGATAATTTAGTCCTAGTTCAAATAAGCTTGAATACAACCTATCCTAGAAACTGATAAGTGCCTAATACTAGTTTTGCAATTATCTTGCTTTGATTTTGTATAAAATGTTTGATAACCACCCCAATTTCATTTGTTTTATAGGAGTATAAGAATTCAGAGAGTCAAAACTGTATTTTGAAGAAAATAAGAAAACTTCAAACTCTTTTTAAGAAATTTGTCACAACATGGATGCATTGCCATTTTGAGGGCTTGAGCCACAAAGAAAACCCAACAAAGAAGGTTTCCTTAAGCCATAACCTAAGGCTTAAGCCATGGAGAATCCTTCATCATGAAGTAACGTTAGGAAGATTCTGCCAAACAACTTACTGCTTAAAGTCATTAAGAAAACCCACCAAGAAAGGAAACCTCACAACTAGAGCCATGCACCTCTGTTGGAGCCATGTTGTCAGAGTTTATAAATATCAAAATTTGGGACAGATTTAGGGAGACTTTTAAGACTTCAATTTTAGACACTTTGGATATCACTTTTAGAGAGAGAGTTTAGAAAGTCTTCTCATTCATATTCTATGTAATCAATATAACATCTTTAGAGAATTAAGAGATGAATTCTCTTCATTGCTTGTACTTCTTTTTATCCTTCATGAGGAGCTAAATCTCCCATGTGTTGGAGTGAGATGTAAACAAATTTGAACTCTCATGTCTTTGGTAATACCTTTCATTTATGTATTTTTTCTTTTGATCTAATTTTTTTTAATGGATTTATGTTTAGCGTTGGATGAATTGATCACTCATCTTATCTCACTAACTTAAGATTAAGTGGGAACTAGTCTTAGGTTGTGGTCCAATAAGTTATCCTATGGGCTTCTAGATGCTAGGAATAGATCTAAGGTGTGCAAATAGAGATAAAGCCTTGATCTTAATACAGGTAAAATGTTCAAGCAGTCATTGAGGAGTTATACTGAAGGATAGCCATCCTAGGCTTTAAGTGCCTGGAATGGGTCTAGAGTTACACCTAAGAGAAGTCTCAAGACTTGATCATTTGAAGCTTTATATTTGGAGGTAGATCTGATGCAAGAGAGGGAAAATCTGTGAAGTCGATCTTCAACATGATTCAACAATTTAAAAGTCATTCATTTAGTAACTTCAACTGATTTTCAACTGATTTTACAACATTTTCACCAATGCCAATTTGTTTTCTCCAGATCAACTAATTTACAAAGGATCAAATAGTTAAAACATTGTGTTTTCTACCAAATCCCTTTGGGTACGATACTTGTTTTCTACAACAACCCAATATACTTGCTGGTATATTTTAGGTTACAAACTGCATGCAAATAGAAACCTGTAAAACATATGACAATAGACATTTCATGCCAAATGTACTGAAAATTAATGCACATAACAATATATTACATAACTAATCATAATATAGGACATCAAAACACACACTAAACAAATTCAACACACATGTTAAATTGTGAACACATTGACGTGCATAAAACAGATTCATCACACAATAATGAAAAACAAAATGCATTAATACCATAAGTTCAATTCAATTTGAACAAGAATGGGAATGATAGATTACATGAGAACCCCCCAATTCTACTGAATCAAATTAAACAAACATTGAAATGCACAATATCAAATAAGCATTCTTAAACAACCCAGGTTCTAGGTACCAAATAATAAGAATGGGGTTTTCATACCCAATTTGCAATTTTTTTGAATTTGGGAAAATATGCTTGAATAGATTGGTGCATTGGAAGGAAAAGAGAAGATTAAACCAATTAAACCAACTTATAATAAAAAACATAGATTAGAATTAGGAAAAATGATAGAACCAAAAATGTTAGTGAGTTGTGAATTGAGTGGGTTCAAATGCAATAATTGAATGGGTGAATTGAAAGGAAGAACGAAATGAACGAAGGAAGCCACACCACTTAGGGGCAACACTAAGATGAGTGATGGGGAGTCGCCACTTGACTTGAACACTTAAGATAAGACCATAGGTTAGATTTGACACACTCAAGTTTGAAAAGAAATTTTCATTTCAATATCATCAAATTTGTTTAACAAACAAAGTCAACCCATATTTTACAATGGAGACTCAATTGTCCTCAAATTAGGTACAACTAAATAAGGTTTATCCCTAAATTACAAGACTTCATTAAAGAAAATGAAAAATAAAATATGTGGGACTTGTAGGATGTGTATGCTCTCACTAAGAGTCATTCCTACTAATTGGACACCATCTCCTTTTTAGCTTTTGGTTGATTTTCAAAATTAAACCGTAACTAGATCAAAAGTCCAAAAATTACGCTCTTGTAGTTAAATTAAACATTATGAGATTAGTTTCCAACGAAAAAGAATCAATGAATTTGGAGTTATGTAAAGAATGTTATGACTAAAATAATAAGCAAAGGCTAGTGTTGTTGAGTTCCACCCGACGTTGGGCGAGACTATTGTCATTGGGCGCCAATGGCCCCTATAGCTATGGCACTGGGTGCTAGTTGCCATGTGAATTATGGCGTTGGTTGCTATCTTCTAGCATTAGGTGATGCTTGCTAACAGCCTTTGATGCTTGTTGCATTGATTGCCACTCATTTTCATGCATCTCCTTTCATGGTTAGGCTCTCAAAATATGTAGTGACAATTCACTAAGTGTAAAAAGAGAACAATTAAGGAGATGGATGTATTGAAGCAAGATAAGGCGAAGCTAAAAAAGAAGGTGGAAGGAGGTTAGAAAGGAAAGGAAAAACAACTCCCTAAAAACAATGCATCAATGTAAAAAATTACATCCCTTCCTTAGACATTACTAAGATCAAGGAGGGAAGTAGTAAACAAGACTTATAAGAGTAAAAGTGTGACGAATACATCTCTCATTGTGGGAGGAAGTCATAGACATCCCTTTGTGGTTACCTTCACTATCAAGAACCGTGATCGCGAGGTAGCTATATATCATACAATTACCACACTAAGACTAGGATATTTTGCAGAGGATATGTGTATATTGCAAAGTAGTGGTGAGAATGAAAACAGTAGTTCGAATTCAAAAACAAATAATCATAACAATATTCAAAGAGTCATTTAATTAAAACAACTAAAAGACGATAACAAGAACTCATGTAAAAACTATAATATTCATATATTTAAAAATTTTGAAAACTAAAGATTTTAAAATTTTAAACATGTAAAAAGTTGGAGGACGACAAAAACAAAGGCAGCATACCTTTTTCTAAAAAATATGCTTTAGAACACACCAATTTTTTATATTCATTTAATATATTTTTTTAAAATATACTAAATTATTTTTATAATTATTTTATTTTTATAATATATATCAAATAAAAATAAATATCAATATATATGTTTTTTTAAATATAATTATTTTTTTAACTGTCAATTACATAAAGGTCAACGTTTCAACAATAACACGCAACACACATTTATGTATGATGCACAATCTGCACTCTTTCATCATCACAATATCTTTGCAACTCAAATTTGTGAAAGTAGTGGTCAGAATTTGCTATTTTATATTATTTTCCAATTTGGAGTTTGAAAATAAAATTCTTTACAATGTATGTATCTGATGTATTAATTTTTAGGGACATGACATTGAACATTGACCACATTTGTATTTTCTGAAACCATAATAAGCGTCTTTCATTGTCACAAAATATATATAATCCAAATTTCTTAAACAAACTAATCAGGATTTATTATTTTTATATTGTTTTCTTATTTAACAAACTGCGTAATTAACAAGCTAAATATAACCGCTAAACACAATATCAATCTTGTTAAAATATATTTAAATTTGTTAAAATCTTTAACTTTTTTATTTGGTTTAATGTTTCGGTAGATCTTTATTTTCATTCAGAATCTCAAACAGGTCTCTTACTTATTCGGGGTCTCAATTGGGTCCTTATTTTTGTAAAATTGAAATAAATAGAGACCTTTCGTCATGTTAAGTGGCATGCTGAGGGTATTCTTTAATTTGACGTGTCATTAAAAACGTGTGTGAAGTGTATTTTGTATTAAAAGTTAGAGTGCAAAGAAGGGAAATCAAATTTAATTAAGGACAAAGTGGAAAAAACAAATAAAATTAAGTTTATCACTTATTGACAAATCAAAATAAGATTGAGCAAAATCAATTGGGACTTCGTATTAGGGTTTGTGGGAGATTGGTGCAGATTGGGGAAAATCTCAATTTACATCTTTTCTTATCTCATTCATGTTCTAACTAGGAGATTGGTGCATATTTTTGTTACATTGACGAGATTGATGGTGCAAGCAAGGACTATTGCGACGAGGAATCGATTGCACAATATCCATGTTCTTCCAGCAGAGGGTACCACGATCGTTGTCCGATCAAATTGTCGTGAAACTTCCACTATGGACTAGCAGGAGAGGCCAACAACTTTGATCGATTGGGCGCTCCGGAAACAGTGTTGAACGATGTTGTAGTGTCTTTCAAGACAACATTGTGGTACTGGATGCAACACGTGCAGCCTATCATAAACTAGGGGTTCAGTGCAACCATTAGAGCCATCAATGGTCAACTTGAGTGTGATGGTGTCAACCCCTCTATTGTTCAGGCTCGCGTTAATTACTACACAGAATAGTGCAAACAACTGGGTGTAGACACTGCTGATAATCTTACTTGCTAAATAAAAGATATCATTTTTATTTGTATTTTTTCCCTTAATAAAGACATAAATTATATGAACAAAGAGAGAAATGGAACTGCAACGTAATTATTATTCAGAGCATCGAGAAAAATGGAGAGGGTAACGTCGAGGGAGTAGGCTCCGACGAAGGTGTCAATCAATTGAGGAGGGGGACAAGTGATAGCGTCGATTCCAACGATCCTGGCAATGCCGACGGGGAGGCGCACCATGAGCACTTTGGAGGTGGCAGAGACGAGGGCACACGAACAAAAATGATCTTTTTCTTTTCACCCGCGAACCTGATACGAAGTCCCAGTTGATTTTCCCCACTTTGTCCTTACTTAAATTTGATTTCCTCTCTTTGCACTTCAATTTTTAATACAAAATACATTTCACACACGTTTTTAATGACACGTCAGATTAACGCCATCTTAAACGTCGTTTCTCCAATTTGACGAAAGACCTCTATTTGTTTCGATTTTACAAAAATAAGGACCCAATTGAAACACCAAACAAGTAGGAAATCTATTTGACATTCTAGACGAAAATAGGAATCTAACGAAACATTAAACATTTTTATTTTCAAACTTTAATTAAAATTTACACTATATTATTCAAGAAAAATCTATTTAAAAAGCGTTTTCTACCGTATAAAAAAGCAATGTCATATTTTTGTAAAAATTTTAAAAATTCTCATTCAGTTTGAAATTTGCACCACACACAGAAAATGAAACAATTTCAATTTTAATTTTTTTTAATTAAAATTCATATTGTCAATGTAATTTTAAAATTTGAAATATACGGTAATAAAGTTTGAATTTAAAATCACAAATATAAAATACATGATAACAAAATTGGAATTTAAAATTTAAAATTACAAAAAATTTTAAAATTCAAATTAAAAGATGTAAAAATTGAAATCTTTCTAATACACTTTCTTTTAATGTGTCAAAGCAACTTTCACAACATAACTTTCAAGAAAAATTCGCATTTAAGATAGAAACAAAAAATAAGAAAACTCAAAAGTTAAAAAGATTTGATTATTCATAACAATTTTGTACTGCGGAGTTAACCGTAGGGTCTAATTGGTGAAGAATATACAATAAAATATATAAAGACGGTTCAACTTTAAAAAATAATTAAGATTAATATGATTAATTTAAATTAAAACATGATTATTATCATTTAGGCTATAATTAGATTTAAAATTAATTTCAAAATGTATAAATAGGTTGTGAGGTAAGTTATTTACATTTAATACATATTTATTATTGAACTTTCTGAATATTTGTTGGCTTTGACATCAGAGTACCTCTTACAATTAATCTCAAATACAAGGAGACGAAATAAATGATGATGATGAGTGATAACACAGATAAACAATTGAACCTACAAAAACTCGAAAAACTTATAACCTAGATTTCATAAAACAAAACAAATTTAATAATAAATTATAATACATAATAACATTTAATAATAATATAATAACTTAATACTAAAATGATAATCATAAAAATTAAAATATGTTATAAAACAATAAATAAATAATTGAATAATGAATCATTAATAAACTAAAAGAAAACTAAATAAAAGAATATTGAGAATGTTCTTCGTATGTCAAATTTAAATAATAATTTAAAAATGACTTGAATAACATAGACACTTATTAAAAAGTAAAAGCTATAAATCCTTTAAAATTAAAAAGTACAAAGGCTAAAGTGTTCATTTTCAACTTTGTTATTATTCTAAAATTTAAAATTTGCATTTCAAATTCAAAATAAAAAGACTTTAAAATAAAGTGTAACATCACATTTTAATAAGATAATACTACTTACGTAAGCAGTTGAAATAAGAGATAACTCAAGAAAATGTGTATATAAGATCATTTTAGTTATCTTCTATATAACTATAACATCAAACATATATATATACAAGCGTCCTATACCAATAAGAGTTCTATAACACTAAAACTAAAAGAGAAATACCAGAGTTTTACAAAAGATTTGACCTAAAAGAAACTCACATTCTATTCTAATTTTCGTTGTATCATCATCTAATACGTGATCCATAGAAACATCATTCTCTACTCACACCATTCAAGTAATCATTGCAAAGGAAAACACAAACACACAAAACAGAAAATAAAGAAGGATAAGTTAATGTACCAAAATCAATCATATTACAATTTTATAGAAGTAAGCACATAACAAAGGTAAATCATTCGACCCTAAGACATACAATAATTCATTCTAGACTTGACCATCCAGATATGTATGTATTGATGTTAGACTCTTGGGTGTCCTACGTCACACATCTCTAGTTGAGATTGGATGGTATTAGAGTGTCAGGATAACTCCCATTTTGGAATCCCTATATCAATACATACAATATTGAACACCACTATCTAATCTCGCCACTAGATTCTTGGAATTACACCAAACACATATAAAATGTGCATAACCAATAACAACTTATCATCATTACAATATCATACATGAATAAACATCATACATACTCTCAATCATGTTGTCAGTCCATGAAGCATCACAACTTATATAATAAGCATGCATAAAGTTTATAACAAAGAGTTGCATTGGCACTTAGGTTCTTAATGTGAAAGCCCTCGCAAAACTCAATGCCAAAGCTCTCAAAAGTTTTCTCATCCAACGAGACTCACCTCTTGGCTAGTGAACTATGAAGAAAAAATGGTCCAAACCTGTTGGGAAAAGTGACGTTCAACAGTACAAAGCCATTACTCAACGCCAAATATTCCCATATCTAATTCTTGAGCAGCATAAACCTGAAATGGTCCCTGACTTTCATTGTTAAGCTTGCGCTCAACACCACATTAGTGTCACTCAATGCTACACCAAAAAATTAGAAACTTAACATTGCGAATTGTGTAACTAGGGACCTATTCAGATGACCAAATTGGTATTCCTAACTCAATATATAGTTCTAAAATAGGTTTAGGTGTCAAAATGAATACTAATTTACTTAAGTGGCCAGATTCTCAATTCTTCAACTCAACCCCAATTTCCACCAAAGCAAGCACACACCCAACAAAAAACACAACATAACTCCTATAACACACCCAATTCAAGATGTCACAGGTTGTGATAAACCGGAATATTGTAACTTTCTAATAGTGTGGAAACTAGTATTAAAAAAACACTTTATTATTTAAACATGCAAAAATAAGACAAAGTCATAAATGTCAAAAATATTATCCATTTACATAGTTCTAAAAAGTTATAAAGAAGTAACAACTTAATTGAAAAAAAAAATATCTCAAGTTGTCCCCATCCTCTCCCGTTTCTCTTCAGCATCAGGAATATCTGCAACAACCTCTCCTCCCATATAACCAAATGTCATATGATCATCGCATTAACACAAACGAGTATGGGATAAGCTACCTATAAAACAAACCATGACAATATAAAATATCATTAACAAATACCAATATATAACATCAATAAACAACCCCATCTTATTCACTATCAATACAATGAATAATTGACTCCATCATCAACGCAAATCAACAAAAATCTTTTGATCCTCGATTCCATCACGAACATCACTCACCTAGATCAACAATTTATCCCTTCATTTGCAACTATGCTAACTACACCACTATCATAGCCCAATTACTAAAAACTTAGCATTCCTTAGAGCATCATTGTCATCACGATTATCAATGCTTGTACCTTCATCATGAATATCTCTATCATGAACTCCACCATAAGCATCACCATATTATGATCTCCATCATGAAAGAATTAGTCACACTCATGTACTCTACTAATGAATCATTATTTTGTCCTATTCACTTAACTTTTCGTACTGAATTTAATTAGGGAATTGTGTTTAATTGTCCATTATTCTCTCAATTTTGCTATTTGGACTTAACTTTACTAATAATTCTTATTTTAATTAATTTGAATTATCTGAGCTTAATTATTCTCATTATTATTTTCAGGACAATTTGGGAATTATTATTTTCAGGACAAATGCCACATCATTTGTATTGTAATTTTTGTTATTGTATTTCATTGTAATTCGAATTTGTATTCCATTTTAGTGTCATTTGGGGGCAGAATTAGGATTTGGACCCATTTTGGGTCAAATTGTAAATTAGACCCATTCTGAGGGCATTTTCGTAATAGGGGGTCTTTAAACCCAAATCTGATTTCGAAGGGGGATCATTCCTGGCTAAACGAAATTTCCCTCCTTCCATTATTTTCTAAAAACGTAGAACAGCTTCTATGTTTAGTTCTTTACGTTTTTCAGTACTTAGCTTTTCGTACTGAATTTAATTAGGGAATTGTGCTTAATTGTCCATTATTCTCTCAATTTTTCTATTTGGACTTAATTTTACTAATAATTCTTATTTTAATTAATGTGAATTATCTGAGCTTAATTATTCTCATCATTATTTTCAGGACAATTTTGGAATTATATTTTGGGACTTAAAGAAATATGCCACATCATTTGTATTGTAATTTTCGTTATTGCATTTCATTGTAATTTGAATTTGTATTCCATTTCAGTGTAATTTGGGGTAGAATTAGGATTTGGACCCATTTTGGGTCAAATTGTAAATTAGACCCATTTCGAGGGCATTTTCGTAATAGGGGGTCTTTAAAACCCAAATCTGATTTCGAAGGGGGATCATTCCTGGCTAAACAAAATTTCTCTCCTTCCATTCTTTTCTAAAAACGTAGAACAACTTCTATGTTTAGTTCTCTACGTTTTTTGTCCTCTCTTCTGAGGTTTTGTTTTCGTTTTCCCTTTCTTGTGATTGTAATTTCAGACTTGAATTGTTATTAAGAAATTATTGTTGTATTCTTCTCTATTTTGCAATTTGATTTCCATATCTGTTCTATTTTCGTTGTCTAATTATGTTTTGTAATTTGGATTTTTTTTTTCATTTCAATTTCATTTTCATTTTAGTTTTATTGTTTCAATTCCTATTTCGATTGTCTTTGCGTTTTGATTTGGTTCAACAAATTCATTGTAATTTCAGTTGATTGTTGTTTGGATTCATCTTTGTTTGATTCTTTATATATGCACATTCATTTTCCAATTTCATGCCAATTTTGTTTCACTGTTTGTCTATTATTCAGATCTGAATTCTGTTTTCTAGATCTATTCTAGATTTGTTTGCCAAATTCGTTTTGCATTTGTTATAATCTTGTTTTGATATTTGTAATTCAATTTATTGTGCTTAAATTCGTTATAATGGAAGCTTAAATATATTGGGTTTGTAACTAAAACGATTGTAATATTTCCTTGAGATTATTGGAGCTTAATTGTGATTCTATTTGGTTTTGTCCTGCATAATATGAATTCTTTTTTGTCTAGTTCATTTTGGTTCATGCTTGGTGGACTGAATTGTGTGCATTTAATATTCGCTTAGTTGGTTGATATATGATGCGTAACACTGAATGAATATGTGTGCATTTTCTTAATTCACAGTCAAGAAAACAATTTTAATCTTCGCTTAGTTGATTGATTCATGTTGGATTGAGGGTGATAGATCTTTAGGAAACGACCTAGGAGTCACTTCCTAGTATATTCCACTTTATTTATCGAGTACGACCCCAATCACCTACCTCACCCACCTATAAACTCTCCTCTATACGCCACCTATAGCCTATCCTACAGACCTGCTCGAGTCATCTTGCTATCCTAGCTAAAGACATGTTTCCCTGCCACACAAGGACTACGCGAGACATCATTCCCCCATACAAAGAATGTTCAGTACTTGAACATTCCTCTCTTTTCAAATACACTTCCTATAGAGACTATCTCAAAGAAAAGTGCACTCTACAACAATTGAAACATTACAAGAGAGACATGATAATAACTAACCAGTAAAGACATACCTTATAGTAACTCGAAAATTACTTAACAATGATTATAACATCTAAGGAACTAAAACATACACTCTATCATTTGAAACTATTGTAGAACCTATATTAGTCAGTAACCACTATACTTGACATTATAAAGTATTTGAACCACAAGAATATAGGCTCTACGACCACTACACAATCGACAAAGTCCCCAACTGCACTTTCTGACTTAAACTCTTAACTACATTCCATAAACATTTACAACATTCATAATTTGATATTTAAACGTTTAAAACATGCAAAAAACACAAAATAATCGAGCACCAAAGTAGCACCCATATATTCGAGATAAACTCATATTATGTTGCATAACATAATGCACATTATAAACATGAATTTAGACTATGTAAGCTTCCCTATACCTGGTTTCATTCTCTTGCCACCACTTTTCACTCCCCTATGCTCTCCTCATCTACTAATCGTTCTTCAAGCGCGACTCTCTGTCTCTCTCATTCTGGTTTCTTACGACAACTCATTTGGTACCCTACACTCATTTATCTCATCTTTTAATTAAACTCCTCCAAAACCCTCAAATGAAACAATCTAAACCCTAATGGTTAGCCTTGAGCCACCCGCATACCCTATCTCTCTCATTATCGCGCCACTTGCTCTTTTTCCCTCACGTTGCCACATCCCTCCCCTGAACATGCAGGAAAACACAAATGGGGGGGGGGGGTGAATAATGTTTTCAAACTTTTTTGCAACCTACGACCTGATTATGATGTATGTTGTATTATAGGATACTTTTATTTGGTTAATAAATGTTATCTTAGTTAGATCGTTTACTTAACCAACTTAACACATCTAGGTTGAAGAGTAAACAGTAGATAGATGTAAAGCACATTATGCGGGAGTGAGCTTTAAAGAACTTAACAACTACATTTTCTATCAATAGATGAAAATGCACAAGATGTTTTATACTAGCTCACCTATTAGGGCTACATGTATTTCTCCTCTAAAATTAACTTAGAGGGTTCCATTAAATATTCAATAAAGTACAATTGAGTTTAACTCACTTTTGGTTATGTAGTATTATTCAACACTCCTAGTATCCCTAAACACTCTTAATTCCTTTGAAACTCGTTTAGTTTAGTTTCCCACACTTCTGGTTGTGTAGTATTCTTCACCATTTCTGGTTGTGTAGTATTCTTCAGCACTCCTGGTATCCCTGATCAACAAATAACCTCTAGTTACCCTAAATTAGCTAAGTATTCGCATCCCTCTTGGTACTCAGCTACCTATCGAGATTTCCTTGAGTATTAACACCAGTCTTGGTACTTAGCTACCTGCCAAGATTTTCTTTAAGTATTAACACCACTCTTGGTACTTAGCTACTGTGCCGAGATTTCCTTTGGGTTTCACTCACTCCTGGTTATGCAGTATTATTCACCACTCTCAGTATCCCTGATCAGCGAATAACAGTTAGTTACCCTAGATCAGTTGAGTATTAATGTCACTCCTGGTACTAGACAATCTCATCTAGATTTCCTTAACTTTAAAGAGTCAAGTTGTAACTATTTTGATTCTCTTCATAATTGCAATCATAGATTGCTTATAAGTTGTTCTGACTATATCTCTCTATGAGAGGATTTGATTACAATACAATGCAATCTAAACACTCATAGGTGTTTCACTCATCTCTCTTTTTCTCTGCTTAAAAAAGTAAGCATATAATACAATGAAGCATGAGGGAGATGTTTTACTTTTCTCTTTCTCTCATTCTTTGTTTTCTTCTTATGTTATGCACAAGTAGGTATTACAATGAAACTTGAGAGACTTTCACACATTTCACTCTTTCACTCTTTCTTCAGGTGGATATGTTTATGAAGCTTGAGAGTAATCTTCTTTGCTTGAGCTCTTCTCTTTCTCCTCTTCTTTTATAGGAGTGATTCATCTTTAATCACTCATAGAGATTTCCTCGCTTAGTGGATAATGAGATATCTTCATATCTTCATATTTTCTCTCTTCTTCTTCATATATTTTCTTCTTTATATTATTCTTCTATTTATACACCTTGTGATTATAGTAGTTAGGACGATGCTTTGTCTTTTGAATTGGACATTATGACCATTGACGAAGCTTGTCTCGAGATTTGTCCCTTTCTGGCTATTTGTGTGTAGGTGTTAGGCATAGGATGATGAATTTCATCAGAGTAGATGTCCTCTTAAGAGCTTTTATCAAAAGTGATTTAGACTTGAAATTTGGCACAATTGTTAATACTTTGATTGGTGCTCCTCTTTGTATTTTCTCCAACGTTCATTTTGATATCTATAAAATGAACGTTCATAGTGATTGTCCTGCATAAGGTAAAAACATATATGGCAATTCTATTTATCTTTTAATGTTTTCATCTATTGTTTGAGAGTATTTTAATGTTTTGCTTCTTTGGTGTTTCTTTTAGATGTGATTTTATGTTATTGTTTTTATGAGAAAAACATTTCATGAATGTCTTCCCTTTTACCTACTTCTATTTGGACTTGTTGAGTAATCAGTTGGTCAAATATCACTTTTGTTGTTTTTGAATGTTGAGCATTTAAGATCATTCAATGCTTGTTCAAAACAACAAATTATCTTTTGATTTCTTATCATTAGGTAGAATTTTACAATTAAGCTCTTTTGATTTAAAGATACCAAATGTATATATATTCCATCATAAGATTACATGTCTGTTTCACTCATGGTATCATCTAGATTCAAGTAAACACTTCTTTTTCATTTGTCTCTTTGTAGACAGATAACATTTAACTTCCTCAGAATTTCTTATGTCTTTTAACAATTTTGTTTTTAATTGTTTTAGTCGTAAACATCGTCTTTACTTGTTTCGTTTTCTAGAGAAGCCAAATAACTTCTTCAGTTATTTTAAACATTGAACGTTTAGCTTAGTTCTCTATCAAACACCTTTAAACAAGACATTGTCTAGTCAAGCGCCTGGTTGTTCTAACCTAAGTGTTTTTCTATTTAGGACCTAAGTGTTTTCTTATGATTTCTATTTTTGGGGTTCAGGTTCTAGTTTTTTTTGTTTGGGGTTTTGACTCTATGACCTTAATGTTTTAGCATTTAAGTTTTCTTCCAGTGTTTTTTCCTAAGTTTCTTTGTTGTTTTAATCTTTCCTTCTCATATTTTTCTTATCCTACTTTTGTGAAGTTGTGATTTCATTATCTTTTGGCTATGTGTTCTTCTTATTTTGACCTAAGTCTTCAAGTTTCTTCAGATTGATTTACTTTTATTCTAAGGTTTTTCTGTTCTAGTGTCTAACTAGAGGGTTTGTTTTCTCTTACGGGTTGAGATGTTGTTTGTTGTTCTATCTTATGTTGAGGTTTTTCTAGCCTAGTGTTTTCTATCCTAAGCTTGGTTCAATAGTTTTATGGTTTCCTATCCTAAGGTTAGTTCTAGAGTTTTACGGTTTCCTATCAGAGTGTTCTAAGGATGGATTTCCTGTCCTAAGTGTTTTTCTAGTTGGAGTTAGCTTTTCATACACAAAGACTTCTTCTGTTATGTTATTTAGTTAAACTTCAAAACCAAGATCAAGGTTTCTTCTAGACGAGCTTGTCTTGAAATACCTTGATAGTTTTTCCTAGTTTTCTACCTGGATGAGCTTGTCTTGTAACGAACTTGTCGTACCTTGACACCCTTGTCATAGGTTAATTGGTTCAAAGAAGGAAAACAAAAGAAAAAAAGAAGAATGAAAATCGCTGATGGGGAACAAGAAAGGCTAACTATGTTTTCATATCTCTCGTGGGTTTCTTGGCCCAATACAAAAGAAAATAAAAAATAAATAAATAAATTAAAAGACAGCCAAATAAAAACGAAAACACTCTTTTAGTCTCTGCATGATTTGAACCGAATACCCTACACATTACTCATAACTTATGAGTCACTTACCACTACGCCATTTCATTTCTATTGATTATATCATCAAATTATAGGTATTTAAACCCTACTTTACTACACATATCATAAATAAACATTTATAAGATAATACACACATTAATTTTTCTACAATCAACTTTTATTTTGTAAAAATAGTTAGGTCAATAAGGTCAACCAAAAGAAGGGGGTGAATTGGTTTTCCTTATAAAATATTGTTCTTTAAAAACCTTTTTGGAATTTTTGATATTTTCTTGGAATGCAATTAATCAAGAACAAAGACAATGTAAAAGTGTAGGGAAAGAGAGATTCACACTATTGTTTATACTGGTTCAGCCCACTACCTATGTCCAGTCTTCCTTCAATCAATCTTAGATGAAGGGATTCCACTATATTGATTGAGTTGTTACAAGCAAGACATACAGAGAACAATCCTTTCAATGTACTCTTCCTAACTCCAAATCAATTATAGTAACCCATAAAGATCACCCACTTTCTATCACACTTATAGTCACAACTCTAAGTCCTAGAACTCCACCAAGTTCTCTTCATGGCCTCAACAACAGGAAACAACCATAAGCCTTGATTGTATATGAATCTAATCTCCAGAAGTACACCTTGAAGTGCATATATGATCAACTTGTGACAACATAACAATCTATCAAGAATCTTTGAGAATTTCTTCCAAATGTAGCAATCTTAAGTCTTGGATAATTTCATAATGCTCCTGCAATTAAAATCTCAACAAACAAATCAAATATGAAAGTTACGAATTGTTGAGATTGTTGATAGGGGGAACACAAGTTTAGCTTAACCCACAATCTCAGTAATATATGTTTTTGATGATGACAACACATAATTAATAACACATGTGTATTATGTGTTACATGTTCTATGTTTACATGTTATATGCTTTTCTTTAATGTGTTAAATCTGTTAAAGCATATTTCAGAACATGTTTGTGTTGTTCATTGCATATCATTGTCTTAAATATGTGATTTTATATGTGTATGCATGACATATACTTTTGGAAAAGGAAAATCAAAAGCACTATGGTTGAACTTTAAATGTGGGGCAAAACAACAGTTTTAAGTCGATTACATTATGGGAGAATCGATTAAAACTCGTGTGTTTGCATAAAGTCTTTTGAAGTGTGCTGTGAGATTTTTCAAAGAGTAAAGTTTTCAAAATTGTGCAAAAAGATTTCACTTAATCGAATGCATGTTCTCTGTATCAGAATAAGTTAGTTAATGTTTTGAAAATCTGTTAAATGCTTGTAACAACTAACATAACGGTCATATTTTAAATATGTTGACCAAGCATTAAATGATAGTTGATTGCATTAATTGTACACTTAATTATTTGTTTGACTGGTGCTAAATCTATTATACTCATTGTTATATTCAATTACGTTAGTAGCTCAATCGATTAAAATGTGTCTGATATGTGTTATACTATAAATTGATGCATATTTGATTTTTGTAAGAACTTTTGTGATTCTAACAATTTCATATCCTTTACAGAAAGCTATGATCTTACAGAAAGAGAGGAAACAAGATTGTTCGTGGTGATCAACAACTTGTGATTTCTTGAAGAGCAAAGTGTTGTGTTTCAAAGATTGATCAATCTGCACATTTGGGTGTTACTGTGTGATCAGATTATGCAATCTCTTGAAGATTGGTTTGAGTTCCCTGTTGTGACTACAAGAAGAAGGACGTGTGTGCTCTTGACTTTGATGGTTCCTCAAAGTGGTTAAACGACATGAGAGGGGATTCTTGCTGCTGGTCTTGTTGTGTATTGCCTATATTTTGATTAGAGGGTTAGAGAGGTGTTTTACATTTTTGACGTGAGGTCTTATGTGGAAACCTTGTCGTGAAAAGCTTGATCATTATAGTGCATTTGCTTCCCATGGTTGGAAGGACGCTATATGTAGGCAGGTTGGCCGAACCAGTATAAAAACACAGTGTTTGAATTTTCTTATCCCTACTCTCTTTTATTCAATCGATTATTTTCTGTACTTATTCGATTAAGTTTTCGCTGCATTAAAAATCTTTTACCTAGCTATTCAAGAAAAGTATAAAGACATCATTTTTTATAGAAAAGATTTTAAAATCTTTTGTTTTCTACACTTCACCAATTCACACCCCCCCCCTCCCCCCCTCTTGGTGTGAGAAATTGAGTCATTCTATTTTAACATGAATCATAAAAGTTGTTGAATGCAAAGAGCAATGCCTCTATTTATAGATTTCTCAAGTCTGACGCATTTTCATCGATTACCCAATTAATGTAATTGGTTAAGCTTTTCCTTAAGCTTTAAAACTTTTACATTTTGCATAGATTTTCACAGATTAAAAGTGCATGTAATCGATTAAGCAAATCATACAAGCTAAAACATTTTAAAAAAACATGTGCAAGCATAACCACAAGTTTTAATCGATTATCCACATAATTTAATCAGTTAAAACTTGGTGTTTTGCCTCTGTTAATCATATGATGAATTTAACAAATTATGCAAACAATGTAATCGATTAATTCATGCAGATATGCAATGTTCAAAGTGTTACAATCAATGATTCACTTGTAAACAATGAATACACATCACAAATAGTTCAAGCACATACACAGATATAATCAAGCAACAATTTTTCCATTTTGTTATGCAAGAAACTATAAAATATTTCTTTTGTCATCATAAAAAACTCATATGTGAGATATGTGTTTAGCTATATAGCTCCCCTTATCAACATATTTAATAAACCAGGTACCAATTATGTATATATAAAATATATAACCTATTTTATTACCAAACCTATTCCAAATAATTAACTTATGCCTATTGATTTCCCAAGTCTTACATTCCACAAACCAAAATCTCAATTCCAAACTAAATCAAACATGCATCATAATGCATTAAAGCATTAACAACATCAAAAAGTGGTAGTTAGCTTTCCTTACCTAACTTATGATGAAATTGTTCTAGAAGGCCTAAAATAGTTCCAAACGCACCAGGAACGTCTAAATGCTCTTATGAACAACAGAAACATGCCTTTCATCAACATTGTCTCTAATCCTTAGAAACATTAGTCCCAAAAGTCACTCTTACCTAAGTTAAGACACTTGAATGGTTCAACATGCCTTGTGCTTCTCCAAGATTCGTCAAACTTATTTTTATTCTAGTGATTGCAATGAGTCTAAACCACCAATCATTTAATAACTCCTCCACCTGCTTCTTTTACTTCAAACATTTAATAGGATCCACTTAAGAACTATAGATA
This sequence comes from Vigna nakashimae, assembly GCA_034642375.1. Taxonomy (NCBI): domain Eukaryota; kingdom Viridiplantae; phylum Streptophyta; class Magnoliopsida; order Fabales; family Fabaceae; genus Vigna; species Vigna nakashimae. The sequence continues at coordinate 25,815,006 of CM067763.1, read as the reverse complement.
TTTTTTCTTCTTCAGATGTCAATGCAATAGTGAACATCAGTGCTCTTAGGTGGAAATTCTAGTGCTTGTTTCAAAACACACATATAAACTCTTGCACAACAAATATCCTTGTGTTCTCTTCTTCACTTGTATTTCTTAGACATCTCTATTCACATAACCCTTACTCTCATCTTATAGCGTAATCAATACTTAATGCACAACTACCAACTCACCTTTTTGAAACAAAGAACATCTCTTGAAGACTAAATTCCACTAGAACGAGGTTAAAAGATGACCAAGCCACCCTAAAGATTATGCTCAAACATGAAAAGGAACGAATTCATATAGACTTTGGATTTGGATCCTTTGATCACTATGATACGTACCACACATCCAAGAAATCTTCATTTGACCATAATTGTAGCAAAACCACCAACTTAACTTTAAAACCCTCTTCATGAATTAACCTCTTTAACTCTACTTTATCTAACATGCACACTTTGTCTTTGAACCTCAACACATCATCTGACCCACAAAACCCTAGCCTTTTCTATGCCAATCAACCTCACTATCTTTTGCAAGCTAGGATCCAACATCTACTTCTTCTAGATGAAACTCAAAAAGTCACTAGATATAATCAAACTACTACATATAATTAAACCTTTATGGTACTAATTTCTCATTAAAGACTATGTTTCTCTAACTTAGAAAACTCTACCATGCCTGATTGCTCGTCAAGCTTTTCTTCCCTTAGTTTCCTTTTTTAAAGATTGATCCCTAGTGTTCACTTCAAAATTTCTTATACCATTGTTAGTTTTAAACTTTAAACTTCAAACTTGCCACCAGTTACCATCTTTATGCCTTTGTTACATTGCCAATATGTAGAACCATGTTGACTTCTCCAATCTTGTTACACCAGTGCACATCAATATCTCTCCTTATTTTGACTTCTGAACTTAACATCTTTCCCCATCCTTTGAAATTCAAAACTTTTATCTTCTAACTCTCAAACTCCAACACTTTACTTCTCTATATCTTAGAGGCAAGAAATTATTTCAAAGGCATTAGCCAATACTCATAAAGTATGCAGGTTAACTTATTTTTTGATTTGCATTCCTCTATCACCATAGAGCACCTAACACTATCATGGAGGCAAGAACATGACAAGAGTCGTTGTGTAAAACAAAACTCAAACCATCACTCTTTCTTTCCTTAAACCTTCAAAATTAAGACAGGAAAACCAACTTTGAAAGAAAGTAGAGAATGTGAACAACTTATCAATTTAATTGTTGAACATCTTTGGTAGTATAGATCCTCTTGGAAAGAATAGCCTTATACTTGTCAAGATTTTCTTCTCTTCCTTCTTGAAATAATCATAAATATTTTTCCTATTAATTATTGAAAAACTTCAATACTTCTATTTGGGTTGAGTTATTAGTAGAAGAGATCACTTTCAAAGATTGAGTATAATACTCCTTATCCTCTTTAGGATAAACTTTGACAACAATGATGGTATTACATGATATATCTAACCATCAATATGATTAGATTTTATCATCTAATAAAAAATTTTATGATGTTTCCAACCATCATAGTTTGAGACATCTCGTAATAGTTCCAAAGGTGTTTAAAAAGGATATTAATGTGTGGACATGAATATTTAAGTTCAAATAAATCATGTAATATAATATGTTGATTGAATTTCATTAATCTATTTTATAACTTTGATAATAATCTTGATGAGATTATTGTTACTAAAGTCATAATAGAAAAATAAGATGAAAAAGATCTTAATAAAAATACAATAACCATATTTATATTTTAAAAATACCTCTTATCAAATAAAAGCCAAATATTAATATTATTTCTTTTCTACAAATATAATATTTCTTTTATTTCATCACACTTTTATTCATACTTAAATTTCTCACACTAAACTCAATTAACAATCAATGATAATATCACTTCTTTTTTCTGTTAAAACAATTTATGATAATAACAACATACGCTTATCCAAATATTTCGAAAGAAGATAGGTGAAAAACTTATAACAATGCTTTCAGACAATTGCTGTCTATTGACTATTAATGATGTTCATGACTTAGATTTTATTGGATCCATGACGTGATTGGTATTACTTTGGAAATATTATTCTAATATAACTATAATGTCCATATATTATGCTAAATCATACAATGCACTTAGCCAATTTTTTTAGTGTTAGTGTTGTAGAAAGTGATTCCTACCATCTATAGACATTACAGGTATATGGCCACATAAGTTGTCTTGTTGATTCCTCCTTTTGAAGCAAAACAGGCAAAAGATAGATGTTTGTCTACCAAAATATTTATCTGCCATTGGTTTATTTTTATATCTTTATTTTATTCGACAACAATGCACAAGCTAAAATTTTAAGTGGGAAGGGAAAGTCCCAGAAGCATTTAAAGAAAGTAGATAGAAGATTCTCTTTTTCATGTAATACTAAACAAGTTTCTCGATATATATTTAAAATAAAATCAAATAAACCAATCTAAGTTAAAAATTACCTTACAAGCAAATTAAAAATAAAAATTTAAAGAAATTACATATATAAAATAAATTAATTTATGTGTAAACTAATTTTATCATATAAATAGTTATTTTTTTATTTTTGTATAAAACTATTTATAGGGAAGTTAAACTAAATATAATTTTAACTCCATTCCAAATACAACAAATCATATATGATTAGGTTTCATTTAGTTTTCAATCAAAATTTCAAAATTTATAACAATGAATATAAGTTTCACATAACATAATATGAGAAAATTAAGTATCAAAATTTATATTTGTTAAGAATTCAAATATGAATATAAATCTTATAAACTCATAAAATTTTAACTTCAAAAGAATGTTAATTTTTTATACCATTTGGATTCAGATTTTGGTGATATATTGTCTTTTTTTTTTTTTACATGTATTTTATGCTCTCTCTATTTATGCATTATGGAATTTGAGTCTATTTGTAATAGATACATAAATAAGTTATTATTCTATATATGACACCAAACAAACTAACATTATACGAGATAAAATACAATAAATCGATCCTGTTTTTCTTATCTATTTGTGGACATTATTGGTTTAGATTTAAAAATTCCCTGAGGTTAGTTTTGACATTTCACATGCTTTATGAGTGCAAGCTGAAATTGAGAGGGTGCGGGAAGGAACTGCCCATGTTAAGCTGCGTCTGAATGGAGATGAAAAAGGCGGGAGAAATGTTGAGATGGCGACAAAATAGAGCAATTAATAATGGTTGCATTTCATGCATGTAAATGATCTCTAAAGTTCATCTCTTTCATCGCTTTGTGCTTATTTTATTAATTTATTCCATTCACTTCTTCATGATTCTACTGTCTTATGTCTGCATACAGTACATCTTGCTTGCCACTTAATTCCACCTACAGTTTCTTGCTGTTCTATTAGTCCCATTGCTCACACCCATTAATTACATCATTTAAACCACAATTTATTACATCACTCCATAGGAAATTAATTCTTTATTATATGAAATAAACTATTTATATAATAATTACATGAATTCAACTCTTCAAGACTCATTTTATCATATTTAGATTACTACTGCAAATCAAACTCGTGATGTTAATAATTAATAATAATAATATAATTCTTAATGTTATAATATATTATTTTAAATATTACGATCTGATTTTAATTTGACTCTTGTAACATATATTAAATAATGTTTTTGTTTATTAATAACTTTTGCAAGTATTTTTTTAATCGGAGATACTTTTAGTTTGTTTAACTTCAAATAATTTTTTAACCTCCTTCGTGATAAAAACAACATCTTGAATCGAGTTGAGAGAATAACCAAATAAACATCATTTGAAATAATTAACACAAAAAATATAAAGTGTGAGGGTTTTGAATTTTTTTATTGTTGAAAGAAAATTAAATATGGCCTTTTTCAAAATAATATGATAGGAATACAAACTTACAAGAATCACAAAAAGTGTTTAATAAATTCTATTGGAGATGGTGTTAGTAAATTTTCATACGAACCACATATAATATTATTAATTATTTTATTCATTAAAAGCTTTTATTTTATATATATATATATATATATATATATATATATATATATATATATATATATATATATATATATATATATATATGTATGTATGTGTGTACGTCATAAAATCATAATTATGTGATGTGTAATTATTTTTCCATTTAGACAAGATTGGATTCTCGGAAGTAATTAATTGAAAGTTTGAAAGAGTTTTTTATGAAGGTAGTTTTCTTATAAATAAGAGTTTGATTTGGACCAAACATTGCCTTCAGTACAAGAATTTCTTCGAATATAAAATATAATTTTTAAAAATTTTATCCATTAAAATGAAATAAGTACTATGTATGTACATATGTCCTACGAATATGTTGCTGCCTTATCATTATGGGTCCAAATCCAGGATACGAATATATTCTTAGTAGACCCTACAAGGTAACACCAATGCACCTTTATAAAACTTCATTTTCTTTCCCCAAAAACATCATATTTTAAGTTATAAATGCTAATTTTTGTTCATCTATTTTATAAAAATCGGACTAGGATGTGATTTTAATCTATTATTTTGTTTTTCCTCATAATTCTTTTTTTTATTTATTTTTTTACTTTTACAATTAATATTAAATGATTAAGCGCATTTGGTTTAATAATTTATAAATCATAATTAAGACAAAAGGGTAAAGTATAGAGAAGAAATGTGTCTTATATTTGGTGAGAGTGATTTTATCAAATGATCAAATCCTAACATAATTTTGTTAAATTAATGCCTCATTTAAGGAGGACATTACTAGTAATATTAAAGATGAAATAAAGTATTACAAATAAAGGAGATGTTATTTGTCATCATGTGGAAGTGCAATTATATACAAGTTGAATAATTTTGGTTCAAAGATGTAATTATTCTGTTAAAAAAATAAGAATTCAAAAGGTGATTCACTGTTGGGCAATAGAGTTAGGGACTTTTAAGTAAAAGAAAATCTTGTTTTTTATTAGTTTGAAGTTACATGGTGAAATTGTGGTAAAACACATAATACTACATTATAGAAAATGGCAGCAACTTCAGAGGCATATTATTAGAAAAATTAATCTAATAGTGTATATATATATATATATATATATATATATATATATATATATATATATACACACACACACACACCTTAGTAATTGTTTTTAATTGTTTCATTTTATTTTTGTATTTTAATGAATGAAATGTCTATTATTTTAATTTTGAAGTTATTAAGCCTAACACCCTTAATTACTAAACACTAAATGTAATCATGACTGTTTCTAAAATAGAAAAGTAAAATATAGATAATTAGAAATTGAAGGATAAAAAGTGTTTAAAAAAATAGAATTGAGAATTTTACAAAATTTAAGGATTAAAACTATAATTAAACTTAAATTACAATTTACTATATGCTTATTTTCAACTAGTGTATTATTTGTGATTAAACAAGATATAATTGTTCCATATAATTTATTCACAAATAAGATAATGGTGGTGGAATAAATGTGTGGGAGAAAGAGAAACTTGTCGGACAATACAAGAAGAATAAATTTTGATAACTTTAGATAAAGGATAAATGTTAAAAGTATATTTGGTTGGATATGTAATGGTAAAAATATGTGGTTTACGTTATAAATCCGGTTTTAATCTTCAACCAATGCTTTAATCCATTTTATACATGGATGACATCTCATCAGGTTCATCAATCAAAGTAAAATGCATAGTTATTATCACAATTTATCAAATAAATATCCCTATAATTTATTGGTTTCTGACTTAAACTTGAAATTTAGGGCGTTCAACAATTCGTAATTATTAACCACTCTCCTTTTTCAATTTCAATCTTCATTTCAGACGTTGACTTCAATATTTAATTAGTTTTTGTTTTCATTGCATACCCTTATTAACATAAACTCTTAAACACATTTTATACACATAGATGTCAATTAGTAAGCATATAAAAACTCATTAATCAATGTATTCCACACACATCTATCTTTTACTTTCATAATGTACTACCTCACGTAATACTATAACTCTGATCTCACATGAGATTATGTAACTCTAATCAGATACTAGTTTCACTATTAATACCATTATAACAAATGTTTCAAGAAATTTTACATATAATAAAAATTTTTTCGATTGGGGTTGAGGTTAATAATTTTTCTAACTTCGTTCGTCCAATTCTTAGTATAGGTCAGCATTAGTCTTATTTCATTCTCATTACTAAATGATGAAACTTGGAAGTTATACGTAAGAGTTATTCTGATGTCAGCATAGATTCGATAGTCTAACAATAAATACATATTAAATGTAATCAATTTAGCACAGTACTTCAAACTTATTTAATAGATTTTGGAGTGAGTTTTAGATTAATTCCGACCTAATTAGGGTCTAACATGTAACGATCATACTTTGGTTTAATATTATCATCCTTAATCCTAAACCATATTTAAGGTTTAATTAGGGAAACTGCTTGGTTCACGTTTCCAAACTTAAATCCTAAATATGTAGAATCGTCTAGTTCTACCTAACCAAATAGTGATACGCTATAAGAATTAAACCTGATAATTTTGATGAATAAAGAGTATAAGATAAATTAGAACGAAAATATAATATCATATTGATGGAAGAAAAGATAATATTTGGTGGATAATAGAAGAAAATAGAAAAGAGAGTACAAAAGTGAGTTGTAGCTTAGGGCTAAAGGTAATTAAAGAAGAAAGGAGCAGAAGGGCCAGGAGGAGCAGTGGCCTCACATAGATGAAGCATCTGAGAGACAAATAGTGGCATAGCAACAAGAACCCAATTTTCAGTCTAATCATGTTCACACAAAAGATCAAAAACGGGTGTGTGAAGTGTGGGGATGCTGTTGTTGGGGCTAAGTATCTTCCCCTTCACTGTCTAACAAAATGGGAAAAGAGATTTGTGGGGTTCAGTATCTTTAGACCAGTTTAGGAGCTACCAGCCAACGCAAAATATTCTCACAGTACAACATGCACCACCACCATGTTTCTGTGGAAACCGAGGAATTCAAAACGACAACCTTGCTCTTGTCTCTTTACTTAGCCACGATAACAAAATTTACATATATCATCCTTCTCTCTTTAAACTGTCTTCTCGTTTTTATCACTTCATCTCTATTTTATGTAACAAATACACAGAATGATGAATCCAGATATTTCTCACACCCAAGAGAAACCTATATATCATTTTATAGCCCTACACCAATACTTGATTATACGTATCTATGTTCCCATACAATTTTTGTGTTATACATATGATATACAATCATGTAAATAGATTTTTTTTAATGTTTTGGGCACGTATAGAGGTGATAAGATGCATATCAATTTGTGATTTATCTTATGGGAAGTTTGAGTGTTTTTTTTTAGATTTGTATGTTGAAAAGGAGATATAATGTGTTAATTCATAATTTTTATGTTGAGTGGAAATGACTGAGGTAAACAATATATTAAAGAAAAAAATTATAAATTTATTGTTTTAAGATTTTAGAATGAAATTAATGACAAGTTTATTAATAAAGAAGGAAACATAATCTAAAAGGGTGTGGATAACAATAATTTGGACTCTATAAAAACATAAAATTTTTATGATTTATGAAAATAGAAAGATTGATGCAGAGGAGGTTTTTATCGTGGAACAAATGAAAGTATGAGGGTGGATTAAAAATAAATACTCCAATATTAGTTATTCATATTGGTATTTTAGTCCAATATATTATATAGTGTAGCATATAGGAAGAAAGGAAAAGTCAAAATTTCAATATATCTTTTGGAGGCATTGTTGGTTTATAAAGTGCAAATGCAAGAAGAAAAATCATAGATCACACAAGTCAAGCACAAAGAAATTATAACATGATATCAATTCAAGGTAACAAAATTATGGGTGAGGAAGGGTTGACTCAGAGAGTTAAAGCATAGGTGTGAAATAGCTGGACACACACAAAACAAGAGGGATAACCAATACTTCACTAAACAGGTACATCCCAGTATCAAAACAACATTAAAGGAAGAAGGGTTCAAAGGATAGACCTATCAGGGGTCTTATTACCTATCGTGGAGTGAGAGATTAATATATGTGTATCTATATATCTATATATATATATATATATATATATATATATTATTGTATAATATGGAAGGTCAGCATAAGAATTGAACTGTCCACCAATGTATATTGTCATTACTGTGTCAAGAATTCAAACTATCGGCCTAAAAAGTAGAAATTAACATTAAAAATAATTACAATAAAATACTAAATTAGACTATGATCATTTTGATCGTAACTAGGTTAGCACTAATCAGAAATTCATTTCGAAATTTATAAATACAGGTTTATAGTAGGTTAGATTTTCATTATCAAGCATACACTAACTTATGCATTGGAGTGTTTTATATAGATAATATTCTGATTTGACCAAACGGTAACTAATGTGGAAGGAAAGAATAACTTTGACTTGAGTTTGGAGTTTGGAGATCGTTTGAAGAAATAAAATTAACCTCACCGAAACAATTACGTGTATCTCAAGTATTTCATTTAAAATATTTTATTATATATTACTTTGTTAATAAAAAAATCTATATTGCCTTACCTATGTACAATTAGGTTAACAGCTGGAGAGAGGGGAGTTGTAAAGCTTAAGAGTTAACAATAGTTTGGGAGTGATAATGAAAAAAAGAAGAGGGGGGAATAAACAGTAACATTGAAAGTTCCGTTGGATGTAATGGAGGGAGGTTTTGTTGGTGAGGAAAATGACAAAGTCATCCACGTTCAAGGGAGAAACTTGTGGTGTGAGGGAAGTGATGAAGTTTGATGCTTTTTGATGCAATTGCTACCATTTGTTTATGAGCACTTTCTAGTACTCTCCTTTTGAAATAAATTCTTTTTTACTGATTAAAAAAAGTGTGTGGGGAGCTGAGAAAGAAGAGCAAATTGCAAAATCTCTATAACTTTCTGCTCTTACTATAAAGAGAATTAATCATGCTTGTATGTCGAGAATCTTTAGATAAGCTATCATTATATCTCTCCACGTTTCTTTGTCACCTAACAGCAAACAACTCTCTCATCATTTAACAAATGCTCAACACCTCTGTTAATGTAAGACAACTAATGCTATATAATGCTCTCTACCATTTCTTTCATTTATTTATCTTAGCAAATATTTATGAAAGAAAAAAAGTATATATCAAAAATTTCATATATCATAGTCAAAGGGATAGGTTACACAATTAATGCACAACACAAATATTAAAGAATAATTTTCTTGATCTTAAACAAGTTTATATATAATCTGAGTTTTATTAAGTATATCTAAATGTATTTTTTTTGAGTAAAATAATACCTAGAAGTTTCTTACCCATATTTTCCACATTATAACATGTGATGGGGAGCTTTGGTATACAATTAATTAAAATAAGAATATATAGCAAGTTATTTTCTAAGATATATTCAAAACCAAATTTTGAATTATCACAGGGTAGCCTTCATTATTGACGTTTTTGTTGTCAAATTCTTTTGACAGGTCTATAATGCTTACATTTTCCTTCCGAGTCTTTTTCCTAATAAGTTGTTTAATTTTTAATATTACTTTATGGGAAAATATCTTAAATAGTATTCGTTAATGATGGTACTTAATTCTGCTTTATAATAAATTAGCTTACTCGGCACGCATTTAAAACAATGTTATACTATCAGATATTCGTTCAAAGTTAAATTATCATAAAGTTTAGATGAAATTAATAGGTGAATGATAGACACTATTAATTTTCTAAGATGACTGCTTTAAACGATTTGAACTGTGAGAGCGACCCAAAAATTATAACTCGTTAATTAAGGTATATATCAAGAAATTGCAAGACAATAACAATGATCATTAAATATTAAAACCTTATGGAGAACAAAAATCAAAAGTTGCTGCCATTTTTATGCATATCATACGATATATTTGTCCAAAGTGCACAGAAAAACTTTGTTTTCAACCTAAACTTGCAACAAGCTGATAGCCTAAAGAAAAAGAAAGAGAAACACTTTGCCCTAAAACTTGAGAGGAAAGAAACAGAAAGGAATACAGAAAACTTTATGGACTGGACTTTGATTTGAAAGAAGAACAACTTAGAGAAGGGTGAAAGCACCAATAGGGTGAGATTTATGTGCAATTCACCCCAACAAAGAAAGGTTATATAACTTTAGGGTTTGGAGAAAAAGGGTGAGTGTGATGCAACAGTGTGGCGGCAAAGAGCTACAGTTTGAGATAAAGAGTAGTGAGAATTAACAGGAAATGAACGAATCAATTTGCTGTCAACTCTCATCCTTTATGGTGTATAATAACCAAACTGATCATGATGAGACTTCATACAATGAGACTCACATGAGTGGTTTATGCAACAATTCAAGGAAGAATAAAATTCACTCTAATAACAACTTTTTACAGTAAATAGTATTTTTAGCAAGAAATTATTGCATGGTTTGGATATCATGACGAGAGATTACTATTCAGAATTAAGAGATACGATATACTCATATCTCTACATTAGTTAGATATTATCTGTTCTGAACGAAGTCTTTACAGATTTGTTTTTGATACCACTCCAATCTTATTAATGAAAGTACTTTATATGTATATAAACCTATATCTAACCCTTTTTTTATTCGATATGAGATTTTGTTTGTACTCGACACAAATTATATACATTTCTGGTCAGTTTTAATGTAAATAATCATATTTTTAATTACAGAAAATAGTTATAATAATATGGCATATAAAAAGTTATTGAATTTATATATTTATCTTTTTCCATCTTTATTATTGTATGTATCAAAATAAGAAAGAAGTTTATAAGATCTCACATAACTTACATATAATCACTGAATCTTTCATTTTAGAATAAAAGAATTACTTTAAGTACAAAATTTTTACATCCATTTAATATTATTTTTCTTTATTTTTTATTTTTCTTAAATATAAATTTAGTTTTTATAATTATTTTATTCTTAAAATATGTGTTAAATGAATGTAAATTTATAAAAATTTATTATTATTCTTTTAAAAAAATCAGTCTTTTAAATTTAATCAATTAAAAAGTATTTAATTATAATAAATATTTAATAGTTTGTCCTTAACTTTTTTAATTATTTTGTGGTTTTTTAAGTATAAGTGGTACTGTGTTAATCACTCTCAATTATAGTGGCATGATTAAAAAAACATAAAAAAAATGGAAAACAGATTATTGGTTTTAAAAATTGAAAAGACTAAACTTTTGGAGTGAATGAAGTATATGTGACGTCGTTAAACTTTAATAAAGTTCAACTATATGTGGTACGGAAATTAGTCAAGACCATAATAATTTTGGATTATACAATGACTTCTCACGTTTATTTAATGTTATACTTAAGCTACAGGATGCACAATTAGTGGACGATTTTATATTTTGAAATTTCCTCAAGAATTACGTTGCAGCCAACATAATACGAAATACCTTAGTTATTTAAGTTATATATATAATCAAAGTGCACAGTAAAATTTTCACATAAAAAATAAATTTATTGATTAAACCATTAAATTATAACGCGTATTAGTGTTATGATTAAACTTCGTTATTTATATCAATGAAGTTAAAATAATTTAAATTAACATATCTTTTTTATAAATATAATATATCTGAAAGACAGCGAATTTTTTAAAAAAGTCATGATCTAATAAAAAGTGACGAAATCACCAAGTTAAAAGGATCAAAACCTGAAAAAAGCATTACGTTTTCTTTTTTACAAATACTACTTCATCGTAACCTATTGTCAAGTACATATTGTCACGTCTTTAATTAATTTTTTATCAACAAAAATATTACATAAATATAATAAAACATAATTTAGTTCAAACTGTACATTGGAATTCAACCCTACATTAACAAATTGGGTCGTCCACAGATTTTTATCTAACTAACAATACATTGGAAGATAGTGTCCTCCAAAAACATTTAAGATATACAACCCCTGCACAAGGCCATCAATATTTGTTCTTTTAGTTTGTAATTCTAGAATTATTTTCACGTTAGTTTCACTTTAAAAATTCATCAAGTTAATTACGAAAATTTATCAATAGAAATAAATTTATCGATAAATTTGAATTACAACATATTTTATTATAGATTTTAAAATTTTATTTTATCAATGAATTTTATTGATAGAAAAATTTGTTGGTAAATCCGTTAATAATACATATTTTATCTATGATAAAAAAATCTAGTAGTAATTATTGACGAAAAAAATATGTCGATAAATGAAATCTCTATTATCGATTTTATAAATCTATTGATAAGAAGAGTGACAAAATTACCACCAAAATTTCACATTCACTGTCAATATGTTTTTATTTTTTGTTAATAAACATCGTGAAAACAGAATGTGAATGAATATAGAATGTGAAAATCTAACACTATTGTTGTCCTTTGACGTTGTCCTTTGCCATCAACCATGCTCAACATGCCAATGATTAGACAGGCCACCAACACCATCGATAAGAATCTTATCCTTTCCATTCTCTGATGTCTGTGTTTCAACCTCTCCGACGAGTCCTTGCTCACACGCTTCTCTAGTGATTGGGAACATCATTGATGCCTTTCTTTCCTCTCATTTTCTTTCTCGAATATGAGAATGCAAACACAGATTGGTGTGGTGGATTCATTCTCTTCACAAAAACATATCTAAGAACACCTTTCTTTCTTATGATTTTCGTTCCTGAATCATGATTCTCAATTATTTTCATTAACCTAAATAAACTGGTTAGATTTGTTGAACTAGTGGTTATTGAGAGGCTATGAGTGCTTTGTTGGTGGTAAAGCTCACAAAAATAGAAAAATTAAAGAAGAAGAAGGATGGAAAAGAAAGAAGATGAAAGAAGTAATAAATACCGACAGATCAAAACTTCTGTCAGTAAATTTTACTAATGATACTTTTATTGACAACTTTTTAACCATCGATAAACCGTCAATAATTTTAATTTATCGACAGATTTTATTCATTATCAATGAATTTTGCTTATCAGTAATATCAATTTTCTTGTAGTGTTTGTAATGAGTACGTGTCACATTAGCCAACATGTTAGTCTTCCACTTATATATATCTTATACTAACATATATTAACAATTAATATTTTTGATAAAAAAAAATTGATTAGCTTGAACATGGAAACTCAATTTGCCTTGATTCCAACTTCATATCCTCCTTTCCCACTACTGCAAAGACATAACATAAATACATAAACACTTTACACCTATTCTGTATTATGTGTTAGGTTAAACTTAAATGTATTATTTGTTTAAGACTTTTGTTTGTTTTAGAGTGTAAACGTTAGTAGTTTAATGTAGTAGTTATTAGACAATTATAAGTCATAATTGTGTTTTAATGGTAGAGTTTATGGTTTGGAGAAAAAAAGTCAATATGTAAGTCTATAAATTGTAAGTGTCTAGTTGAGAGACAATGTAGCAAAACAACAAAGTGAAAAAATTTTCACATAAAGGTTTAGTTTTGCTAGAAAACTGTCATTGGAGCTTAAGAGCCTAAGTGTTTGAATGGAAAACGAGCAAGTTTTCTTGAGTGTTTGAGTGAAAGAATATTTAGAGAAAACTTAAGTATTTGAGGACCTAGAGAAAGCTTAAGTGTTTGAGTATTTTAAAAAAGGAAGAAAGAATGAGATGACTAACCTCTCAAACAATATGTCCTTACCTCAATTGACAAAGAAAGTCAAGTATGATAACTAGAGTCTATAAATGAAGGATCTTCTTAGTTCCCAAGACGTATGGGAAATGAGTTTTTCAAGAGTCAGCAAATAATGAAGAACAAACGATTGTCCAGGTTGTTGTGTTGAGAAAAATGCAAGTAAAGGACAAAACAACTTTGTACATATTGTATCAAGTTATGGATGAGTCTATTAAGAAGATAGCAAACACAATGTCTTCAAAAGAAGTGTGGAGATACTTGAGAAGACATATAAAGGGGTTGACCGAGTAAAACCTTTTTGGCTTCAAACACTCAAAGACGAGTTTGAAAGCTTGAGAATGAGTAGAGAAAGAACGAGTAGCCAAGTACATAATTGGGGTGGACACCATGACAATTAAACTCAGCAGAAACGAAGAGTTGTTGCCAGCCAACCAAGTTATGGAGAAGATCTTAAGGTCATTGAAAGAAGACTTGGAGAATATAGTTGATGCCATCGAAGAATCCAAGGATTTGTCAATCTGTTGAGAAGCTTGTCAAGTTCCTAGAGTTGCACAAGCAACAAAGAAGAAAGAAGTGAGAGTTGTTTGATCAAGCACTTAAATGAAAGCTTGACATGAAAGGATAATCTTGGAACACTCAAGATCGAGATCATGGTGGAATATGACAAGATAGAGGATGAGAAGGTTAGTCAAGAAGCTTAGGAGTTGAGTGCTTTAAATGTGGTAAGCACGACCACTATGCAAATGATTGTAGATCGGTTAGATATTCCGTATATAACTTATATACGGATATTCCGTATATAATGTTATCTACACCCTTTTTATATACGAATTTATGGCTGTATGTAATCCGTATATAACACCATTTTTTATACGGATTTTGGAAGTTATATACGGATTTTGGCCGTATATAATTGCGATTTTTCTTGTAGTGTGTTGGCTTGGAATCAAAGTTTATAAAAGATATATCCGCTCGAAGTGATTCAAGAGTAGATAAAGGTTTGATATGCTCTTGGTTGTGGTATCATCTTCATTGGGTCAATATTTTTGTTGATAGTGGAGTCAAGTTTTAAAGTGAGAAAAAATGAGAATTGAATGTGGTATTGATTGAATCTGAACCAATATAAATTCTTGAATGTTCTTTATCTTTCTTTATTTCTCGTTTCATATTGTTTCTTATTATTGTAATTAATAAAATTGTCAAGATGATTATATTATATTTTTCAAGTTGAAAATATTTTTAAAGAAAAATGTTATTTAAGATAAAGGATTTTAAAATGAATTCATCCACCCTTCTTAGTTTATCAAAGTCATAATTTTTTTCGTAGCATTTTTGTACTATAAGTAAAAGTGTGGAAATGGATAACTAATAAGTACTCAAAGGCTACATAGGCTACATTTTCATACATTAAATTATGTAATTTAAGTGCTCAAAACTATGTATTAAAACATTATTGTAAGCATAATAGTAGAAATATAAACATTAATGCATAAGAAAGTGAAAGTCATGCTAGAGGTAGAAATTGAGTTTAAGAGGTAATATTAATTTACGCGGGGAAGGAAGAAAAAAAAGAAGGAAAACTCATTGGAATTTGCATTATGTTAAGGAAACTAAACCTTTATGTAAAACCTTTTCACTTTCTTGTTACTTGTTTTGCTACCTTATGTTTCAATTAGAAACTTATAATTTATAGACTTACATCTTGGCTTTTCGTCTCCAAGCCATAAACTCAACCATTAAGAAAGAACTATTACCTATTAATGTCCAATAATCAATATATTAAATTATTGATCCTTGCACTCCAAAAATAACAAAACTCCTAAATAAATGAACAACTCATTTAATTCTATTACATCTAAGTTTACCTAAACAATTACTTGTTTTGCTACCTTATGTGTCAATTAGAAACTTATAATTTATAGACTTACATCTTGGCTTTTCGTCTCCAAGCCATAAACTCTACCATTAAGACAAAACTATTACCTATTAATGTCCAATAATCAATATATTAAATTATTGATCCTTACACTCCAAAAATAACAAAACTCCTAAATAAATGAACAACTCATTTAATTCTATTACATCTAAGTTTACCTAAACAAAACTCTCCCCTAGACTTAAATGTTTCTTTTGTATTTCATTCTTCTCCCCTCATCCAACTTTTCCATGTGTATGATCCTACATCAAGCTTGTTCCTTTCATTCACCGTTGGTTTCTTTGCTTTCTTCATGGGTCGACTTATTTTTCACCTTGGTTGACTTCTCCTAACCTTTGTCAACTTCTTATTAACCGTGGCCGACTTCTCAGTACTGGGTTCCTCTTTACATCTTCATCTTCATCTTTTACCATTTTTCGAGATGTTCTCCATGTCAATGATGAGCATATGGCTCGAATTTCCTAACTTTGATCGTAGCACGTAACATTCCTTTAGTGTTTCTTCCAGTTGCTTCGTCGTCTCCTTCTTCTTGCGAACAACATGATCTCACAGGCAGCTAAACTCATCACACTTATTTACATCGTCGTGAGCGCGCATCTTTAATAGTAAACAAAACTTGAATTCTGACTTCATATTTCTGCGACAACATGCTTGATGCTCTAGATCGAGTTCTGTAAGAACCTTTCGGAGTTTCCCGTTTTTCTCTAATTCAAAATCACTAGATGTTTCCTCCTCCTAATCAATTTATGAAGTGCGAATAAGATAATGTGTTCCCAAATCCTTTTCTTCCCTATTTTCCACCTTACGAGCATCTTCTTTATCATCATCATCATCATTGTTATTGTCTTCATCATCATCGTCCACATCATCCTCGTCATCGTCTTTATCGTCTTCGTGGAGTCATCCTCCTCATCGTCTTTGATGTTGTCTACTTTTATCCTCGGAGTTGTATTCTTCATCATCCTTAGTCTTCAGTTGCTCGCTTAATTATGTATTTTTTTTCCTCACCATAAACATCTACGAGAGAATCATGAAAGAAGTCTAAATGAACAAGTAGCATTACTTGAAGTTGTAGAAGCTCATCATCTTGGTATAAACTCGCATGATCAACTTGACTTCCTGTATTACCAATGATTCTATGATGAGATTTTGTCTTAATTACACCCAACCAACCTTGGCGTCCCTCACGATATTTGTTGTAATAAATTTGTTCTCCTTGTTGTGCCAAAATAAATGGATCATATGCTTTATTATATGTCCATGATTGATTTACTTGGACAATTCCATACTTATTGTCTATTTTGGTTCCTATATTAGGAGCATTATCAAACCATTCGTATTAAAAGATAACTAAATAAATAAATGGCAAACTAGTATACTCCAATTGAATTACATTAGACAATATTCGTTATAAAACTAGCCCTAATTAACCATTGATTCCTAGTACATATAAACACCATAGTTATAGGAATTCATGCCTTCACTTGAAGTCGAAGTTATAAAAGAATCATGAATGAAGTCTGGATCAACATGTGGCATTACTTGAAGTTGTAGAAGCTTATAATATTGGTATAGACTCTCATGGTGAATCTAACTTACTGAATAATCAATGATTCTACTACAAGCTTTTGTCTTAATTACACCCAACAAACCTTGGCGCCCCTCTAGATATTTGTTGTAACAAATTTCCTCTGCTTGTTGTGAAAAATAAATGGATCATATGCTTTATTACATCTCTGTAATTGTTTTACTTAGACAATTTCATACTTATTAACTGTTTTGGTTCCTATATTAGGAGTATTGTTAAACAATTAACATTGAAAGAGAATAAATAAATCAATGGCAACCTAGTATACTCCAATTGAATAACATTAGACAATATTTCATAGAAATATACCTTTAGTTAACCATTGCTTCCTAGTACATATAAACACCATAGTTAGAGGAATTAATTCTTTCACTTCAAAGAATAGTGTGAATTTTATACCATTGATAACATAGATACACAATGATTCAACTTTTCTCTTACGACCGCATGGAAAATTAACCGATAATGGATCTTGAATATTATTTTCTAGACCGATAACCTAAATAAAAGATTATACATTATACACTATCAATCTGAAAGTAAAATTTGTATAATTGGCAAATGAAAAGCCTACATATTATTAGAACGATGTAGTAAAATAGGATGACGATCAATTTGAGCTTCAGAAGCTGTAAGACTAATGTCTCTTAAATATTCAAAATAAATATTGCAAAGTACAAACCAATTACTCAAACCAAACAAAATAACAAAATTAACATGCATGCAAAAGGAGTAAAAATCATCTTACTTAATATATGGTTGGATCTCTTCACAATTTTGAAGAACATATAATTGGGCAGCATCAAAGTCTTTAGTTCATATAATACGTCATGGATTTTTCAATTGTTATTCTTGGGTAATTAAAATAGAAGGAATGCATGAAGAATCTTCACCTACTTCAAGTTTGTGAGGATCACAGTCCTTAGTGTGTCAAAATGATTATGATAATAAAATGAGATAAATATAGAAGTTTCCTCAACAAAGTAAGATTCATAAATAGAGCCCTTCCCCTTAGCTTTAGTTTTTACTTTTCCTTTTAGGGAGTGTAAGAACCTAAGAAAAAAAATATAAACATGTTTCATTTTAAATATTGAATAAATAAACAACAAATGGTGTAATAATGATTAATAATTTTATACCTCTAAAATGGATACATCAAACGATATTGGATTCGACAACCAAATTTTTGCCTCATAAGGTAGATGAATTAGAAGATGTTCCATGGAATAAAAAAAATCTTGGTGGGAAATATTTTCTCTAATTTACTCAATAACACATGTATATTTTCTTCCAGAACTCTTAGGTGTTCAACATTTAGAGTTGTGGAACTTAGATCTTTTCGATTGAATATTTTTACAACATCTAATAAGTCTTGTTTGTATCCTTAGTTTTTCCTTTGATATCCACACTATGTTAAACACGTTCATGTACACATTTCTCTATATGTGCATAACATCAATATAGCAACCTCTTTAATCTACTTTGTTTCTTCCAATTATATATATACTATCATATTCAGGAATATCTTATTGTTCTTATAATCAACATAAATTGTTAACTGTGCAATCCTATTTCCAAATATAAAGAGTAGAGAAATGTGAAGGAGGGTTTAATATCTATACTCCTAAATGGAGTATTCAGGTGAAAGAAATTGACGATGACAATCAAAATAAGAGATCTTGCAGTAATGACCAAGAGAATATGTCTTTGTTCTTTAATTGAGAAATTATTAAGTTTATTACAATATGTATTCAAGTATGTATTGTATTTAAGTTATATATTGTATTTGAATTACATATTGTGTTTGAATAGGAAATAATTTCTAAGAAATTCAAATACATTAAATTTTAATTGATCTCATTTTAAATTGTTTCACATTTTAAACATTTTTTTAAATGAAAAAAAATTCAAATTTAGTGAATTTTAATGTTATTGTTTGGATAAAGTATTTCAATATAGCCAGATTCAAAAAAATTATTTTTAAATATAAAATAATTGTTAAAAATTCAAAAATATCAATAATGATAACCTTTTATAGTCTATCTTGTGGATGCTTTTTGTTTCGTTTTACATTAGCAAGACTACATTCTAAGAGATTATTTTCAAGTTATGAAGTGGTAGATTAAGCTAGAGAGCCAAGTAAGATAGCATTGGGCCAACCTCAGACAGGGTCAAACCAAGTTAGTCTAGGTCAAAATCAAACTAACTCAAACTAAGTCTAAATCGATCTAAACTTACTCGAGTTCAAGTCAAGCTGATTTGGCTCAAACCTAGGTTCAGCTAAATCGATCGAGATCCAGGTAAAGCCAAGTGGATTTGGACTATTTGAGTCAAGTTGATTTAGGCCAAGTCGACCAAAGTCAAGGTAAAATATATTTAGTCGAGTTGGAATGGGTCCACGATCATTGAAGTTAAGGCTAACCCAGGTTGAGTTGGGCTAGGCCATGTCCCAACTCGATCAAGATTAGGTCAAGGTGGTTGAGAAGAGTTTTCCAAACACATGTTAAACTGAATCAAGATAATCCTACATTCACTCAAGTCAAGGCAAGTTCACATTCATCTAAATCAGAGTGAACTTACATTCAACTAAGTTGGGTTAGGCCCAAATGGGTCCTAGTATGAATTTTTAATGTTAAAACTTTTTCTAGAAAGAATTTTTATATTCTTAAGAAAATATTTTAAATGAATTTTTTTTCAAGTTTTGTATTGGATACATTAACGAGTTAATAAAATCTAAAGTGGGAAATAGTTTAGAACTTAAGTGGTTCTAGTCAATCTAGACCACAAATATAAATATAAGGTTGGGAGGTTTTCATATGCCTAATATACCATGTGGATTATCGGGTCTATGGCGAACTACTGAACCAAAAAATAGAAATAAAAAAACCAAAACAAAATATTGAGTAAACTAAAATACAATTATTATCTCCTCTCTGACTCGTTCACTCAATCTCCTACACAACACTGAGCTGCATTTCCTTTCTTACTAGCTAAAGTTCTCAAATTCAAATATGAAAACAAACTAAGAAAACTCACCAATATGTTACATATGTGTAATTTTTTGTGAATATATTCATCTGATTGTTATATTTTATTAGGTTTGAACTTAAATGTGAACGTAGGATTTAAAGCTGCATATCCTCCTAGGGAAGACATTTTCTTAGGAATGAACACCTAGCTTCCTTAATTATTCTGAGATACAAAAGTTGTTCCAATATGGCACATTCCACTTCTCATCCCATGCACCAAACAAA
Source organism: Vigna nakashimae (assembly GCA_034642375.1). Taxonomy (NCBI): domain Eukaryota; kingdom Viridiplantae; phylum Streptophyta; class Magnoliopsida; order Fabales; family Fabaceae; genus Vigna; species Vigna nakashimae. Next base: position 25,794,420 of record CM067763.1, on the reverse strand, counting down.
AGCTTTAAACTTCCCACCTTAACCATTATAGGATGACAATGATTGTGATCCATTGAGAATGAAGAGGTTATTTTTTGGGATATGTTGAATGGATGTGACCACATTCACCCAAGACAGTTAAAGTAGTTTTTGGTAGAGAATAGAGGTGGAGGGCCATTATTTGGAGGCATAATTTGGCTAAAAGGTAGAGCGACAAGATACACGTTGGGTGTCATAAATCTTTGAGCAAGCCATTATTGTAAGCAAAGTTGAAGAAGAGCACGAGTGGTAAGTGCATGCATGTAGAACAACATCAATGATTATCTAAGAACCCTAAGTAAACAAAAACAACTCATCTTTAATTCAACTTTGGCATCATTTAGCCCACACTTGTTTCATATACATAATTAACAAACCAAAACTACCACCCAAAAACAAAATCACTTTATCATATTTCAATATTCACATATTCTTTAAATTTCTTCTCTACTTTCCATAATTTACAACTAATTTTAGTCTCTATCTCAAATTCCATTAATTAAAAACACTTAATAATTAATTTATCCTAAATTTAAAGGATTTTTTTATTAAATTCTTTAATGTTTAACACATGAATAATCTTATTAACGTAATCTAATTATTTTTAGTAGCTAATACCTAAATACGTGAATAATGTTGCCATAAGTCAAAATAATAAAGCAAATTTAAATACCTTATCAACTTAAGTCATGCGTGAAGAGATTTGATCGACCTCTTAGTCCAGGTGACATGACACATTAATAGTAAAATAATAGAGTAGATCAGAAAATGAGTTTCGTTTACTTCATGAGAAATCTAACCCCGGGGCGAATTATAGATTTTTTTTCAAAATTAATCAATGGTATTTAATATATAGCTTTGTTTTAAATATTATTTTCTACATTTCATTTATATTTTTAAATTAAAATAATAAATATTTGTTAAGCATCCAATACCTTTTTAGACTTCTAACCCTAAAACATAACATATATATATATATATATATATATATATATATATATATATATATATATATATATTATAAAATATTGAATCAATTTTTTTATTAAATTACACTTGGAGTTTATCTTTATCTATTTCTTTTAATAGTTATTATAATTTAAAATTCTATATATTTTAGAAATATAAAATAAAATTATTTGTAATATTAAAAAGTGTATTTTGTAAACATACTTTACATTTCCTCATTTTATTATTTTATCAAATAAAATACGGTGACATAACAAAATAATATTATATAGACCTAATTATTGTTCTGAAAAAAGAAATTTAAAAAATTGGAGCTGAGGAACTTGTATGCTATAATTGACCTTAAAAGTAATTGTCATAATTGAATACAACCAATTTCAAGACCTTGACTCCCACGAGGCTAAGAGTGAAATTATGTAACCCTTTTCCTACGAATGTTTACTTATCACACTTCTTTCCCATCTACTTTTTCTGTCTTTAGTCATGCCAATCATAATACATTTTAAAGTTTACTTGTGGTTTATAGAAAAAGAAATTAATATTCCATAGTTAACATGCTAAAAAGAATATATATATATATATATATATATATATATATATATATATATATATATATATATATATATATATATATATATATAATATGATATGATATAACAAAAATTTATATTTATACTACAAGAAAACCATTAAATAATAACCAATTTTAAAGATAAAAAATAATTAATTACTAAAGTCATTTATTTAGATATTAATTTATAAATAAAAAATTACTATAGCTAAAACATTCTCTATTATGAATAAAAAATTATAATTATTTTGTGACTTAGATTCGAAATTAGTCTTTTTAACATTAACTACAAAAGTTTTAGCTATCATAATTCTAAGAAAATTAAAAATTAAATTAGACACTAATTAGTTCTTGGTAACTAATGATAATTATAGAAAATAAATCATATCTACAAAAAAGGCTATGACCTAAATAATGACGATAAGTAAGATGAGCTAAAAATACGAAATTAAAAAAAAGTATTACTAATTAATCCAATTTTCCAGTAATGATAGAAAATGAACTAAAAATTTAAAATAAGACAAATAAAATGGGCAACCACTAAACGAAAAAGTTATAGATGTGTGTATAAAAATGTGATATTGTAGAGATCTTTTGTTTGGACTTTTATATCTCTAAATGGCAAGTGAAGGATGTTTTTTTTCCTGACAACATTTATTGTGTTGATGCTTAATATTAGAGCTATCAAAATGAGTCATAACTAGCGAGTTAATCCGGTCCACCACAGGTCTGAGCTGGGTTGGGTTAGAAAAAATTGTATTTTTTTTATGGTGATCAGATTTCAACCTGGCTCGTTTAAATCCGGCTCATGCGGGTTAAATCCGTGGTGGACCGAGTTTGCTCACCAACCCACCTACCTAATTTTATTTTATTATTTTGTTTTTGCTTCAAAAAATTATTTAAGTTTCTTATTTTCAAAATTAATTAAACACCCATGTTGGGAGTGAAATTTGTTTAAATTTGTATTATAGAAAGTTTGTAATTTTTTTTATTTTAAAAAAAAATTATAATTAAGTGAATCAGTGAGTCAACCCGTTTACCTACCAACTCGTGGTGAGTCGATCCGGGTTCGAATTTTTCTGACTTGCTAATAAATGAGTCGGATTGGGTTGACTCACTAAATGACCAACCTGTAGTGGACGGATTAGATTGAGTCGGGTGATCCATTTTGACAACTCTACTTGATATAACCATTGTTGCCGAATTTTTCAAGGTTGAACGGGTATTGACAAGTAAATGTATTTTTGGTAAGCTTAAGAATATGCAATGATAACATAACAATGAAAGGAATTGGATACACTAAATTACAAAGCTTTAAAAAACACTATTTATTTCATGTAATTGATTAGTCTGTCCTGAAAATCAACATCAACAAAGAAATATTTAAGAATATTTAAATTGAACGAAGAAAAAATATTAAGATCTGCAACAGCAATGAAACAAAAAATTTAAGCTCTTTGTGCTGAATTCAAAACGTTCAAATAAAGATTCAACAATCAATCACATACTACTTTCTCGTGTCATGACATTTGTCAACAAGATGTGCATATATGATGTCAAAACTAAAGAAAAGATACTTTGATATTCAGTACCAAAATTCAATTTCATTATATGTGTGTTAAAGAAGAATTTGAAGACATTGATCATATTTCACTTGATGAATAACAAAGTGTGTATCATATGACCGTCTTCAGTTGATTGGGTAGTTAATTTGTCCACACTCAGAGGTAGTTTGTGAAAGTTAGATGATCATTAATAAAAAAAATCATTGACATATTGGTATTTTTTTAATACTGATCAAACTTATAAATTAAGTATTTTTATATATAAAGTATGTATATAAACTTTTGGATTGTGATTAGGTCAATATTAATTAAAAGTCCAGTCTGAAACTATAAATCCAGAATTATGGTAAAGAGGTAGGTAAATGCTCCAATACTTTTGGGTTATGATTAGGTCAATTGTAGTGTTGAGAATTAACTCTAACTATCAAACGATCATATATTAACTTAAGCATCAGAGGGTCTTTTACAAGTAACACCCTTCAACACGTTATAAAGGAGTATTAGAGTAAAGACTTGTATTGCAAGACAGTTTGGAGTTTATCTAGAGTTTGGTGTTCAAGACAGTTTGGAGATTGTTTGGAGTTTATCTAGAGTTTGGTGTTCAAGACAATTGACCTCGACCCCATTATCAAAGTCGTTCACCAACATCTTACCAAAAGCTTAAATCGAGCAATAGTAGTTCACGGATAAACTTCATATTCATCGACTCGGAGAGGTTGGCAATGGTTCACAGAGGAACTCGTCATTCACCAAACTCATATGCGCATACAAAAACATTTACTCATGCACATTTTTGGAGTTTTTCTAGGAACACATCATTGTATTAATTGACTAAAAACTATTACAATTGATTAACTAAAATAAAATTTCAAGTGAGACGCATTCCATGTGTTGGGCACCACTTTCCCATCCGGGTGACATAGGTGATAGGCTTCGTTATTCATATATTTCATTACTCTGAACAACCCTTCCAATTAACTGATAGCTTCCTATGTGTTGACTTTTTCCATGTTTCACAAGTCTTTCGCTATACCAAGTCTCTTTCATTAAAACCCCTCAGTCAAACCTTGGTGTTGTACTATTGTGCAACCATCCTCTTTCACGCTTCAGACTACACGATTGTCACTTCCCTTCGTTCTTACAAGGTGTCCAACTTAACTCGAAGCTCCTACTCATTGAGGCTCAAATCATGAACTCGTCTTCTCAACGATGGCTCTCCCACCTTGATCAGTAGCATGACTGTTCATACAAAATTATCTATAAGACTAAAATGTCTAAATGCTCTCACATGTTTTAAAGTTTAACAAAACAATATTAAATGAAATGAGCATATGAATAGGTTATCACTAGAATATAGGAATATTTGAAACATAGGTGATAAGTTAAATACTTTGAAAATCTAGTAACTTAGGAAAATCTTAAAAAAACACTTAGGCTTAACCTAGACAGAACACTAAATGATTTTCTAAGTTAAAGCGTCAATAAGAGTCTTGCTAAATGTAGAAGCTATATTGTACCAAATGGTAACTGGTCAAAACTCTCAAATAGATAAGAATGTAAAATTGTCGAGACAACGTTTTTGCTAAGTCATTTAAAAGTCTCAATTAATATCCCAAAAACTTGTGAAAGACAACTCGTTAAACGCTGTAGTTGAAGAAAGCATAATATTCAAGCATTTATAATAAACTAGACTATATCATGAACTAAACCATTCATTTTGTCCAACGATGAAGTCTCATTAATGCTTGATATCTTATTAAAAAGGCTTAAAAGATAAAGTGCTACCCGAATGGTAGAAAATATAAAAACCACTTTGTTGTTCTGAATAAACATTAACTGTCATTAAATGCTCAATCACTAGTACAAAATAGATTTTTTAAGTTTGTTATTTTAAGCTTTTTAAATTTGTTTTAGAATAGACTTAGATTCGGCAGACTTAAATTTTAAATTTGTTATTAAGAAACAAACTTAAATTTTAACTTTGTTGGGAATCAACATACTTAAATTTTTCATCCAAAATTGCAAATTCAATATATATTCCATTACCACCTCAATCAACCACCAAAAAATTCATCTTTCTTATAAAAGTTTCCATACACAATAAAGATGAAATTGGAATATAATACAAGTAATCATTCTCTCAATTCAATTCATCTTAACAATAAAAAAAATACACTAAGAACCCATGAATCCAATCACATTCTTTACATAATGTAATACAAATTAGAAACAGAAGAAGAGAAATTGGAGTAATTAGTAATCACTCCCAAGAAACCCTAAAACCCTAAAACCCTAAAAATTCTTAATCCTAAAAATCACTATAACACAGATTAAAATCTAAAACGACAACAGCGACAGAGGCGACGGGAGCGGCGATGAGAGTGGCGATTCCATAACGAGAGTGGCAACAACAACAACGAGAGCCGCGACAATGGGAGCAGCACCAACGGCAACGAGAGCGGCGATAGCGGTGCAAGCGGTGTTAACGACAACGAGAGTGGCGACAGTGACAACAACTCGGAAGGGGAGACAAGACCTTCAAGGCAGAGGCTATGACATATGTGCCTTTGGACACAAAGGGAAATCTCTCAAGGTGAGAGAAGGTGGATAAAGAAGTGTGATGTTTCTGTGAAGAAAAATTAGGTTAAAGATAGATATAAAGAAAAAGTAGGTTAAAGATGGATTGAAGTCTGTTCGAAATTTAACTTATATAAAATTAAAGTCTTATTCTATTTGAAAAAAAATTTAAATGTTAATTTAAGTCTGATAGAAAACTTAACAGATACAAAAATTAAGTCTCTTTGTAATTTAACAGATTTAAAATAAAAATTTAAGTCTGTTATAAGATTAACAGATTTAAGTGTCACCGCACATTTATTAAGTCTATTATTTTGAAAACAAACTTAAATTGAGATACTTAAAAGGCTCTTTTTGTACTAGTGAATGTTAAAAAACAACAAAAGTGATAAGAGAAAAGACATATTTGTTGCATGAATATCTACTTTACTTTGTGCAGATAGCCTACTACACACATCCACTTGCTTCATCCGATGCATATAAGAAATGAACGTTAGAAACAAAGAAGACATTCACAGAATATTCTCTCCATCATAAGTCATGCCAGAAAAATAATACAAACTACTTCTATCAAAGTACTGAAAAAACAAGTTTGCTCAGACAAGTTGGCTTTAATCGACAGTTGCTTCACACGACAAGACTAAGAAGACACAAGATTTAAGCCAAAATCTCATACTAACAAATATCTTTTGAAAAGCCTTTAAATAGAAGATGATTCAAAGAAAAATCAAGAGAGTAGAATACGAAGAGAATAACTTACGAAAAGAATATTGTCGAGAGAAAAGCATAGAAGAGCTCAAGAACTCAAGGAGAATATCTGAGAAGAAAAAGCTCAAGTCTAGAAACACTCTCAAGCTTCATTGTAATATAAACTTAATATTTGTAAGTAGAGAAAAAAGAGAGATAAACACCAAGTGAGTTTGTAGACTAAATTGTATTGAACATAGATCCTCTTTGTGAGAGTAATCGTCTAACGACTTGTAAGAAATCATATTGATTACACATTCTGAACAGAATTCAAACACTTATTGATTAACACATGTGAGTTAAGAATTACTAGGCAACGTATCAGGTTGATACCAGAATTGTCTAGGGAAAACTAGGAGTGGATGAAATTCAACTAGACGGTGTATTAGGTTGATACCAGGAGCGTCTAGGGATTCCAAGAGTGATGAAGAATACTGCACAACCAGGATTTGGTGAAACTCAACTAGGTAGTGTATAAGGTGGTTACCAGGATTTTCTAAGGATACTAGGAGTGGTGATAATACTTAGTTGTAATCTTGGTTAAGATTATAGTGAAATCCTTTAAGGTTAAAGGAGACTAAACATAGTTCAATTGGAGTGAACCAATATAAAAGTATTTTTGCATTTATTATTTTATTCTCTCTCAATACTTCTCTCATAAAACATCTAGTTTCAGTTTCATTTCTAACATAAGAGCTTCCTATATCAAACACTTTTATTAAATAGGAAGTTTTATTAAAACATTAAAACAAGTATTTTGAAGAGCTCCTCAAAAAAATTTATTGTTTAATTTAACTTCAAAGTCGACCATTTAGCAACTTACATAAATTTTATATTCTTGATGAATATTCTATATTATATCACTTGGGAAGAAGTTTTCTAATAACATTATTTAACCCCTCTAGGTTTTTTCAAGTACTTCAATGACATCAGTATCACAATGGCCATGAGATAAAATTGATGGACCGTAGAGATAACGATGGAGGGAGAAAAAAAAAAGAAAAAAGAGAAATAAATTGTTTGTTACATAATGAAATAGTATAAAGAACATACACAATTACTTTGAATCATTATCATATAATTTACGTAAATTTTAAAAATACTTCTAATCATGATTTTACTATAACTTTGCCGTCGTCAATTATTCTTTACATTATGTTTCCATTAAACTAATTCTACTGGATGAAATTTTAGTAATAAACATTTTTAATTTTAGTTGGAATAGTTGGGAGCTTGTTAATACTCCTACACTTGTTTTCAAATTTGATGAAAATTTTGAAAAAGAAAATAAACACTAAAATTAAATTTTTTGAATTTTTTTAATAAAAAAAAGGCTCTAAGTCTCTTCTTTTTAAATCTAAAGAAAGATATCACTTTCAATAATATATATGTTTACAGGAAAGTAGACATTTAAGAGAAAAAAAAACAAATAAGAAGAGTAAATAGCAGGATATATAAATAAGAAGACTAAATTAAAATTTGATATAAATATATTTTTATTAGGACAGAAAAAAAAAAGTATTGAAAAATACAAAACTTCTCCGAATTCAAAAATTTTAGCTAGATAAATTTAAAAGTTCTGAGGGAATACATTTTAATCTTAATTACTAGACCTTTAAAGGGAAGAAAATGATTATCTATATTCATGGTATGTGTCTTGAATAACGCAATGTTTGAGGTTGTTTATAAAATCAATTTAGAAGCTAAGGATATTTTGAGTTCGACAGTCAAATTAAATCTTTCATTTTTAGTACTTAAAAACATTTTAAACGTTTGAATAATTTTATCTGTGCATAATTTTGGTTACTTTATATTCCTTGATTATGTTTCATTTTTGTGCAAGACATTTATGACATAGTGTGTTAGAATTGGTCAACTAACCAAAGAGAATTACATCCGAGAAATTAAGTATGCTTAATTTTTTGTTTCAGAAAAGAACAAATCAACAATATTTTAGAAAGCTTAAAAATAGAAAAACGAAGTGAATGGAAAATATTGCTTATGTGCACTTATAAATAGATGTTACGTATTTTTTTGTAATTCATTCCAACAAGTAGAGAAGAAATGTAGGCAAGAATAAGCTAGAAGAGAGAAAAATGTTTGTTTCTAAATTTTTCTTTATCAATAATATATTTGCAGTATAATTTCAAAAGTTTAATTTGAGTGTTATTATTCCGCCTTTGTATTTTTCTCTCACAAATCTGATTAAGAGAAATTGTGCATAATTTCCTAACAACTGGTATCAGAGCTGATTGCTATTATTATAATAAACGGTTTAAAGGGAGTCAGATTTAAGTGGGAGAAATGGTTGTAGATGAAGGAAAGATAAACATTGAGAAGTTCGAGGGTACAAACTTTGGCTTTTGGAAGATGCAGATTGAAGATTATTTGTATCAAAAAAGCTATATCAACCTCTCTCGGGGCATCAACCAGAAAACATGAAGGATGAAGATTGGACTCTTCTCGACCGACAAGCTCTTGGAGTTATTCGATTAACATTATCCCGCAATGTTGCATTTAATATTGCAAAAGAAAATATCACAGTGGGTCTTATGACAACTCTTTCAAGTATGTATGAAAAGTTGTTACCCTCAAACAAAGTTCATTTCATGAGGTGGTTATTTAATTTGCGGATGTCAGATGGCGCAATGGTAGCGCAACATCTTAATGAACTCAATATAGTCACAACTCAATTGAGTTTAGTTGGAATCGAATTTGATGACAAAGTACGAGCCTTGATACTTTTGTCTTCTCTACCGGAATGTTGGAATGCTATAGTCACAACTGTGAGTACCTCATCAGGCAGTAATAAATTGAAGTTTGATGATGTCTGTGATCTGATTCTTAGTGAAGAGATTCGACGGAAAAAGTCAGGAGAATCTTCAACCTCTTCAGTTTTGCATACAAAGTCAAGAGGAAGAAGTTCGAATAGAGGATATGGACATGGAAGATCCAAGGAAAGAAGGTCAAATTCTAAGAATCACCGTAGTTTCAAGAACTCAAAGACAATTAAGTGTTGGAATTGTAGAAAGGTGGGACACTAGAAAAACCAGTGCAAGAGTTCACGAAAGAATCACGAGGATAAAGATGCATTGATATGTTCTTTAGAGAACATGGAAGAGTCTTGGGTGTTAGACTCAAGACCATCCTTTCATGCCACCTCACAGAAAGAATTATTCGAGAATTATGTTTCTGGAAACCTTGGAAAAGTTTACCCTGGTTAGGAGGAGGCTCCTAACCAAGTTTACCTTGGAAACGTTTCCAAGTTTTCCTGGAAACCTTGGAAAAGTTTACCTTGGTAATGAGCAGTCTTGTGAGATTGTTGGTAAAGGTGTGGTGAAGATTAAGTTAAATGGCTCTGTATGGGAATTGGAAAATGTTAGACATATTCCCGACCTAACAAAGAAATTAATCTCAGTAGGCCAATTGGCCAATGATTACTACACAAAAGTCATCATTGGAAGTTTTCAAAGGGTGCAATGACAATTGCTCGTGGTAGGAAGAGTGATACTCTCTACAAGACAGAAGGAGCTTGTCATTTGATTGCAGTTGCAATGAATGAAAATCCTAACCTATGGCACCAAAGGTTAGGTCATATGAGTGAGAAAGGGATGAGGATCATGCACTCAAAGGAGAAACTACCAAGTCTTCGGTCAATAGAATTTGACATATGTGAAGACTGTATACTTGGAAAACAGAAACGAGTAAGCTTTCAGAGAAATTGAAGAATCCCAAAGAAAGAAAGACTTGAGCATGTTCACTCTAATGTTTAGGGTCCAACAACTGTCTCATCCATTGGTGGTAAGCGATACTTTATGACTTTTATTGACGACCACTCTAGGAAGGTATGGACATACTTTCTTAAAAATAAGTTTGAAGTATTTAAAGCTTTCAAAATTTGGATAGCCATGGTAGAAAGTGAGACAAGATTAAAGATAAAAATGCTTATATCGGATAATGGTGGTGAATATGAAGACACTAGATTTAAGAAGTTTTGCTATGAGCATGGGATCAGAATGGAGAGGACCATGCCAGGTATGCCTCAACACAATGGTGTGGCAGAGTGTATGAATAGAATGTTGACAGAGAGAGCCAGAAGCTTGCGTTTGCAATCAGGCTTACCAAAGCATTTTTGGGTAGAAGCAATCAACACAACAGCTTACTTAACCAACCGAGGTCCGTCGGTTCCATTGGAGCACAAAAAACCAGAAGAGGTATGGAGTGGTAAAGAGATAAAACTATCACATCTCAAAATTTTTGGTTGTGTAGCATATGTGCACATTAGTGATCAAGGCAGAAATAAGCTTGATCCTAAATCGAAGAAGTGCACTTTCATCGTTTATGGCGAAGATGAGTTTGGCTACAGGTTATGGGATAATGAAAATCAAAAGATGATTTGTAGTAGAGATGTGATATTCAATGAAAAGGTGATGTATAAGAACAGGAACAACACATGTAATAACAATTGAGAACAGAGTAGACCAATGTATGTGGAGATGGATGATGTCCCAGAAACTTCTGTAATTGAGACTCCTCGGTCAGAGGAATCATGTGAAAATAGTGATAATGAAGAACTTGACACACTATAACTTTCTATTCCAGCTCCTGTTTTGCGAAGGTTTTCTCGGCCTCATGTACTTAATAGAAAATATTTGAATTATATATTGTTAATTGATGAAGGGGAGCATGAAAGTTATGAGGAAGTGTCTCAGATGACAGATGCTAGTAAGTGAGAGCTTGCCATGAAAGATGAGATGAAGTCTTTAATGTCCAACCAGACATGGCAACTAGTAGAGTTACCTGTTGGGAAAAAGGAACTTCACAACAAATGGGTGTATCGGGTGAAGGAGGATCATGATGGGTCCAAGAGATACAAAGCCTGACTAGTTGTCAAAGGATTTCAACAAAAGGAAGGATTTGACTACACTGAAATATTTGCTCCAGTTGTAAAACTCAATACCATCATATTTGTTTTAAGTATTGTTGCTAGTGAAGGATTATACCTTGAGCAACTAGATGTGAAGACTGCATTTCTTCACGGAGACTTAGATGAGGAGATTTACATGCATCAACCTAAGGGCTTCTTAGAAGAAAGAAAAAAGAACATGATGTGTAGATTAAAGAAAAGCTTGTATGGTTTGAAACAAGCTCCAAGATAGTGGTATAAGAAGTTTGAAAGCTTCATGCACAAGAAAAGTTTCCAAAAGTGTAATGTCGACCACTGTTGTTTCTTCAAGATATATAAGTTCAGTTGTATCATTTTGCTACTTTATGTTGATGATATGTTAGTAGTTGGTTTAGATATGGACGAGATCAGAAGTTTGAAGCAACAATTATCAAAAGAATTTGACATGAAGGATTTGGGTCCAGCAAAAAGGATCCTTGGAATGCAAATCACAAGAGATAAGCAAAAGTGTATTTTGCAGTTATCTCAGGCAGAGTACATTAACCATGTTTTGCAGAGATTTAACATGAGAGACGCCAAAGCAGTTAGCACACCTTTGGCCAGTCATTTTCGTCTATCCAAACAACAGTCCACTCAGATAGAGAAGGGAAACGAGTCCATGGCTAAAATTTTGTATGCTTTAGCCATTGGAAGTTTAATGTATGCGGTGGTCTGTACAAGGCCAAACATTGGTCATGCAGTGGGAGTTGTTAGCAGGTTTATGTCAAATCTAGGTAAAGCTCATTGGGAAGTTGTTAAATGGATTTTGAGATATTTACGAGGCACTGTAGAGAAGTGTTTGTACTTTAGCAAAGAAGAGTTAAAAGTACAAGGTTACGTAGATGTAGACTTTGGAGGTGAAGTAGATCACCGAAGAAGTACTACTGGTTACATTTTCACTGTTGGTACTACAACTGTTAGTTGGATGTCATAGGTGCAAAAGATTGTTGTTTTATCCACTACAGAAGCTGAGTATGTAGCAGTAACAGAAGCCAGTAAAGAATTAATATAGCTTCAAGGATTGTTAACAGAGTTGGGATTCATCCAAGAGATGAGTGTTTTGCACAATGATAGTCAGAGTGCAATACATCTGGCAAAGAATTCAACATTTCACTTTAGGACAAAAAATATTGATGTTCGTTATCACTTCATTGGATCTTTGCTTGAAGATGGGGTGCTAACATTGAGAAAGATTCTCGGAAGTAAGAATCCAGCAGACATGTTAACAAAAGTGGTAACCATTGACAAACTGAAATTGTGATCAACTTCAGTTGGCTTGCTATAGTAATAGACTACAAAAGATCGGTGCAATGATCAAGGTGTGAAGACGGATTAAAATCAGTCTTCAAGTGGAAGATTGTTAGAATTGGTCAACTAAACAAAGAGAATTGCATCCTCCGTTGAGAGAAAATTAAGGATGCTTAATTCTTGGTTTCACAAAAGAGAAAATCAACAATATTTTAGAAAGCTTAAAAATAGGAAAACGAAGTGAATGGAGAATATTGCTTATGTACACTTATAAATACATGTTGCGTATTCCTTTGTAATTCATTCTAACAAGTAGAGAAGAAATGTAGGCAAGAATAAGTTAAGAAAGAGAAAAGTGAATTTGTTTCTAAATTTTTCTTTATCAATAATATATTTATAGTATAATTTCAAAAGTTTAATTTGAGTGTTATTATTCCACATTTGTATTTTTCTCTCACAAATCTGATTAAGAGAAATTGTCCATAATTTCCTAGGGATTATGTTAGAGTTGAAATTTGTAAGTAACTTACATGTTTGCGGTAGTGTAATTCATTTGGAACAAATACTTTTCAATATTTGTGTATAGGTATAATGCCAGCTGAAGGATTTCACGTTAGTGTTATGATGTATTTAGAGATTTTATATGCATTTATGATATGCTATTTTATTCATTAATTAATGTCTTGGGTATAAAGTTTTTATTTGTGTCATTTTTATGGTACATAAGATGTAGCTGATTAAAAGTTTATGGATCTCAATTTAAATGTTATATATCATTTGTGAGGCCGAATATCATGACTTATGAAGCATTTTTAGTAGTATTGTTTTTAATTTTTTTTAAATATGGTGTTGAGACCATTAATTTCCAAATAAGATTGTGAGTAATTATTAGGGTTTAAGATAGAAAGACAGATCTTTAGAATTTGAGAAGTAGTGTTTGCAGAGACTCAATTCATTTATTCGATCCAATTGTTTGAGAAATTGCCTTATTTAGTGCAGAAAGGGCCTTCGACGTCCGATATTTTGGGCTTTTGACGTCCGACGTACGCCCGACGTTTATGTGGGTGACGTCTCTGCGACGTCCGTTGTGGCGGGACGGACGTCTATGTAAACGTTCGTTGTGTCAGGACGGACGTGTACATGAACGTCCGTTTTGTCTTCACAGACGTATACATGAACGTCCGTCCTGACAAAACGGACGTCTATGTAAACGTCCGTTGTGTCAGGACGGACGTGTACATGAACGTCCGTTTTGTCTTCACGGACGTATACATGAACGTCCGTCCAGACAAAACGGACGTCTATGTAAACGTCCGTTGTGTCAGGACGGACGTGTACATGAACGTCCGTGCCGTCTGCACGGACGTATACATGAACGTCCGTTTCGTCTGGACGGACGTATACATGAACGTCCGTTTCGTGTGGACGGACGTCTAGGTAAACGTCCGTTTCGTTAGGACGGACGTCTACCTTGCTGAAATGTTTTAGGTAGGAGCTGGGGGGTGGACGTCCGTGTGTGCACTGACAGACGTCTATAGACGTCCGACTGTGCACTAACAGATGTCTACTGGGCGTTTTTTTTTAAAAATTTGTTTATTTTTTCAATAAAACCACACCTGAAAAGCAGAAAAATGTCCCAGAACAATTTTGCAATAATATAAAAATGCGTTTTATATATAAACAAAGTTCTACTTAATGTGGAATTCAATCCACTACCAAACTATCAACATAAAACATAAACTAAAACTAAACAATGTTCAACAACAAATATAACTATTCCTAACTCCATCTTTGCAGAAGATAAGCGGTCCACTCCTGCCTTATCTGTTTAATTGTGTCTTCTGTAATAGGCGATGTAGTCTTGAAGCGCTGCAAAATTCAACAAAGATACATTATTGTTTCATATATAGTTGAAGATGAATATGATTTGTAATGTATTTAAGGTATACATCATTACCTCATTCCAGTCATCTGTAATGACTGCTCGAATGATGGTCTTAATCCAACACATCACATAGAAGCCACATTCCCATGAATCTAGCTGCTGGTTACACTAAAATAACAAACTAAATAGTTAAGAATTTAGATCATTCAATAACATAAATGAATTAGAAACTATAAATGACTTACAACCTTTGGATACAAAATTTGAACCAGTTGACCACGAGATTTACCAATAACTCTGTATAGAATGAAAACACAAAGTATAATTAATATGACTATTTTATCATAAAAGTTGAAGGTGAACATCAAATTCAAAGTCATTTTTGGAGAAACACTTACCCTTGAAGCATGGTTCTCAACTCATTTTTCATCTTCCTGTGCAACGAACAAAAAAATATAATTTTACATTGTTTGGGAATGATGACCAGCAGCTGCCAGTGCGACCTATCACGAAGGACAAATAGTTATTCAACTAATTAACGAAACTATAATAATAAACTGATCACATATAACAACACCTACCCATCAATGTATGGCACAAGGTATACGTCTCTTTTTGACTCATCCATCCATGTTTGCAAATAATCTTGTCTGTTTTGAAGTGTGTTACCAGACGGTTGAATGGTCTGAGGTTCAACAAATCCGTACATGGAAGACCGACCTTGGTCTACAACGATTGTGTCCATGTACCTAAAACAACAAAGTTAAGTTGTTAGAAACTATATAACAATGTAAATAAAGTAATATGAAAGACCAAATTGACTATCTTACATGCACCACAGCTGAATGATGGAAATATTCAACATCCTGTCTCCCCCAATCACCTCCAATGCATCAGAAAATGTGATATAAACTGGCACATGTGGGGGAAGACCAAATACCCTCAAATCCCAGTATAGTTCTAATGATGCTTTCTTCAATCTGGGTAATTTTGTCACTAACTTTGATATAGGATCATCCTCCGCTTCAGCCATCTCATCATCTTCATGTATGACTGTATCATGAATTGGCTGCTTCTGAGGACGTGTGAACTGAAGATAAGAATTTACGTCAAAGCTTTGTCATGGTATTGCAAATTATGGAAATTAATTTTTTCAAACTATCCAATCGGACAATTCAAAATTTAACACAAACAATTAAAAAATTAATCGTTTGTCTTAAATTTCAAACGGGAACTAAGTGTCACTCAATAATTTGATACTTATAATAACACAACTAATACAGATATATTCAAAAGCCAATTACACAGTCACATTTTACAGTAAAAAACGTGCATTCATAAAGCTCAATTACATGCATACAAAAAATTTTCTACCAACAAGCTAACCTGAAAAGTAGATTCGAAATGAAAAGGAGGAAAACGGAGGAGTGAACGGCCTAAAACGCAGTCCAAAAACAGTCAAAAGAAGTCGCCCAAGAACACGCAAGAGTCTGCAAAAAAACCGAGGGAAAAAGATTTTTAATCGGTTCAAATTAAAGGTATTCCATCACAGAGCAATGTAATCGAATTGAATTTCAATTTAAACGGTCCAAATACGAGAAAACGCACCTGGAAATCAATGGCGCAGCAGCGTTTTGCGGAGGAAGAAGATGAACAGTGTTTTCGCGTTTGCGGAGCAAAGCAACTGGTCACGGTTCGCGGGTGCACGTTTTATTATCTTAGACGTCCGACACCCTGGGGGACGGACGTTTATACCATTATAGACGTCCGTTGCGTCACTAATATGACGTCTTTGACGATTTAAAAATCATATTCGCGGGTGGCTTTACACGTCCGTCCTGGGTTGCGGACGTCTATTGTACTCGACAACTGAACGTTTCAACTCCCCAGGCAGCCCATAAACGTCCGTCCTGGGAGGGCACGGACGTCTATAATATTATAGACGTCCGTGCCCTCTAGAGTGGACGTGTAAGGACCTGAAGAGAATTAAATACCCAACCACCTGTCAGTACATTAAACGTCCGTTCTGGCAGGGCACGGACATCTATAATATTATAGACGTCCGTGCCCCTGCAGACTGGACGTGTAACGACCTGAAGAGAATTAAATACCCAACCACCCTGTCAGTACATTAAACGTCCGTTCTGGCAGGGAACGGACGTCTATAATATTATAGACGTCCGTGCCCCTGCAGACTGGACGTGTAACGACCTGAAGAGAATTAAATACCCAACCACCCTGTCAGTACATTAAACGTCCGTGATGCCGGGACGGACGACTATAATGGCTGCAATGGTACTTGAAATGTTCAGCTTATAAACGTTCAATTGTCAGCTTATTAAATTTCCGTCACCTAGGACGGACGTTCATAACCTTATGAACGTCCGTCCTAGGTCACGGACGTTCCTAACCTTACGAACGTCCGTCTCGGCCAGGAACGGACGTTCCCAAATGCACATGATTTTCACTGTTGAGCCTATTAAACGTCCGTCACCAAGGACAGACGTTCATAACATTATAAACGTCCGTCTCGGCCATGGACGGACGTTCAAAAAGCTACACATGTCTTTGTTCAGCCTATTAAACGTCCGTCACCTAGAACGGACGTTCATAACCTTAAGAACGTCCGTCACCTAGGACGGACGTTCATAACCTTATGAACGTCCGTCCTAGGTCACGGACGTTCCTAACCTTACGAACGTCCGTCTCGGGCAGGAACGGACGTTCCCAAATGCACATGATTTTCACTGTTGAGCCTATTAAACGTCCGTCACCAAGGACGGACGTTCATAACATTATAAACGTCTGTCTCGGCCATGGACGGAAGTTCAAAAAGCTACACATGTCTTTGTTCAGCCTATTAAACGTCCGTCACCTAGAACGGACGTTCATAACCTTATGAACGTCCGTCACCTAGGACGGACGTTCATAACCTTAAGAACGTCCGTCACCTAGGACGGACGTTCATAACCTTATGAACGTCCGTCCTAGGTCACGGACGTTCCTAACCTTACGAACGTCCGTCTCGGCCAGGAACGGACGTTCCCAAATGCACATGATTTTCACTGTTGAGCCTATTAAACGTCCGTCACCAAGGACGGACGTTCATAACATTATAAACGTCTGTCTCGGCCATGGACGGACGTTCAAAAAGCTACACATGTCTTTGTTCAGCCTATTAAACGTCCGTCACCTAGAACGGACGTTCATAACCTTATGAACGTCTGTCACCTAGGACGGACGTTCATAACCTTATGAACGTCCGTCCCTTAGGACGGACGTTCATAACCTTACGAACGTCCGTCTCGGCCAGGGACGGACGTTCAAAAAGCCAGCCTATTAAACGTCCGTCAACTAGGACGGACGTTCATAACCTTACGAACGTCCGTCTCGGCCAGGAACGGACGTTCACAAATGCACATGATTTTCACTGTTGAGCCTATTAAACGTCCGTCACCTAGGACGGACGTTCAAAACATTATAAACGTCCGTCTCGGCCAAGGACGGACGTTCAAAAAGCTACATGGTTTTCGCTGTTCAGCCTATTAAACGTCTGTGACCTAGGACGGACGTTGATAACATTATAAACGTCCGTCACCTAGAACGGACGGACGTTGATAACATTATAAACGTCCGTCACCTAGAACGGACGGACGTTCAAAGGGCTGACACGTGTTCACTTGTTCAACCTATTAAACGTCCGTCAGCTAGGACGGACGTACATTACATTATAAACGTCCGTCTCGATAAGGGACGGACGTTCATAGGCTGACAGGGGTTCACTTGTTCAACTTAGTAAACGTCCGTCTGCCAAAGCCGGACGTCTATAATATTATACACGTCCGGCTCGACCCTGGACGGACGTCTAGAGTTCCACTTATTTACTAATATGCCACCGGTCAATTATATACGTTGGGGCTTTTGTGGACGGACGTCTATGGGGAGACGTTAAAAGCCCTTTCTGCACTAGTGTTGACAATCCATAACGTTCTTTTGTCTCTTGATGGACTCTTCTCATGTAAGAAAAATCGAATTAGCGCCGTTAAAATACATTCTTACTTTTGAGTATAAAATTCATACATGTTATTATATGATAGAGAAGAGGAAGGAATATCGTATTAGACTGAGTGGTTGATATAGATTGAGTTAAAAATAATTAATCCAACTTAATTTACTTCTTTTTAAGTAAAAATTTTGTATTTCGGTTTGATTTTTCATGTTTTAGGTAAGTTGATTCATTTGAACATTTTATATATTTATTAAATTGTATTAACAGTGAATTGATTTCACTATTATATTATAATAGTATAATCAAATCAATTACCTATTTTACCAAACATTTTTATATATGATAAGTGAAAATTAAAATGTTAACCTATTTAATTGGATAAATATATAAATTAATATTAAATAATTTGAACATAATTAAATACTATTTTAGTATTTAAAAAAATTCAATTGTCAATTTACATAATTAAAATAGTAAATAATTATAATAAAAAATTATGAAAACTGATAATAAAAAAATAAAGTGTTTTTGTTGTAAGTCAATCTACCTTGAATCTAACTTAAATTTGTTTATTTAGTTGTTTAAGTGAATTAGATTTATTTAACCTATATTAAAAGATATATTTTTTCAACTTATCTTTACTCAAACTCGTGGAGAATCAACTTCATTCATCAATTTAAACTCATTTTAAAAGTAAGATCCTGAAAATTATAATAATTAGAAAATATATTTTCAAGGTGGTTTATTTTTTTTTATTTAAAAAGATTTATGGTTTAATTATTTAAGACACTTATTTTATTTAAAAGATATATGTTTCGGATGTGTAGGGCTGTGCTGTTCCAAACCTCCAAGTTCTCCTGCCTGTTTATCTTGGTAGCTGATCTTCCCTTCCAATCTTAGTCCTTTTCTCAATCCCGAGGGGTGGAGACCTGCAAAAGATTCTCCGATGCCAAAGTCAGTCTCAGAGCAATGGATTTTCTCAAGGATAGCAATAAATGTGCATTCAATGTAACCTATCTACCACTCACCGTGGACCTGTATTTATAGTTTTTGCTATGGGCTTGGGATTAGTGAAAAGTTAATCACGACCCAAAATAGCCCAATAGCTTCTAATTTCTACTTACCTTTAAGCCAAGTTACTTTACCTTAAGTCACGTTGGTTAGTGTTTTGGCCACCAATGAGGTATGGGCGTCCGCCCATGTGATATGGGCGTCCGCCTCGCGCGCATGGAGCTCGGGCGCTAGTATTTGGCCAACAATGAGGTATGGGTGTCCGCCCATGTGACATGGGCATCCGCCCATGTGGACTCTTCCGTACTGCGTCCGGCTTTGCTAGTACACAAGCCCCCCAAGTCCTAGTGCACGTAGTGGACGTAGGACTTTGAGTAACCTCAAACAAGAAAAGATTCGACGCAGTGGCTTATAAATACTTTCCAGGCGTTTTGCCTCGGCTCCGCGCTCTCTATGATCACAAAAAGTGTTCTTCAAGTAGATGTAATCTTGTGGCGATAGAATTCTATGTGAGTTCTTCAAAGTTTCTTACAAACAGAGGTTTTGCCCATTTGGGCGGACGGGCCTTTATCCCTTTGGGCGACGTGGCACCGAAACAGGCGGACGACCTTATTCGTGGGCGTCCTTACGTACGGCGCCCGACACTTGCTAGTGTAGGAGAGTTTATACGGGGTCTAGGTTCAATCCTTGACATTTATTCAGTTGGGCGGACGGGCATCGAAACGGGCGGACGGTCCTTTCGTGGACGGTCCTTCCGTACGTCGCCCGACACTCACTGGTACACAAGCCCCCCAAGTCCTAGTGCGCGTAGTGCACGTAGGATTTTGAGTACAGGCGCGTGTTGGGCCAGGAATCCGCAATTGGGCCGTATCCAGTGGGCTTTTGAGTTTGGATTTTAGGCGGGAAAACACGTGGCACGTTCCCATTGATGGGATATGAACCGTCGCCAGATCCGGAGCGTTGGTCGTGCTAGATCTAGACGGCTAGGACGTGCCCAACGGTTATTAACTTTTTCCTATAAATAGCAGATTAGACGAGGTCATTTTCACTTATCTTCATTATTCAAGATTTCAAAATTCTTTTTCCCTCAGGTAATAAATGGCATTTGTATCCATTGAGTCAGGTTCTGGGTCGTCGGGCGGAGTCCGGGAGGGGTCGGCGCGGGGCGACAGCGGCGATTCTCTTAGCTCAGTTTCTTCTCATTTTTTGGAGGAGGCGGTTGGGTCTTCCGGGGCGGATCCTGAGGGACCGGTCTCGACGGACGACCGAATCTTCCACGGCGTGCCTCTATTCCTGCTCAAAGGCGGTGTTCGTGTAGTTGGGTCTCCCTTCGAGCCGGACGGTCAAGGGGTGGTGGTGTCCGAGTGGGCTCCCCACGTTCCTAGCCGATACGCTTCCTGCTATGCTTTCCGCAAGGAGTTGGAATGGAGGGTCCGCCATACCCATATCGTCCGGGATGTAGAAGACTCGAGGTTAATTCGTGCTGGGGTGACTTTGTTAAATGAAAGGGTCTTCCATGATGGGAGGTCTACTCCGTATGATTTCTTTTTCATGTATGTGACCTTCTTCACCCATCTTTTTATCCGGGTGCCTTTTACTAAGTTTTAAATGGCCGTTCTTCGGGAAGTTAATGTGGCTCCCACGCAACTGCACCCCAACTCATGGGCGGCCGTGCAGGCGTTCCTGGCAATGTGTTTAGCCGTAGGCGTCACTCCCACTATCCCGGTCTTCTTTCATTATTTCGAAGTCCGCCCTTCTCCTTCTGGCGGCTGGGTATCCTTTACGTCGGTGCAGGACAGGACCTTGTTCCGCCCCTTCTCTGATTCCTTCAAAAATTTTAAACAACATTACTTCAAAATAATCATTGATAAAGCCGGCCTCCACGAATTTTCTGATGGTGAAGGGAGGCCGCTATTCCCATTCTATTGGACGAGGGATCCTCGACGAATAAAGGCGACTTCTATAGGGGTCTTGACAGCACCCGATCTAGAGGCCGTGCGCACCATTAACGCCCTCCCCCGCCGGATCTCCGCCCGTCACTTGGTCGAATGCCTTAGTCTCGAGGATTGTGGACCAAAGGCGTTTGGTATGGTCTTGTCACATTGGGTGTGTTTGTTTTTCGTATACTGATGTTAATTTTTCTGAATTGTTTTGTTTCTTGCAGAACTAATGACGACTCCGGGCCCTCGCAAATCCAATTTCATGGTCACCCGGAAGAAGTCCGGAGCTAGTTCGTCGACCGCCCGGCCGACGAGTGTTCCGAATGTGCCCCGTCCCCCTCCTTTGGGCGGCCGCCAGGTGACAGTGCGTATAACTTCGAAGGCCGGAGTCCCCCCTACCGACAAGACTGGGGGTTCAAACATAAAGGTGCCGCCTCCCAATCCCCCACCAGAGTTGGCGACCGCCCAAGTAGACCCGTCGTTTGAGGCGGCCACTGCCTCTGCTGATCTCTTAAAGCGCAAGAGAAAAGATCCCGCTGCGAAGGGGCGTAAAGACAAGGAGGGCTCCTCGTCTCGTTCGGCTTCGAAGAAGGCCCGGAAGGGCAAAGACAAGGAGAAAGATCGGGGGAAGGCCCCAGTCGTCCCTCTACCGGGCGACATTTTTAGCCCCGTCTTTAGCATGAGCGACCGGGCTAGGTTTCACATGAGCTCCTCCCAACGGGCGCTCATCGAGCCTCTTTCTGAGTTGGAGCTGACCAACGCCATGCTGGAGATGTCTACCCGGACGTCCGCCTTGGCCTGGTATCTAAAGGAGTTCGCTGACCGCCCCGGAGTGGCGGAGATTCGTGCCGAGCTCGATATAGAGAAGAAAAACTCGGCCTCCCTTCAGCAGACCTTGGAAGAGATGGTCCTCAACCAAGATGAATAAGATAAGAAGATCGAGCAGCTGGAGGCCGATCTTGAGAAGACTAGGAGGGAGGCCGCCGAAGGTTTGGCAGCCGCCCGGGGCGAACAGGAGCGTTTGGCGGAGGAAGGTCGCCAGCTGAAGGCGGAGGTAGCCCGTCTAAAGGAGGCCGAAGCGGAGCGTGCCAAGGCAAACGAGGAGCTCACTCTTGAAGTTGCTAAGGCCAAGGAGCAAATTGCTGAGTTGGAGTCGACAATCATGTTTGAACATGAGGAAGGCTTCAACAAAGCCCTTCGTCAAGTAACTCTTCTGGCGGGTGTCCAAGATCCGTTTTCTCTTGGCGTGGATATTGAGAAGGACGTTTTCGACGGCGTCTTGATGGATCTGAATGCCGCCGAGGAAGACGAGCCGACCGTGGAGGCCGGGGCCGGGGGAGACAATTAGGATTTCCTTTTCTTTTGATTTTTTTGATGTGTATCTTGTGGCCGTCCGTCCAACGTCTCGGATTGTCCAGATGTTGGCCGGACGGTCCTTTTGTAAATCTGGGCGCCTTTTAGCGCAAATGATTAATACACAGTTACCTTTTCTAATTTCGCATGTCTCCTTTTATGCGCCTTTATTCCTACCAAGTTAACTGTTTTTAATAATGGTCCGGCCGGGGTGGGGATTGCCCTTACTTTTCCCGGGCGGACGTTAACGCTTAGCTTTTGGATTTTTAGCTTTCGCTTCATTACTCAAACGAATTGAGAGTGGTCCCCGAAGGAACCCTTCTTCACCGGTTTGGTCTTAATGGGACGGTCGGTCCCTCGTTTCCTTGAGAGTTGTTCTCGTTGGAACACTCTTTTTCACCAGCTTGGTCTTAATGGGACGGACGGTCCTTCGCTCTTCTTGCCAAGCCAAGCTGAGAGTTGTTCTCGTTGGAACACTCTTTTTCACCAGCTTGGTCTTAATGGGACGGACGGTCCTTCGCTCTCTTGCCCGGCCAAGCTAAGAGTTGTTCTCGTTGGAACACTCTTTTTTACCAGCTTGGTCTTACTGGGATGGACGGTCCTTCGCTCTCTTGCCCGGCCAAGCTGAGAGTTGTTCTCGTTGGAATACTCTTTTTCACTAGCTTGGTCTTACTGGCATGGACGGTCCTTCGCTCTCTTGCCCGGCCAAGCTGAGAGTTGTTCTCGTTGGAATACTCTTTTTCACCAGCTTGGTCTTACTGGGATGGACGGTCCTTCACTCTCTTGCCCGGCCAAGTTGAGAGTTGTTCTCGTTGGAACACTCTTTTTCGATTAGATGTCTACAAAATGAAGTTAGCTTCATAGGAGAAAATGGATATCTTGATTCATTAATCGTGGGGGTACATTAAATCAAGTCATGGAAATTAACTAAAGTAAAACTTTAAATGTGTGGCGTTCCAAGTGTTGGGGATGGGATGTCTGTCCATGCGTTCCAGCCTGTAGGCCCCGTTTCCTAGGGCCTCTACTATCCGGAATGGCCCTTCCCACTTGGCCGCAAGCTTTCCATGTGCTGGGTTTCGGCAGGCGTCGCCCGCTTTTCACCACACTAGATCCCCCTCCTGGAAGCTTCTTGGCCGGACCTTGGAGTTGTATTTTCTTTCAACCATGCGCTTGCATGCTTCGGCCCTCAATGCCGCCCGGTCTCGCCGTTCGTCCAGGGAGTCCAACTCGATCCTCAGCTCTTGGTCGTTGAGGTTCAAGTCTTCAACTTGCCGCCTTAGGGACGGTTCGCCCAGTTCAACCGGCAACATGGCATCAGTACCATAAGTTAGGTTGAAAGGGGTTTCGCCTGTGGTTCCATAAGGTGTGCACCTATAGGCCCAAAGGACCTCGGGTAGCTCGTCCACCCATGCTCCTTTCCTTTCTCCCAAACGCCGCTTAAGCTCTGAGACTATGGTCTTGTTCATTGCTTCGGCTTGACCGTTCGTCTGGGGGTGCTCTACAGATCTGGTGATGTGCTTAATCCCCAATCCTTTGAAGAATTCGGCGAGTTTCTTGTCAATAAACTGTCGGCCGTTATCCGTGATGATGGATCGAGGGAGGCCGAAGCGACATATCAATTTCCAGCAGAACTTCTGGACCTGGGCGGCCGTGATGGTTGCCAAGGGTTCGGCCTCTACCCATTTGGTGAAGTAATCCACCGCCACCAGGAGGAACTTCTTCTGTGCCCGTCTTACTGGGAACGGTCCTACGATGTCCATACCCCATTGGGCGAACGGCCACGGAGATGATATTGAATGTAAGGCGTGTGGCGGTAGGTGGGAGTTGTTAGAATGTTCTTGGCAGCGGATGCATTTTTGAACGAACGTCCTTGTATCGGCTTCCATGGTAGGCCAGTAATACTCGGCTCTCAACAGCCGGGCTTTTAGCGTCCGCCAACCTGTATGAAGACCACAAATGCCATTGTGGAGCTCGTCCATAACGTACTGTGCTTCTGCCTCTCCTAAGCATTTTAAGAGGGGGGAGGAGAATCCTCTCCTATACAAGTCGTCCCCCACCACCAGATACCGGGCAACTTTCTTGGCTTCGCCCGGACCTACCGTCCGTCCTGCGTCCTGGCGAGTCATGATTTCTCTGATCTCTGTGCGCCAATCTTTTCCCCCGCCGGACACCACCGAACACTCAACCGAAGGGTGAAGTAGAACCTGCCGCACGACCGTAGTTAACTGTCCCTTTTCCTTTCCCGAACTGAGCTTAGACAGTATGTCTGCCCTCGTGTTCTGTTCCCTGGGAATGTGCTGTATGTCCACTTTATCGAACGCTCTTGCGAGCTCCGTTGCTCATTGGAAATACCGCAATAGACGCTCCTCACGGACTTGGAAGTTGTCATTCATCTGGCCTACTACTAGTTCAGAGTCCGTCCGGCAGGTTATCCTTCTCGCCCCCATGTCTTTTGCCAACTCGAGGCCGGCCACCAGGGCCTCGTACTCGGCCTGATTGTTGGATACTTTGAATTTGAATATCAAAGAGTGTTCCAGTAAGAATCCATTGGGGCCTTCGAGTACGATGCCGGCCCCGCTGATCGAACGGCCGGATGCCCCATCTACATACAAATTCCAGTCGTCTTGGCCGGATAGGGGTAGCTCAGCCGCGAAATCCGCCAAGTGTTGGCCTTTGACCGACCCTCTCGATTCATAGCGCAGGCCGAACTCTAAGAGCTCTACCGCCCATGCCACCATCCGTCCGGCTAAGTCCGGCTTTCTGAGGATTTTGGAGATTGGGAAGTCGGTCCTGATTATCCCCTGATAACTCTGAAAATAAGGACGAAGTCTTCGGGACGCGTGCAACAAAGCCAAGGCCACCTTTTCTACCCACTGGTATTGGGTTTCAGCATCTAAGAGCGTGCGGCTCACGAAATAAATTAGCCTCGCCTGAGGCCGTTCTTGCATCAATACGGCGCTGACGGCCGTTTCGGATACTCCTAGGAAGATGTGCAAATCTCCACCTGAAACTGGGCTGTTCATGACCGGCGGGTTGACAAGGATGGTCTTGACGTCCTGGAACGCTCGCTCGCACTCGTCGTCCCATGACGGACCGGCCCCTTTCTTCAACTTACGCAGGACCGGCCTCATTCTTTCCGCCAGTTTGGGGATAAACTGGGACAAGGCAGTGAGGCGTCCGACCAGTCTTTGGACTTCCTTAAGGGTGGTCGGACTTTGTATTTGTAGTACCGCTTCACACTTGTCCGGGTTAGCCTCGATCCCCTTGGATGTCAGCATGAAGCCCAAGAACTTTCCGGCTGCTACCCCGAATGTACACTTGGCGGGGTTTAAGCGCATGCCGAATTTTCTTACTTGGCGGAAAACCTCCTCAAGGTCTTTGATGTGTCCATCTCCATCCGCGGACCGGACCACCATGTCATCCACATACACATCCATGCACCGTCCTATCTGTTCCCGGAAGATCCTGTCCATTAAGCACTGGTATGTCGCCCCCACATTCTTTAGGCCGAACGGCATAACCTCATAGCAGAAATTGGCCTTCTCCGTAATGAATGTTGTCTTCTCAACGTCCGGCCCGTACATGGGTATCTGGTTGTACCCAGAATATGCATCCGGGAAACTTAATACTCGGTGTCCGGAGGCGCCGTCCACCAGGGCGTCTATGCTGGGTAAGGGGTGTGAATCCTTCGGGCAGGCTTTGTTCAGGTCCGTGTAATCAGTACACATGCGCCATTTTCCGCTGGCCTTCTTTACCATGACCACGTTAGCGAGCAACGTGGTGTAGGTGACTGCCCGAACAAAACCCGCTCTCCTCAACTTCTCTACCTCCTCCTCCACAGCCTTGCGCTTCTCCTCGCCCATTCTTCGCTTTTTTTGGGCCACCGGGCGGGCGTTTTGCAAAAGCGAGAGCATATGGCACATCACTGCGGGATGGATGCCCGGCATATCCGCTGCCGTCCACGCAAATAGATCCCGGTTCTTCCATAGGAGTGCCCTCAACTCCTTTTCCATCTCAGGGTTCAGCTCCCTGGCGATGAGGGTGGTCTGAGCGGGTTCCCTTCCTATCAAGATAGGTTGGGTTTCTCCAATATGTTCCAGACGGTCCTCGGTATTCGTCCTTGGGTCGAGGTCTGCCATGGCTACCTCAGAGCCGGCCGCCCGCCTCTTTACTGGTCGGACGTGCAGCTTCAACCCCGCCGCGTAGCACTCCCGTGTCGTCTTCTGGTCCGCCCGGACCGTACAGATAGTTCCTTTCTCGGAGGGGTACTTCATCGTGAGGTGGGGGGTAGAGACGATCGCTCCAAATGCGTTTAGGCACGGCCTTCCGAGCAGTACGTTGTACGACGTGTTAGCCTCTACCAGTAGATATCGGACCCTCTTCTCCTCGCTAGAGCGTCCGGTTCCCAACCTTGTTCTCAATTCTACATACCCCCTAGTGTCAACCCTTTCTCCTGCAAAGCCCACTATCTGCCCATCACAAGGGACAATGAGGTCCTCCGAGATATCCATCTGCAGGAAGGTCTTCCAGTAGAGGATGTTGACCGAGCTTCCCTGGTCAACCAGAACCTTGCTGATCCCATACCGCGCTATCTCTGCAGTTATGACCATCGGGTCGTCCTAGTCAGGATCAGGGGCGTGAAAATCTTCATCCGAAAAGGTGATGGGAGGCATGGAGCGGCGTGGCTTGTTCACTAAATGCACGGACTGGAGGGCTCGAACATGGCGTTTACGGGCGGAGGAAGACGATCCTCCTCCCGCGAATCCTCCAGAAATAGTGTTGATATGTCCTCTCAAGGGGCGTTCCCGGTTGCGGCTTCGACTTCGGCTTGGTCGCCTCTCTGAGCGGGGCTGCTCCGCTCTCGCACTCCTCGGCTTATCTTTTCGGTAGGCCGACCTCTGAGCAGGCCGATCGGTTGATTGTGGCGGGCGCTCATCACGGACGTATTTCTTGAGCTTTCCCGCCCGGATGAGCTCCTCTATTTTATCCCTGAGGATCCAACACTCCTCGGTGTTATGACCCATGTTTTTATGGTATGCACAGTGCTTGCTCCAGTCAGCATTCTTCGGAGTTGGGTGCCCTTCCCGCTCCGGTATCAATTCTGCACTCAGGGCCTCTCGGAGAATTTTCTCCCTCAGGGCGTTTAGAGGCGTATACTGCTGGAAGCGAGGTCCCTTTTTCTGCTCCCTGGGTCTAGGACCAGACGTTTTTCCCGTCAACGAACCGGGCTTATTACCGTCCGTCCTTTCTCCCCTGACTTCTTGATTTTCGTTTTTGTAGGAGAGCTTCATCTCCTCCACCCTTATCTCATCTGCCGCTCGTTCCCTCAGCTCCTCTATTGTTTTGGGCGCTCGCCTGCAGACGCTATCCTTAAACGGCCCCGGCTTTAGAGCCGGCAGGATATAGTGAAGGGCGAGCTCTGGCGTCAGGCTTTTCACTCGCCGGACGGTCTTCTGATATCTGTCCATAAACGTCCGCAGCGTTTCATCCTTCCCCTGCTTGAGGGTCATTAATTCGAATACGGTCAAGTCTTGGGTGCTGCTGGTCGCGAATTGTTTGATGAATAGCTGTTTTAACCCGGCGAAGTTTTCTATCGAATTAGGAGGGAGGGTGTTGAACCATTCCAATGCTTCGTCCTCTAATGAGAGCGAGAACGCTCGACACCAGATGGCGTCATTGCCCGTTCGGAACGCCATTGCGTTCGAGAACGTCTGGATATGGGATGCAGGGTCCGTTGTCCCGTTGTACATCTTGAATTGCGGAGCCACAAATTGCTCCAAAATTTGGACATTCATGATGTTTTGAGTGAATGGAAGTAACAAGGTGGACGAGGGCTCCGACTTCACTACCATCCGTCCGTCCTTGGCAGCGCTCTCCGCATGCACCGACTTAGCCTTGCTTCCTTCTGCCTCAGATCCGGTAGGCCTCCAAGTTTTATCACACTCGGTATCTTGGGGCGTACGTTCTCCCGCCACCGCCTTTCCTTTACCCTTCACCTACTCTCCTCCGTCTATCTGTCCGACCTCCCGGGCTATCCGGGCTTCGCAGTCGGCCTTTATGGCCGCCAGTTCGTCCTCGTGACGCTGCTGCATCTCATCCATTTTTTGTTGCAATGCGCGGATCATCTCAACAGGATCGTCTATGGTCATGTTTCTTGTGGTCACCATTGGGTTTTTTAAATCACACGGCCCCACGGTGGGTGCCAAATGTTTCGGATGTGTAGGGCTGTGCTGTTCCAAACCTCCAAGTTCTCCTGCCTGTTTATCTTGGTAGCTGATCTTCCCTTCCAATCTTAGTCCTTTTCTCAATCCCGAGGGGTGGAGACCTGCAAAAGATTCTCCGATGCCAAAGTCAGTCTCAGAGCAATGGCTTTTCTCAAGGATAGCAATAAATGTGCATTCAATGTAACCTATCTACCACTCAACGTGGACCTGTATTTATAGTTTTTGCTATGGGCTTGGGATTAGTGAAAAGTTGATCACGGCCCAAAATAGCCCAATAGCTTCTAATTTCTACTTACCTTTAAGCCAGGTTACTTTACCTTAAGTCACGTTGGTTAGTGTTTTGGCCACCAATGAGGTATGGGCGTCCGCCCATGTGATATGGGCGTCCGTCTCGCGCGCATGGAGCTCGGACGCTAGTATTTGGCCAACAATGAGGTATGGGTGTCCGCCCATGTGACATGGGCGTCCGCCCATGTGGACTCTTCCGTACTGCGTCCGGCTTTACTGGTACAATATATAAAGTGGTTATCTATAACTATATATAAAGAGGATACACCTCTTTGATGTCTTCTTTTGTTTTTCCAATTTTTAAATTTAAATAATTATTCATAATAAAAAATTATTTTTCAATTTTACCATTTTAGTAACCATTTTTTTAAATTCAAATGATTACTTAATACGAGGGAATTATTTACTATTTTATTATTTTAGAAGCTACTTTTTTAAATTTAAATAATTATTCATAATTAAAGTAATTATTTACATAATATTACTTAAAATATTTTATCTATAACTATATACAGCTTTTATTTTTTCAAATTTACACTTTTAATTATCATGTTTCAAATTTAAATAATTTATAGATATTTAAAAAATGCGTAAACACAAACGATATGACATGTGTTTACGCTAACTAGTTATAATATAAATTTCCTAAAAAGTATATAAAGTAGTAATTAGAATATAAACAAGTAATATAGGAGAGTTATTTCTTAAATATAATTATTAAAAATACATCAAATTTATCATGTGTGAAAAGTATAAAAAGTTATATTTAATATTTTATGATTATTAGAAACATCACCTAAAATCTCTTACTTAAGAGTATTATGATTTTAAACGAGAGTGAAGTCTATAAATATACATATTAAATGAGTGAGTTAATGTTATATTTAAGTGAGAAAGAACACGACTAAAAAGATTTGAAGAAAAATTAAGAGTAAGATTTAAATATAGGAAGAAGGATAAATGTTGAGTCTCAAAAAGGAAGAAAGAAGAATTGAACAAAAAGAGGTAGGGGAACTTACATTTTTGTGTTCTTGTGTTTTTGTTTTCTTATTTTCTATGTGTTTTGAATTTAAGAACAATGATGTAGTGAAGTTTGATGAATATTTTGAATTCATTGTTTAAAGTTCTCAAGATGAGATTTTATGAAATTGCATGAGTATGGGTGCATGCATTCAAAGGATGCGTTTTGTGAAGGTGAACATGTTTTTTGTTATTTGTGACAGGTATGTGAAGACAATGGGTTCCAATTTTGGACAGAAAGACTGTCGTTTGAGGACAATGTGTTCCCTTTTGGTCGGGGAGGCTCCCATGAAAGAGCGATTGTGTTCCACTTTTGGCCAAAAAGGTTACCATGTGAGGGTGATATGTTACACTTATGGTCGAAGAGGTTGCCGTGTGAGGGTGATATATTTCTTTTTTAGCTGCGAAGGTTGCTCGTTAGGCGAATATTTTATTTCTGGCCGAGGACACTAAAGTAAAAACGTGAATTTTTGACAGATTCACTAGTGCAGAAAAGATCTTTAACGTCACCCTTTAGACGTTTGATCACCGAATATCCAACTTAAAAAATGACTGGTGGCATTGTTATAATTAAAATCACTATTTAGACGTCGACTGAGGGGTCCCCGACGCCTAAAGAATAATACAAGCCGGCCCCTGCAATTGGACACCAAAAATAGACAAATGAATAAAAAATATTAATATTTTAATTGGCTTTAGACGTTTGGGTTTAGGGTGCCTGACGTCTAAAACCTATTTAAATGTCGAGGCCAACCATTGGACGCCAATGAGGTAGTCATAATTCCAAAAATTACCATTTAGACGTCCGATCCCACCACAACGATATTTAAAGTTTTATTTAGACGTTGGCCCCTCCTAACCTGGACGCCAAATATGTCCACTAAAATTATATTTTAAACCCTTTAGACGTTGGTTAGGAGGGGACCCCGACTTCTAAAGTCATTTAGACGTCGGCTAGGAGAGGGCCCGACTTTTAAACGTCTACTATTACCAAAACCATGAACGCAAGGCAACAATTACGCGTGCTCAGTGTTCATCATCTTCCTCGCGTTTTCTCTCCATGGCCAAAGCTTTTAAGGTTTGTTTTCTCTCTTTTGCACCTTTTAAAATTAGTTCTATTCCGATTACATTACTTTTTGATGAATTATCTTCCATTTAAATTGATTATAATGTGTTTTCGTTGCATTTTGGTACATTTTTGTGCATGTCCTTGCCCGGCGATTTTGAGCGTTTTTGGCTAGCGATTCTTGTGTTTTTGAACGACGCACTCCTCCATTTCCCTCAATTGTGGTTTTGACCGGTGTACATGCAAACGTCTAATGGATTATAGAGCCAAGATTCGTCCAGGACATTAAACGTTGGCCTCCCGTCAGACGTCTATAAAAGCTCTAAATAACAGATGTTAAAAGTCTTTTCTACACTAGTGATTATTATGAAAAGATATTGGTCCTTTATAGTAAAACACGTTTACCGGCGAATTTACTGACAAAATATGGAATGGTTACATATCAACGGATATATCTACCAGTAATGCCCTCGATAGAGAATATTCCTTATGGGATTATGGTTGTTGGTAATGGCATTGGTAACTTACCGACAAATATACTTGCCAGTAATACCGTCGGTAAAAGACATGAGTCATTATCGAGGGACTGTAATCGTCGGTATGTGCTTCGAGTTTATAAAATCATAAATTGGGATTTCCCTCCTCCAATTTCAGTTTCTTGAAAACCCTTCATCCCAATCTCCCCTACTTCTTTTCTTCCTAATCTCCCTCTCCCTTTGCTTCATAACCCCTTGTTCTGCCCCAACCACCATTTCGATTCGGTCTACCCAAACCTCCATTGCTGTTGAAGTCTACCACTCCCCAATCTCGATTGTTTTTTGTCCTCAATCTCACACTTCTCTTCCCCTTTCTCCATATGCATCAGTCGTGGAATGTCCGTTTGTTATAGTCGTTTTACGGTGTCATGAATAAAGTGGTGCTTGACCTGAGGGTGGTTGGTGTCCTTGCGTGACAAGGCACTACAAGAAAAAAGTGTATTACATACAGCAAAAATCCGTATATAAGACCCAAAATCCCTATATATTACGTGTTTATATACGGATTACATACGAACAAAAATCCGTAATAATACCATCATAGCTAAGTTTACATACGGATTTATCCGTATATAACTTATATACGAAAATTATATACGGATTTATCTGTATATAAGTTATATACGGAAATATCCGTATATAACTTATATACGGAAATAAGTTATATACGGATAAATCCGTACATAAGTTATATACGGATAAATTCGTACATAAGTTATATACGGATAAATCCGTACATAAGTTATATACGGATAAATCCGTACATAAGTTATATACGGATTTATCTGTATATAACTTATGTACGGATTTATCCATATATAACTTATATACGGAAATTATATACGGATATATCCATATATAATGGTTTAACAAGAGCTAAATAAATACCCTGTATATAGCAGTTCCCTATGCACAATATACAAGCAGACCTGGACATTATAGTGAACATTCACCATTGTTATAAGCAAACCTGGACATTATACATTGCACATTGACATATAAATTCAATAAGGTTTTCAGATACACTTAATCCACAAAGGAAACATTGTATATGAATACATAAATATTGTTTACATCAATATAACTGCTAGAATAAACATTAAGTAAGTTCATAAACAGATTGTAGTTGTTGTTGTAAATAAGTTCAACATTAATGGAAATAAGTTCTATAAAATGCCTAATAATGCATGTAATCATTTCCATCTTGTGGTTGTTCATCTGGTGGTTGCTGGTGTGGTGGTTGCTGTTCTGGAGGTTGCTGTTCTAGTTGGACATTATTGGGTACTTCATTTTGAACTTGAGGATTTTGAACGTTTAAAAAGTCTTGTGCAGCTGCGGTTGCTGAAGGCGGAAGGAATGGCAGGAGGACGCTAATAAAGCTTTCAAACTTTTGAAGCTGCTGACCATATTGTTGTAACTGCGATTTGAGGTTAACAATTTCTTCTTAATTTTGTGGTTGAGCAGTAGAAGATGCATGTGTCTGTTGGATGTAACTATCAACACAGTCATCTTGGAAAGTGACATTTCCAATGTCGTATACGCGTCCCTTGTATTTTCCACCAGCAGCCTCTAACCAACATCGGTTTCTCAATCTTTCCTCCTCCGCAGGGTCTAGAGGAGAAGATGTTGAGACACCAACAGATGTAGTCTCAGATCTTATTTGAGAAAATTTTGCAACAAATTGTTCCTGTTAAATGAATAAATATTATCATTACACATGAGGTTTAAAAACCAAAAATTTATAATGTGATAGAGTTAGTACAAACTTACATGGGTCCGCCTAGACCTTTCGTCCACAAATTCCCCTGTTGATTGACGAATATGTGTCTGCTGAAATATTTCATCAACATGCACAGACCGACCAAGCTCTTGTGACTGCAAACAAAAGGAGTTATAGTGTAGAACTTTATTAAGTAATACATTTATAAATATGTATATACACACACACATGTCTATTGCGTATGAAGTAAAAGGAAGTTTTGGCAACAGTTTCCGAGAGTAAATGAAACACTTTCACTTAATCTTAGTAAGAAAAGGAACCCTGACAGCATAATATCAGTTCCTTATGATATGGAGGTCTGGACAATCTCAAAAACTTCCAAAGGGAAAACATGAAAACTATCACAAATATGGGTCACCTTTCTCATTTCTAATGTGACCCCTAGCTCTCATGTACCTAGCTTCACCATTGCTTAAGCCCAATTCATATACTACATCAAAAGAGGATACTTGTTGGACATAGCAGATGTCATAACTGAGGAGATTTCAAAGTTTCATGTTCTGAACCTAATGGCTTGGCCTGGAGACAGACCCTTTCAAATGGGGGAATCTAGTGTAGTTATAGTGGTAGAAGAGCAACCACAACCATAACAACTAACACCACCACAAAAAAACTTAGTAAAATCCAACACCAGTACCTCAACAACAACAACAATAGCCATAACAGGACACCTCTTGAGAGCATACTTAATTTGTTAGCACTACTCTACAAGAAAAAGTTCCTTATAATGAATGAACAAAGGAAGGAAGATCTGAAGGAAGCAAGCAAGAGTCTTCTGAACCAGAGGACTTCTTTGACTTTAAGATGGATGCATTATCTTGAGGAATCATTACTCAGGCTCTTTTCTTTGCTTTCAGATATCATATAATACATTGTATTAATTTTTATTTATTTATTTTTTATAGTTTGATGGGATGAGAGAAAAAGAAGATAAAGATGGGAACTAAACACACCAACGTATCTTTATCTTAACACTACTCTAATTGTAATAACTATCTCCATTATACCTAACTCATCATTTTCAATCCAAATCCATATCACTTCCTGTTTACCTCTTTTCTACCAATATTTTCCTTCCCACTACTTCTCATTCTAAACCTAACCAATAAATCAATTCAACTCCTCTTCTGTAACATCTTTACTCTCACTCTATATATCTCTCTCTCATATTATATATATATATATATATATATATATATATATATATATATATTGATATGTTTATTTAATTTGTTTACTTTCTTTAGGAAGTAAAAAGGGAAAATGCAGAGGGATGAGTTTTTATACAGAGGTGCTCTCTCGGTTTTCTCTTGGTAGAAATAGGTTTCAATGTGACTATGGGAAAGGAGGGAAGTTGAAATAGTAAACTGGGTGAAATCTCTATAAAAAGTTATGATTTCTACTGTCATAAGCCAGAAGTTAGAGAGTTGTTACCTTGTGAAAAGTGGTTCTTCAATATGAAAGTTGAGTGCTCCAAGTTTTAGCTAGTTGTGCATTTCTTTACTAGTCAGTTTATATATTTTAGTAGTGTTTATTACTCATGCATTGTAGTTTCTTAACACTACTCTGAGAATACCTTTTGGAAGTACATTGCATATTAAAAGTACTTATTTCGGTCATATTTTTTTATAAGTTTTCATGGTTAACAAAACAACAAAGCGCTAAAATTTTAGTTTCTTAAATTGACACTTATATTCTTCTTATGCTACATTTTAGGGGAAATATATTGACTAAAGTTTAATGGGACAGGAGGCTTTACCATAGAAGGATAGTGTGGTATGATATGGTCAAGTGGTGAAAGATGTTAACATCTTTTCCTAATATTCTGACAATACAGTCAACACTTATGGATTGAACCTCTACACTCAATTATTTCTTCACTATGGGTCGACATTGGAGAATTAAACTTTTAATACTTAAATGAAATGACTCCTAAACAATATCAGAGGAGCAGTTGGAGCGGTCTTCTAATATTTCCTATATGGGTGTTGGATTTAAAAAGGAGGTTATGTCATATTTCTTTTTACTACTACATCAAATTCATGAATGTTTGTTTCTTTTTGCCTCAAACATCTTTAGGAGATGATTGTATAACCTTGGTACCTGAAGGTGGTCTTGCTAAAGGAACGTCTATGCCAGAATCAACTATAATTTCCAATATGCCAATATCTGATTTGCTTCCTATGCCTAAAGACCCTCATATAATGCCAACAAGTCTTAATGGTCAGACTGATTCATCAGAGCGCACACAATATAACTCAATGGAAGATCTTGGGTCAAGATGTGGTACTAACACAATATAACAGATTATAAAACATGTACTAAACCATATCATTTCCACTAACAATCGAGACACACAACAAACAATTGTACTAAAATAGACGATCATCATCAGAAGACAATACCCATTTTCAATCATATCAATTAAACACAAACCCAAGTCTAATGAATTAATACCTAGCAGGTGCAGAAGGCAATTGGAGCTCCACCTTATCTCTTCCAACGGGAACAAACCAACCTAGGGTTTCAAAATTCGGGATTTCCAACCTCCAAAGAAACAAGAACAATAATCGGTCAATGTAACATTATAGATACTATGAAAATGAAGCAAATTTGGATTACTTACCAGATGAAGGTTTCAACTAACCACGGAGGTCGTCCTACAGTGTTTGCTGAACAAGATTGTTTCGGCAGGCAACGACGCACAACCACATTTAGGGAAAGCGCTTCCAAGCCCTTTAGTGTGTTCGATAGAAGAGCCTTTCACTGCGTTCGACAGAGGAGACTTCAAGTTAGCCTTCGAGAGAGGTTCAACGAGGGAGAAGGTTGCAGTAGCATAGAGAAGAACGCTCCATGAGGGAGAATAAGCCTCAAAAAGGGAGAAGGTTGCAGTGAGTGAGGAAGATTAATGACGAGAACGAGGCATAGGTAGGAGTGGAGAAGGACGAATAGCTAGGGCTCGAGAAGGGGAGAAACTTGGCTCGAGGGAGGGAGGGAGAAAAGTGATACTTCTATATTATTTAGTTTTATTTTTTAATTATTAATTATCTCCATATCCGTCTAAAAAATCAGCGGGTAAATATTTTGTCAACTTACATACGGTCTTACATACGGATCTATCCTTGGAAAAGTTCCCGCTAACACGCGCCAATTTTACCCACCGATATTATATACGGATAATCCGTATATAA
This sequence comes from Vigna nakashimae, assembly GCA_034642375.1. Classification (NCBI taxonomy): domain Eukaryota; kingdom Viridiplantae; phylum Streptophyta; class Magnoliopsida; order Fabales; family Fabaceae; genus Vigna; species Vigna nakashimae. The sequence goes on along the minus strand of CM067763.1, from coordinate 25,757,477 downwards.
AATTTTACCCCATTATATACGGATTTTTCCGTATGTACGGCTATTCCACAGATCCGTATATAACATCCGTATATAACATCCCTATTATATACGGATGAAAATCCGTATATAATAATCTGTATATAATTGTCATTTTTCTTGTAGTAAGGGCTGCCATTATCGCAAGGGAGGCTATCGAGGGGTCTACCATATGGGTAAGTTCTATCTTTTTGAATGATGAACTTTAAAAACAGATGAACAATGTGTTGCGACGATGTTAAATCTATACAATGATATGTACTCTAAATTGGTTTGTGCATTCTGATTTCATAAAGAATTGATTTATTTTGTATTTTTTATTGGTTTATTAAAGAAAAGGATTATTGAAAAAGTTTTACTTTATAAAAGAAAATGTTTTGGTTTTACGGTAACTCACTCATTTTATTTGGTTGTTTCTGCTTGTAATGATCATTTTTATATAGGAGTAGACAATGATACAAGTGTTGAAAAAGATGCATGACAGTTGAAGGAGGGTCAATATGAAGAGAAGTTTGGGATAATATTTTAATCTTTAAGTTTTTTCTTTTCATTAACTATTTTTATAATTGAGATTTTCAATAATAAAATATGAACGAAGAGCATTTTAGAATGTAATGACCATGTAACTTAATTTCTACCTTATAACATCTTGGACATGGATTATGTGTGATAATTATTTTATGTGTTACGTTGGTCTAGCCAATTATAAGTACACAGGAACTCTTCGCTCTTATTTAGTTTATGCAAAGTGAGTTTGTTTCTATGATATTAGCATTGCCCATGTTGTTGTCGCTAAACCAAGGATAAACCAACACAAGTTTATTATTAACGTTGGTTTTGGCTTGTAGCCTTCCATCTTTACTATGAGTATTCTTACAGTGATTCTAAGTATTGTTTATTGGATAATATCTTTTAAATAATAAACACTATAATTTTACACTTTTTAATATTTTTTAAAATTTATTTTTCTCTATGTTAGAGTTTATTAAACCAACTATAATAATATTAGAATTTGATTGATATTAATATTTGAAAGTTAATGTTATGTTTTCTAATAATAATTTTTAATTAGTTTCCAATGATTTTTTTTAACCAGGGCGAACAGCCTTCTGCATGACGGTTATATTGCTTTGGACAATTATGAATTCCTATTTTAAACGATATTCGTTTTATTGCGCCATATTTATTTTCATTTTCAATTATTAAAATACTTTTAATTTACTTTATATTTTATATTATGAAACTCTAATTTAATTTGTAATGTTTCTTATTATATATATATATATATATATATATATATATATATATATATATATATATATATATATATATATATATATATATATTATTTTATAATGTTGAAAGTTTTTTATAATATAGTACTTATTTTTAAATTTACATAATAAAGATAAACATAAAACACAAATTTGATTTGAATTAAATAAAGAGATTAAATTAAATATAAACTTTTAGGGGGGAAACTAACTAGGTTAGCCAAAGTCAAAGTAATTTTGTTGATTCTCAATCTGAAAATACGTCGTTGTAATGTATATCCATCGAGTCCCTGACTTAAGGAGTCGTTGTTTCTTTTATCTCTTCCTTCTCTTTTACTTTATTTTTAAATTCTTCTTATCTCTCTCTTTCTTCTGCCTACACACCTAAGAATATAGGATATATTTTTTCCCAATTACAATTTAATCAAAAAGAACATAATTCGTCGAATTATCAGCACTACCTATAATAAGGGTCTTTTCCGTAGAACACGTAAAAGAGACACCGACTGCAAGGATTTAAGTATAGTTTTTTATAGCAAAAATCTTAATTAACGTAATAAATTTATTTAATTCTCAATCATGACATGCTACAATTTATGGATTGTTATTGTTTCACTTTAATTATACATCTAAAAACATCATCAATGCTTTCACAAACAACTCATATGTCAACTCAATTTTAAGGTACCCAATAATCACATTTGTTTAGGAAAATTCTATTGACAAATTGCTTAATTCATAACCATTCTCTCCTTCTTCAAGATTTTGTATTTAATGCGAATACTAAACAATTATAAGTAATAGTTACTTATATAAATAATTTTCTATAATTGGAAACGGTCCAAAATCATATCAAACACAAAATAAACCTTTTTTGATAAGCAAACACATACACTCTAATTAAATTGCTCTTGATGTAATGCTCTAATGGGCTGAGTTGTAAGCATCAATGGACGAAAAGATTTGTCATGAAACAAATATTTTGAACTAGAATTTTTCCATGGATATGCTTGTGGTACTCTATAGGATTCCGAATTTTAGGGTACCCTACAATTATACGACGACCCCATTTTGATGAATGAGAAATTCAACGTTTGGCTTGACGTGAAAAGGGCTGGGGTTTGGCTCTAGAAAGGCGTTTTGGAAATAGTAGAGATGGAAAAAAAACTCAAATTCTAGGTGAGTCTAATATATTTTGAGTTAATTCAAACTGTTTGATTATTTCTAATTATCGATTGAATGAATATAATCTTAGTTTATTAGAGTTTTGACAAGAGCATCTACAAGGGGCCCAATTCTCAACATTGGTCGGTTGTCATCTCCATCAAATTTGATGTCCACCTCAGTTTCCTTCCCTACAAAATCATGGCAAGTGAGAAAAGAAATATCTGTTTATTATATGTCACCGCATAAACCACAATAGGATTAATGCCAAAATTGACCCACTTACCTTAACTAATATCTAATATAATTTCCAAAATTTGCTACAAATAATAAATTAGCTAGATGATTAATCAAAAAGAGATTTCTCCTACTCCAACCTTGAACGTACTTTTATAGTCTAATCAAAATCTCATGGCTCGATCAAGCCATAGACATACATAATGACTTGTTAATAGAGTTATTTAAGTTAATATTAAGAATAATTTATAAATATAGTTTTTTTCATTAACTTATTGAGGTGTTCGTGGCACTAATAGAGTTCTGATTTCATATTTTCCAAGATGTTATTATACTTGTATTTGAGATATATATACTGTAATTAATTTAGTAACTCAAGATTTTTATTATGATTTTATCATAAATGCCATATAAACTATGTTTTCACCTCAAATTTTAAAATATATGAACTTTGTACATATTAAAATGTCAATATATTGAAATATCAAGGAGACTAACTGTAAGGATTTGTATTAAAAAAAAAAAAAAAAAAAAAGAAGAAGAAAGACAAGGGAGGAAGCAACGAGCGCTGCCACAAGGGACAACAAACGTTGCTTCCCTTTGAAAACAAAAATAAAAAGAAAACAAGAAAAGGAAAGAGAAGAGGAGGGGAAGAGGAGAGGTTAAGAGGGGGCTACGGGTTCTGCTGGGGGTGGAAATTTCTTGCTGCCAAATTGAGAGGGGAGAAGGGGGAGCTGCTGTTGGAGCTGCAAGGAGGCTTTGGTGGTGCATTTGGAAGGAAATCAAACTCTCTGGAAGTGATTCAAGGAAGTCTTCAAGAGGTAAGGGGAGCTAGATATATTTCTTTGATTGTTGAATTTTGTTACGCTTGGTGCAAATCTGGGAAATTTTGGGAGATGAAAATATTTTTTTTACGTTTCTGGAATTCTGCAGAAATTCTGCAGAACCGTTAGTCCCAAAATTTTCTGAACGTTTAGTTGGTGACCTGTGTTCACCTGACTGAGTACCTGCGTTGGACTTTCTGTACAAATTGGCCTTTTCTCTCGCGTAATCGTTTACAGGGGTCCTGTAAACGATTACCAACCCGAACGTTCGTCCAAATTGAGACGAATTGAACGTTCGTCCACTTTGATTTGAACGTTCGTTTTCTTTAGCTGACGAGCGTTCGCTCATGCGTTGCTCATGCATTCGTTCCGTAGCGTTCGTTCTTAAATATTCTGCACGTTCGTCCTAACAGTATATGACCAAATAGGTGGGTTTCTGAGCGTTCGTTCAGATAGCGGATTAACGAGCGTTGGTGATAAGGATTTGAGTAGAAAGCGTCTGTGTGCGCCTGTGAACGTTCGTTCATTTCCGGGTAAGGGAAGCTTATTTGATTTAATTCATGTGGTGTGCCTTGTATGAACGTCCGTTAATTTACTGCATGAAATTAATGCATGATGTATGATACGTATGAAATGTGTGAACGTTCGTCATTTGATTGTATGAATATAATGCATGATATTGGATTTTCTGAATGTATGAACGTTCGTTATTTTTGGTGAAATGAGAAATATGAATATTTAATAAGAACCCTCCATATTTTCATGTGCGTTCGTTGCAAAATGGTCCTTGACCGTTCGGCCTTCTTGATAAGTTAGCAGAATAGGATTCATTCATTTGGAATGATCCCTGGTCGAGGACGAGCGTCCTCATATTCCACTGCCTTGTTGAGCGTTCGGCCAAGCTTTGTTGTATTTACTATGTTTGAAATAGTCTATTTCCGTTCGTAAAGATCTACTATTTAAAGTTATTAACGTTCGGTCTCACACCTAACGTTCGTACCAACTAGCGTTCGTCCAAATGATGCTCTGTTTGAAATGAGCGATCGTACTTTGTGTGCTCGGTTATAATGGGAGCGTTCGTCAAAATTACAATTCGGTCTTACACTGAATGTTCGTTCAAATTTGGGGTTCGGTCTTACACCGAACGTTCGTTCTTAACAGGGGTTCGGTCATAGATTGAGCGCTCGCTTAAAAATGAGGCTCGGCCTTATGCTGAGCGTTCGTCCTACATGACGCTCGGTATTTATTTTGAGCGTTCATACTCTGTTCCAGCGTTCGTCCAATGAACAGTACCATATTTGGCTTCCCGAACTTAACTGTAACTCTGCCGTTCGTTCTTTGATCCGAACGAGCATCTTTTGGTCTCACAAAATAGCGTTCGTCCTCGGTTTCCTGGGGATGGAACGTTCGGTATTTTATCATATCGATGAACAGTAAATGATGAACAGTAAATAATGAATAGTAAATGATGAATAGTATATGAGATGAATAGAAAGATGTGATTTTTGAACGAGCGTTCCGGGGAGGAACGACTCAGAACTTGATTATTGAGATTTGTAAAGTATGAATGTGGTAAGCTTAGCCGGTTGATTCATCCTGATATTCCGTGAGTACTAGTCCTCACATAGAGGCAGTACGTCATGTGTGGGAATGGCAGGAGGTCCTAGTCCTGATGATTATTTGGACAGATAGGATTAACCTCGGGTGGCAGCTGATGAGAGTTCCAGTTACTACATCACCCGGGTGCACGAACACCGAAGCTACACAGAGTTCATACAGTCCGGACAGTCAGTCGTGTCGAGTTTTATTTAGTGAGTACGTTAGAAATGGGTTGTTATGTAATGAATGTGTATGTTGAGATATGCATGTATGTTGAATTGTTTACCTGAAATTGTATGTTGATGCATGAGTTGAATTACATAAGCTTACCCTTGCGTTTTCCTTGTGTTGTCTCGTTTTGTACGTCCGTCCTGTCGTTGCAATGATCATCCGTGTGGATGTGAGCAGAGGGAGATGAGCATTTGGAGGAGGCATTGAACGAAGAGAATCTGGTTGAAGTTGAAGTGAAGACCGAGCAGTGAGACGCTCGGCCGATCCTTTAGTACTATTATGTATGACCGTTCGGTCAAGTTTTAAATTTTTACGTTCGGTTGTAATTCGTGATTATTGTATGGGCGTGCGACTTTGCGCATTCGTTCCTTATTGTTATAAGACTGTATTCAAGGACGTTCGTCCTTGAGCGTTCGTTTGGTTTTAACTTTTAAGTTGGAAAACTGTACTGTTTTATTATTAACTGTGATTTTCTAATTATGTGGTTTTTACTGTATTTTTGGGATGTCACACTAACATAAACACATCAATTAAAAAGACATGTAAACAAATTGTAATTAATTGTATGTATGTATATATGGTCTAAAAGAAATTGTAATTAATTGTCAATATATATATATGGTCTAAGTCAAATTATAATGATTTGTTTTAGGTGAAACAATAAATTGTGAAAGTATCATTGGATGTGACTATTTTAATTAATTAACAATATAAGCATATTGAAAATTTTGAACATTAACCGAAAAGAAAAAACAATTGTAATTAATACGAATACTAGGTGGAGAATATCACATAATCCACAAACCTAAGTATATTAAGAAAGTTAAAAAGCGGAGTTAATATGTTGAAGTGAATTAGAAGCATTTGGACAAGTAATCTGTTGGGCATGCCTGATGTGGAAAGATGTACAGACAGAAAATATGTACCTAGTATTAATAGAAGACATTAAAAACAAACTGAAGGTTGTAGGGTAAAAAAAGATATATTTGATGAGAAAAAGACTTTGCATGTTCCAAAAGAGTACGACCAAGTATCTTGTGGCATGCATGCAAAGTTCCAGAGAGGTGCTCCCTAATAACCGGTTATAAAATCTGTTTCTGGAAGACAACATGCGTAATACTGTATTTCTAATTTATAACATGGCGTGTGTTGTGTTGCGGATTATAACGATAATGCCCACCCAGATGTCTTAATAATTAATTATCTTCACCTGAAATATGTTACTCAAGTCTTTTCTTTCTTCGGATAAGACTTTCCAAATGGGTCTTTATTTATTTCATGAACATTATTCATGTTTAACTAGAAAGTAGCTTTTTTAAATTTAGATTTTTTTTTTATGCTGAGGAATAAGTAATGTATTAAGTGCTGGATTTAAATCTAGTTTTATCCTACAACACGAGCATGAGCAAGCCTACAAAACGGACATGTAAAATAAGGATTATTCATGTGTCTAGGAATATACAAGTGACAACAAGTGAGATATAGTAGATCCATATAAATTCTTCTTATGTTTAAAATAAGTAGAAGTGGTTAAATTGAAATAATAAGTTATGTTAACCAGCTCTTGCCGAATCAAATTATGTGAAACGGAACTAAGTAGATTAACAGGCTAACATATTTAATTTTTCCTTTATTTCTTTTGTATATATACCATCCTACATGATACACCCATTATTATCATCTCTAACCATATATATATTTTATAGACATTCAACTTAAGATACACAATGCAAATAATGAAACTGGAATTAAATCCATATAAAATAATAACATTATCTCTAATTTAAAATAATTAATGAATTTATGAATCTCTTATATTATAAAATGTTTAAATTTTTTCTAAATTGACCTTGACTTTTTTTTTTATGTATTTTTATGTTTTTAGACAAGTTGTTTGAAGGTAGAATCAATTTTATTCAAAAACAAAACAGGTATATCTTTACTAAAATTACTTTAGGTAGGAGACAAAATCAATTGTGATATTTCTATACCCTGAAACAACTGATGTCGCTAGAGGATTTAGAATTGTAATATATTTTTCAAATATGTGTTAGATTATCAATATTTAGATTCAAATATGTTAATCACAGTGAAATATCAACTAATGCAAAGGATGTTTTTTAGCATATAGCAACCGGTGACACGCGTTAGAATGAAAGTTATGTATGACACATTCTTCTTAAATTAAGAAAATAACATGAAAGTTTTCACTGTTTCTTTTCATAGAAGCTAATTCAAAATCAAGTTTTTTCACATATAGGTTTATGAACATGTTACATGTATGTGAGCGATATTAAAAGAATAATAAAACTTTAGGTGGATTTAGGGTTTAGAGCTAAAATACAACTTTATTAGGTGGATTAATTTAACTGAGTAGAACAAAGTATAGTGAGTTTCACTGTTAACTTAAACATAATTTCTTTCAATATCAATTCCAGCCAAAATTAATTGTATAATTACTTACTTAAACACATGTTAAATAGCGGGCTCTATAGCTATATATCGGAATGATTTGATGAGAGCAATAATGATAATGGGCTTGGTTAAGGAGATAAGGCTTAGGGATGAATAAGGGCAAAACACAATAATTGTGTATGCTTATAGAGAAAACACACATAGTTAATGCAAGCTAATGTAATTAAAGTGAAACCCAGTAGAAAGAACGTTTTTCCCCTGTATGGTCCAGAAGAGGATAAAGACACAATTTTTTATCTCCCCAAATAAAGAAATACTTTCAAAATTTGAAGTCATTACTTTTAGGTCACAAGATTCATCAATTTTATCATGATATATAGTATCAAGACTTCCCCTCTAGTTAATGTTATTTTCAGATAAACAAGAAAATGATATATAAACACATTATAATTCCTCTAGTTTCTCTTTTCTTTTGTTACATCATCAATTACACCTTTATTTTTCTCTAATTGCATCTTTTGAGGATTAAAACTGAAACTATAACTACTTAATCTAAAACCAGTATGGTCTTGGGCAATCTTTACCTAACACATGTATAACTGAGATTCATTAACTCTTTCCGGTCAATTAAAAACCCGATGATCGATAAGATATGGATTAATTAGGAGTATAAAATTTAACTTAAAGCATGTAATTATTTATGTTGAATAGAGTTTGGTGTATACCAAACTCTTCCCATATGCAAGAGGACAAAAGAGATGAACAGAAATAAACCAAGATGGCCCATAAAATGTCTTCTCGGTAGCCCAGTGACGTGATCTCAATACTCTATCTTCCTCCACTCTCCTATTCCTTTCACTTTCACCTTTCACCTCCCTCTTTCCCTGGCTTTATTTAGAAAAAACCAGCCCCAACTCCAACCCCTCCTTCTCTCTCTCTTCATTCATCCTTTCACCATTTCACAGTTTCAACAATGTCCAGCAGTGGCAGCCACAGTGCAGAAGGTTCATCAAGCATCATCCCTCTAGATTACCACCTCCAGCATCAGCATCAGCACCAGCACCAACAGCTGCAGCAGCAGAGTCCAGTCACACTTAGCCGCTATGAGTCTCAGAAGAGAAGGGACTGGAATACTTTTGGACAATACTTGAAGAACCAAAGACCCCCAGTTGCTCTCTCTCAGTGCAATTGCAACCATGTCCTTGATTTTTTAAGGTATCTCGACCAGTTCGGAAAGACCAAGGTTCACCTCCAAGGGTGCATGTTCTTTGGACAGCCTGAACCACCAGCACCCTGCACTTGTCCTCTCAGACAAGCTTGGGGGAGTCTCGATGCCCTCATAGGCAGGCTTAGAGCAGCCTATGAGGAAAATGGAGGCTCTCCAGAGACTAACCCTTTTGCTAGTGGCTCCATCCGTGTCTACCTTAGGGAGGTCAGGGAGTGCCAAGCTAAGGCTAGAGGTATACCTTACAAGAAGAAAAAGAAGACCCCTAAGGGAAATCTTGAAGAATCATCAACCTCCTCCATCCATTTCTCTTGAATATTCTTCCTCTGGAAGATCTGTGTTTCACCTATTGGTAATTATATTATTTTATCATCAACTTTATCTCTGCTCGAGTATAATCTTCAACGTACCTGTTTTTATATAACAACAATCAATTTTTTCAATCTAAAATTTCACACAAACTATCCAAATTCTTCATCATAACACCAACCAGATGATGCTTCTTTTTCTGTCATCTGCTGTTGGTTAGATGCGCAAGCCATGGCCACCATCAAGTTATGGTAATAACATATATCTCAACCTAAACTATACTACAATGTTTTGAAGCATTAGGGGGTGCCCATATAGCTTATGTGTGTTATTATTAATAAGTACTACGAGTTTGAATGTCAAGAGATATAGCTAGAAAGAAGTAAAACTTATTGAGTAGTTTGATACTGATATTAGAATTTTTAATCTGATGGATGGATCTGGGACCAAAAAACTAATGCTTTATATACATAGTTTTTCTTATTCACGAACCAGATGGCTTGCAATATATACTATTTAAGTGTTGGTACATTATACGGACAAAAGTATTTCAAATGCCGTGTTCATTAGGTTGCGAAAATAGAGGCGACTGTATGTAATTAAGATCCACAAAAGATTAATTTAATCACCATGTTGGCTTTCCAACAAAAACAAAGTTTATGGCACATCAATTGATTTCCTTACTTTTATGATTACTTTCTCCCAATTAATTTTTCCTTTTAAATATTAAGCAGATTTTTGACACATGCAGTAATCAAGTGAGATGTGTCGTGTGTGTGTGTGTGTGTATATATATATATATATATATATATATATATATATATGTAATTTGTTAAGTTATACTAAGCAACCAATAAACATTTTTTAACATATATGATTATTTAAGGTTCTAGGTTTCAAATAAAACATGTCAAATTTGAAACTTTTTGGAATGCAAGTCTTCTTCTAATTTACAATTTTGTTCTAAGAAGGACATGATTGAATGGAATCTTTCAGATAGATGTTGGATAAAGCTAATGCTAATTAAATATTGAATGTATTGTTCTAAGAATAAACATTTTTCCACCATCCTCAATTCTATAGAATATGTCCCACTTATATTGTAATATATATTTAAAATATCCATACAAGAGAGTTGATCTGATATGCCCTTACTCATCTTTTCTTCACTGTGTTTAATTATTAATTTCACCATATGTACCTTGATTTGATCATGTGGGCTACTATCTGATACTGAGAATTTTATCCATTTATCAAAAAGCTAGTTAGTTTTGTAATATATTGAGTACTTGTTATGTATTTTGTGAGCAAATATTTTGTTGGTTAGGCGAATGCTTAAGCTTTGTGCTGCCCGTCATCTCACATGTTTTTGTCGGCTTTTGTTCCAAGTGGAATTTCAATGGCATTTTGAATAGACACACGTTTGTATCTTATATATTAAAATAGAACATGGAATGCTATTGAAGGTACAAGCTCTTGGTTTCAAGTGATTATTCTACTCAAACTTGTCAAAACTTACTGCACATGTTGATTTTTTTTATAGCTTAATCATAATTAAATCATACACACATAGTTTATTGAGCTTTTTAATTACTTTGTGAGGGGCTTCTTTAGTTTAATGCTTCCTCTAAGACAACAATAATGCAGAAATCAAGTGTAGCCTCTGCTCAGTGTCAGCTTAGAGCAAGTTAGGGTTTTCAAGATTGTCTTTCTGATCAAAGTATATGAAACTGTTGTTGACAGCTTTTTGTGCTGTGAGTCACAGATTATTGGTGACACAGTAATTAACATTCACTTGTGTGCTCTCTGAATCAGATTATATATATCTGCCATGTTGGCCTGCTTCTGCTTCTGTTGGGGCCAACTTTCTCTCTTTTTCTCTGTTCCATTTTCTTCCTTTTTTCTAGCCGAGAGTTAAAGTGATGAATTACATTTTCACGTACACATATCATGTTCATAGGTTTCACAAATTACACACAACACCAGCTAGCTCTATAGTCTACCTCATCAAACACTTCACTGCTTAAAAATAGTGTCATGTGTTTGAATTATTAGTTGAACACTTGAACTATTACACAGCTAGCTGTACCATGTAGAGTTCTTATCGGATAAGCTCAGCTGTACCATGTAAAGTAATAGTCCATATCCTTTTCAAACCTTTCACCTCGACGATAATCATTCTAACTAATGCAGCATTTCGATATTCATCAATGAACTTGTTGTGGAAACTGTGTTTTCCTTCTAGTTTTCTTTTGTTTTTCTTTTAAATGCATGATGGTTTTCATATATTTCATAAGATTTGGTAAGTTATATATACAGTGTAAATTGTTTATTTAACTTAATTGATTATTTGGATATTCTTAAGTTCTTCTATGCTTTTGAAAGTGTACCTGCTTATTAAATGCTTTCCTTGATCTCCATGCAGGATAATGTGGCATATTATATAAATTAAATTGAAGGAGTTCTTACTTTTAAGGCCAGTTCTTGGGAGGTTTCGTCTCTATATATGCTCTTGGCATTCAGTACTTTCAAATTTTCAGTTTAATTTGTTTACCCGAGAATTTGTAATTAAGCTCTTAGCAGAACCGAAAGCTCGATCGTCACACAATGTTGTTTCATGCCTCAGCGTATCTTTTAGATATATATATATATATATATATATATATATATATATATATATATATATATATATATATATATTCAAACATGATTTGCATGTTTACTTACGTAGATGCTCCCCTTTTCATGCATCACTTGCACTATGTAAGACGTATTTCAATAAATTTGGCTTCAATGTATAATTTTTCTAAATTTTTTTTATCTATATAATATTTACTTTCTGTCATGAGTTTTTTTGTGATTAACGCAAAATTGGAGTGGTAACATGAATTCTTGAACTCAATCCATAAAACATAATTACAAATTTGCATTTACTAGTATAAACTTCTTTCATCTTTTAGTTAATCTTTTAGTTAATGTAGATCTATAACCTTCTCAAATAAAGACATATATACATTTCAAAACGTAAAAATAGATATAAATAAATGATTTATAATAGTCAGACAATAAATAACAAATATTCCAATAACTAAAAGAGAATCAGTCTAATAAACAATAATCTCACTAAAATAGATTCAAACTTATAATTTTAATATTATTTTAAAAAATAAACTTTAAACCTAAGTGAAACCTACATAACCAACTTAAAGTAAAATATATATATATATATATATATATATATATATATATATATATATATATATATATATATATATATATATAGATAAATAGACAGATTTGAGTGATAAAAAGCTTAGGTTTTCCTCTGAGTGATTCTATGTATTAGAGGTAAGTTTTGGTTTTAGCAAAGTCTCAGTGTGCCAATGGTAAGGAAAATCTTACTTTTCTTATTGTTTTGATCAACCTGAGCCTGTGTCTTACCTTTGCTAAACGAAGTTTTATATCTGCTCAGATTGAGAATATTTTGTGAGCATTGAGAGTTATATTATACATTACTGAAGTCCAAAGTTTAATAAAGTATTGAAAGTACTAAATTTTCTATATAAAGATTAAATATAAATATAATCTTATTCTGTTACTGGAAAAACAGTGTTATGGTTTCTGAAAATTTTGTTACAATGATTGTTCTAATCATCAATTCTCGGAAAGTTCTCTCTGTATTCCTTTATTTTTCAGAAAGTAGCATTTTATATTTTGTCGATGTAGTCATTCTTTTATTATTGCGTTGTAACACCATTCTTTTCACTGTTCACAATCTATAATTAACACAAATTATATAATTAAAATAAAATTTTACTTTTTTTCCTTATTTTAAATCTCAACAAAAAAATTATTTTACAAATATAAGCTTTATTGAAAAGGAAAAATATAAAATTAAAAAATTATCCAAACATATTTAATAATATTAACTCCTCTCAATAACACCGTATATTTTTATTGTCATAGATTTTCATTTAAAAAAGATCATAGAAACTATAACTACTGAAATAAAATGATGAGTTAACATATAAATAATTAACCTTTCAATTATAATTTAGAACTGGATTACAATAAAAAATTTGTCACTGTGAAATAGCTAAATAAAACCTCCTTTTAACCTCAAGTATTACAAATATTTTCATATATTTAAAAAATAAAAAAAAACACACAATTGTCCCTACGCTTTAAACTTGCATCACTTTTTTATTTAATTAATATAAAATTTGTGTTTGTTAAACCGAAACAAAATGTTTTATTTTAAATATTTTCTTACATTTAGAGTCAGTTAGTTTAACACAAATATTTTAAATAATAAAAAAAACAAAACTTTTAAAAATATCAGGTTATTGTAAATTTTAATTTATTGAAAATAAATAGAAAAAATCTTTTGCAACCCTTAGAGTTACCTTAGCTAATTCTAATATTTATTTCAATTTTATTTTTTTTAATACGTACCTTAATCGATTATGTACACGATCATTATCATCGCCCTATGATCCGACGTTTATATATGGAAAAGCTAATTTGTGTAATTGATCATGAATAGTTTATTGATTATACAGTATCTTAATAGATTATGTCACTAGTACAAAATTCGTATTTTAAATCGCCCATTACGTTTCGGTTATCGAAAAATCGAAGCATATTAAAATGCGGTGGCAAAATTGTAATTTTAAAAACATTATAGGCATCGGTTCTAAAGCAACCGGTATCTAAGGAGATATACTGCCTCGGTTACTTAGGGGACAGAGACAGAAAACTTTGCTGACCCACTGTTTGACCCGGAGACACGTCTATTGCTTCAGGTCTTTTACGAACCGAGGCATAAAACTTTATACTCTCTTACACGATCCTCTGCCACGAACTTGGCCACTCATTCGCACCACCTCCTTCCACCGCACAAGTACCCCAAATTTTCTCCCTTCCCTCTTCGTTCAAGAACCTCTCCACCTCTGCGAACACAGCCCCTTCATTCGCACAACCTCCTTCCACTGCACAAGGTACTCCAAATTCTCTCCCTTCCCTCTCCGTTCAGGAATCTCTCCACCTCCGCAAACACAGCCCCTTCCAAAACCCTAGCCACTCCCTCAAGCCCAACACCGTCGTCTTCAGAATCTCCCACGCCAGATCCAACGCCGTTCTTCCACGGTCATCCGCGACCTCAAGATCCGCGGCCAGATCCAGCAACACCTTCGCAACATCGGGCCGAACGTACCCCGCCGCCATGTGCAGCGCAGCGAGATCGCCGCTGCAGTATGGTGGTCCAGGTTCGCGCCGGCTTCAGGCAACAGCTTCACGCACGGTTCCGAGCCAAGTCCGCCTACGAAGAGAAGCGCGGTGCGACCTTCGGCGGCCACAGCTTCGACATCACGGCCGTCGCCATCGACCTTCTACAAACCATCTTCAATGCCTTCAAACCCTACTCCAAGAAGTTATGAAATCAGTAACCCCAATGAGAAGGAGTTTTACTGGAAACCCCTTCAACAAATCCTCAATTGTCCTAATTCATGGAGCCAAAATTGCCGCCAACAACCCTTTAGGTATCTCTCTATTTACATTCGTACTTGGTATGATAAGGTGTTATAAAATTAAAGATTATACGTTTGATTGGTTTTGGGTTTGGTATTCTGTAGATTTTTCTGGGAAGCTTTGTTGGTATTCTGCTGATTTTTGTAGATTCCTTGGATGACAAAGAAAATGGGAAAGATCACATTTTGAAACCTGTGAAGGTTCGATCACCAGCTGTTTGTTAAAAGGGCTGAAAGAATTTTGATGTCTCCAACCAACCATTTCTGCTTCCTCTGCTTCCTGCAAGATTAATGAGTATTCTGATAAAATCGTAACTGATACTACCTCGGTTCAAAAAGAACCGAGTCGAATCCTTAATATTGTTTCGGTTCAAAGAGAACTGATGTTGGATGGTTGAAAACAACCGATATCTATTCCCTTAATTACACTAGTGTGTACACAGTAAAATCTTGTGTTCTTTGAAAAATATTCTTCTAAGTTTCTTTTATATAGTAGTTGTATTGGAACAAAATAAACATGTAAATACCTTCTGTGAAAGGATTCCAACAACACTTCAAAGAAAGGTAAAGAGACTTCTATTCAAGTTCAACATTAACAACACCAAATATCTCTCCAAAACCCCTTTAAATCTTTATACTTGACCATGATTTTTACAATATCACAATTTCATTTTTTATTGCACGTATTGTGAATTGATCTTAAATATTTCAACTCTTCTTACAAAATTAGTGAAGAATTACTTGATAAAATGAATCTCTTTAGGTATATCAAACATTTTAAAGTGGTCTCCCTCGGAGAACCTTTCTTTTTTATCTTCCCAAAAATCCATTGCATTGTCAATATAATGCACTAGTGGAAAATATTTCGTACGAAAATAATCTATAATACATTTCGTCTCTTTTATAATTGAAAAAGACACTTTAATCAAGATTCAGACAAATTACCAGCAGCTTTAAAAAATTTCACATTATAAAAATATGACAGGAGAATAAATAAAGACATTATCTATAATACATATATAATCAAAATATTCATGTTGATATAAGATTTGTTACTTATGTATAGAATCATAATATAAACTTATTCAAAAAATTTACGAATTTTTGGAAAATTGATGTATTTGTCTTTATTAATATTAGGTTGAAACCGTGTTAAAAAAATATCCTTTAAACTAGATACTTTACCAAATATGTAATTTCAATTTTCTATAAGTCGGATACAGGGAGACATCATTTAAGAGGGGTGTTCGACATAGACGACTCACGTCAAGTAGGGATATTTTTAAAAGTTTGACATGGATTCTCTCAAATGCTTTCTGTCTCGAGCCAATTGAAAGTTTCTACAGTTTATAGTAGATTTTTCAGGATGAAGGATTACACTAAGGATTGGTGCAGGACAGCATGTATTACCTTCATTTTTACCATGGAATGGAATTTAGAGCAATCGTGGTGAGCTTTATTTATGCTTTTGTTTTATAATTTTGAGAGTTGATTGTCTCCAGCATCACAGTGTGTGTATAAGTTCATATATGCTTGGAACTGAGACTAGAAATGTCAATTTTGGCACAGGAATCTTGACATCAAGAAAAGGAACTTAGCATATTAAGATCAATTATAATATTCTTTCGAAGTAAAGCAATGCCTGGGACAGAATCAACAACACCATCCCACTTACTAATATATACTTGCATGGCTTAACAGGTTAGTCATCTCTGATTCATAATTCAGGCTATGGTTCTGAGAATTTTTCCTACGTTCGAAACTACAGCAATTCTCCTCATCCCAATGATCATTTTTCCTGTTTCAACTCAGTGGAAATCTTACCTTTCTTCACCTCACATCGTCTTATTTATTATTTATATTTACATTATCAGTCTACTTTTATATATAAATATATATCAGTTGGCCTTCTTTTTGTGTTTTTTCTCACTCATACTTTCCTGAGATTTCAATCTGAACACAGCTTTGATCTCGTTGTAGGGTTGCAGATGCAGAAGAAGCCAGTTATACGCAGAATGAAGAAAGCCAAGAATATTGTGTTGTGAAGTAAGTACCTCCTCATTTCTTTGCTCGAACAATGAACTTGCACTTGAATTATAAATACATGAACTTGCATTACTTGAGGAAAAAACCAATGATATTACTGATAAGGATTTGAACATGTTCGTGGTTGATGTTTACCAGTTAAAGGTGCATGGTTGTCCTTTGAGGTCCCATTTTTCTCGTTCTGTAATGAACAAGGCAATTCCATAACTTCAACTGGTGGAAATTTTAATTACTATAGGCTATATTTCTTGAACAAAAATACTGCTGGTTTTTTATTTTCCGTTACTTCATAGCAAATTTCTGCCTTTTCTTTCAACTTTTGTTGTTTTTCTTTAGTTTGGGTTTGGGTTTGGTGAAAATTATGGACCTAAAGTCATCTCATTGTGATTGTCTAGCATTGTTTGATTGTTAAGCATAATTTAGTTTGCTACAAAATTCTGAATATAGAATTTTCATTATCTTTAGAATAAGAGTATGATAGAATGATTTGACAATGATTTTATACATCATCTACGTAAAGCCCATTGAGATGGCTCTGCCCAGTTGTCAAGTCATAGTCCTCCTAAGAATCAATCCAACCTGTTCAAGGCTGTATCAGATATTCAAGATAAGTTGTTGTCAATTATTGGGATTGTGATTGACAGCTAGTGTCATGAATGAACAATGGGTACATTATATTGATCAGAATATTATTTAGCAGTATGTAGGAGAGACCATAAGGCCAAGTATATGCAATCTTTCTTCAGAATGAATTCAGAACAAGTTTGGATATTCTTCATGCACCCCGAACCAAATCCACAAGCTCCTTGCTTTCGAGCATATCAGTATAATCATCTGCTACATCATATTAGTAATGTGGTATATGTATGAGATAAGAGAAAGAGAATGAAACTATATATTGGTATATATATACATATATACAGTTGTAGGGTCCAGGTCGACTGTTGAATGTTACGTAAGATATTTCATTTCTCTTATGAGTGTTCATCTAAATCATTTGAAAAATATATCCAGAAAGCACTTGAATGTCAAAGTCAACTCAAGATTGATAATTCAAGTATTAATAGTGTTATAAATTTATATAAGTTATCTCCTTACTTCAAATATATATTTATCGATTTTAAGATGAATTTTTTATTAATATCGACTTAATTACTACCTAATGGTATGTAATCAAATTTTATATCTAAGTTGATTAATATTAAAATTAATTGTTCTGACTTATGATTAATCGATCCATTTTTACAACCGTTCAATCTTGATGGTTATTCATTCACGAATTTACATAGTGATTGATCATGTAACTAAGTGAACGTTCATATTACATATATTAAGATGATGGTTGGATGGAACAATCATAGGCGACACTGTGATCTCAACAAATACAGGGACTAACAAAGGCTCCATAAAGTCTGTAAAATTCGTTGTGAGACTGGACAAGTCACGCTTGGAGGGCAAAAACATGTTTGTGCTAATAGTGTTGCATGTGCTTGTTTCATACGTGTCTATATATGTTAATTAAAAGAAAACTAAGTTCTATGCTGTTGAGAACCCAAGTGTGAGTCTAAGTCCCAGATTGGATAGAGATGAGAAAGTAGAGCACTATATAAAGATGAAAGACTCATTAACCCATTGCCTTAAGGTTTTGGATAGAGAGTGGTGTCAATCCCTTATATGTTTGGACTCATATCTCATTGGTATTTGTATCTCTCCGGTGAACCCTCTCCTCAATAGACCCAACAGTGGTATCAGAGCAGATGGTTTGTCTTGGTGACCGGCTCAGACGAGTATAATGATCCTTGTACCGAAGGGAGAGATTGTTGGGAATCCAAGTGTGAGTCTAAGACCCAGATTGGATAGAAATGAGAAAGTATAGCACTATATAAAGATGAAAGACCCATTAACCCATTGCCTTAAGGTTTTGGGTAGAGAGTGGTGTCAATCCCTTATATGGTTTGGCTCAGATCTCATTGGTATTTTGTCTCCCAAGTGAACTTCCCCCTCGAAAGACCCAACAAAATCTCCCCCTCACGACTATGTGCAAATATCCACCAAACCGGCGATCTCACAACAAATTTCAAATTTTCCTCTTGGTAATGCCTTGGTCATTATATCAGCACCACTATCATTTGAATGAACTTTAGCTAATCCCGACAGCTTAGCATAAAAAACATCATGTATCCAATGATACCTCACATCAATATGTTTGGATTTAGAATGAAAAGTTGGATTCTTACCAAGATGAATAGCACTTTGACTATCACAATACAACAAGTATTTACCTTGCACAAAACCAAGCTCCTAAAAGAATTTCTTCACCCATAAAAGCTCCTTACATGCTTCAGTAAGTGTAATAAATTCTGCCTCAGTAGTAGACAACGCTACACACTTTTGCAACTTTGATTGCCAAACCAAGACTGCCCTACAAACTGAATCAAATAGCTTGAAGTGGACTTTCTAGAATCAATGTCTCCAGCCATATCTGAATCTGAGTAACCCACCAAAGTAGGCTTATCACCTCCAAAACAAAGCTTCAAATCACTAGTACCACGAAGATACCTCAAAATCCATTTCACAACATTCCAATGCTCTCTACCTAGATTTGGCAGAAATCTGCTAACTGTACCAACAACGTGTGCAATATCATGCCTTGTACATACCATTGCATACATCAAACTACCCACCACAGAAGCATAAGGAACTTTTCTTGTATCTATCTTCTCAGCTTCATTTGAAGGACTTTGTTTAACACTCAACTTAAAATGAATAGCAAAAGGAGTACTTACAACTTTAGCATTTTCCATTCAGAATCTTTGCAACACCTTCTGAATGTAGTGCTCTTGTGATAGCCAAAGTTTCTTCTATCACGACTGATACTTATACCAAGAGTCTTTTTATCAGCTCCCATGTCTTTCATGGCAAATGACTCGCCTAGTTGCTTCTTCAACTTGTCAATTTTTGATACATCTTTTCCAACAATAAGTATGTCATCAACATATAACAACAGTATAATGAAATCATTCTTAGAAAATTTCCTGACAAAAACACAATGGTCAGAAGTAGTCTTCTTGTAGCCTTGCTCACACATAACAGACTCAAACTTCTTATACCACTGTCTCGGAGCCTGCTTCAAACCATATAGGTTTTTTCGTACCTACACACATAGTCTTCCTTGCCTTCAACAAGATAACCATATGGTTGCTTCATGTAAATTTCTTCCTCTAAATCACCATGAAGGAAAGTTGTCTTCACATCCATCTGCTCAACCTCCAAATCTAGAGTAAGAGCTAAACTTAACACAATTTTCATGGATGTCATCTTCACCACAGGTGAGAAAATCTCATTGAAGTCAACACTCTTTCTTTGTCTGAAGCCTTTCACCACTAATCTGGCTTTATATCTGGTAGACGTAGAATTGTTTTCTTGCTTCACCCTAAAAATTCACCTATTTTTTAAGGCTCTCTTACCCTTAGGCAACTTCACCAAGTCATAAGTGTGATTATCATGTAGATATTTCATCTCATCCTGCATTGCATCCAACCACTGTTGTTTTTCTTCACTTTCAATGGTCTTCTCATAACATTCAGGTTCTCCCTCATCATTCAATATCACATACTCATTGATAGAGTACTTCTTAGAAGGTTGTTTTGGCCTGTCAGATCTTCTGGGGTGAGCTTCAGGTAGCTCAGGTACATTACCAAGCTCTTATCTTGTGACACATTATGTTCCTCCTCATCAACATCATCAGTAGGAACATATAATCCATCTCTAATCTGCTTATTATTAGTATCACCATGTTGTTCACCATCATGAACATCAATATCCAAATCATTAATAGACAACCAAATTGGATCAAAATCAGCCACATTACCATCTTCCTTAGGTGTAGACTTTTCCACCTTATCAATATTTTCAATGGTTTGATCTTCCATGAATTGCACATCACTACTCTAACAACTTTCTTTTCAACGAGGTCATACAACTTGTAGCCAAATTCATCATGACCAAAACCAATGATGATGCATTTCCTTGTCTTCACATCCAACTTGGATCTTTCATCCTTTGGAACATGAACAAATTTACAGCCGAGGAGACGTAAATGATCATAAGTAACATTTTTCCCAAACCAAATCTTGTCTGCCATCTCAAAGTTCAAAGCAACTGCAGGACTTAGATTAATAACATGCATTGCTGTAAGCAATGCCTCACCCTAGAAATGCTTAGGAAATTTTGCTTCAAAAATCATACACCTAACTCTTTCAATCAATGTCATGTTCATCCTCTCTGCTAAACCATTCAGCTGGGAAGTTTTGGGAGGAGTCTTCTCATGTACAATATCATATTGTCTACAATAAGCATCAAATGGTCCACAATATTCAAAACCATTATCAGTATGCTTCAGCTTCTTGCCTAACTATCTATCAACCAAAGCAAAGCATTAAATTCTTTAAACTTGTCCAACACTTGGTCCTTTATCTGTAGTGCATAAACCCAAAGCTTCTTGGAACAATCATCAATAAAATAACAAAGTAAAGTGTAACACTAAAAGACTTTACCTTCAATGGAACATAAACATAAGAATGCACCAATTCAACCAATTCTAACTTCCTTGAGGGAGGATGCTTCTTGAAAGATACTTTGGTTTGCTTACCAACCATGTAGTGAGAAAATTTCTCCAACTCTACACTCTTCAATCCTAAGAGAACATCCTTTTTAGCTAAGTAGTTAAGTCATTTTTCACTGATATGTCCAAGCCTTTTGTGCCACAAAGGTGACTCCATATACACGACATTCACACTATCTTTAACAGCCAAAGCTTTTATCCAGTAAGCTTAGATTTTTCTCTCCTTTAGCCACAATCTAGTTACCTTTGGTTAGCTTCCACTTCCTAGAACCAAAGTGGTTATCATATCGACCAACATCAAGTACCTGAACAAAAATCAAGTTAAAGCGAACATTTGGAGCATGTTTAGCTCCTCTAAGCAATAATTGCATCCCCATGTTGGTTTGCAAGTGAACATCACCAACACCATCAACCTTAGACGCCCCATCATTACCAATCTTCAATACTCCAAAATCACTAGGTGTATAAGATGTGATGAACTCCTTCCTAGATGTAACATGCAGTGTAGCACCACTATTAATTATCCAATGCTCTCATCAGATACAAGACTAATAGTGTCATAATCACGAAGACAAACAAGGTCACCACATGTAGTAGTAACACGATCACCATCATTAATATCTTTTTCTATTTGCTTACCTTTTTTGTCTTTGCTCCCTTTCTTCCAAAAAAAACAGTTCTTCTTTATATGCCCTATTTTGTGACAATAGTGGCACTCCACATTCTTGTACCGAGACCTGGATTTTCTCCTGCTTTTATCTCTACCACTATTTTGTTCTTTCTTCTGGATTCTCCCCCTATTCTCTATAATAAGTACTTCTGAATGAGATGAAGTTGTTACCAATGAGGAGCATCGGTGTCATGAAGATAATGATTTTGATGATGCTACAAAGTGAAAAATATGAAGCCCCATGTATTAAGTTTTAAAAGCATATCTGCATGATGATCAGCGAGAAATAAAAAGAACAAGATTGCAGATAAAGACCAGACAGTTTCTAATAGTTGAAAGTCGAACGGTGTATTACAGTTCAATACCGAACGGAGTTGAACATTGGCTAAACTCAGTTGAATATCGAACGGTTACACAAGTTAAAGAGAGAACACTTCAAGACCGAATGGTCATTATTAGACAAAGACAGAACGGTCACTGAAAGATAAAGGCCGAACAGTTGATGACCGAACGACTTCCAACAACAGGTTGAACAGGTGACAACAGTGATCAAACAAGGCATCATCAAACGATTTTAGACTTGACTGAGACCAAGTAGTTCAGACCGAGCAGTAGCGAGGAATGACTGAGACCGAGCAATTAGCACCGAATGTTTGGAAAGATATAAGTTACCAAGCCGAACGACAAAAGTTGATAAGAGCTCACGCCAAACATAGTTGAAGACCAAACGGTAGAAGGCAGTCAAAGCTCGAGCCGAATGATAGAAGGAGGTTAAAAACTGGAACCAATCAGTTGAAGAGTTAAAAATCCTAAATGTTCCAAGTCTCGCATATAATCGATTATCACTTAGTATAATCGATTATCACTGGCAGTTGTAATGCGTCTTTTCATTTTCATACCAGTAGGGTATAAATCTCCTTGCCAAAACCTTCCAGAGTTAACTAAGTGTAACTAAGAATATAGTGCTATCTGAGGAAGTTCTCAAGTGCCAATTATTTCTATTGTCAAGTCTTGTGAACAGGAGAAGATCGCGCTTTCTGTGTCAAAGGTCGGAGAAGTTCTCTTCAAGTTGGAAGAGTTGCTTTCTTCTGGTTCGTTCGTCGAAGGAAGGTGTTTTTGTTACTGTTATTTTTAATCACTCTATTGTAATTGTAAAATAGTTTTAGTGAAAAGGTTAATCACTCTTCATAGTGATTAACAACAGGACGTAGAATCTTTTGATTCGTACCAGGATAAAAATCATTTGTGTGATTTTTCTAGTCCCTGCACTCTTTATATATTCTGCTCATCAACAGTTTGATAAAACTTGTAAGAGAAAATTAAAGGAACCATTTTTTTAAGTGACTGTACAAGCTCCTTGCTTTTAACAATCTGTATCGAACTTTGTTTTAATATTTCTGCTGCGCAAAATCGGTACCGGTTGTTCTAATTATTGGTATCAGAGCTTGCTTTGATATTCTTTCAAATTTTTCGAAAATGGCCGGTCATCAAAATCAAGTATATGCCGAGGGTGCTTCCATCAACAGACCACCACTTTTTACTAGTGATAACTATCCCTTCTGGAAAGTCAGAATGGAAATTTTTATGGGGTCTATTGACAGAGGCATTTGGGAAGCTGTACTAAATGGTCCTTATATTCCTAAAAGAACTGTTGATGGTGTAGAAGTAGAAAAATCATACTTTAACTGGTCTCCTAAGGAATATAGAAGAGCTCAATATTATTTCATCCGCTGTTCTACTTGATGAGTTTTTCAGAATTTCAGTTTGTAAGAAAGCACAAGAGATGTGGGAGGTCCTCAGAGTCACACATGAGGGTACTGATGATGTGAAACGTGCAAGGTAGAACACGCTCATCCATGAGTATGAGATGTTCAGAATGCAACCTGGAGAAACTATTTTTGATGTTCAAAAGTGCTTCACTCATATTGTGAACCACTTAACTGGGTTGGGTAAAACATTTGATACTCATGAATTAAATGTAAAAATTCTGAAATCATTGGATAGGTCTTGGCAACCAAAGGTGACAGCTATCTTAGAGTCACAAAATCTCACCCAAATGTCATTGGAAATTCTCTTTGGAAAGTTTCGTGTGCATGAACTTGAATTGAATAGATTGACTGCGGAAGAGGATCAAGAAAGGAAGAAGACTCTTGCCTTCAAATCTAAAATTGCTAAGGGAAAAAGTTTAAAAAGAAATGAGGATGATGACTCTGATGATGAGGAAAACATGAGCCTCATGATAAAGAAATTTGCAAAGTTCATGAGAGCAAAAGGTAAAGAAAAATACCGTGGAGAAAGGAAAGAAAGTCAAGGTTCTCCATCAAGTATCAAGTGCTATGGATGTGGAGAAAGAAAACATCCGAAGATTGACTGTCCTAAGAATAAGAAGAGTGAAGAAAAGAAGGAAAGAAAGTTTCCAAAGAAGAAGAAAGCTTACATAGCTTGGGAAGAAAATGCTTCTAGCTCTTCAAGCTCAAGTGATTCAGATGAAGAAGCAAATTTTTGCTTAATGGCTAACTCAGAAGACGCTGGAAGTCAAGTAAGTGATTCTAGCTTTGAGTCTAGTGAGTTAGATTTACAAAAGGCATTCTTTGAATTAATGAATGAATCATAAAAACTTGATGTTGCACATAAAAAGCTAAAAAAGGAGCATAATGAACTGAAATTGAAGTATGAAAAAGTGCTAGATGAAGAAGTTGTTTTGAGAAACAAAGTTAGTAATGTTGAAACTAAATTGTCTGAATCTAATGCATCTGTACAACCTATTGAATGTCTATCTTGTAAGAGTCATATGTTTGATATTGACATACTTGAGAACTTACTTGTAAAGGAAACTAAGCCTCATTCACATGTTAAAACAAATTTTACTAAAAGCAATGTGAGAAATAGAAACATGCATCAAAACAAGAAGTCTAAAGTGAAAAGAACTCGTAGAGTTTGGCTTGAAAAGGGAACTTTTGTGAAAAATAAGGTACATGAGGTTTGTTGTTTTTACTGCATGAAACATGGTCATATATCAAACAAATGCAATGTTAAACATTTTGATGTTCCAAATGGGAAATTTGCATGAGTTAAAGTTATAAAATGATGTTTGATTGTATGAACTAACCCCAAGGACCCATAATGAGATTGGGGACCTAAATTCTTGCTCAACTTGTTTTGTAGGAACCTACTAAGTCAAAGAAGTCATTGTGGTATCTTGACAGTGGTTGTTCAAGACACATGACTGGTGAGAAGAAAAGGTTCATCTCATTTGAGAAGAAGCAAGGATTTGTAACATATAGGGATAACAACAAAGGTAGAATCATTGGAACCAGAGACATTGGAGGAGGAAACACATTGACAATAAAAGACGTTTTATACGTTGAAGGTCTCAAACACAATCTCCTAAGCATAAGCCAATTATGCGACAAAGGTCTCAAGGTAACTTTTGAAAGTGACAAATGCACCGTATACTTTAAGAATTCTTCTGATATTGCTTTGCAAGGTGTTAGGCATAATAACATTTATTTGATTGATATTGAAAGTGCATCTAGTCATAGTATAACATGTTTAGTTGTTAAGGAGGACAATCCTTGGCTATGGCATAAAAGAGTTGCACACATTCATATGCAACATCTAAATAAATTGATTTCCAAAGATTTTGTAATTGGATTGCCTAAGTTAAAGTTTGAGAAAGACAAATTATGCTCTGCATGTCAAAAAGGAAAAAAAACAAAATCTTCTTTTTCATCCAAAAGCATGATCTCTACATCAAAACCTTTAGAACTTTTGCATATGGACTTGTTTTCTCCATTTAGAATTAAAATTTTTGGTGGGAATTATTATGCACTTGTAATTGTTGATGATTACACTAGATTTACTTGGACCCTCTTTTTGACCTTGAAAATGAAGCTTTTAAAGCATTCAAAACTTTTGCAAAACGTATTCAAAATGAAAAGGATTTTAAAATCAAAACTTTGAGAAGTGATCACGGGGTGAGTTTCAAAATGAATCCTTTGAAAAATTTTGTGATAAGTATGGAATTACTCATAATTTTTCTACTCCTAGAACTCCTCAACATAATGGGGTTGTTGAAAGGAAAAAACAGGTCATTAGAAGAATTGGCTATGACTCTTTCAAATGAATATGATGTACCTAAATATTTTTGGGCTGATGCAGGTAGTACTGCTTGTTATGTGCTGAACATGATGCTTATTAGACTCATTCTTAAGTTAACTCCCTATGAATTGTTTAAAGGTAGAAAACCAAATGTGTCACATTTAAGAATCTTCGGATGCAAATTCTTTGTATTAAATAATGGTAAAGATAATCTAGGAAAATTAAATGCTAAATCTAATGAAGCTATCTTTTTAGGTTATTCATTAACTAGCAAAGCATACAGAATATTTAATAGAAGAACTCTAATAATTGAGGAGTCGATACATGTTGTCTTTGATGAAATTGTGGGCCTTGAGGTAAACCCTCTTAAGTCAAACAAACCTATTGTAGGAGATGAGGATTACATAAGGGAAGCTCTTGAAGAGATGTACTTAAAAGAAAATAATCATAGACAAACTCAAAATCAAGAAGTGGATCCTAAGAACTATAAACAACCACGTGACCTCCCTATGGACAACCTTCATTGGAGACATTTCAAAAGGGGTAACTACTAGATGTAATTTAAATAATTTTTGTCTAACAGTAACTTTTGTGTCTCAAATAGAACCCAAGAACATAAAAGAAGCTCTTCAAGATGATAAGTGGTGCATTGCTATGCAAGAAGAGCTAAACCAATTTGTAAGGAATGACGTTTGGGAACTTATTCCTAGAAAAGAAAACTATCAAGTCCTTGGCACAAAATGGGTGTTTAGAAATAAGCTTGATGAAGATGGAAACATTACAACGAGCAAAGCAAGGCTAGTTGCAAATGGCTATTGTCAAGAGGAAGGTATAGATTGTGATGAGACCTACGCCCCGGTAGCTAGGTTAGAAGCAATTAGACTTTTACTTCCTTATGCATCATTGATGAAATTTAAATTGTATCAAATGGATGTCAAAAGTGCATTTTTGAATGGTTTTATAAAAGAGGAGGTATATGTTAGTCAACCTCCTGGATTTTAAGATTTTAAATTTCCTGATCATGTGTATAAACTGAAAAAGGCATTGTATGGCCTTAAACAGGCACCTAGGTCTTGGTA
The DNA here is from genome assembly GCA_034642375.1 of Vigna nakashimae. NCBI lineage: Eukaryota > Viridiplantae > Streptophyta > Magnoliopsida > Fabales > Fabaceae > Vigna > Vigna nakashimae. The sequence continues at coordinate 25,730,133 of CM067763.1, read as the reverse complement.
CAAAAAACATAATACCTTCTTGATTGAAAAAGATTTTTCTAGATGAAAGGTTGATTCAACCTTATTCATTAAGAAAGTGGGAAAGCATATTCTGCTTGTTCAAGTGTATGTTGATGATATTTTATTTGGATCTACTAATGATTCATTATGTGAGGGTTTTGCAAATATAATTGAAGGTGAGTTTGAGATGTCTATGATGGGTGAACTGAATTTCTTCTTAGGACTACAAATAAAGCAAATGAAAGGGGGAACCTTTGTGTCCCAAACCAAATAGTGTAGAGAAGTACTTAAAAAATTTGGAATGGATACTTGTAAAGAAGCCACCACCCCTATGGCAATTTCTTGTTACTTAGATAAGGATGAATCTGAAGCAGACGTTAATCAAACTTTGTTTAGAGGGATGATAGGATCTCTATTGTATCTTACTGTTAGTAGACCATATATTATGCAAAGTGTGTGTGTATGTGCTAGGTACCAAGCAAATCCTAAGGAATCTCATTTAACTGCTGTTAAGAAAATCTTTAAATACCTTAAAGGAACTATCCCTTTTGGACTTTGGTTTCCTTCTAATGCATTGCCTAGCTTAGTTAGTTATTTTGATGTAGATTATGAGGGTTGTAAAATAGATAGGAAGAGTACTAGTGGTACTTGTTATTTTCTGGGTTGTTCTTTAGTGTCTTGGCACCCAAAGAAACAAGCATGCATCGCCTTGTATACCACTAAAGTTGAATATATAGCTGCAGGCAACTGTTGTGCCCAAATCTTGTGGATGAAACAACAATTAGAGGATTTTGATATCTTCCTTGATCACATTCCTCTGAAATATGACAATACTAGTGCTATAAACCTAACCAAGAACCCCATAATGCACTCTAGAACTAAGCATATAGAGATAAGATAAGATATCCCTTCTTAAGAGATCATATCCAAAAAGGTGATTGCTCTATAAAATATATTGATACTTTGAATCAATTAGCAGATATTTTTGCAAAAGCCTTGCCTAAAGATAGATTTTATGAACCTAGAAGAGAGTTAGGAGTCATAGATATGTCTTAAACTCGGGATTTCTAACTTTTTCACGTTTTTCGTACTCCCAGCGTCTTTAATCGATTATCCAAGGGTTATAATCGATTATTCCGAGCGTCTGAGAAAGGGCCCGGTCCGCATTTAATCGATTATTTTGAGGCACAATCGATTATCTTAAAATGCTCTTCACATCTGGGTAGTTTTGGACGGATAATCGATTATTACCATTAATAATTGATTGTCCTTGAACTTCTGGAAAATATTTTTTGAAGCGATAATCGATTATTACTTACAATAATCGATTATCACACGTGCCATATCAAAAATAGAGTTGTTACAATGTTCCAAAACGGCTATAAACAGACATAAATGGCTAGCTGTTCCATTCTTCGTATAAATACTCCCTCATAATCGATTAAATAGCCACTCCTTGCATCCAAAAACACTGTTCCAGTGAGATTTGCATCAAATTCTCTCTTTTCTTCCCGTCACTCTTCACACATCCCATCCTTCTCATCCTGCCATGGCTGATTCAAGAAGACCTCGTAGGATGACTGCTAGTGCTTCTTCATCTCGTTCACGAGATGCTCGTCCTACTTCCATTGAAGGCTGGATCTTTGATTCAGAAAAACATGCTGATTTTGCCAACTTTTGGCAGGAACATCGGCTCATGGCAGTTAAATTCATCAGATTGGATTTGTATCGGTTTTATGGCTTCCAATTCCCTGATTTATTTGGAGCTCACGGTATTACTCATCTAGTAGAACAAAAAGGTTGTATATATCCTGATCTCATCAGAGTGTTCTACTTCAATTTAAAATACCGCGATGGCATCGTCATAACAAAGGTAAAAGGGGTTCCAATTATTTTGGATGACGACATATGGACTAACGTGGCACAACTCACCATTTGGGATGATGTTGTCAAAGTTCACCTTGGGGTTCCGGACTTTAATCGCTTGCTAGCCTTCCAATCATTTCTGCGACATCCTCAACAGCAAACACATCGCCGTCAACTATTGGTGGGTGGCTTCAAGGTAGAAGAACGCTTAATTAATTATTTGATAGTGTGACTTTTGTGCCCCATGCTACAAATCATGCTCAATGTTCTGAGCAGGATCTCCTTCTTCTTCATTGGATTTTAAATAATATCCATATCGATTAGCATGCACTCATCTCTGATACTATGGGAAAGGCCAAAAAGTATAATACCTATCATCTTCCTTATGCTCTTGTAATCTCTAGGATTATTGAATACAAAGGCGTTCGTATAGAAGGAGAGCTCACCGAATCCATCCAAGCAATTGGCACTGAAATTGGAGAGACAACGTTTCGTCAAATAGGTTTTGTCGCACGTGGGCGTGTGATCATTCACAAGGATGATGATCATCAGGATGATGAAGATGATGATATGGCTGCCCATATGACAGAACCAGTAGGATTTGCTGCTCCATCTGAAGTTGGACCTTCTACCATGTCTTCATCCTCCTCTCTCTCAATGGAAGACTACTTTGCAAATTTGTCCAAGCAATTGGAGGACATGAGTTTAGCTCATCAAGCACGTTTTGATGAACTCATTGAAATGCAACAAACTCATGAGGATACGTGATTGAGAAGTTTGATGATTTTGACACTCGTCTTGGCAACATTGAAAATCGCCTCAATCTTCATCCTTCAGAAAGACCACCTACTCCAGATTTTTAGATTAGGCTGCTTGCTTGCTTGTTTTCAATTAGTGTACTAATTTGGTTGTATTTCCTTATGCTGTAATAACATCTTCCCAAAATAAATAGAATCCTTTTCATGTTCTCATTTAGTGCATACATTATTTTATTGAGGGGGAGAACATTTTAAGGGGGAGCATACTTACATTTTGCTTATGATAAAAAAGGGGGAGAAAATGTTTTCAAGTAATGCGATTACTTCTAACATGTTTGTTTTTGTAAGTCTGTTATATGAGCAGGAAATAAGAAATGCTTTTAAAACAAGGAATTTTTTATCATCATCAAAAAGGAAGAGATTGTTACCAATGAGGAGCATTGATGTCATGAAGATAATGATTTTGATGATGCTACAAAGTGAAAAATATAAAGCCCCATGTATTAAGTTTTAAAATCATATCTGCATCATGATCAGCGAGAAAAAAAAAAGAACAAGATTGCAGATAAAGATCGAACGGTTTCTAATAGTTGAAAGTCGGATGGTGTATTATAGCTAAATATCGAACGGAGTTGAACATTGGCTAAACTCAGTTGAATACCGAACGGTTACACAACTTAAAGAGAGAACACTTTAAGACCGAATGATCATTATTAGTCAAAGACCGAACGGTCACTAAAAGATACAGGCCAAACAGTTGATGACCAAATGTCTTCCAATAACAGGCTGAATAGGTGACGACAGTGATCAAACAAGGCATCACCGAACGGTTTTAGACTTGACTGAGACCAAGTAGTTCAGCCCGAGCGGTAGCGAGGAATGACTGAGATCGAGTAGTTAGCACCGAATGTTTGAAAAGATATAAGTTATCAAGCCGAACAGCAAAAGGTGATAAGAACTCAGGCCAAACATAGTTGAAGACCGAACGACAGAAGGCAGTCAGAGCTCGAGCCGAACGGTAGAAGGAGGTGAAGAACTGGAACCGATCAGTTGAAGAGTTAAAAATCCTAACTGTTCCAAGTCTCGAATATAATCGATTATCACTTAGTATAATCGATTATCACTGGCAGTTGTAATGCATCTTTTCATTTTCAGACTAGTAGAGTATAAATCTCCTTGCCAAAACCTTTCAGAGTGAATTAAGCGTAACTAAGAATATCATGCTATCTGAGGAAGTTCTCAAGTGCTAGTTCATTTCTATTGTCAAGTCTTGTGAACAGGAGAAGCTCGCGCTTTGTGTCTCAAAGGTCAGAGTGATTCTCTTTTTTCAAGTTGGCAGAGTTGTTTCCTTCTGGTTCCTTCGTCGAAGGAAGGTGTTTTTGTTACTATTATTTTTAATCAGTCTATTTTAATTGTAAAACAATTTTTAGTGAAAAGGTTAATCACTCTTCATAGTGATTAACAACTGTACGTAGAATCTTTTGAATCGAACTAGGATAAAAATCATTTGTGTGATTTTTCTACTCCTTGTACTCTTTATATTTTCTCTCATCAACAGTTTGATAAAACCTTTAAGAGAAAATAAATGAAACCATTTTTTTAAGTGACCGAACAAGCTCCTTGCTTTAAACAATTTGTATCGAACTCTGTTTTAATATTTCCGCTGCGCAAAATCGGTACCGATTGTTCCAACAGAAGTACCCTGTGTCTTCCTTCTCATCTCCTCATTAAGGGCACCACTCTTTTCCATTTGCAAAGAAATATCACCATTAGGGGTAGCACTTATCATGGAAATCTGAAATGTCTCCCATGAATCCGGTAAAGAGTTTAACAGGAATAAACCCAATAGATCATCATCAAATTTTATACCCACTCCTGCTAGTTGATCATAGCGTCCTTGAAATTCACTCAAGTGATTTGAAACAGAAGTTCCTTCCTTGTACTTCAACTCCACAAAAGTTTTCAGCAAGTACAATATATTAGTCCCTGACTTAGAAGCATACAAGGAATAAAGCTTATCCCATAAGCTTCTCGCATGTGTATCATTAGCAACAAAAATATAAACATTATCATCAACAAACTTCTTGATAAATCCACATACCTGTTGATGTTCAAAATCGCATTCTTCATCTGACTTGGATTTCGGCTTATTCGAAGCAAAAACAAGAAGATGCAAATTTTTCACAAATAGCAAGTCCTTCTTCTTGCCTTTCCATAGGTGATAATTTTTTTCATTCAAAGGAATCAATTTTGTATATGCCTCCATCATTCACAAAACTAAATAGTCCTTTAACCTGGCTCTAATACCACTCTAATGGGGAAAGGGCCAAAAAACATAACAACTTAGCAAAGAGTAATAACACAGCGGAAATTCAATCCCCCTTCTTGTGAGAATCTACGAGGAGCACTAAACAAATTGAACAAAAGCATAATCCAAAGCGCAAAGAGACAGTAATAAATTTTAACGTGGAAAACCCCTTAATGCAAAGGTAAAAACCACGAGTCGTTCAAATCAAAGAAAAATCCACTATGATCAATAATAGGGTACAAAAGAGTCTCCAATAATAAAATCAATTGGTGTTTTCAATAAGCCAATTTAAATAAGCACAAATCCTTACAAATGAGAACAAAGAAGATGAAAATTCTCAGAAACAGGGCTACTAGTGTAGGACTGATTTCTCCCAAGCTAGACCTCTGATTGACGATGCAAACAGTCAGAATGGAGAACCATATTTATGGAACCCACTGTCCAAAATTCAGTCTGATCCAATGGTGAACGACTTTACAACGACGAAAACACCAGTGTAGATTTAGGGTTATGCGGAAAAGGCTTTCTCTCTTCCTTTTTCTCTTACTTGGCTTTTGCTTCTCTTCAAATGACTCTAATGTACCCTACTAATCTAACTCATCTCCATTTAATCTAGTAAGACATAATGGTCCACAATTTTTTAGGTCTATTCTCCACATAGGAAGGGAGTCCAATAACCAAAAGAGGTTGAATTGATATTTAAAAATTTTCTTCAATCATTTAATTAAGAAGATTTGTGTTCAAGAAATATCAAAAAGATATTCAAGAAGATAAAGCAAGAGAATAGAAGAATTTTAGGCTAGTTTGATTTTTTTTTTTAATTTTGCATTCAATTAGATTAATATCAATTTGGGAGGAATTGATTCCATTATTTTGATATCGTACTTCAACCAGATTTCACATGTAAAGATGCAATCGCTCAAAATATATATGAACTAATCTTAGTGATGCAACAAAGTCACCAACATGCTTTGAAGGAGAATTTTTAGAAAATATTTTATCACATGCTTTTTTTAAGCCTTTATGAGTTTTTCTTTAAGTAATAGGTTATTCAAGGACAAGTGTAATAATTACTTCCAAGAGAAAATAAAAAACAATTTATAGATAACAATTTCTAAAATGATTTAATCAATGTTTTTTGTTGTATATGAAAAAACAACTTCAATAAATTAATTAATTATTTCAAGAGATGGTCAATCGTGCTTATCAAAATACCAAATGACTTAATTGATTATTTTGTTCTTACTTGAGGATGAAACTCAAAAACAATTAATTATTAGCAAACTTATATTTTGAAACTAAATTATATGTAATGAATTAATTCTAAAGATATTCCAACTTGCGTTGCTATGGCAATTGAATATATTATAACCAATTATATTGTTTGTTAAGCCTTTAAAGAAATTTTTAAAATTTGTTTAAGTTCAACTCAGGAGTCATGATGCTAATTTGTTACTTCTTTTTTTGTATAACCAAGACTTTATAAAAATTTTCACGTTTCATCTTTTACATTCACACAATGGATATATAAATCTTTTCTCCCACTTTGGCAATTATTAAAATGCTTAATACATCATTTGGTCCTTAGTTTGAGGCGTTGTGTTCAAAGTTGTCCTACCTTTTCAAAAAGTTTACTATTGTTCCAATTTCGTTAAAAATGGTTCAAGTTTATCCTTTTGGCTTACGACGTTAAAAACATAACGGTGCAATTGCTTCTGTGGCCAAAACATAACGTTGTAATTGCCTCTGTGGCCAAATGTGAATGACTTGTGCACTTATTGATTGTGTGACAATGTGAAGTGAATTGACTTGATATCGTATGTTGAAATGTTAAAAGTTGAAGTTATTGGGTAAAAGAAAAAGGTTAGTATTTGTGCAAAATCATGTGTAAAATCAGAAGCCCTGATTGCAATTTCCAAAATCAGAATCCCAATTCGCAGTTCACAAAATCATGTGCAAAATCAGAAACCCTAATTTCCAATTTGCAATTCATAAAAAATCAGAAACCTATCTCTCTCCCAATATTTCGGCAACCATCACCCCATCGTTGTCTTCTTGTTCACCTCAAATACCCATAACCTGAAAAAACTCATTCAAAGAGGAGGAAGAATATTGAACAATAATTGAGAAAAGGGTTGTTGGTAAAGTTGGTGGATTTCTTGGCCAAAGGCGTGTCTTGGAAAAGATGCAGCAACGCCGACGATCACATATGGCTCTAACGCTAACAACGAGGCGAGGAAAGTGCAGCTGTGGGTGAAGGTTGTGTTGTCGTGGCCTCATGCAAAGAAGAAGAACCATGATAAGAACCCTTAAGGTAGTGAGTAGGTTTCCTTCTCTCTTTTGTTGTGGTTGAATTGGAAAACGAATGAACAAGAACCATGATAAGAACCCTTAAGGTGGTCAACTCTATCAAAGTTATGAAAAATGAATCAAGGGAGAAATTTATGGATAGAGTCTGATTAGGATTTGCATATCCATTCAACCCCATCGTGAATGGATTATAACCTAATTGTAATTTCATTTAACCCTCATTTAAACCTTTTTCACGTCATTCAATTTTATTTTTAAAATTTGCACCTTAAAATATATCAAATGTATCATGTATTGCAAAAACTATACACATCATTCACATTTGGCAACGGAGGCAATTGTATCATTAGGTTTTTAACACCGTAAGTCAAAAGGATCAACTTGAACCGTTTTTAACTAAATATGAGACAATAGTGAACTTTTGAAAAAGGTAGGACAACTTTAAACACAACATCCCAAACTAAGGACCAAATGATGTATTAAACCTTATTAAAAAGTTAAAAAACAATAAAACAATTTAATTCATGAGAAGAATATGTTAGTTCTAAAAAAGAGGTTGAAAAAAATTTCAATAATGTTTTGAAAGATTTTTACAAGATATTATAAATAGACATTCTAGAGGAACAATCTATTGTTTAGTTTTCCTTTAAGAATCAGTAAACAATTCCATTAAAATTAATTTGATTACAAGTACATTTTATGTTACTTTTAGCTTATAACAAATACACAAAGTCACTCTTATTTATCTATTTTTTTCTCCTACTTAAATAAATAACAAGATATATTATTTAATATTTAGTTACTTCTCACTGTCAATTAGTATTATCATTGTCAACACCCAATTTTGTCCGGGTATGATAAAAGTGTGTGTGAAAATTTTGCATCTTTTTATCTTTGTTTCCATTTCCAATTCATCTTTATTTTTAGTTCATTTTCGTAAAAAATAAATAATCAAATAAAAATTGTAATAAATTAATCTTGTTTTCTAATTTCATTTTACTTTATTTTTTATTTATTCCATTTGACTTTATTCTTATTTTCATTTTATTTTTATTTGTATTTTTTTTATTTACGTATTTTTAATAAACCAAAACAAATAAAATATCCAAAATACAAAAAATATATAAAATACAAAAATACAAAAAAAATATATATATAAAAAATAAAAAAAGGGGATGCCGCGGTGGTTTCCTAATCTTTGCAGAGAAGATGCTTTCCCGCAGCCAACATGCACACCTGCAGCTTTCCAGCCACCATGCACACCTGCAGCTTTCATGTCACACAAGCTTGACTCCATGGCAGCCACTACTGGTTGCCTCCCATGTGCCTTGCATGTTGCTAATGCTGCAGACTTTATTCCACTTGCCTCCCGTGCTGGCTTTATACGCATGCTCCATATGGCAGCCAGCACAGATGCAACCACAGGCTTATGATTGGAATGGAGGAGGATTGCATTAAGAAGGGGAGGACGCACTCACGGCTACGGGGAACACCCATGGCTATCAACCTGAAATTCCTCAGCCCCTCACCCATAACCATCCCAACTACACTTCCATTTCACCCGTGATCACTTCCAACAGCCTATCATCTTCATCTTACTCCTCCATCATCTTCAACACCATTAACCATCCTCCAATCAGAAGTCACTCACAGTATGGGTTTCAAGGGAATCATTTTTCTGACACTTAACTGTTGGGGTTGTCTTCCACGAGCGCCCATGTGGAAGGGCTGCCCATCTTTGCAACTCTGTAAAGTTGCCTTTTACACCATTTTTGTAAAGGGGGGATTCTGATGGCTAGAGAGACAGGGCGCGTGAACCCACTATCTTCGGACCTTAGCTTTCTTCATTCACTGGGGAACACCCGTGAGGGGGGATCCACATACAGGGGCCAACGGATCATCTTTAGCCCCTTGGGGGGTTTGATCAAAAGATCTCGGTCTCTTCATGGTAGTCATGCCTTCTCTGCTGAACACCTATTATAAATAACCTCCCATTTCCAACACTTCATACAGACCGGACCTCACCATCATTTGGATTCTTATTCTCTCACCCAGTCATCATCTCCATCCATATTCACCCACTGTCACAGCCACCCTCGAACACCTCGCAATTACACGATCATCACTCACTACACCTATCATCCTCCCTAGCCCAAGCTTCGATAGCTCTCACTCAACCCCCTCACTTTCATCTCCACCCCACACACTACTCACTGGAAACCTATCCCCTCATCAAACCAAACTCAACCACCAACATCCTTACTTCACGGCCCAGCAGCACTGCAACGTTAGTGAGTGTGTGTGCTTAAAGAGAATGGAGGTGCAGCAGTACGTACACCAACATAAGAAGAAGCGGAGGTCCAGAGAGGAAAGAGTGATGAGAATGGAGGCAGCAGCTTGGAGAGGAAATGGTAGCAGGGGCCCATGGGAATCAACTTTGCACCCAAGAAGCAAGTCTTGAAATATTTTTAAGCACAATAATTGTTGCACCAACCGCCTCATTATTTTGATGAAAAGCATTGTTTTTGTCTCTTTTAAAATTGCACTCATTTTACTGAAATGAAGAGAAAGTGGAGGGCCCGTGTTTGGTTTAATATTTGCGCCATAGAGGAAGCACAAGAAGCAGGGATATGGCTTTAAAAGAAGTTGGACACCAAGCAACCAGGTTTTTTTTAAAAGGGGAGGACGTTCCAGAGTAGAGAGGGAGTTTCTTTTTCCTTTCAATCTTTTCATTCCTCCAAAACCAAATTCATAGATCTGGATTCTTGCTCATATGAAACCCAATTACTTTCAATCTCTTTCCTATTCTGTATTCTCCATATTCCTTACACCCCTTCAGCAAACCAGTATCAACATATTTCACCCGCAAAATTGATTTCCTTCATCATGACCAAACACTAAAATTCTTTCCCCACTCATCTCTTCAAAATTGAGAAGCAGCTAGTCCAGAGGTCCAAAAATTATGTGTGAGTATTTAAATGAAAGCCCTTTGAGTCTAGAATCCAACCCAAAAATTTTCATTGCATTTAGAGCTCTGTGGGAAAAGATATGAGCCAAACAGTAAACCAAGGTCAGTGCCAGAAACGAAACAGTCAAGCCTGATTTCGAAATCATACTGCATCTAGTCCAGAGGTCCAAAAATTATGTGTGAGTATTCAAATGAAAGCCCTTTGAGTCTAGAATCCAACCTAAAAAGTTTCATTGCATTTAGAGCTCTGTGGAAAAAGATATGAGCCAAACAGTAAACAAGGTCAGTGCCAGAAACGAAACATCCAAACCTGATTTCGAAGTTATACTGAAGCTAGTCCAGAGGTCTAAAATATAAGTGTGAGATATCAAATGAAAGCACCTTCGATCTAGTTTCTATGAAAAAAAGTTTCATTACGTTTGGAGTTTTGCAGAAAAATTTATCAGTGAAACATTCAGCAAAGGTCAGTGTAAAAGGAAAGCTGAAGCCATGAGGATGGAAGTGTTCAAGCCAATTCTTTGCGCAACCTCGTTTTTCACCCGCACACCCCTTTCATTTGGGAATAAGCCTTTATGCAAATAAAAATAAAGAAAAGAGAACCGGGCCTGACCAGCGAATACTCTGATGCATCTCTATTTTTCATCCTTACACCCGTAGCAGATCCAAAGTCTGGAGAAGAGGATTTTGGCCCGAACAAAAGAGCTTCATTTTTTCTACACCCCTGGTTTTTATCTCTGCACCTCTATTCTTGTTGGTTTGTTTCTCTTGTTTTATTTTTAGGCTTTTGTTTCTATTTGCATTATTTGTTTGGGTTATTGGTTTTTACTGCATACCCCTTGTATGACAATCCCACACCCCTTTGTTTTATTTATTAGACTTATTTGTTTTGTTTTCACATAATAATCACAAAATAAAATAAAAATAAAATTCAAAAAATATGTTTTAAAGGTTTAGGCACATGTGTGGTCGCACGCATCGTCCTTGTGCTAAAAACCTTTTAAAAGTTTAGGCACATGTGTGATCGCACGCATCGTCCTTGTGCTAAAAACCTTTTCTCTTTCTAAATTAAAAATACCGAAAATATGTTTTAAAGGTTTAGGCACATGTGTGATCGCACGCATCGTCCTTGTGCTAAAAACCTTTTCTCTTTCTTAATAAAATTACAAAAATATGTTTTGAAGGTTTAGGCACATGTGTGATCGCACGCATCGTCCTTGTGCTGAAAACCTTTTCTCTTTCTAAATTAAAATTACAAAAAATATGTTTTAAAGGTTTAGGCACATGTGTGATCGCACGCATCGTCCTTGTGCTAAAAAACCTTTTCTCTTTGTTAAATAAAATTATAAAAATATATGTTTTGAAGGTTTAGGCACATGTGTGATCGCACGCATCGTCCTTGTGCTAAAAACCTTTCCTCTTTCTTAAATAAAATTACAAAAAAATATGAAATCTACAAAAACTAAAAGTATCTACAATTTCAAACAACAAACTATATTCCTGGCTAGAACTACGTGATCCTTGATTCTCCATCAAAAATGGAGATACGTAGGAGCAAGGCCAGTCCTTGTCAGGTTCACTTCCCAAAAATCCAAAATCATTTCCAAACAAAATTCTCAAACAATTCTTTAAACAAACTTTTCAAACAATTTCAAAAAGAACTACGTAACCCTGATTTCTCATTTTGAATGAGAATACGTAGGAGCAAGGTCAATCCTTGTCGGGGCCCAAAAAACTAAAAAAATATGTTTTGTTTATTTAGAATTTTATTTTAGGGGATAGTCAAACATTTTGAAAACCACATCATATTCGTGCATTTAGTTAAAGGTACTGCCTTAGGGCAGGCGTTGTGGGGTGCTAACACCTTCCCCACACGTAACCGACTCCCGAACCCAATCTTTGGTTTTCGTGGACCGTGCTTTATCGTTTTATGGTTTTTCCGTAGTTTTCCATAATAAACTATGGTGGCGACTCCAAATCTCTTTTCGAAACCCGTTTCCTTTTTTGGATCGTCATCTCATCGCGATTCCGGTTGTGACAGATGGCGACTCCACTGGGGAGATAAAGAGAGTCAGGCCATTTAATTATATGCGCGAATTTGACATGATTTTTCTTTGTGTTTTTTTTTTCCCTGTTTTTTTCTTTATCTGTGCTTGATAGTTGGAATAACTGCATGTGAATTGTTGAATATGGAACCCTAGGGTAGAAAACATGTTCATATCTGCCTGGGAATTTTTCTGGTTGTTTTGCAGGTGAGGGTTTGGGTATGCATTGCATTCTCCCTTCACACACACACTTTGTGCATATCATGAGTGGGGCCCTATACCCGGGTCTGAGCGTAACTTAGAATTAGAGGAGTTGTGTAGCGGTGTCATTATGGGATGTACTTCCTGTCTGGTTATCGTGAGAACTCCAGCTAGAGTCTGTTCTCTTCACTTGTGTCTCCTCATCTAGTTGATTACTCGACTGTTGTGGAGATGCTATGAAGGGGGCCATAGCTCTAGTGACCATTGACCTCTAGGTTCAGGAGACCATCCTTGTGAAATTGCATATACTTGACCTTGGATCCAAGCGTTGAACCTTGTCTAGGGCACAAAGGGAGATGTGTGCAACCTTATAATCCTCATTGTTTCTTAATAAAATCCAACACCTTGTACATATCTTTGTACCGTTTTTTATACACCTTTTTGTTTTCTTTCCTTTCTTTTTCTCATGCATTTTTATGGTCTTGTCACTGGTTCTAGTCGTGAAATTATAAGTTTGTGACTAAGCCTTTGAGATAAAATGGAAATTAACATGAGATATGAAGTCAAGGGGGGTTCAAGTTCAGACAGTTTAAAGGAAAGGTTAGCCATTGAAGTAAAGGAGGGTAATATGGATGGCTCGAGAGAACAGCTGAAGAAAATGAAGAAAACCAAAAAGGATGCATTCAGGAAGGAGTAGGGGAATTTGTTGAGCATGTTAGAGGTTGAAGTTCAAACATCGGCCATTGTTGTTTTAGCCCAATGATCCACCACTAAGATGTTTCACTTTTCGGGATTTCCAATTGGTGCCTATGATGGGAGAACTTGAACAAATCTTAGAATTACTTCTTAAGGGCAAAGCTCCATACAAATACCTTGGACAATATACCTCTATCTTGCAACTAGCAAGAATCATAAAAGTACAACCTTGAAGTTGGAGAGTGAATTCATATTTACAACAAGGGGCCTTACTCAAGGATGCCTAGAGTGGTTCTTGCATTGATTGACCAAGGAGGAAAAGTGGGAAACATTCATGAATGTACTAGCTTTTATCGACTATGGTGTCTTTCCCTTTCCTAATACCATGGAGTTGATCGACTGTGCTGCCACGAATGCATTTGCGGGATACAAAGTTCGCTCTGTGACGCCGATTCTATCGTCCTAGCCAAATCTTATGGAACCCTTTAGTCAATGTCGTGAGCCAAGGAGATGGAAGATGTTACATTGTCTACCAATGTTGTATCTGTGATTCATCTCTCGCATGAGTAAGGGAGCCTTGAATGCTACAGGTCTTGTGGAGGAGTTACTACAATGTAAACCAGAAATTGAAGGGGCAAATGAATGAGTGCAACTTTATGCAAGCTTAGAGGAGGAAATTTTTAAATCGCGTGTTTTCTTGGCAGCAAAGATCGTGTATCACACACCGTTGCGAGAATTACCCTAATGTCCCCCTCATGGGTATCCAATGTTGTGTATTGCTTACATCCGTGTGCAATGTGTCCAAAAAAAAAAAGAACTTTTGGGTATCCTGTGAGAGGATCGCCAACGCCGCATCTCTTGCCACATCGTAGATCTTCAAAGGAAGGAACCATTATTGGAATGCTCCATCAAGTTAGAGACGCTTGGAGTAATGATGTTTCGTTAAATGGGAGATCCAAGATCATGGAGTTTTGGTGAAAGATTCCCTTAGCCAATGGATCACAGAGAGGGTTAAGACAATCAAGTTGTCATTCAATGTAATTTCTCCAGACCCAAATTGTGAAAAGTAATTTCACACTGCTGAGCAGCGTGTGAAAGCAGCAGTGGGAAAACTAGAGAAGAAATGTCACCGAGCTAAGAAAAAAGGCATCAAGAATTTGTAATTCACATGAAGAAGCATATTGTTGAACAAGGGGGGATTGAAAGAGAAGTCTCTCATAACTAGCTTCCCTCGTCAGTGAAGCTGTCAATACCCAATTTCGTCCGGGTAAATAAAATTCATCACAAAAATAAATAAAAAAAAACATTAAAAAAAACACTATTTATTTAACTTTTTGCACCCCCAAATTTTCTTTTAAACACTTAATCCAATGGCCCAAAATAATCTCTTACTTTTTTACTTCCTCACCACCCATTTTCTCTTATCACACCCCACTCTCCACATCACCCTCCACATCATCTACCTTTTTCATTTACTTTTTCCACATCATTTCCATTTTAATTTTATATATCAACTTTTCTAATTATTCCACTTACATTTTTAATTATATCTTCTCCATCATTATTATCCATTTTTCTCCACCTTATTTTTCCACCCACTTTTTATATTATTTCTTTCACTTATTTTCCACATTAACTTTTACTATTCACTATATTTTATTTCACCTAATTTCTCCATCAACTTTTTATATTATTTCTTTCACTTAATTTCCACACTTAATTTCTCCACCAACTTTTTATATTATTTCTTTCACTTATTTTCCACATTAACTTTTACTATTCACTATATTTTATTTTACCTAATTTCTCCACCAACTTTTAATATTATTTCTTTCACTTAATTTCCACACCTAATTTCTCCACCAACTTTTTAATATTATTTCTTTCACTTATTTTCCACATTAACTTTTTCTATTCATCTTTTTTATTATATTTTATTTCATCTAAATTTTCCACCAACTTTTTATATTATTTCTTTCACTTATTTTCCACATTAACTTTACTATTTACTATATTTTATTTCACCTACTTTCTCCACCAACTTTTTATATTATTTTTATTCATCAATTTTCTTCATCCTTAACTCTATAAATACCTACATTCTCTTCACTTCACACACACAATTACATAATATCCATATCTTCTCTCTCAAAATCTCTTCATTCCATCCCAAAACTCTACTTAATTTTTCTCTCATATTTTAGTATTTCCCAATCCCTCTATACATAGTAAATCCCATACCACACTTCTACTATAAATTCATCTTCTTCACCATCAATCTACCTCTTCTCACAACTTATCACAAGCAAAGTCTTGCTTCATCTTTCAAATCTTCAACAAGGTACACATTTCCTTTTCATTCTATTTATGTTCATTTTGATAATTTTTTTTAGTTAATAAATTTATCCTATTTTCTACCACAATTGTATCCTATGCTTTTTGATATTTTTATTCACCTCTCTTCTTAATAAAAAATAAAAAAAAAATATAAAACTTTAAAAAACATGTAATGATATAAATATCAGTGTGAGTACTCGTGTGATCGTACGCATCAGTCTAGTACTCATTACCCAAAATATAAAATAAACAAAAAAGCCGTGTGAGTGCTCGTGCAATCGTACGCATCAGCCTAGTGCTCATTACGCAAAACAACAAAAACAAGGAAAAAGCCGTGTGAGTGCTCGTGCGATCGTACGCATCAGCCTAGTGCTCATTACGCAAAAAAAATCTAAATATTACATCAAAAAAATACCAAAAAATATAAAAACCTTCAAAAACTAAAAACATTCACATTTTCAAACAATAGACAGTCTTGTCAGCCAGAACTACGTGATCCTTGATTCTCCATCAAAAGTGGAGATACGTAGGAGCAAGACCAGTCCTTGTCAGGTTCACTTTCCCAAAAATCCAAATCTATCCATAACAAATCTTTCAAACAATTTCTAAACAAATTTTCAAGCATTTTCTAAAAGAACTACGGAACCCTGATTTCTCATTCTTAATGAGAATACGTAGGAGCAAGGTCAATCCTTGTCGGGCCCAAAAAACTAAAAAATACATGTTGTTTCTTTAGAATCTTATTTTAGGGGATAGTTAAACATTTTGAAAACCACATCATATTCGCATATTTAGTTAAAGGTACTGCTTTAGGGCAAGCGTTGTAGGGTGCTAATACCTTCCCTACACGTAACCGACTCCCGAACCAAGAATCTCAGTTTCGCAGACCATGCTTTATCATTTTATGGTTTTTCTGTAGTTTTCCATAATAAACTATGGTGGCGACTCCAAATCTCTTTTTCAAACTTTTTTGTTTTCTTTTTCGGATCGTCGTCCCGTCGCGATTCCGGTTGCGACAGAAGCCATTGAAGGTGTTCTAAAGTTATTAACTGATGTTGAGTCTGCAATGCCGATCTTTAACCCGCCTAAGGGGATTGAAACTTTCTTCAATCATTTCAAGAAACTGATCGGAGAAATGAAGAATCTGATGGATGAGGCCCGAGTCAGTTGACCAAGACTGCCTATGACTCACTTTTTCGGAACTTCTGAATAATGAGCCACCCTATTGACTCTGTTTCATGTTAATTTCCAAACTATACCGGGGCAATATTTTCATAACTTTATAATTTCCGACTAGAGTATTTGAACTACATTGTCTCTTCTTTTTCTTTTCATTTTCATTTTCTTTTTCTTAATTTGTTTCATCTAATAAAAAAAACTTAAAACTTAAAAAAAAATGGCTAAACATCCAAGATACCCTAAAGGACTCGAACCGTTTATCAAATCTTGGAGAACCAAGGAGAAGTTCAAGAAGAGATGAAAGTCGGTGTCCAACAATTGAATGAGCAAATGAGTTGAATTCTAGAGCTTCTGAATGCCTTGCAAAGCCTTGTAGATTCGTGCGCATCACGAGCGGAACAAAGAGTTCCAGGAGCACAAACTTTCCCCCCTTATGGTCTTCATGAATTACACTACACCCTTGGGAATGGACTCGGGACAATTTTGCATTATAAAGGCCAAAACTAATACAGTGAAGGAGGAAACAAGCTTAGGGCAACCACTTTCATGGTCCTTACATAAATGATTCAGCCCAGTGTAGTGAGGAAGACAATGACAAAGCAACCCGAGTTGAGATCTTCTCCTCATATCGTTACGCCAATGGATGTTGAGGTTGACAGATGTAAATTGGAAATGCTGGAAAAGGGCGAGAGTCATAGAAGTTGGAGAAAGCCTTAAGTTTGAAAATGTTGTAGGGCTATGCTTAGTCCCAGATGTGGTGATACCTCCCAAAGTATAGATGAAAATGAGAAACCACTTGTCTTAAGACCCATCTCATGACATATGGGAAGAAAATGGTTGTTCATGCATGTGATGAAAGTTGCTAATTCATTTTTCCCAAGATAGTTTGGTTGGCATGACACCAAACTGGGGCACTCATCTTGAATCTTCGTGCATCCGGTCTAAGGAGGATCCGGTGGATGCTTTCTCGAGGTAGTACAAGTACAACCTGGATGTAGTACCTGGCTGACTACAACTGTCGAGCATGGTGAAGAAGGATTCAGAATTGTTCAAAGAATATACTTAAAAGAGGAAAGAGATTGCTGCTCAAGCTTGAGGATGCTTGGAGAAAGAATTGACATTAATGTGAGGAAAAATCCACTCAAGGTCCTACCATGGCAGTGAATGTGAACAAGTCTGGTCTAAGCTTGGGATGAGGAGAGAAGAAAGAGCTCAATCACATCCCACCGTTGGCCTACCCTTTGAAACCAGCCCGAGGAAAAATTGGAGACTCGACCCAAACTCAACTTCCTACCAAGTCGCCCGACAAAAATGTTGATCAAGACGAAAGGCATATGAGTTTCACTCCTAACCTTCTAACTTATGCAACATTTCTTCCAAGTCTCCTGCATGACAAAGCTTGGTCTCTACTTGTTACATGAAGCCTTTAAAGCCTCAATACCTGAAGACTCGTGATGCAAAAGGTGATTACCATGGAGTGGCTATCTGTCATTCCACCAAAAGTGCTGGTTGTTCAAGCGTAAAGGCAAACTTTGATTCATTCAAGATGATTAAAGTGTGAAGAAAGTTAACCCAGACACTGAGGCAAGGCTTGAGAATGCCTCTACAAATGCCATGAAGAAACGAAGTGGGCTTTAAGACCACACAAGAAATCATAAGTCATTGTACAAGTGAATTTGATGTTGTGGAGTGTCTTGCTACTGGGAAGTATGCTCATCGGTATCACGTCTTCATCCATGACTTTGGATGCGAGCATTCACTACAGGGTTTCTCCAAGTAGTGCTGGAAACCGAGTCCTGAAAGGGTATCGTGGAAAAAAGGAAAACAAAATTGAAAAAAAATGAAATGAAGTCAATCTTGAGTCACTTATCTTTCTTGCAAATCGTCAAACTTTTGTTTTTCGAAAATAGAAAAGAGCAAAAGAAAAAATGATGAATAATCAAAAGGAAAATTGGGATGCCAAGTTTTTCTAAGGTCAAGTGTCTAATCAAAAAATAACAATTTGACGCTTTCTCCCGAGACGTTTGTGCGCATTTTGCTTGAAAACCTTCACCCTTCACTGTTCCAAAATAAAGGATGTTCCCCAACAAACATTGTCACTGCCCTTAGTAATGATGTAAGCCTTTACACTGGGGCAGATTGGCCTGGCCAAAATTTTCCTTGCTTGCGCTAGTTGGGTGATCCCTGAATCCATTGAGACAAACAGAGGAACTTTCAAAAAGAGAATAAGTCCACTAGATTGAAAACCCGAAAGGGCAGTCTAGAAAGGAAAAGAAAGGGAAAAATCACTCATGTTGAGGTCATCTAGTCGTAAAATTAATCTTCTGAAAAGAAAGCAATCAGAATTTGAAATGATGTGTGGCCATCTTTTCTTTACCAAAAAACAAAATATATCCATTGTCACCCTGTTTTGAGCCAAAAATAAATCCTTTTTCAAAATTATTCCCAAGCAAGGGTTGTCATCAGTATGAGTCAACTTAGGAAGCAGTTGAAGAGCACTCAATGATCAAACGGAGGAATCCTTCAAAATGGTAAACAAAAACAAAAAAAAAAGAGAACAAAAAAATCACAAAGTGATGATGAAAAAATAAAAAATGGAGTTCAAGAAAAGCAAAGTGCTCAAAAGGTCAAATAGTTGACACAATGCCAGATGACAACCCTTGCTTCAAAAAAATGTATCCGACAAACATTCATTTGGGCCTTTATACCCCTTCCTTTCAATACCTTTTAGCCCTAGCCACATTACAAGCCTAATAAAGTCCACGCAGATTGAATAATGTTTGCTCAAATTTTCATAAAGCTTAATTTTGCGATAAGACAAAATGACTTGCAATGTGTCAAAAAAAAAAACAAAACAAAAAACAAACAAAAAAAAAACAAAACAAAAAACAAACAAAAAAAAAACAAAAACAAAAACTTTGAAAAAAAAAAGAGAGAAAAAGTAATGTCTCAGGAAGAAGGGATCTCTTTGCTAACTAAGCAAAAGCATGCAAAAGAAAATCAGACCAATTGGGGTCATCCTTTTAGCTTATCCTTTTCATGCCCACTACCTCTTCCAGGTAAGAACCCATACCCGAAAAACTGGGGCAGATTTGTGAATCTCACACGAATTCTTCGCCTTGCAACTCATTGACACATAATCCCAGACTGGAACAGCTTTGCGGGTCTCACCTGAACTATCATGAATCCAAACCCAATGCTCATTTTCCCAAACACCAAACTGGGGCAGCTTTTGGGTGTCTCGTTTCCTTTAAGCAATATAGAAGGAATGACGTGCCCGCATGACTCTCCCAGTCTTCTCCAAACCTTTTTAAACATCTCACATTTTCCACTTGTCTACGAATTCAAGCATGTGTGCATTGATGTCGAGAAAGAGAAAGTCAAACATATAATCATATTGGACATTAGACCTCGAGATGTATGACATTCCTCTCTTTCACAAAATATTGAAAATAAGAATAAGTATGATGATTGCAAAAAAGATGACTGACTCAGTGTAAAAAAAAACCTTTCAGATCGAAACCCTCTTCATTGATATGAATGGTTGTCGAATCCTTCTTCAAAAATACAAAAGAATAACATTATGGTTTTCTCTTTCAAGTCATGTTGTTTCATGGTGATCATGTTTTTTCTCTCATTTTGTGGTTTTGACACTCACAACTTTACACATTGTTCATCGCTCTTAAGTTAAGTTTCAACGTTCTACCATGGTCTTTACACTTTGTTTCTCATATTCGCATATTAAGACCTTCTCTTTGGAAATGGTCACTAATGCCTTTTCAAAAATCAATTTTTTGTCAAAAATTACAAAATAAAAAAAAAACCATTTCGCAAAACTACAAGTTTCACGAATTTCCAAATTTGAAAGCCCAGTTTCTACACTGGCCCAGCAAGCCCAGTTCCACACTGGCCCACCAAGCTCAATTTCCACCAGCCCACCAAGCCCAGTTTCGCCTGACACTCTAAACTCAAGTTTTTTTCTTTTGACCCTCTGCTCGGCAATGGTCAAATTCAGCTCGTTATTCTTTGTTGACGACCCTCTGCTTGGCAATGGTTGAATTTAAGTTTTCTTCTGCGATATTGACCTTCTGCAAGGCAATGGTCAAGTCCAGATTGTCAAACGGCCCTCTGCATGGCAATGGTCGAATTTAAGTTTTCTTCTGTGATATTGACCCTCTGCAAGGCAATGGTCAAATCCAGATTTTAGTTTTTCCAATGGCCCTCTGCTTCGCAATGGTTGAACCCAATGATCATTCACTTCATTCCACAGGGTTTGTACACCCTCCACGAGGTTAGTACACCTCATATCGTTCATCTACAGGGTTTGTACACCCTCCACGAGGTTAGTACACCTCATATCATTCATTCCACAGGGTTCGTACACCTTCCACGAGGTTAGTACACCTCATATCATTCATCTACAGGGTTTGTACACCCTCCACGAGGTTAGTACACCTCACATCATTCATCCATAGGGTTTGTACACCCTCCACGAGGTTAGTACACCTCACATCATTCATCCATAGGGTTTGCACACCCTCCAAGAGGTTAGTACACCTCATATCATTCATCCATAGGGTTTGTACACCCTCCACGAGGTTAGTACACCTCACATCATTCATCCATAGGGTTTGTACACCCTCCACAAGGTTAGTACACCTCACATCATTCATCCATAGGGTTTGTACACCCTCCACGAGGTTAGTACACCTCACATCATTCATCCATAGGGTTTGTACACCCTCCACGAGGTTAGTACACCTCACATCATTCATCCATAGGATTTGTACACCCTCCACGAGGTTTCTACACCTCATCAACTTCATCCATAGGGTTGGTACACCCTTCACGAGGTTATTACACCTCATTCACTTCCATGGGGTTGGTACATCCTCCACGAGGTTATTACACCTCATTCATCCACACGGTTTGTACACCCTCCACGAGGTTAGTACACCTCATATCATTCATCAACTTCATTCACAGGGTTTGTACACCCTCCACGAGGTTAGTACATCTCATATCATTCATCAACTTCATCCACAGGGTTTGTACACCCTTCACGAGGTTAGTACACCTCACATCATTCATCCATAGGGTTTGTACACCCTCCACAAGGTTAGTACACCTCACATCATTCATCCATAGGGTTTGCACACCCTCCACGAGGTTAGTACACCTCACATCATTCATCCATAGGATTTGTACACCCTTCACGAGGTTTCTACACCTCATCAATTTCATCCATAGGGTTGGTACACCCTTCACGAGGTTATTACACCTCATTCACTTCCATGGGGTTGGTACATCCTCCACGAGGTTATTACACCTCATTCATCCACAGGGTTTGTACACCCTCCACGAGGTTAGTACACCTCATATCATTCATCAACTTCATCCACAGGGTTTGTACACCCTCCACGAGGTTAGTACATCTCATATCATTCATCAACTTCATCCACAGGGTTTGTACACCCTCCACGAGGTTAGTACACCTCACATCATTCATCCATAGGGTTTGTACACCCTCCACAAGGTTAGTACACCTCACATCATTCATCCATAGGGTTTGCACACCCTCCACGAGGTTAGTACACCTCACATCATTCATCCATAGGATTGGTATACCCTCCACGAGGTTTCTACACCTCATCAACTTCATCCATAGGGTTGGTACACCCTTCACGAGGTTATTACACCTCATTCACTTCCATGGGGTTGGTACATCCTCCACGAGGTTATTACACCTCATTCATCCACAGGGTTTGTACACCCTCCACGAGGTTAGTACACCTCATATCATTCATCAACTTCATCCACAAGGTTTGTACACCCTCCACGAGGTTAGTACATCTCATATCATTCATCAACTTCATCCACAGGGTTTGTACACCCTTCACGAGGTTAGTACACCTGATATCATTCGTCCATAGGGTATGTACACCCTCCACGAAGTTAGTACACCTCATATCATTCATCCGCAGGGTTCGTACACCCCCCACGAGGTTAGTACACCTCATATCATTCATCCGCAGGGTTTGTACACCCTCCACGAGGTTAGTACACCTCATATCTTTCATCCACAGGGTTCGAACACCATCCACGAGGTTAGTACACCTCATATCATTCATCCACAGGGTTTGTACACCCTCCACGAAGTTATTACACCTCA
Source organism: Vigna nakashimae (assembly GCA_034642375.1). Lineage (NCBI taxonomy): Eukaryota > Viridiplantae > Streptophyta > Magnoliopsida > Fabales > Fabaceae > Vigna > Vigna nakashimae. The sequence continues at coordinate 25,707,296 of CM067763.1, read as the reverse complement.
CTCACTTCCATAGGGTTGGTACACCCTCCACGAGGTTTCTACACCTCATCAACTTCATCCATAGGGTTGGTACACCCTCCACGAGGTTATTACACCTCATTCACTTCCATAGGGTTGGTACACCCTTTTCACGAGGTTGGTACACGTCATATCATTCATCCATATATCGTCAGATGAGATCTCCAGTTGCGATTAGTAGAGTCCTCTGCGTTGTTGGGTAGCAACCCCTTTGTTTGACTTGGCCGTTATATCAATGTTGATTGTGATTTATTATTTTTCAATATAATTTCTCATTTTTTCTTTTTTCACTGTGATTTCCATGCATGTGTGACTCTTATGTTTATGTGTGAGTATGAGTTTTCATTTTAAGTTTTTTTTAGTTGTTCATTTTGAAACGCGCACAAAATTAGTGTTTCTATCTTTACTTAATTTTTATCTACAATAAAACCAAAGTAAAGAGGGGCAGCTGTCAACACCCAATTTTGTCCGGGTATGATAAAAGTGTGTGTGAAAAATTTGCATCTTTTTATCTTTGTTTCCATTTCCAATTCATCTTTATTTTTAGTTCATTTTCGTAAAAAATAAATAATCAAATAAAAATTGTAATAAATTAATCTTGTAAACACAACATCCCAAACTAAGGACCAAATGATGTATTAAACCTTATTAAAAAGTTAAAAAACAATAAAACAATTTAATTCATGAGAAGAATATGTTAGTTCTAAAAAAGAGGTTGAAAAAAATTTCAATAATGTTTTGAAAGATTTTTACAAGATATTATAAATAGACATTCTAGAGGAACAGTCTATTGTTTAGTTTTCCTTTAAGAATCAGTAAACAATTCCATTAAAATTAATTTGATTACAAGTACATTTTATGTTACTTTTAGCTTATAACAAATACACAAAGTCACTCTTATTTATCTATTTTTTTCTCCTACTTAAATAAATAACAAGATATATTATTTAATATTTAGTTACTTCTCACTGTCAATTAGTATTATCATTGTCAACACCCAATTTTGTCCGGGTATGATAAAAGTGTGTGTGAAAATTTTGCATCTTTTTATCTTTGTTTCCATTTCCAATTCATCTTTATTTTTAGTTCATTTTCGTAAAAAATAAATAATCAAATAAAAATTGTAATAAATTAATCTTGTTTTCTAATTTCATTTTACTTTATTTTTTATTTATTCCATTTGACTTTATTCTTATTTTCATTTTATTTTTATTTGTATTTTTTTTATTTACGTATTTTTAATAAACCAAAACAAATAAAATATCCAAAATACAAAAAATATATAAAATACAAAAATACAAAAAATATATATATATAAAAAATAAAAAAAGGGGATGCCGCGGTGGTTTCCTAATCTTTGCAGAGAAGATGCTTTCCCGCAGCCAACATGCACACCTGCAGCTTTCCAGCCACCATGCACACCTGCAGCTTTCATGTCACACAAGCTTGACTCCATGGCAGCCACTACTGGTTGCCTCCCATGTGCCTTGCATGTTGCTAATGCTGCAGACTTTATTCCACTTGCCTCCCGTGCTGGCTTTATACGCATGCTCCATATGGCAGCCAGCACAGATGCAACCACAGGCTTATGATTGGAATGGAGGAGGATTGCATTAAGAAGGGGAGGACGCACTCACGGCTACGGGGAACACCCATGGCTATCAACCTGAAATTCCTCAGCCCCTCACCCATAACCATCCCAACTACACTTCCATTTCACCCGTGATCACTTCCAACAGCCTATCATCTTCATCTTACTCCTCCATCATCTTCAACACCATTAACCATCCTCCAATCAGAAGTCACTCACAGTATGGGTTTCAAGGGAATCATTTTTCTGACACTTAACTGTTGGGGTTGTCTTCCACGAGCGCCCATGTGGAAGGGCTGCCCATCTTTGCAACTCTGTAAAGTTGCCTTTTACACCATTTTTGTAAAGGGGGGATTCTGATGGCTAGAGAGACAGGGCGCGTGAACCCACTATCTTCGGACCTTAGCTTTCTTCATTCACTGGGGAACACCCGTGAGGGGGGATCCACATACAGGGGCCAACGGATCATCTTTAGCCCCTTGGGGGGTTTGATCAAAAGATCTCGGTCTCTTCATGGTAGTCATGCCTTCTCTGCTGAACACCTATTATAAATAACCTCCCATTTCCAACACTTCATACAGACCGGACCTCACCATCATTTGGATTCTTATTCTCTCACCCAGTCATCATCTCCATCCATATTCACCCACTGTCACAGCCACCCTCGAACACCTCGCAATTACACGATCATCACTCACTACACCTATCATCCTCCCTAGCCCAAGCTTCGATAGCTCTCACTCAACCCCCTCACTTTCATCTCCACCCCACACACTACTCACTAGAAACCTATCCCCTCATCAAACCAAACTCAACCACCAACATCCTTACTTCACGACCCAGCAACACTGCAACGTTAGTGAGTGTGTGTGCTTAAAGAGAATGGAGGTGCAGCAGTACGTACACCAACATAAGAAGAAGCGGAGGTCCAGAGAAGAAAGAGTGATGAGAATGGAGGCAGCAGCTTGGAGAGGAAATGGTAGCAGGGGCCCATGGGAATCAACTTTGCACCCAAGAAGCAAGTCTTGAAATATTTTTAAGCACAATAATTGTTGCACCAACCGCCTCATTATTTTGATGAAAAGCATTGTTTTTGTCTCTTTTAAAAGTGCACTCATTTTACTAAAATGAAGAGAAAGTGGAGGGCCCGTGTTTGGTTTAATATTTGCGCCGTAGAGGAAGCACAAGAAGCAGGGATATGGCTTTAAAAGAAGTTGGACACCAAGCAACCAGGTTTTTTTTAAAAGGGGAGGACGTTCCAGAGTAGAGAGGGAGTTTCTTTTTCCTTTCAATCTTTTCATTCCTCCAAAACCAAATTCATAGATCTGGATTCTTGCTCATATGAAACCCAATTACTTTCAATCTCTTTCCTATTCTGTATTCTCCATATTCCTTACACCCCTTCAGCAAACCAGTATCAACATATTTCACCCGCAAAATTGATTTCCTTCATCATGACCAAACACTAAAATTCTTTCCCCACTCATCTCTTCAAAATTGAGAAGCAGCTAGTCCAGAGGTCCAAAAATTATGTGTGAGTATTTAAATGAAAGCCCTTTGAGTCTAGAATCCAACCCAAAAATTTTCATTGCATTTAGAGCTCTGTGGGAAACGATATGAGCCAAACAGTAAACCAAGGTCAGTGCCAGAAACGAAACAGTCAAGCCTGATTTCGAAATCATACTGCATCTAGTCCAGAGGTCCAAAAATTATGTGTGAGTATTCAAATGAAAGCCCTTTGAGTCTAGAATCCAACCTAAAAAGTTTCATTGCATTTAGAGCTCTGTGGAAAAAGATATGAGCCAAACAGTAAACAAGGTCAGTGCCAGAAACGAAACATCCAAACCTGATTTCGAAGTTATACTGAAGCTAGTCCAGAGGTCTAAAATATAAGTGTGAGATATCAAATGAAAGCACCTTCGATCTAGTTTCTATGAAAAAAAGTTTCATTACGTTTGGAGTTTTGCAGAAAAATTTATCAGTGAAACATTCAGCAAAGGTCAGTGTAAAAGGAAAGCTGAAGCCATGAGGATGGAAGTGTTCAAGCCAATTCTTTGCGCAACCTCGTTTTTCACCCGCACACCCCTTTCATTTGGGTTTAAGCCTTTATGCAAATAAAAATAAAGAAAAGAGAATCGGGCCTGACCAGCGAATACTCTGATGCACCTCTATTTTTCATCCTTACACCCGTAGCAGATCCAAAGTCTGGAGAAGAGGATTTTGGCCCGAACAAAAGAGCTTCATTTTTTCTACACCCCTGGTTTTTATCTCTGCACCTCTATTCTTGTTGGTTTGTTTCTCTTGTTTTATTTTTAGGCTTTTGTTTCTATTTGCATTATTTGTTTGGGTTATTGGTTTTTACTGCATACCCCTTGTATGACAATCCCACACCCCTTTGTTTTATTTATTAGACTTATTTGTTTTGTTTTCACATAATAATCACAAAATAAAATAAAAATAAAATTCAAAAAATATGTTTTAAAGGTCTAGGCACATGTGTGATCGCACGCATCGTCCTTGTGCTAAAAACCTTTTAAAAGTTTAGGCACATGTGTGATCGCACGCATCGTCCTTGTGCTAAAAACCTTTTCTCTTTCTAAATTAAAAATACCGAAAATATGTTTTAAAGGTTTAGGCACATGTGTGATCGCACGCATCGTCCTTGTGCTAAAAACCTTTTCTCTTTCTTAATAAAATTACAAAAATATGTTTTGAAGGTTTAGGCACATGTGTGATCGCACGCATCATCCTTGTGCTGAAAACCTTTTCTCTTTCTAAACTAAAATTACAAAAAATATGTTTTAAAGGTTTAGGCACATGTGTGATCGCACGCATCGTCCTTGTGCTAAAAAGCCTTTTCTCTTTGTTAAATAAAATTATAAAAATATATGTTTTGAAGGTTTAGGCACATGTGTGATCGCACGCATCGTCCTTGTGCTAAAAACCTTTCCTCTTTCTTAAATAAAATTACAAAAAAATATGAAATCTACAAAAACTAAAAGTATCTACAATTTCAAACAACAAACTATATTCCTGGCTAGAACTACGTGATCCTTGATTCTCCATCAAAAATGGAGATACATAGGAGCAAGGCCAGTCCTTGTCAGGTTCACTTCCCAAAAATCCAAAATCATTTCCAAACAAAATTCTCAAACAATTCTTTAAACAAACTTTTCAAACAATTTCAAAAAGAACTACGTAACCCTGATTTCTCATTTTGAATGAGAATACGTAGGAGCAAGGTCAATCCTTGTCGGGCCCAAAAAACTAAAAAAATATGTTTTGTTTATTTAGAATTTTATTTTAGGAGATAGTCAAACATTTTGAAAACCACATCATATTCGTGCATTTAGTTAAAGGTACTGCCTTAGGGCAGGCGTTGTAGGGTGCTAACACCTTCCCCACGCGTAACCGACTCCCGAACCCAATCTTTGGTTTTCGTGGACCGTGCTTTATCGTTTTATGGTTTTTCCGTAGTTTTCCATAATAAACTATGGTGGCGACTCCAAATCTCTTTTCGAAACCCGTTTCCTTTTTTGGATCGTCGTCTCGTCGCGATTCCGGTTGCGACAATCATGCTTTAATTCATGACTACTAAAAAATAAAGTTATTGAAAGGTTACAAGAAAAACTCTCAAAAGAGAGGATATAAAATGAATATTTAAATTATTAGAATAAGTTGTTTTGATAGGATGTTTGGTTTAACAATATATTAAAAGACTTAAATTATTAATGAAAAAATATGATTAATTAAAATAGGTTCAAACAAACACAACTACATACAATGATATCAAATTAGAAAAAAACCAAAGGCACAGTTATTTGGCAAAGAACCATGAGGATCATTCCATCACTCCTCATCTTTCAATTTTGAACTACCTTTAATGCGTGTCCAGTGATATTTTCTCCTCATTTAGGTGCATGCCATTTATTCTCTCACAACTTTCCAATTATAAACTATAGCAAACTTATTTCCCAATATTTATTCAAATGGTGACAATGATTTATCTTCAACAAATGGTTTTGTCAAATCCACTTCAGGAAGGTCATTCTTTAACACAAACTCAATCTCTTTGCTTTATCAAAACCTTATGGTGTAAAACATTATTGTTGATCTTGTTTGAACTGAACTACACACTTTATTGGTTACATTAACCTTGTTATGTGTAAGAATCATGAAAAAAAAATATATAATATGGAATCACATAGAAGTCAAGCCTTCATGCTTTCGTAATGTTGTCAATCAATATGTTAAGCCAATTCGTTTGAATTTTCTTCTTTAAGGCATATATAAAGCAATGTATCTTATATGGTCATTTGAGCATGGTTTCTCTTAGGGAATAATGGCTTATGCTATTACAAAGGCTAAAAGTCTTTCATCCATCTTCATGCCTCCATTTTTGTATATTGTAATTCTCACAAGATCTCTCAAACAAGCCTAAATGGGCACATGTTTTATCAAATTTTCCACTCATGTTTTTATCTTCGTTCCCACAATCATAAAAACTAATACATTTTTCAAAAAAATTCTACCAAAATAAGCTTTGCACCTTTTACCTTAAAGTGCATAGCTCTTTTTATCATCTTAATATTTGCAAATAAAGTTCTTACCCAGTCAAGATAAAATTTGTCTTCTTGACAAAAGTTTTTAGGCTTTAATCCGTTAGTAGTTCTTGAAATGTAAAGTCTTTACTCTTAAACGAAACTAAGTTTAGATATTTGAGTGCAAAAACATTTTGATCGTTCTATTCTTGTTTGAATAATTTTTTAATCTCTAGATTAGAAATTCAATCTTAATTAGAGTTGGGACGACTTCTAACAACAACAATAAGAGTTGTTCTCTTCCTTTTTATCATAGTTCTTTATAGTCCTTTTGGTTGACAAGATAAAAACCTTTGTAGTAAGGGAAAGGAAAGTATGTAGAATGCACAACATTATACTGCTTATAAATTGTAGATATTGGAAGCAAATGAATGTATTGGCCTACATAAAAATAATATCACCTTATTTAGATCCAAGAGATGTAATTGATTATTGAAACAAGTTAAATAAGAATTATTGTGAAGGTTGAAGTTAGGTTTTGTACTTTTTATCTAAATAATCGATTACTTCAATTATTTTATGTAAAAAATAAATGAAAATTAACTTATTTAATCAATTAAATAAAAGTATAATTATTTATTTGTGAATCATTACATGTTTTTACGAAGAAATAATTAGTTATTTTAAAATGTAATTGGTTAATTTTTAGAAGTAACATGTTTTGGTAAAAAAAAAAACACAGTTAGTTATTTAAAATAATCAATTATGTTAAGAATATAATTTATAATTATAAGTTTTACTTGACTAATATGTATGAAAGTGAAAAATATACATAATATTAACAAACATGCACAATCAATATATCACCAACCAAATGCAAGTGCTAAAGATACACTCTATTGTACATATGAATGATCCATGAATGAATAGAATCTACCAACTCAAAACTTCAAAGATAAAATACATCAAACCTTTATCAAATTGGTTTTTGAATATTCGTGTCTTAGATAAGCATATATGATTGTACTATATGTATCCAAAGACCCATTGGCCTTATCAACTACAACCTTAACATAATTGGCTAACCAAACATGAACAGGACACTGCATAATGGGTACCCGATATTGGATACCTGATGGCTACGAAAGCTCACTTGTTGAACAATGAATACTTTGTAAAGGGTAAACTACTTATTGGATACTAGGGATCACACCCCAAAGGAATAAGTTCAATATTTTATGTAGCGAACACTAATGTTCCAATATTAAGTATTGCATCCAATTAACTAGAGATTAAGTGTCATATGCTAATAGGCGTGCTTGGTTATCGCCTACCAGTACCCATGTCTGCCTACTGAAAGCATCAACACATTAGGTAACTTAGCTAAAAAGTGTTGCAGATCACCATAGGTAAGATGATCATTAGACCAATGGGCCAATGGACTCACAATCGAGGCCCACCCAAGTGAGGGCTCATGATTAATAAAATACCTTTATAAATATTATTTTAATTGAGTTTTAACTTCAGTATGACATTAATTATATTTTGACTAGAATCTCTTATCCAGAACACTGACTTGAATGTGGAAGAATCTTTTACCCTATTCCACCATTCGTGAGAAGATAAAGCCAACACCTGGTAGTAGGAGTTCGTGAAGTGGAAGAAGATTCTTTATAGAATACCTTTGGCTTTGCAAGTATAAATTTGTTCCCCTTACCCATTATTTTATTTATGTATGGTCTATCCTAACACACCTATACTAGACATGGACCAAAGAAACTAGAAAAATTCATATTTAATTCCAATTAAAAATTATAACTCAAAATTTTGTTGGATGGTTTTTTATTAACTCTAGTCTCCCTTCATTTTTTTCCCCTAATGTTAGATCTATTGTTGAAAACTTTATTATAAATATCCGTAATTTACATTTTACTAAAACAAATAGTAAAATAAATTTAATTTATTTATACTTATAAAATCAATTATTAATTATAATTGAATTTCTTGAATTAATCTCTTACTTCAATAAATTATATAAGGTACAATTTTTTTTATAAAATCATGGTATTTGTATGAATAAATATTTATAATAAATTTATTTATATAAATTATAGAAAGCAGATATTCAAATCAAATAGAAGGGTTATAACACATGATGCTATATATAATAAAAAGTATATTATTTGGGATATTATAATTTATGTCTTGTTTTCTAATTTATATTAAGTACGTGTAAAAAAGAAAATGACTTTCTATATGTATATGCAAGTATAGAAATTCAAATTAAATTCAATAATATGAAACATACAAATAAAGAGATAGAATACAAAAATTACATAAATAGAATTAAGATGAAGATTGTTCTAAAATGTTCATATCATAAACTTCTATATATACAAGATGAAACGAAAGATACAGACATGAAAAACACACAACCACAAATCATAGTTAATAAAAAATGTTTTTCAAATTTTGAAGTTTATATTTTATCTGTGTTAATATTTATAGATATGTTTATATTCTTCACTCATAAAAACTTTAATAATCCATCCTCTCTACAAAAGTTTTTTCTTTAAATTTCATCCTTGTTTATTTATAATTATAATTGATAACAAAAGAAATAAAAGTTTCAAATTTCAAAAAAGAAGAAAAAAAAACTTAAGATGAATTTTATGTAATGCTGTCAAAATGACTTGTAACATGCGGGTCAATCCGACTCACCATGAGTTTGAGCCGGGTTAAGTTTGAAAAAAATTTAATTTTTTTGTGTGGGTTAGTTTTCAACCCGCCACACCGGGTTGAACTCGTGGTGAGCCGAATTGACTCACCAACCCACTTAATTTAATTTAATTATTTATCATTTTGTGCTTCAATATTATTAGTTAGCATATTTTTATTATATTGTAGATGGTAATAAAGAAGATGTTTCAAGAGAGAAAATTATTATACATTTATTTATTCAAAAGACTCTAATGTTATAAATGAACAAGTGATAAAAAAAACTATCAATATTAAAAACTTATTTGTTAACCTTTTGTATATGTTTTTGGATTATACTTGGATTGTTTGATACTTTTTTTTTCTTTGGAATTTAATATCATTTTAGGATGATGTTTATTTAGATTTAAATTAAATAAATTGTAATTTTTTATTTTTAAAAAACTTATATAATTAATAAGTGAGCCAAGTTTGGTGGATTCACTAGATTACTAACCTGTGGTGAAACGGGTCGGGTCAAGCCGGATTACCCGTTTTGATAACTCAAATTTTATGTATTTTTAAAATTTTTATTGTATATTTATTCTTATTTAAATATAATCTCCATTAAAATAAATTCTTTTAAGAGTTTCTTAAAAAATATTAAATTAAATTAAAAAATCAAAGATAAATTGATATAAATACAATATGGTCTCATTTTATAATCATATGGAAATATACACTTTTATATATATATATATATATATATATATATATATATATATATATATATATATATATATATATATATATATATATATATATATATATATATATATATATATATATATATATATATATATATATAAATTTATGTAGCTTGTCACATAATGCAATTCTTCAGATTTGTTCCAAACTAATAATATAATTTACTTAATTAAATAAATATTAATAATATAATTCCCTCAAAAAGAGCACATGCAGAGAGGAAAATTGCATAATGAAGAGCAGCTGCAGTGAAAGAAACAAAAGTAGCACAGAACAAATTCTAAATCTGAAAATTCTGATTCAGAACACATTATTTGCACCTCTTCTCAAATAGAATGATTACAATTGAACTCAAATGAATTGCAAAATTGAAACCATTTTTTTATGACAAGACACAACACAACTACTGTTATCTGAATCTCATTCTTAATGTTTTGGAGCAACAAGGTTACAAAATGGAGGAACATTTTCCTTGTTTCCATGGTTGGAGATGTTGGTGGCAGTGTAAAAAATCTCCATTTGTAACAAATCAGAATAACACAAAAAGGTTGTTGTTTAGGAGCAGAGACAAAGAAGAGGTAGGGTGAATGGTTGTGGGTTGTGGGTTGTGGGGTATATATTCATTGTTGAATGAAACTAAGAAGAGGGAGAAAGTGAAAATTTTGAGAATTTTGGCTTTGAGGAATGAAAGCTGCGAAATTTGTAGATGGCGCTTTGTGTAATGTTGTGAATTCAGGGTAGAGGGAAAAGAGAAATGTCCGGGCGCGTAGAAGAATCAGAATTATGAATTAGCAATAAAATTTCATCATGGGCCAAAAGCCCAAATTAAAAACTGGGTCTCAGCTTCTATTCTTTTACTACTGTTTTCTTTTCAACAATTATTGTATTTCTAGAATTAAATTTTGGTATAACTCATTAACATTTATTAGTAACAAAACATATTAATATTTAGAGTAAATATTAATACTCTTAAAGTGTGTTTAATCCATTTTAATTTGACGACACGGAGAAAATTGGTTCAATTCTATTCTTTAAATGTTGAAAATAAAATAAAAGAGGTTCAACATTTTTTTTCTTAATCTTTCAAGAAGCAAAATCTATGTGATCCTTTAATTTGTATTTTTACACGCGGACACTCTCAACTTCTTGATCAGGTTACTCAAAAGGCTTATTTGTGTGACATAAACAATGTTTCAATCATCTTCAATCACTTGGATATTGTCACTCTTATCTTTAAGTCAAGTAAGTAAGCACAAAAATATTAAATGTAATAATCAATGTAATTAACTACCTTGGACATACTATTTATACGGTTTGAAATTGACTTTTATTTAAAAGACTAATTATGATCCAATTGTGTTTTAATACAACTATTTAATTGATTTGCATTAAACTGCTTTTAGACAAGTTAATTGCACCGTATATATATACTGATAGGTCATACTCAATGTCAACGATCGTCCTAATTGATCGACCTATAAGTGAGTCCACGTCCTTGGATGTTGGACCAGTCAATACTATATAATTTATATATCATATAAGCATTGTAGTTTTGGAGGAATATATAATTTTGTACTATTTTAGGTATTCCATTTTATTTTATTTTATTTTTTCATTAAGTGTAATTTTTCATCCTTAATCTTTTAGTATTAGCTTGTTCTAATATTGGTTTTACAATGTCAAAATGATTCTATAAAACAACATTTTTTATCACTTAATGTCTTCGGTCTTATTTTCAAACTTGTAGTCTTTAATGATATTTTATCTTCACTTGTAGTCTTTAATGATATTTTAGGTGGAATACTTGCAAAGATACTACAATGTTCAAGTTAGGATTTAGGAGATAATAAGTTCTATAAATGTACTATAAATGGAAAGAAATCACATTTCACCTTGGGATGCACACCTATTTATACTATTCTCAATGGACTTTTACCTGATTATTAGGAAAGGTCGAAACATTCTATAATAATGGTTTTAACGTTGTTCAAGCATAATATTATTTGGTTGTGTTATTATTTTGTAACTCTAAGAGTCAATGTTGGGTCATTGTTGGTTTGGTAAAAAATAGTTCATATGACATGTGATGTTTAGACCATATCATCCATGGTTTATCTCTACAACCTCAGTTTACAAATACATTAAGTTATATGAATCTCAAAATGGTTTATGTTACACAAAACAAGTTGAGTTCTACCCAAAAGACAATTGTACTATGAAAAGGCATTGACATAAAGACAAATAATCTACTTTCAAGCCCCAACAATATTTTATAAGATGCCTAAAAATAAAAGTCTTGTCATGCAAAAATGACTATTGAATCTAAGACATTCCTAGTTAATATATTGTTCTACATGCAAATAATTTGTAAGGCTTCTTAATGCAAGATCAATATATAGTATATCTGATGATACAAAGAATAACCTTTCTTCGTTAAGCCATCACTTCATGAAGAATTATTCCTTCTTGTACAGATGTTTATAGACTATTTCCTTACTATTGTTGAGACCACATCAGCCATGGTTTATCTCAACAACCTCAGTGTACAAATACATTAAGTTCTATGAATCTCAAAATGATAATTTATGTTTTTAAAAATTATAATTTCGGTCCTTTTTAAAAGAAACCACTAAATAAGTTCTCTAAATGGTTTATGTGTTTCTCAAAGAATGATTCTGATGATGACATGAAAATAAAGTGTCTCTCTTTTAAAATCATCTAATAGATGATATAAGTAACAAGTTAGCGTTTTGTGAATATAAAACTTTGTCTCTTTTATATCACTGAAGTTAAAAGGAAGTTTTATTCAATATAGTGTTAACTCAAGAAAAGCATCCTATAATGTACATCGTCTAATGTATGACCGCTAAGCACTACTCTCACAAATAACTTTTGATGAAAAATCAATTTTTTTATACCATCTGATGATCACACATGTTGTATGCTTTACCAAACGATAGATTTATTAATGACATGACAAATGATAAAATGTTTTGAACATGCAATACGACCTAATGCTTATCAACATTCAAAATATCTAATGCATGTATGATAAGTGCTTCAATGCTTGTATACCTTATTATTGATATTTATGTAGATCACTAAACCAGAAAGATATAATCAGAATCACTACACCAAAGAAAAAGACATTGTGAGAGATAGAGAACATTTTGGGATTGTTTCTCTTGAAGCCTTCTAATGGAAGTACTCCAAGGAGAAGACAGATTGGTTCAGTCCAAATTGGATTAAAGGGGTCGAGGCATCCTCCAACAACTAAACGCAATGGAACAAGCTTTATTCCCTATAGGCAAAGACGAAACTCCTGATACAACATTGGACCGAAGATTCCAAAGACTTGTCACGATGTAGAGAAAAAAAGAGATCCAAACACTAGTACAACGTCGAATATTTTGGGCTTTTAATGGCGAATTCGCGAACGACGTCATATTAGGAGACGTTAAATTAACGTCGAATTTTCTCAATATATGACGTTAACGTCGAATGTTGTCAATATTCGACGTTAATAATTTTTTTTCGTTTTTTTTAATTAATTGTGATCTTTTTTTACAACTCTACAAAACCTGAAAAGCAAAAAAACAACAAATTTCAGTTTTTGGTATTTTATAAAGCATGAACTATGAACGTGTAGTGTAGTATCAACAACAAACAATAATAACCAACAACAAACAAGTTCAATCAAACAACAACAAACAAGTTCAATCAAACAACAACAAACAAGTTCAATCAAACAACAACAAACAAGTTCAATCAAACAACAACAAACAAGTTCAATCAAACAACAACAACAAACAAGTTCAACAAAAACAACAACAAACAAGTTCAACACATAAGTTCCTCAAAACGAAAACTAACATTCAAAAGGTAGGTTCAACGGAATAAAGTTTCATAACCAGTGAGAGAGAAAGCATAATGCGGCTATGAATGACAAGAGCACGGAAATAATCGGTTAAAACAAACAAAAATCATACATAAAGTAGTTAATTAACATGCATTTTTATCAAATGAAAGAAAGAAAGATTACATGTGATGCTCGTCAAACTTCGTTCGAGAAAAGTTTGAGAAGAGGGGTATCGCGCGCTAAGATAAAGTGAATGAGTTTTCAATCTCCCGCTCAAATTTTTATTGAATTCACTAACCTGTTGATGTCGAATTTAAAGGACATTCGACGTTTTATATCCTTTTACGTCGAATTACAATTCTAAACAACGTTTTATAATTGCATTTATTTACAAAAATGTCACCGCTCATTTTTAATGTTAGCTATTCAGTGGTTGGACGTTGAACGTGTGATGTTATACGCTATTTTTGTACTAGTGAAAGCTTGTTCGAATCAAATCAGCGGACCTTATAAAACCTTAGGTTGAATTGATGAATCACATGACATGTGGAACAAATAAGTGTAAAGGAGTAAAAACGAAGTTCTGAAGGAAGAGGTGATCGATTTGAACCTAAAATGCCTTTGGATAATGAAGAACTTACATTTGGTGTCGAGAGGCAAACGTGGAGGCACGAGAAGATGCAACTCAATGGATAGTTGACGTGAGGAAGAAGAAGGATTCAGTGGAATGAGGTTGTTTGATGCTTGGTAACACAATGAATAAATTGGAAAGCTCGCGAACAAAATAGTTTAGTGATGTTGTGAGGAGAAACGATAATATGGAAGAGAGGTTTCAGTGTTAGAGAAGATTCGAGTAAAGAAAAATTGGGGAAAAAATGAATTTCGGTGGAGGAGGAGAGAGAAACCGAAGGGAAAAAGAGGAAAATGAAAGAATGCAAGGTGTGAATGGAAGGTGGCTAAAGAAGGATCCCTTTGATTCTCTAGCATTGAATTTCAAGGTGGAATTTGGGTTTTGGAATTCAATCTACAGAAACTCAATTTCTATTTATCTCAAAAGTGCAATTACAATGGTGAAGTTGGGTATTTATACTAACCCATGATTCATGCAAGCTAAAAAAAACCATATAATGAACATCAAAATACAAGTAGAGGACATTAGGGAAGGTTTGTTAGGTAGTATACTCTCATTCCCTCCCTCTTGAAAAATTATTTATCCTCAAATATGGCAGTCACCTTTATTATTAAGAAACTCCTCAACGTCTTTGGAGCATGCCATCTTGAATTGACTTTATTTCTCTATTTCTTGGGATCCTCATGACTTCCTCCTCGATCAAATATTAATCTACAATAAGCATCAAACATATCTCTAATTAATATATTTCTAATAAACAATTCTTTTAAAATAGTATCTTTAGAATAAGGACTTCTCATATTTTGTTTTCTAATTTTGATAGAAATTGGAAGTCCTAATTCATAAAACACTTTGCTTTTGTCTTGAGCTACTTAATTCCACAAAGGTAACACTAACTCAAGATTTGAATTGCCATATTTTGAAAAATGTAGTGTAGTAAATGAAATGACAACTTGTTTAGAAGAGAAGTTAGAATTTGAAGACTTAAGAAAAATAGGAGAAAATTTAAATGATTGAAAACCTTCCCTTATAACTTTGGGTTCCATTGGGAAGATGGAAGTAGAAATTTCCCTCAGTAGCAACTTTTCTTTTTCTCTCTTTTCTTTTTCTTCCTTTTCTATTCTCCCTTGCCTTTTTCTTTTCTTTTTCTCTTCTCTTCTCTTTTCCTCTTCTCTTCTCTCTTGCTCTTTTCTTTTAATCTCTCTTTCTCTTTTCTCATCAATGACATAGATAATAACAATTAGGAGTTTACATTGTTAATACAGTCCACAATACTTAAAAATAAACATTATATTATATATATATATATATATATATATATATATATATATATATATATATATATATATATATATATATATATCGAAGTACATTGCATAGAAAACCAAGCAAAAGAAACTTTTTTTGGTTCCTTCACTATAAGGGCCTTCGTACCACTGTTAAGACTCCGGCAAGTTACCTAATCGTATCAAGTAATAAACATGGTAAGACCAAGTATCATTTCCCTAGAGACTCACGGCCTAAACAGTTATGCAATTTCTTGATTAAATAAGACTTGAAAACAAACTCTTTTGGTTTAGAATGCAAATAATGAAAAGTAAATATGCATGCAATTTGATCAATTGGACAAAAGTCCAAAGATGAACGAATTTGATATTATAGGATGAATATGTTGTTGGGGTTAGATTTCACCTAGTTTACTCTCATGTATATACGAATTCTATTTCTTCATTAATGTCAATATCACTATCTTAAATATTTAAAACCCGATTCTCGGCAAAGAAAGTATATCCTTAATTATTAGTTCGTATGATTCCTAGCATTCCTAATAATTAATTATGAAGATCAAAAGCGTAAGACAACCAGAACTCATACCCTCATTCCTGAGCAATACTGCTTCTGGGAATAATTCTCCAGAACATGAATTGTAAGATACCTTCCGGTACTCATGCAAATCATACATCATGCTAATAAATGAGTTAAACAAAGCAAGAAATACGCGAAGAAGAATTACCCTAACAATTAGTGAAAGAAGCATATATAATCAAAAATCAATTCAATACATGAGAGTTTACAAAGGTTATATCATTTCCCAACAACAAATTGAGTTTGGTTCACCATTGACATGGTGAAACTAGATGAACAATGGAAAAATAATGAAAGATAAAACCCTAGAAATTGAAGATAAGAGCTTCTGCATCCAAATCCACCTTTGAGGGAGCAAAAAGTTTGTTTCTATGCCTATTTCGTCCAATGAGATGAACCCTAGGACGTCCAAGTCCTTAAATAGAACATAAAAATAACAGAAAACTAGTCCAAGCACACGAGATTGGCGCTCAGCGCCCCACTTAGGGCGCCCAGGCGATGTGCGGGTCAGAACTGGCGCTCAAGGTCAGCTCAGAAGGCAAGCAAACGTGGTGCGACTCGAGGAAGTGGTGCTTAGCGCCCCTGAAAAGGGCGTCCAAGCGTGAGCCAGGGGCATCCAACGCTAAAGGCTCTAGAAAAACGGCAGCCAAGCGTGAGACAATGTACTCTGGCGTTGAGCCCCCTAAAGTGGCGCTCAGCGCTGCTACGATATCCTTTTTTCTGATGCTTTTCCATCTCTTCCTGAGTTCCAACTCCTCACCACTTCAACTCTTCTTCCAAATCATCTCAATTTCTATTGAAATCAAGGGAATCTAGCACAAAAAAATTAAATTCTTCTTCAACTCTCTTGTTCCCACAAAACTATGATTTCAAGCTAGTTTTTAAGTCAAACAGGGTGTTTTTAGTATCAAATAACGGTACATTCAACCGTTATCAACCACCAAGTTGTATCTGTCTCAACTTAAACCAGAACACACCCGCCTTAATCGATGCCTCGTCACAATTGAACTACGTCTTGCGAGACGAACCAAAAATGGGCCAATTAAAAAAAATTAACATAGATTAGTGTTCGCGTTTTTGACCATTTTTTCGATTTTAAACATTTTAGGCATTATAGATTACTACGAAAATGAAGGAAGAGAAGAATCATTTACGAGATAATGGTCTCAACGTCAACCTAACCAACAACGCAATGTAGACTCACACCGAACCACGAAGGCCGAACGAAACTGTTTGGTGACCGAGATTGTTTGGCGTTGGCGACAATGGGAAAAACCTTCGAACAGGTTTCGAGAGAAGGGAGGTGGAGTGAGGATTGGACAAAACAAAAGGCTGGGGAGAAGAGAGGTCGAGTGACGACTCCAGAGAAGAGAGGTTTGAGAGGAAAGGTCGAGTGAATCTTGTGACAGAGAGATCGACTAAAGGTTCGAGAGTAGTGGAGTATTAGGGCTGGAGAACATAGAGGTTGGGTATTAGGGCTCGAGAGAGAAGTAGCTCGACTGAGGCTTCGAGTAAAGAGGGTTAACCTAAATTCAATTTCTCTTTACCCGATCTATATGTAACTTTGGCAAGTAACATTTGTTTATAACATACAGATTCTACCAGTTACATACGGACCTAATCCTTAAGTAATTCTCCTGCCACCACGCGCGTATATTTCATATGGAAGTTACATACGAAATTTCGGTAGGTATAAATTTGTATGTAATATCCGTATGTAGCTCCTTTTTCAGACTCCGTATGTAATACCTATATTACATACGGATTATAATTCGTATGTAACCATTCGTATGTAATTGCAACATTTATTGTAGTGATATAAGAATTTTTCAAGTTTTTCTTCAAACAAAGTTTCCCTATAGAAGAAATCATCTAGGCTTCTAACGAAAGTCTTTCCCTCTTGAATAAGTTTTCCCATTAATTCTAGGCCTTTCTTTGTTGAAGAAGGAACAAAATTTCTTCTCATGGAAACTTTTAATGTATTCCAATCATGAGTGGAGGATTTTCTACCTTTTTTATCACTAGGTTGCCTTTGACTCCACCACTCTCTTGCATGCTCTTCAAATCTAGAAAGTTATATGTTAAGAACATAAGATTTACTATTTCTAGCAACAAAATAGATGCATCTCATCAATTATCCTTTCCTAAGTTAAGTATATTAATGCACTAATGTCCTTACCAAAGAATGGAATATCTCTCCTAACTTGATTATACATTTCATCCTCAATCCCTTATTTCTTTTCTAATTCCCCAAATGATGCAGGACGGGTTTGAAATAAGCACGATAGATGAACTAAAGTTTTTTTATGGGATTGCAAACCAAGCAAGAAGCATACACTATCTACGTTGACCAGAAAAAGTATGTTAAAGAGATGCTTATAAAGTTCAAGTTGGAAGAAACAAAGAAGAGAAGAGTCCAATGCATCCAACAACTAGCTTGGGGCTAGATGAGAGTTCTATAAAAGTGGACAACACCATCTATCGTCAAATGATAGGTTCACTTCTATATCTTATAGTGTCTTGCCTGATATTATTTTTAATGTTTATTTATGTGTTATATTTTAATCAAATCCTTGAGAAACTCACTTAAATGTTGTTAAATGCAACTTTCATTATCTAATTGGAACGTGTAATATTAGTCTTTTCTTTAAAGGAAGAGAATCGTACAAACTTCTCGGATATTGTGATGCAAATTAGCTTGGAGACAAAGTTGAAAGAAAAAGTATAAGTGGAGGATGTCATTTCATAGGAGGAAACCTCGTCTCTTGGACAAGTAAGAAGCAAGGAACAATTTCTCTTTCCATAGCTAAAGCATAATACATATCAGTAGCCAGTTGTTGTTCACAACTTCTTTGGACCAAGAATAAGCTTTAAGACTATGGCGTCTACGAGAGTAAAATTCCTTTCTTTTGTTTTAATTATGTTGCTATTGGTGAACCTAAAAATCCTATTCTACATTGGAGACCTAAACATATTGAAATAAAACACCACTTCATTCGTGATTATGTACAAAAAGAAATTAATGATTTACAATATATAAAAACTAGAGATCAACTTGTTGATATTTTTACAAAACCTTTAGTTGAAGAAATATTTGAATATTTGAAAAATCTTTTGGGCATGAAACATGTTGAGTGAATGTTATACTTCAATGCATCTAGTGCTTACACATTGCATCTAGTGAAAAACATTAAAAGACATCATTTAGAGATTTCATAATCAATTGTATGGTCTAAGACACATCGTCTAAAGACACATCATTTTTGCATGCATAATTGTGTTTAGTACAAAGTACAACTAGATGATTCTTTTAAGGACCGTCTCGATTGAAGAAATATTTAAAATCTCTATCATCTTACCTAACTGTACAAAATTCATAAATTGTGATTTAATGGACATTATGACTCCTCGATCACTATTTCCCAAAAACAATTAATACTCTAAAATAGTAATTATCCATTTCCCTCTATAACTGAACCCATATCTCACATATGTGTTTTTGATGATGACAAAAGAAATGTTTTATAGTTTCTTGCACAACAAATGGCAAAATAGTTGTTTGCATAATCTGTTAAATTCATCATATATCAATATATGTTTAACAAAGGCAAAACATCAAGTTTTAACTGATTAGATTATGTGGATAATCGATTAAAACTCATGGTTATGCCTTCATATGTTTATCGATTGCATTAAGGTGTTATGAATGAAAAAGATTTTGTTATTTTCCTAATCGGTTAAATTGTGTTTCATATGAAAACGTTTTTCTTAAAAAGTCATAACTGTCATAACGGTCATATTTTTCAATGTTGTGGCTTGTATGAATTGTTTAATCGATTGCATGCAATTTTAATCTGTTAAATCCTGTACAAATGTAAAAGTGTTAAAGATGAAGGAAATGTTTAACCGATTACATTAATTGCATAATCGGTTAAAATGCGTCAGACTTCAAAAATCTATAAATAGACACATTGCTCTTTGTATTCAATAATTTTTATGATTCATATCTTTTATAACTGACTTTTTGTTGAGATTTTAATTTTCGGAGCGTCTTGAAATCTTCAAGAATCAAGATTGCTACATTTGAAAGAAACTCTTAAAGATTATTGCAACAACAATTGTGGTTTCACTATTAATCATATCTGCACTTCAAGGTGTACTTCTGGAGATCAGATTTATCTGTAATCAAGGTTGAATGTTGTCCCTATTACTTCCGCAAAAAAAAGGACTTGGTGAAGTTCCCTGACTTAAAGGTTGTATTACTCTAAGGGTAATAGAAAGTGGGTGATCTTTTTGGGTTGCTATAGTTGGTATTGAGTTAAGAAGGAGAGTACATTAAGAAGATTGTTCTCTGTATGTCTTGCTTGTAAGAACTCTATCAATATAATGGTATCCCTTCATCTAAAGTTGATTGAAGGAAGACTGGATGTAGGCAGTTGGTCGAACTAGTATAACCAACTGTGTGAATCTCTCTTTCCCTACACTTTTACATTATCTTTGTTCTTGATTGATTGCATTCCAAGAAAGCTTCAAAGATTTCGAAAGTTTTTTAAAGAATAATTTTTTAAAGGGGAAAACCAATTCACCCCCCTCTTGGTTGAGAATATTGGTCAAACTATTTCTACAAAAACCAAAGCCAATACTTCAACTCTTTCATATCTTTGCCCAAAAACTCTTATATTTCCATAATCTCTCAAGTCTTATCTTATCTCTCTCTCTCACACACACAATTTCAAAGCAATTTCTATGTGAAATCTTAAATCTCCAAACACTTTCAGAAACACCTTGTAACCATCCCTCTCAATGTCTATCAAACAAACAAACAACATCTCTACATATGATGTTTTCATTATAACAAAGTTCACTTATTCTAACCCATTAAACACAAGCCAACAAAACTTTCTCTTGAGAATTGGATCAACCTTAACGTTCCTCTCGACCTATGGAATATAATGATCAAGAAAATGGTATCTGAAGAAACTATTAAATGTCGATCTTCCTCAACGTCATATAGAAAATACATAATGGGAGCAAGGGAGTATCGTTCAAGGAAAGTCTTTTAATGCCAATAACATCACCTCTAGATGGCACCAATCCGTTTTTGTAACAAAGGCAGGTCAACAACAAAAGATTTGACTATGTTTAAACGATCTCTCTATTTAGCAAAATCGGAAAGAAATTATATGAATTTATTCTTTCCAAACCCAATATTTAGCCTTCCCTTTCCCTCACCCAACACTCTCTACCACCTTTGAAGTACCTAAAAAACATAAGAAGGGGGGTTGAATAGTGTTTATGGAAAACGTTTTCACAACCCTTTTGATATAGCACGCTATCAAGCTCTTGAAATATATATATATATATGTATATATATATATATATATATATATATATGTATATATATATATATATATATGTATATATGTATATATATATATATGTATATATGTATATATATATATATGTATATATGTATATATGTATATATGTATATATGTATATATGTATATATGTATATACATATATACATATATATGTATATATATATATATGTATATACATATATATGTATATATATATATATGTATATGCATATATATGTATATGTATGTATATATATATATGTATATGTATGTATGTATATATGTATATGTATGTATGTATATATGTATGTATATATGTATATATGTATATATGTATATGTATATATGTATATGTATATATATATATATATATATGTATATATGTATGTATATATATATGTATATATATACATATATACATATATATATACATACATATATACATATATATATATATATATATATATATATATATATATATATATATGCGTTGATAATTTTGTCGTGTTATTTAGAATAAATCTACTGTAGTGTTTTGTAAGAACTTACTTGAAGAAAAATAATCGTTTAACTTAGAAGTTCTTGTATTTGAAAAATATAGCTCAACTGCAGCTTTTTAAAAGGATCCTTTAGTTAAGAGAATAGAAAATAACACAAGATATTTTATATTGGTTCGCTCCAATTAAGCTACGTCCAATCTCCTTCGCAGAGGTTCCACTATAATTTTCACAAGATTACAAATGAGTTGCAGATCTTTCAGAACTGATGGTGGACGTTAGTTTAACTCTGGTGAAATGGGCAAATTTTGTGATGACAAAGGAATTGTGCATGAAGTGATTGCTCCATATACACCCTAGAATAATAGGTTGACCGGAAGAAGAAATAGGATGCTTTTTGATATGGCTAGGTGTATGATTAAAGGAAGGAAGTGCCTCATTATTTGTGGGGAGAAGTTGTTTCTACTACAACCTACTTGTTGAACAGAAGCCTGACTAAAGCATTACCAGATTTCACTCCTGAAGAGCTTTGGTCAGGAAACAAACCTGATACTCATCACTTGAGGATCTTTGGGTCTATTTGCTACAAGCATGTCCCAAAAACGGGAAGGAAGAAGTTGGATGATAGGAGTGAGACTCTCATCTTAGTTGGCTACCATCCAACAGGTTCTTACAGGTTGTATAATCTAGAAAATAAGCAAGTTGTTATTAGCAGAGATGTGTTAGTGGATGAGGCTACAACATTTAATTGGGAGGAAGCTGAGACAGGTTTGAAACCAGATTGTGTCCCTAGCTGGTTGGAAGAAAGGAAACCTGATGATGTTGAACAGGTTGTTACTAATGTTGAAGCTAATTACAGAAGACCTCAAAGAGTAAGGTTCCCTTCTACTAGACTCTCAGACCATGAGGTGTTTGCAAATAGTGATATAACATATTCTGGTGACCTTGTCCACCTTTCTTTCTTGGTCGATGCATAAATACTTACGTGGAGGAAAACTATTGATATAAAGAAGTGGAAAGAAGCAATGATGGAGAAGTTGAAAGCAATTAAGAAGAATAGAACCTGGAAGATGGTAGAGCTGGCTCAACACAAACAGCTTATTAAGGTTAAATGGGTGTTTAAAACCAAGTAAAATCCAGATGGAGGTATAACAAAGCTTAAAGCTAGATTGGTTGCAAAGGGTTTTTTGTAGAAACCTGGAGTTGACTTCACATATGTCTTTGTGTTGAACGGGTCGCACCGCTCACAAAAGTTGTTTGCAGATAAGAATGCAGTACAGTACTAGGAAGTGACTCCTAGGTCGTCTCTCAAGGACCAATTTATATGGTTCAGTCTCAGATTTGACACGAAGTGGGGGGGTGTTTTTGTGATTTTGTTTGAATGCGGTAAATAAAATTAAACGGTAAAAATGGAACAGTAAATATTCAGAAACTGTAAAATTAAACGTAGAAATAAAAACATCAGTGAAAATACATTGACAGAGAATAAACCGCAAAAATAACGTTTGAAAATAAAATGAACAGAAAAATACATTGACAAAATTTAACGATGAAGAAAACAATAAACGGTAAAATAAAAGAGACAATAAAATTAAAAACACTTAACTGAAAATCAAATTCATCAAGGATTCAATATTTAAATTAAAATTCAACACTTCAAATAAAATTCTTGAACAGATGGAAATAAAATGAAATGAGTAAACTGATCCAAATATTGTAACACACTATCGGCAATAAAATTCTACATTGCACTGTTAAAAATGAAAATAACTGGAAGGGAAGAGGCGAGAGCCTCTTCCAGGCCTTGCACTAAAACTTCTCCTAATACACTCCTAAAATCTAATCCTAAAACTCTAATACTCTCCTCTGCTGCTGCTGCTTGACATTTTATAGCCAATTCTCTGGAATCTAGCCTCCCTCCTAATTTGCTCCAGCCGTGCCTAGTGTGCTTTCCAATTTTGGTTTATAGCAGGTTTTGTTTTTGTTTCCCGTAGGTTGAAGACTTTCTCCTACTCTAGATGTGCCAAAATCAAGAAGGTGGGCCCTCTTTCATTCAATCCACCAGAATTTGCGTTTTGTTGTCTCCAGCTTTCTTCACGGAAATTCTTCAACCGTGGGCTCCCACTCCAAACTGTTGTAGCTGCCATGGTCGTGAGCTTCACTTCTTTCAATTACATTGCAGCTGCTGTTTTCCTTTCCAAAGCCAAGCACACCTCTTTCTTCTTCCAACTTAACTGGACCGTGGAAGTGCAGTCCAAACACTCTTCTCCTTCTTTACGTGAAGCTTTTCCCAGCTGGACCGTGAAGGCCTTCTTCAAGGTGCTGGACGGTGCAGCTGTTGTGTGGCTCTTTCTTTGCTTTCTCTCGGTAGCTTCTTCTTCCTCAACGCCACTGCTGGATGTTCTTCTTCATTCCAAGACACCAACCTTAGCCTCCTCATCTCCCAAGCTACTAGTTTGTTTAACCTCTTCCAGCCAAATGAATGCACCACGCCTTGCACTTCCTCTTCAATTCATGGCAGCAAAAGCTTGGAGATTTTCTTCTGTATTACCGTGCTTCATTTCCTCTCCAACTCATGCACGCTTCTTGCATCCAGTGTGCTATGTGGATGCTCCATACTGCGTGAAGCCAAACCAGGCGGTGACCTCCCTCCATGCCTCTCAAATTGCTGGCTGCTCTACGTGTTGCTCTAGGCTGTGGAGTGTGTGTGCAGCTGCTCCAAATGCAGTTACGAACTCTGCTGGACGTTGTGTATGGACATCTCTTCCTGGATGTGTGCTTCTTTCCTAAGTAAATATGTTTTGAATATGTTGCTTCACTTAAAATCCCGAAAGCTTTTCCATGTGGGCCGTGAATGCATTGTGGAATGGAAGAGCAAAAAAAATCTGCACATCCTTAAGCCAAAGTGCCGTGAAATGTGAGCTGGATGCCACTTGAATTATTTGAAGCTCTCCAAATTGATGGCTTCAGATTCACGTTCCAGCCAAGAGAGTTTGGTGGTTCCCACCTTTTACTTTGCCAAAATGAATTGTCATGCTATTTTCTTCTGAACAAAAACCGTGGCTGCATTTGCAATATGGTGGCCCCTTCAATTGATTCCAACTTAGTGATGTTTGGTAAATGCTTTTCTAAATTTTCCACCGTGAGCTTGTCAAGAATCAAAAGCATTTTGGAGCTCTCCCAAATGGACGTAAGTTTCAAAGCGGTGGCCATTCTCCATATATTTTAATTCTTAAAAGAAAGAAGATTCTAAACCAATTGTTTTTGCAATGGCCGTGTGTTGTTCTCCACATTTTCTTTAATAAACTTTTAACAAGAAAAGGGACCATGTACTTTACGTAAGTTTCTTTTCATTGCATGTGGTCCCCTCCATTAATGCCATCTACAAAGAATGTGGCTTATGGTGTTGAATTTGTTTCAAGCCAATTCCAAAATGAATGTACCGTGAAATGCACTTATAAGGTGGTCCCCTTCATCTTTTGTTTCTTCTACTTATTCAATAAATTAAATTCCCTGGCTTGTTGTGGCAGTGTGATATTTGTTACCATGAAGCTCCTTTTCCAAATTAATAAATGTAACAACACTTCATTCTTTGTGCTTCTCTTCAGCATATTGTCCCAAAATATTTCCAATATTTCCCTGCAATTATTAATGCAAATAATCAACTCAGATAATTCAAATTAATTAAAATAAGAATTTCTGATCGAATTAAATACAATTAAGAAAAATGGGAAAATACTGGACATTTAAACACAATTCCCTGATTAATTTTTGTACAATAAACCAAGTGAAGTGAAGAAAATAATGACTCATCACTTTGCACTAGTTGCAAGACTTGAAACAATGAGATTAGTAGTTGTAGTGGCCAGTTTTAAGAGCTGGAAAATTTTCTAGATGGATGTGAAACCAGCGTTTTTGAATGGTCCACTAGAAGAGGAGGTTTATATGGGCTGAACAAAGCCTTAAATGGACTTAGATAGGCACCTCGAGCATGGAACAATCATATCAACGCTTTGCTTATCAGGCTTGGATTCCAGAAGTGCACTATGGAATTTGGTGTCTATATAAAACCTGTTGAATAGCAAGGCATTCTATTGATTTGTTTGTATGTAGATGATCTTTTAGTTACTGGAAATTCTATAGAAGCAATTGAAGAATTTAAGAAGAGAATGAAAGAAGAGTTTAAGATGAAATATCTCGGCAGTTTGAGCTATTTTATGGGGCTGGAATTTTGGCAACAACAAATGGTATGTTCATTCATCAAAAGAGATGTATTAATGAGGTGTTGAAGAGATTTAGCATGGAAAATTGCAACAGCACCTCAGTTCCAGTCATGGCAAACTTGAAACTTACTATCTAAGCAAATGACAAAAAGGTTGATGCTACTCTATTTAAGCAAATTGTGGGATTACTTAGGTATGTTTGTAATAGTAGACCTGACATTAGTTATGGAGTTTGGCTGGTGAGTATGTTTATGAGTGATCCAAGGCAATCACATCTAGCTGTTGCCAAACACATTCTACGCTACTTAAAAGGGACAGCAGACTTCGGTCTTTTCTTCCCTAAGAAATCTGACAGCATAGATGGAGTTTTGGAAACATGGTATGATATAGATTGGTGTGGTGACAAGGTAGACAGAAAGAGCACATACAATTACTTGTTCAAGTACATGGGAACACCAATTTCTTGGTGTTCTAAGAAGCAAAATGTGGTTGCTCTCTCCTCATGTGAAGCTGAATATATTGCCTCTGCAAAAAAAGCATGCCAATGTGTATGGTTGGAAATAATCCTTGATGAATTGAAGCTTGAGTGTAGAAAACCAGTATAACTCTTAGTAGACAATAAATCTGCTATTAGTTTGTCCAAGAATCCAGTTTTCCATGGCAAGAGCAACACATAGAAACTAAATTTCACTTCTTGAGAGATCAAATCAACAAGGGAAATTGGAGCTGATACATTGCTCCACAGAAGATCAAGTTGTTGAAGTTTTTACAAAAGCCTTGAGACAGATCAGATTTGAAATATTAAGAAGTTTACTTAGTGTTAAACCCATAGAGAGTTTGGATTAAGGGGGAGTGTTGTGTTAATCTAACTAATATAACTATCAAAATGACAATTAACTTGTTTTTCTCTGTTGCTTATATACTTTCTTCTGTATTTCTTTAATTCAATTTTTTAATGAGAATTCTCCTCAGTTTTCTCAATCTCTCTCAGTACACTCTTTCATTTACTCTCTTCTCTGCATATTTCAACAACGTTGGTCTAATACCATGGTATGTACGTATCACGATAACTAGTATAAATATGTCCTTTGGCAGGTTGGAATAATAGAATTTATAAGGAAAATGTACGCTGCTTTATATTGTTATGGTAGGATCTGAAAGATGGCTGGAGAAGCATGTGCAAATGTTTGGGACAACAACATAATGAGTTGGCAATAGTTGGATATGTTTAAAAATTCAAGAGGGGAAGGAAAGTAGGAGTTGATCATATACATTTTGTCAAGAGTGAAAGGCTATAGCTACCAAAGCACATGCCAAAGGAAGGGTTTAGACACAAGGAATTCAAAAACGCTTTATTTTTATGCATATGAAGTAAGGAATCTTTCAGAAATGTTCTATATTTATGTATATCAGGTAAGGAATCTTTCCAAAATGTTAAATTTAGGGTGTTATATGGTTGCTCTAAGGTATTTTTATAAGATTCTGTTCGGTTGAATGTTGTAATCGGAGTAAGTAGGTAAGGTTGCTTTATAAATTTCCATATTATTTGTGTCTTTTTCTGTTTGTTGTACTTGTTTAATGAAGTTTCTCTTTGTTAACAAAGCTTAACTTTATATTTTTGCATGCATGTTAATTGTTTTATATTTTATTTTTATTGAAAGACTTGACATTTTAAACTTATCAACTTAACCAAAAAGAATAATGAGAACAGTCGAAGAAAGATAAAATTTTATTTTAATATAACGATAGAGAGAACTGAACTAAACCTTGTTTATTTAATAAAAGATAAAATTAAGAAAGTACACAACTTTATAAAACAAATAATTAACATGAAACTTTATACACTATTTTCAGTTCATTTATAAATACTAAAAATATAATAAACATTTAATGTGTCAAACCTTATTCATTTAAAAGTTTATATGTTGTATAATTTTATTTTTACTGAATAGCAGTTTCAAATTTTCTTTAAACATTATTACAGTATATTCACTGTATTTTTAATAAGTATTATTATATTGGATAAGAAATATTGTTAATTTTAATATAGATATTTTAACACAATATACATGTTTTTTACTGATTTATTATTTATTTTATTTTATATATATGTGTTTATATATATATATATATATATGTGTGTGTGTGTGTGTGTGTATATTATATATATATATATATATATATATATATATATATATATATATATATATATATATATATATACTATCTTAAAATATTATAAAAATGTATTAATAAATCGTTATGCTATTTTTGATGAAAAAGTATAGTGAAGTAAAGGGGTGAAGAAAAAACAAGAGCTCTTTGGCACACATTGTAGCAGTGAGGACTAATGAGTTGGAGGGCCAAGCAAGGTTGGTTTGGTCGGCGGCCTGCAGTTTCACGTGTACCCAACATACCAACCATATCACTCGCTTATCACTGCCTCATAATAAAACATTTTCGTACACAACAAACACATCACCTCTTACAAACCCAACCTCACTCTCATCTTACTGAGGTTTTATTTCTTCAATTCTTAACAAATTTTACATTCAAATTTTTATATTAAAAAATTATTTATTTTAATATTTATAAAATATTGTTTTACTTTTCTTTAGGTCATCTATATGTTATTTTTGTAGCTTTTTAGTTTATATATTTTAAATTCATAAGAACTAAAAGAAACTAAAATAAATATTTTTACATATAAAGATTACTAATAAATAATTTAATTTTCTATTCAATATTTAATAATAACATCTTGCATTTGCATTGGAAAATAAAAAATACATAAATTGTCATGTACACACAAGTGATGATCACGGGTGGATAAGTTTTATAATAATATTAAAGGTTAATCATTAATATTAAAGGTTAATCATTTTTTAGATTCTTGTTGTTTCAACCAGGTCCTTCTATTATTCGTTATCTTAATTAGGTCTTTATTTGTGTAAAATTGATTCAATTACACTATTGTCGTCAATTTTAATAAATAACATTAAGAGGTCAATCACATGACATGCTGACTTTGCAGATTTTAAACATGTGGCACGTTCAGGGTATTAGTGACGTGGGTTTTGTATCCCTTTCCTTCCAATTGGCGAGTTGTTGCCAAAGGGGTACTCGTCCCTTCCTCTTGTTCTTCTCTTTTATCCCAGCTTGCTCGTGGTGGTGCAACTGTTGTCAAAGCTGACTTTCGTTGCAGAGGGGTCTTGACTGGTGAGGATACAGATAATGAAGGTCTTGAGGAGCATGTGAGAGGGCTCGGTGGTGACTTGGGAGGGGCAGACACGGTAACCGCCAGTGAAGGAGATGGAAGGCATGAAGGTATTGTCAAGGATGTCGCACTTGTCGACCTTGGAGTTGTCGAAGAGGATTTGGAATGAGACGTCGTCGAGGATAGCAATGACTCAAGGGTTTGAAGAAGGGGAGTCGTAGCTTTCGGGGATCTTCTTGAGGGAAAGCTTGGTGTTAGAAGTAGCCATTGACAATGGTTGATGAAGGTTGAACGACGACTAAAAGGAGGATGGCAGCTAAGGCTTCTGAGGAAGAGAGGTTGAAGCTAGTTTTTGCTGGTGATTTTGAAGCGCGATCTTTAGTTGGATCAATGGTGAAGATCGTGACTTGGGTGAAGGTGGTTGTAGTATTTGGAGATAATTGATGATGAAGATTGACCGAGGAATTCATTTTCTAGTTTGGTTTGTGGTGCAGTTGATTTGAAATGGTTGGATTAGTTTTTTTTTATGCAGATGAAAAAGAAATTAAAGGATTTGGGAAATGGTTAATGGGCATCCACTTGTTTGGAGGCTTCTGAATATAGATTTAGATGCAATTTGTGGCTATGGAGAGCTTAAATGCGATTTAGGGTTCAAAAGGGTTTTTCAAATTGGGAATTTTTCTGGGTTAGAGCTCTTTTGCATTTAATTTCTAGGTGTAAGGCGTGATACTCTCTGATGAAATTGATTTGGGTATTTTGTGATTAGGTTTGGTGGTGTTTCATGGAGGTTGACGCATTGCGTGCTCATGATTTAGGTTGCACCAATGGAGGCTTGCATGGTGGCTATCTGTGCGAAGAAGATGATGCATTAAAGCTAGTGACTGGCGTAAGGAAGCGCGACATGATTTATGGCGACAACGGCCTAAGGGTTTGGATGCATGAGAAAGATGATTTCAGTTTAGGGTTTGACAATTGTTGATTCATTGCTACGTGATTTTAGTGTCACCAAGTCACTGCCACATGATTAACATTTGCTTATCAGCATGCCACGTGACTCAAAACATAACGTCTTTCATTTAAATTAACGACAAAAGTTCAATTGATTCAATTTTACACAAACAGAAACTTAATTGAGTTAAAATTTAAATGAAGAACCAATTTAAAACAACTATGCATAAATATAAATCTAAAAAATGATTAAACCTAATATTAACGAATTTTGGAATAGAAAAATAAGTTCGGACTCCGACTCAGACTCTGTATTTATACGAGGATCTATCAGTTATTGATTTTATAAATATTTAAGGTAGATATTTGATAGGATACTTTTAAAATAAGAAAATTAAAATGAGTTATTTTCAAGTAAATTATATTAAAATAAATAGTTTTAAAAATATTAGAAAAATGAGTTTAAATAACTTACTTTTACGTAATAAACACAAGTACAATACAGGTACATGTATCTTATCATTTAGCAATGTACACTAAAAGAGTGGAAGTATCCATTCAGCTGATAGTTTTCAACTTGTAAAGAGTTTTACATGCAACAGTACTGCAGATTTTTGTCATCTTTGAAAATGCATCATTCTTTTTATTTTTTATAAATAAATAATCAATGACTATTTACTTTTTAGTCCATAAGTCAATTACTTCTTAGTTGTATCCTTTCTTCTTTTCATTAAAATCTGTTGTTACTAAAAAATAAAGAGAAAACGTCGAAGTTCTTTCATTGCTTCTAACTCAACACAATCAATCTCCATAATCTGCACAAAGTCACTATCGTGCCAAACAACATCCACTAAGTTATTTATAAAACATAAGAAAAATCACCAACACTTGCCTCGTTAAATCTTATGAAAAAAAAAATTATATTAGCCAATGAAAATTACAGTGGCTACTTTCTTTTAATTAATATTTTATTACAAAATTAATCTTTTAACTAATACGTTGATATATTAACAAGTTTTTTAGGCATTAATTTTACTAACATAATTAACATCCTAATACCAAAGAATTGGTTTTGCGCTTAAAAGAAATTAATACTTTTTTCAAAAGATTACAATACTTATCCATTAAAATTGGTTGAAAAGGGCAATAGAATAGAAAGGGACAGTTGAATCCATCAGATGTGTGTCGTGATTCTTGCCTATTGCTGGCTTGTGCAAGGTGCAAATCAGCTAATGCGTTTGGATTTTTACTATGAACTTTTATAATATATAATATTACTGAATAAAATAAACTTCCGTAGAAATAAAAATGTAAACACTGGTCTGGGAAGAAAAAGGCAGTGGGGATAGACAAAGAGATTATAAAAGTATTAGTGATTAGTCCTGCAAAAAAAAAATGGCGAATATTCTAAAAAAAGAGAAGGAAATGAAAATAAATAAAAGTGTGGAGAATATTTGATAAATTTATTAAAATTAAAAAATAGTTGAAAATTGTAATAGTGTATTATTTTTTAATAAAATGTAGGGGATATAATGGCTGGTCAGTGGGGTCATCCGATCCTGTATGGTTTGTCTGTATTCCTTTTCTTTTTCATAGTTAACGTGCAGACAGATTTCCTATGCAAGCACCATTACACCCATGCCCCTTGGCTGGCTTTCACTATAAACCAAACCCATTCCTTCTTTTCTTTTCTTTTCTTTTCTTTTTTTCCCTTTTTCTTTTTCATTCTCTCTCCAAACTTTCTTTCCTCTACATGCACATACATCCTATTCACCTGCCTCTAAATCACCCCAACAAAACCCATCCATCCATTAATACCCTCTTCCTCCAAACCTTCATTTAATGTCCATCCATCAATCATCACACACCCAACCTAATCCATTCTCATTTTTCACACACTCTCTCCTCTCTCTCTCTTCCTACAATACACTATCATATAGTAAAATAAAATATTAAAAATAGAAAGAGTTGGGATAGAATTGTCTTACCGGAAATGGGTGACGGAACAACTGTGAGTAGCCTCCCGGAGGAGATCCTGTTGAACGTCTTCTCCGCCGTCTCCGACACGCGCACGCGAAACTCGTTGTCCCTGGTGTGTAGAAGCTTCTTCCGCTTGGAGCGCAAGACGCGCATCTCGCTCACGCTGCGAGGGAACGCGCGTGACCTCCACCTCATCCCGACCTCCTTCACGCACGTTACACACCTCGACCTCTCCTTCCTTTCGCCGTGGGGTCACGCGCTCTTCTGCTCCTCCGCCACCACAACCTTCGACCCGCGCCTCCTCGCGCTCCGCCTGCGCGACGCCTTCCCCCGCGTCACCTCGCTCGCCGTGTACGCGCGCGACCCCGCTACACTCCAACTCCTCCTCCTCTCTCCGTGGCCGGAGCTCTCCAGCGTCAAGCTCGTGCGCTGGCACCAGCGCCCGCCGACATCGCCCGCGGGATCCGACTTCGCCGTGCTGTTCTCGCAGTGCCGATCGCTAGCCTCGTTCGACCTCTCCTCGTTTTACCACTGGCCGGAGGACCTCCCGCCCGTGCTGACGGCTAACCCTGACACTGCAGCCTCGCTCCGCCGCCTGAATCTCTTGACAACCTCCTTCACGGAGGGTTTCAAGTCTCATGAAATCGAATCCATCACCGCATCGTGTCCTAATCTGGAGCACTTTCTCGTGGCCTGCACCTTCGATCCGAGATATATAGGGTTCGTTGGGGACGACACGCTGGTTGCTATTCCGTCCAATTG
Organism: Vigna nakashimae; assembly: GCA_034642375.1. NCBI lineage: Eukaryota > Viridiplantae > Streptophyta > Magnoliopsida > Fabales > Fabaceae > Vigna > Vigna nakashimae. The sequence goes on along the minus strand of CM067763.1, from coordinate 25,674,335 downwards.
CCCGAAGCTCAAGCTCCTTCACTTGGCCGATACGTCGTCGTTTTCTTATCGCAGAGAGGACGGGGGTTTCGGAGGAGAAGATGGTAGGGTTAGCCGTGCTACTCTAGTGACTTTGTTCACCGAACTTCCACTTTTGGAAGAGTTGGTGTTAGATGTTTGTAAAAATGTGAGGGATAGTAGTTTGGCGCTGGAAGTTTTGGGTTCGAAGTGCCCTAATTTGAGGGTTCTGAAATTAGGCCAGTTTCAAGGGATTTGCTTGGCCCTTGGATCTAAGCTTGACGGAGTTGCCCTCTGCCATGGGCTTCAATCTTTGTCTGTTGGTAACTGCGCTGACCTTGATGATATGGGGTTGATTGAAATTGCCAGAGGGTGTTCCAGGCTGGTTAGCTTCGAGCTTCAGGGTTGCAAGCTTGTGACTGAGCAGGGGCTAAGGACCATGGCTTGTTTGCTTCGCAGGACTATGATTGACGTGAAGGTTTCTGGCTGCGCCAACCTTGACACCGCTGCGACTCTCAGAGCTTTGGAGCCGATTCGGGACCGGATTGAGCGGCTACATGTGGATTGTGTGTGGAATGGGTTGAAGGAAAGTGATGGCCTGGGCCATGGGTTTCTTAATTTTGATCTGAATGGTTTGGATGAACTGGATGATGGTGGTGAGTTAATGGATTACTTTGGGGGTGGAGAATGTGAGAATACAAGCAAAAGGAAGAGGCAGAGATGCAAGTACGAAATGGGGGTTCATGATTCCTTTTTGGAAAGCAATGACAATGGTCTCTATGGCAAGTGCTGGGACAGGCTGCGGTATCTTTCTCTTTGGATAAAAGTTGGTGATCTGTTGACTCCATTGCCAGTGGCAGGGTTGGAGGATTGCCCCAATTTGGAAGAGATTCTTATAAAGGTTGAAGGAGATAGCAGGGGGCAACCGAAACCAGCAGAGCGGGAGTTTGGTCTGAGCATTCTGGCTTGTTATCCTCAGCTGTTGAAGATGCAGCTGGACTGTGGTGATACCAAAGGTTACGCCCTTACAGCACCATCAGGGCAAATGGATTTGAGCCTGTGGGAGAGGTTCTTTCTAAATGGGATTGGCAGTTTGAGTCTGAATGAGCTTCATTACTGGCCACCACAAGATGAGGATGTGAACCAGAGGAGTGTGTCACTTCCAGCTGCTGGTTTGCTACGAGAATGTTTTACTTTGAGGAAGCTCTTCATTCACGGGACAGCTCATGAGCATTTCATGAATTTTTTCCTCAAGACACCAAACCTAAGGGATGTACAGCTGAGGGAGGATTATTACCCAGCCCCTGAGAATGACATGAGCACAGAAATGAGAGTGGCCTCCTGCAGCCGCTTTGAAGATGCACTGAATAGGCGTCGAATCTGTGATTGACTTGTAATGCTACACAGTGCCTGACAATGCAAACTGCTTGCATGATGTAGAAAGTTTACGTTTCGGAGTTTCTCCATTATTATCATCTTGCTCATCCTTTTGTTTAGTTACTATTTTTCTATTTCCTTCCCACTTTTAATACTGTAACAACCAGACTCATGTCCCATGTTTTAATCAAAGAATAAATTATTCTACAACAGATTATAAATATATTGTTATTTCTTTTATCCCATAGAGGATAAGTGATGGATAATGGATTAACTTTTATTGCCACACAGGACACTTTAGTTAGGAACGCACCGATACATGTTTCATTACGCTTTTAGGTAAACAACAAAAATTCATAGAAGTTTACATCAGCCGAAAACATAAAAAGTTATAACTCTACCCGACGTTCACTATGTACAAAAGATAAACACTGCATCAAAACAGGGAGTACTGGATGTCCACCAAGCGAGAGAGGATCTCCTCACAGCTTGGCCGTTCATGTGGTTCCGCCCAACATTCTGCATACAAAAATCGAGTAACCAAATAAACTAAATGGAATCTGAATAAAATAATACCATCGACTAAAAAAGGTCTCGAATAATTCGACAGTTGCAGACCTGAAATCAGCCTGCCCAGTGGGCCTTCAGGAATATCCAATCGAGAACCCTCGTTAGCAACGGTATAAACCACCTAATCAGCAGGCTAAAGTGTTAACATAAACATTACATTTTGAATAGAAACATAAAGGAAATGCAAACTCTTCATGGAAGATTAACAAATCATCAATCAAACATACCCTCTCTGGTGGCACGCCTTCCCATGGCCTATTCAAGGTGCACAACTCCCACATTATGACCCCCAAGCTAAATATATCACATTTTTCGGTGAATGGTTCATTTCGAATAAGTTCAGGAGCCATCCATTCTGGGGTTCCAGCTGACAAGGAATCTCTCATGGGAGACTCTGTTATTATTCTTGAAAGTCCAAAATCACATATTTTCACTGTCCAATGCTTGTCCACAAGACAATTAGCACTTTTCACATCGCGGTGAATAATCTTCATACGATGTATGTGCATTAGGCCCCTAGTCACCACCAAGGTACTCGACTCGTGTCAATGTTTTAACATATAAAACGACAATTTAAAAGCAAATACGTTTTTTCTTACTGAAATGCAAATGCCATTAAGCAGTGTTCAACTTCTGAGAGTTGTGCATAAACAGGATATTCTAAAAATGTACCACACAACTTACCGGCATATGTCCCGCAACATCTTTAGTCTTCTCCGCCAACTAAGCTTCTTCTTTTGACCACTCACATGAATCAAGTAAAACAAAGAGCCCATCTCCATGTATTCAGTCACCATTGACAAGCGTGGCGGCTTTGTGCATGCACCAAGAAATAAGATAACTGCATAAAAATCAGTCCCTCGATAATTAACAGATGCTTCAAAAAAAATATGCACCAGAGATATTTTTATTTACAACGATATATGCACAATATCATTCTTAGTTTTTTGAGCAAGGAGGAACTTAATAATTCCAGACTTTCAGTTGTCAAAAATATCTACAAAAAAAAATATGCAAGATCAATTAATGAAGAGACCCATATAAATAACTAGTTAGGATGTTGGGGAGTACCGTTAGGATGTCGGAGCCGGCTGGAGGAGTAAAAGGACAGAAAAAACAGACTGAGAGTCAGTAAATGCTTGATGAAACAAAATTGCTGGCAAATACTAAATGAACGTATAATACCTGAGAATGGATATCTCATTGCAGAAATCTTCCATGTTTTCGGCAGTTAAATCTTGCTCTAGGAAAACTTTGATTGCGACATCTGTGCCATTCCATATGCCACGGAAAACTTCTCCGAAGAACCCTGAAAAAATAATGGACAATCACGTGCCATAAGTTTATATGAAGCTAGTTTTTCTCCCGACTTGTAGCAAAAAAAAAAAAAAAAAACTAATAAACTAAGCAAACACAATTTCAATAATAATAGCATGGTATCTAATTTTCTTTTTTCCCTAAATACTAAGACTTCAATTCTGATATCTTCATAAATTTCAGAAGTTTGTTTTTCCCTTGTCAAGTTTGATTGATTTTGGCTTCCTGATTACTAATTCAAGGCTAGATTTCTTTACTAATGATTACTCAATTTCTTCCTACCTTCACTGGGCAATGTTTCTTTAACTGAACATTCATATAGTTCTTCAAACAAAAAAAAAAATATTTTTCCTCGTTCTTCCTTCAAAAGAGAACACACTCACCAACCCAAAAGCTCGAAATTGTTGAAACCCAAATAGAGGGTATTAAAGGCATGTTCTTAAATTTAAAATCAGACAATGAAAAAGCTAGGAAAACTTGGTTGGTTCAACAGATCCAACCAGATATGTCTAGGTCTGTCACAATCAAGAACAAATATGCAGAAATCCCGTCAAGTGATTCATCCAGAAACTAATTTGCAGTCATTTCAGAAATTCAGCCATGCTTAAATCACAAGTGATACTGAATCGCACAGCAAAAATTAAAACTCGTGATTTTGATAGGTACAAGGGGAAAGCTGAAACGTACCAATCCCAACACGAGTTCCAACAGTCAATTCTGTGAAATCGATGTTCCATTCTTCATATGGCAACAGAGGTCCATCATTGAACATTGGCGATTGAAGAACTTTATTCCAAGTAGACTCCAGTTCGTCATTCATTGGATATTCTGACACTCCACTACTCTCAGAAGCTTGTCCTCTATAATCGTGCGGGGATGAGGGTAATGACATTGCCTTTTGAGACGTTACAGGGTCATGGTGTAGTGAATACAAGGGGGATCTCTCTTGATGACCATCAAGATTGAAATTTGACTTCTGTTACATCACATAACAGGAATTGGATGAGGCAAGCCAATCTTATAACAGAAGTTAATCCAGAAAACCTTGTAAATATAATTTACTTGTTCTGTCATCACCAATAATAAACACATTATAGAACCGTTAATCTATTATTATAAATTAAATTTTACTATAGCCATCACCAAATTTAGTAGTTGACATGTCTTCTTTTCATTAGAAAATATCATACTTATGAGAGCATATTGATTTCTCCTAGACTGAGTTATGCAATCAAACCATAAATATGATCCATATGATATACTGAAAGAAGCCACAGGCAGAGTATCAAGGCATAATTAATAGCATACTGTAGTTACAAAAATAATGCAGACACACTTGTTTCAGAAGATCCATACTCCCGGCTCTATCATTTGGTGAATGGGACAATGAACTATCACCGGCCTCTTTCTCTCTCAGAAGACGTTTTTGCTTTAATGATTCATTCATTGCCCGTACAGCCCTGCAGACATTAGATCACGAGTTATTGCATTAACGAAACAACTTACAAATCAACAATAGCACATATACTACATTCAAATTTCAATGAAATAACATGATTATGCACTACGAAAATTGTAAATCAATTATCATTAGTTCACTAGATCAAAGTACAAGTACAATAATATGCATATGCATTCTTTGCAGTATTTATTTATCACAAAGCTGGAAACATTTATAACAGTCAAGCCTATAGCAATCTACAAAGTAATAATCTATCAGATCAGAATGTTGAGTAATTAGCAAAATTTCAGTACAGGTACACGGTACCAGGGCAAGTACAGATTAACTTAACATTCTACACAGAAGAAAAAAAAAACAATAAACAACGACATTTATCTACACCAAGGACATCATGTTAACGATACACAGACCCATAACCATAAGAGAGCAACAATCAACCTTGCAATATCATCACCAATCTCTGGCGTCATGCTGATACTTCTTCTACGTATTCTACGAGCTTCTGACGAGGAAGCACCATCTGATTTATAGCTGGATCTGAAAAATGAACAAATTTATCATCTGTTTAAAAAATATTGATGAAGAAAACACTACCTTAAAGCTACTGTAGAAACAAATGATAGATAGTCATATGATGGAATCCTTGTGTCACAAGCACATCACATGAGCATATAATATACACATAAAATGTGCATATTACATAGAGATGGGCCTCGGCACGTATAGTAAAATACAACTAAGCCATGGGCACATGGAAGAGAGAGAAAATAATGGCAAGGGAGAAAAGAAATGTTCCCAAAAGAGATGGGACATGTAAAACGATTCCCAATCTCGAAGCCGGAATGGGAGGAAAGGACACCATGGTGAACCAAACATGCTAAGATTGACCGGAAGGGTGGCAGAAAAGCTGCCACATGCAACTGCCAGAAGTGGACAGAGAGAAAGGTATGCCTGTATTTAAGCTCACGTGAGGGCACACAGCTGCTCTGATAGCCATGAGGCAATGTGACTCTAATGGCAGGGATTAACAATTTGATAGGTGGCAGTGGACGACAATGGCATATATGGCATAAAACAACTGGAAAAAGAGCCAAGATAATTGAGAGAATGGTGGAAATAAAAAAGAAACACAATTTCCGGAAAAAGAAATTGGCACTGATGGACAATGGATCTACTAGGCGCAAGGATTCAACTAGACTATAGATACCATGGAATCCTTGTTTGTAACAACCACAACACAAGAACATATTATATATTGAATATACATACATTACATAGAGATGGGCCTAGGCCCATATAGTAAAATACATCTAATAGTTACATAATGGCATACAATAACCATAATGAGAATATGCCCTTGCAATCAATGTTAAAAAGTAATGGCCATGTGTAAAATATGAGTGAAAAATAAAGTAGCCAGTACCCAATCATAGTAAGAGCAAATATTAAGGTACTATAGAGGCATAAACCTTGGTGTAGACTGGTCATCAGCAAAATCTCTAAAAGCAGTTCTGTCACCACTAAGCTTAGACAGTCCATGTGCTCGCAGTGATGGATGTTCTGGACTGCATACCCAGAAATATTTGAAAGAAAATAAACAGCATAATTGAAAATTTGATACCATTTCGAAAGAAAATTTTTTATATTCTAAGGTATTTTACCACTTTGAATTCAGAGATCATTTAGATACCGATGCTGCTAATTGAAAATTTGATAACACAAACCAAATTGAAAGATATCCTTATCATAAACAGATAAGTCAACTTTCAAAAATAGAAAGCATGCTGAAAATAACACACACGTATAATAGATATGTATGTTGGTCTAATTGGAAAATTTGATATCAGATATTTTACACTGTGAATAACTTAAAACCGAATGAAGTTTTCTCCAATCCAAGTTACAACCATCAGATTATCAGAGATTATGTTGAAGTTTAGATAAATTCATCATTAATAAATAAATTTAAGTAATATAAATTTGAAGACAATGTTAAATTTATGAGTCAGTTACAATCACTTCTTCTGTCCTTTTCTTGGATTTCACTCAGATATCCCTCTATTAAAAACCTCTAGAAAACTCCTTAGTTGTTTTGACAACATTACACTAAAACACCTTATAAATTACACCAATACTTCTCAATTGTATGAAAAATATTGTGTACTAGGGTCGATGTTCCAAACATAAAACAATAGGGATATTATGCACAATCCAAAATATCTTAGGAAGTGTCAGTGTAATTTACCTAAAATTTGTATTTGGAATCAGTCTAATCCAAATAATTAATTTAAGATCCACTAGTCAGCAGATTACAAAAGGAACTCTAATATCAGTCTCAAAAGCTTCAGATAATAAGAGATGCAAAGCAAGTAAAATAATCCATCCTAAAATTGGCATATTCTCCGCCTCAAAAACTAAAAAAAAAAAAATTGAATCAGCATTTTACTTTGTCATCTAAAGTCAGGATGATAAGCATCATAATCCTAAAATACATGCACTACTTTCTGATGAAGCCCAAACAGTAGTCTACAATCTATCAAGACTATGATGACCAAGCACCTTATGAAGCCAAGAACATTTCTAAAGAGAAATAGAAGTCTTTCCCGCTAATTTGGCAATAGTGATTATTTGACCCTTTATCAGAAATAACCATTAGCTATTTATCATCTTTCTCTCCTTTTATCATTCTCTGTCAAGGTCCAGGCCGGGTATTCTTCAAGTAAGGAATCATTGTGCAAACATAAGTAGTTCGAAGTAAGCTAAAGATAAAAAAATTTCACTGAGCATTTATACAATTAACTAAAACAGAACATAAATCATTATTTTCAAATATGAAGCAAACACAGAGACGATTAAATTAATGGAAAGTGCAGGCCTGTATCAACTACCAAGGTGTTAGCAGGTCCTAGTTTCCTGAAATACAAAGGTAGTGTAAAAAGCAAGAAAAGTTACAAGCCTAGGCAACTATAGAGTGCCTAGTTTCTCCCACAAGTCCCAACTAATTCCGGACTACCCCCTTGTCTCAATCCTATCCTACCCCATAATACCTCCTTTCAGACGCAACATGCTCTTGTGCCTTCCGACACTCCAGCTTAGTCCTCTTCCCTCATTTTCATTCTCTCTCTCTTGACTTTCATTTCCTACAGCCCACCTTTTCTTTCCTTTTTCATGGACTAGTAATTGTAGGGGTTCTAATCAGAGATAAATCCCACATTGGGAAAGAGTAATCATCAACTACAACGTCTAATCTAGCTTATCAGACTGGGTACAGGATAATTTCGTTTTAAATTTTTTCATGCTGCAACAGTAAATTTTTTTTTTACAACTGTAATTCTTTCATAAACAGTCTAGGCTTTCCACCCTCTTGTTAATGTTGTATTAAGTTTGATATAGCTTTTGTTATTGGTGTTTTCATCAACCATTCTTTACAGCTTTGTTTCTTTTCATTCTCTATATAAAGAAAATCCTGGTTTCCTTTGTGCTTTTCATCAATAAAAATATTACCTTTTCTGTTTCTCTTGTCTTCTCTCTCTCTTAACTCTAATACCTCTATAATCACTGAAAGAGACTCAATTCAGATTCAAAAAGCTATACCCAGAAAGCCGATCATCTCTGCTATTTAAAACTATATACAAATAAATTGTAAGAGAACATTGTAAGTACCATTAACAATAAAATACCAAAGCAAGATCATAAACAACATGAATAGTTTGTTCTGAACACAAAATGCATGCTGATCATCAGTCCAAAACCACAAGGAAATTATGAACAACCTTGAACTAGCAGTCCTTTGATCAGCAATGACCTTTTTTCGACTCCGCCGACCAAACGCAGTTGCAATGTTGGGTTCACTTTGTGAAAAACTGGGCGAATTGACAAAAACATCAATAGGAAACAGTTGGTATTTTACATCTCAAGAAATTGGAGAGAAGGATCAAAATCAAAAAGGTATTTTAAAATTAGATGGGAAAAAAGAGAGGAGAAGAGCTTTTAATTGAAAGAAAACAATGTGAAAAGGACAATCTATGACATTTCAAGATAAGCAAAGGAAGTATTACCTCAAATTTCTTTCTAGACTGGTATATGATCGTAACATCCTGTTTCGCAGGGGAAGGCCAGATACATTTGAAGATACTTCAAATCTTCTGTGGAATTGGAGATTTTCCTCCTTTTCAACACTGCTAGAGGGCACCAGGAGAAATAGTGGTCAAGAAGTAAATCTCGTAACTACCAAAACATGGCCTAAAGGTAATAGGGCAATGCATAATCAGAATTATCGATCACAAATGTAAATGAGAATTGAAGTCCAATTTTGGTCCACAACATCCGTCTACCCCACCCCCAATAAACCACCCTATCAGTTTGATGCTAATATGGCACCATTTTTACTGATGCAGGCAACGCCAATTTGCAAATTTGATGATGAAGCACGGTTCTATTGACTTTGCTACCTGGATACACAGCAACATACCACATAAAAAACAACGTGCCAAAACATCATCAATCTGAATAGGATTGAATTGCATGATTTAAGAAACAGTGAGGACATGATAGATATCTCTTGCAATTAAAATTAGATGAAATCAAATTTAAAAGAGAAACAAAAGATGGCATAAATGTAATTAAGGTAGAACAATAAATAACCATTTTCCAATACGCTTAGGATCTAACCTATCTGAAACTCCATACAAAGGACTATTTGGTTCTAATGGTGAATCACAGGAATCATTTTCTGCAGAATCACTCTCTCCAGCTGCAGAAATGTGTGTCATAAGAATTGATTTTGTTGATCGTGGTAATAGTTGGCCAGGAAAACGCATAAGATCAACCAGCAATTCCACAGAATTTAACACGACAATAACTGACATATGCTTGTATGAGTCTACGCAATCAGCAGCCCCATCATTGGGAAAACCCTGATAAAGAGAATGGCAAAACAAGACAACCTTCAAAATTAGATATGATAATAAACAACATTCTATATTTATCATTGATTCTTTTGCTAAAATGATTTCATTAGAATATTTGGATTGAAACTGGTAAAATCAGAGCTCACCATCATAAGCCTACTTTCCAGACCTACAGTATCTGCTAACACTTTAAATAAGATAGCTCGAGGACGGCATGAACCATGTCTTATTTGCCCCAGCATCTGGACACCATGATTCTCAAACATGTGGGAGGATTCCTCAAGTGCAGCTTTTGCTGGACTTTCTACATTTGATCGCTTATAAAAATCAGAAACCTGTACAGAATTTAAGGTCAAAATAAATACAGGCAATAGATAGAAACTTCTAATAAAAAATTGAAAATAATACCAACCAATAAACTTGTTGTTGATGATTAAGAAGCAATCAATCATTAAAAAATGCAATGACTAAAATCAGAGTAAAAATAAGAATGAATAGCTCAGCCAACAAAAGAAAAAATTATCATGAAAAACTAATGGCGGGTTTGGAAAGTATTTTAAGTTGGAAAGTACATTTTGTACATGGAAGAAAATTTCGTCAGACTGATGGACAAACAATAATATAATACAAAATCCATGCACAGTAAAAGCGACAAAATAAGATGCAAAAATAGTACATACTAATCCAGCTATCTTCTTAATCATTGCTGGTGGATTTGAATTCAATCCTTTAACCAATGCCACAATTAGTTGCTTCAACATAGATAACCTTCTATCTTTCTCTGAATCCACAACAATGACATCAGCCCTAAAAGCCTCTCCACCCAAAGCTTGAAGCTCATCTAAAGTAGGAATACTATCAAAAAGTTTCTTGAGTCTTTTCTCCTGCACATTCAAGTTATATTTTAGTTACACATGAAGAACACGGATACCACATACAAATTACAAAATACAAGCCATAAATGACCAGAAAATCATTAAAAAATATTCCAAAACTGTCACTCAGTAGATTGTTAGAACATATCATTAACCATAAGGATTTAACAAAGGCTTAACTACCTACTTAGTCCCCATGTTAGGAGGTAATTTTCTGTTTAGTACCCGGTTTTAAAAATGTAGGCATTTGGTACCTATGTTTTGAAATTTGTATCAATTCAATCCTATCCAGTTAACGGCGTTATAATTGATGCGAGAAATTAAGGACATTAATGAAGATGCATTCAAACATTTGATAGCTATTCCACCCAGGCTATCATTAACGTCCTTAATTTCTCGCATCAATTATAACGCCGTTAACTGGATAGGATTCAATTGATACAAATTTCAAAACATAGGTACCAAATGCCTACATTTTTAAAACCGGGTACTAAACAGAAAATTACCTCCTAACATGGGGACTAAGTAGGTAATTAAGCCTTTAACAAAATACATATAGAACGTATGAAACAAAATGGCTTGAAATATGATTATTTTCAATAGGGAAACTTCAATACAGTATGCAAGACTAAATGATCCTTTCTTTAACAAGCAGTTATACATCTGACGAAAGTATGATACTATAAACACTAACTACTTAGTAGTGGCACATGCTAAAGACATGCCTTACTCTAGTCCACCCCAGGCAATGTTATGTGACGTTAAGCTATTCCAGTTCCATTAATTACTTCAAGCACAGTACATGCTACTTCAAGCACAGTTCATGCTACGCCACTCATACCAAGTAACTGCAAATGATCTTCCAGCAATTTATATAACACTTATATTCAATGTTTTGTAGATCATATAACCCTAATTTCCCCTAAAAGTGCAGCTAGACAGATGAGTCTTCTTTAAATTTTTTTATTAAAATATAATTAGTGAGAGAATGACACAAATAGTAAGAATTTAAAAATCCAAAAAATTAAATAAACTCACCGGAATAACTGAATAAAAACCATTGGGTATTGGTTCAGAAAGCATTCCGGTGCGCCAGAGAATTTGTGACGCCTTTTGAGGGGACATAACATCTTGGTTAGCATGTCCTGCTAATTCTTTATTATTTAAGGTTTCATCTTGAGAGCTTAAGGAAACGGATTCAAAATTTTCAACAAAATCTGAAGGCCACCATGACATGTTGGATGGCCTTCGCTCTGCTGACGCTGCATCTTCTCGTCCCTCTTCCATGTTTTCATAAAAATGGAATTTAAAACCATTTCGCCACACTTCTTAACCCATAAGAGACATATCACAGCTGAAGGTAGCTCTAAAATAACAAATCATCGAAAACCATACTTTTGCAGCTCCAACTGCTTCAACCTGGAGACCACATAGCCTGCATAAATAAAAGAACAAGGTATAGACATATTGTACCGAGAAATTGGTGGAGTACAACTCCCTAAAGCAAGAAGGAACCGTTTTACCACAGTATCAAATATTCAAGCATAAACATCAAAGCAATGAATACAGTCATGGGTACCAATGGTCAGTAATTACAATTACTTGTTAACTTGTCCATTAAATCTTGGCATAAACCTAATGTTTCCAAGAGTACATCTATTCATACTAATTCCATTTATTCGGTAAACCAAAGATTCACTCTTACACTCTCTACTCCCAAGCTTCTTCATTTTGATTTTTACTATCTAATCAACATCCAAACCATCCGCAGTTGGTCTTCACGCCTACTCTCTTCTCTTTCCCCACTCAACTTCAAACTTCAAGCAAGCGCATACGGAAAGAGTTTCCAATTTCAATTTAAATCATCTTTATACAATTCATTCATTAAAATTAATGCAGTTAAATAATTTAAATAAATACAACTAACAGTAACAACTAAACCGTCACATATCACATTTGCACCATCATAAAAGGATCTAACACTGCATCACTACAACAACAAAAAATAAACATCAAAAGAGAACAATAACAAAAACAACCAAAACAAATCTACATTGTGCCAGACTCAGTTCCATTGGATCCAAATTCTAAATCAGCAAAAAGCTGACTGAGAAAGGTGAAAAACAGATTAAATTGCACAGAGCAAAGCAAAAGCAGCTAAGAAACATCAAATGAAAAGAGGAACAGTAACAGAATTGAAATTGGCGCGAATGTGAATACTAGGATGGAAGGATGAGAAGGAATAGGGGAGAGAAACAGTTAGAACCTACCGGTGAGAGATCCAAGCATTTGAGCGGAGAAACGGCTTGCGGTGTAGTAGCATTTGAATCTCAGCGACTCTGAGGAGGTTTTATAGAGCCATAAAATGCTGAAGTGGCAACAATAAAGACGGAGAAAAGGACAAAAAGGAAGCGCGATGGTGATGATGGAAACAAGGAAGTTGAAAGAGAGGAATTTGATGGTTTTGGGTTTAGGATTGACAGAAAGAGAAAGTGATGGGCTTGGTTAGTTAGTTAGAGATTTGGGTTTGGGAGAGATTCAAGAGTGAGTGAGAACTCACGTGAGAGGTTGCATTTTACAATACTAGTTAGAAGAATCTCGGAACCTCACATCCTCTCTCTCTGCCAGCTAACTTGCTTCACAGACTTTCCTCTCCCGTCTTTATTTTTAGTCTAAATTCTTTCCCTCTTTTTTTCACTTCTATTTTTTCTCCAATTTGCTTTTTTTTTTTTATTTTTAAAGCAATTAAAATATTTATAAATGAATTTCATATTTATATAGTATACTATAAAGTCATTTTATATTGTTAACTAATTAAAAATTATTACAATGAAAGTTCACCAATTTAGCATATGTGATTGAACAATACTTTTTTAATTTTCCTAAAGTAATAAATATCTCAAAAGAATGACACCATAAATTAGTGGAAAGATGTGTTTTTATTACAGGGACAAAATATTTTATTAGGCTGACGATGAATCATATAGAAAAATGATAATTATTTAGTTACATAAAAGAATCAAATGAACATATTATTTAAGAAATATAAAGTTAGTATTTTCTTAAGATGTGAAAAAGGGTTTTAGACTATGAATAAATGCAAAATTTAGTCTGAATAAGAGTTTAAATTTCTATTTTTATATTTTTATGTTTTTTTAACTTAGATTAACCAGTGATAATAATAAGAAAATATAATGATGTGTTGGAAAAATTAAAAAGGACAAATGCTTTATGGGGACAGTTAGTCAATTCTTTTTGACAGAAAACATGTCTTACCTACGTTTTTTATATTATTATATTATTAATTTATGCTTTGTAATAATATAACATTTGAATTCAAAAATTTTAATATAATTTTTAATTATTTAATAAATTTGAATTATCACTTATTAAAAAATAGAATACTATTTTTAGTTGTTTTTAACATTTGTGTAATTTCTTTGTAAGGGAAGTGGTAGATTTTTTTCACAACATAAAAATAAATAATTATGTATTTTTCATATAATACGAGGTGAACTTATATAGATTTATTTATGGGCAGAAAGTATTTGTATAAGTATAATGTAAGATATAAAATTGTTGTAAACACTTATATATTTTAAGGTATGTTATTGAGTTAAATCTCAATAATCAAGTATAATTATATTTTTATATTTACTTGATCAAAATTGAACTTTTTCTCTAACAAATAATAGAAAATATACCATGGAAACTAAAGTTCTGTCCAAAGAATATAATTAATAACAGTGTCAATTTTCATGAACAAATTCCTGTTAATTATTTTTTGAAATGCAATATATGTCCATTAATAAAGGTTTAGTGGTATTCATATCATGCATGAGATATGGTAAGAAAAAAAATTACACTTAAAATAAAAAAATGTTATTTAAAGTTGTTTTTTGTCCTCTTTAGTAATTCATTCATTTCAAGTGAATAAAAAATAATAAAAGTCATAAATTATTCACAAAGCCAAAAGAATGTGTTGAAAAAAAAAGTAAATAAACAATCACTAAATGACAAGATAAGAAAAAAAAACTATATGTGAATAGTTACACAAAGTCAATATTGAGCAATAAAATCCCTTAGAAAGAAAAAAACACTTCATCAAGTTACATGTGAAGAATTAGGACAGAGTACATCACAACCAAGTTATTTTTACATGTGTTACTCATTTTTTTAGTCAACAAATTTATAAAATACATAAATTTATAAAATATATAAATTTACACAACTATATATATATATATATATATATATATATATATATATATATATATATATATATATATATGGATTTTCTTTTAAATTGAAAGTAATTTTCTAAAAGTAGTCAAGTTGGAATTAGTAAAAGTGATAGTAACTTATATTTTTATAAAATATTTAAGATTTGAATATTAATTATGTGATAAAAAAAATTATCATTCTACAATTATTAAACTTTGAGAAATCACTCTGTTATCATGCTATTTTAAAATATTCTCCCTTTTCAAGATTTTGTACATGAGATTCACAAATGAATAATATTTCATCTCCAAGTTACCTCTTATTAGTGTATATTTAGAAAACTAACAGCTGGTTTTTCAAAACATTGATCAAACAGGCCTACTTTTCATTAAAAGAAATTTATTTTAAGATGATAATAATATTGTTTAATAATTTATTAAACCACATAATTTATTGTTTTTTCAATTTAATTATTAAAGTAAAAGTTCCATTTTTCTTATATCATGTTATAAAATGTTATCCAAGATTGTGACATTAGATTTACCTTATTAACTTGAACTTTTATAAATTATGTATTAGGTAATAGATCATAAGATAATCGTATGTATTTACACTCTTTTTTTATTAAGCTAGTATAAGGAAAATATTTATATATAATTGGTTTAATCATTCAGTATGTTCTATTTTTGGGTGAGAATCTCAAATTAGTTATTTTCTTTTTTGTTGTTTCAATTAGGTTCTTATTTTATGAAAATTGCAACAATTAGACTCATGTCGTTAAATTGGGTCCTACGACGTTAATATGTGGATGACGTGACATGCTGATTTTCATTTTTAAATGATGTGTTCATTTATTTACTAATAGGAAAGTCTGACATATAATTTTATTTTTTAAAATTAAAAAAGTTAGAAAAATTAGAAAAAGTTAATTACACAGACTTGAAAATAAAGAGAAATTGAAAATTTGGTTTTAGGGTTTATTCAGATATCGCGATTTGGTATTATTTTGATGGAGAAATTTGGTTTTATTTTGATGGAGGAGATTGCGATAAAGGATTTTGCGATTTTAGCGTTTCTATTTTGCGCGAATTTAAGGGTTGTTTCCTACTTCTTATTTGGGATTCTCTTTCTCTGCAGGTTACTATTATTGTTTGAAAGAGAACATTGAGGGTTGCAGTTGTGGTTTGAACGCTTGCGAAGAAGGTGGTTGCGTGACATCACGATTCAGATGTGATTTTTGACCATGGATAGCTCAAACGCGATTTGGGGTTTGAAAGGGGTTTTTCAAATTGGGAATTTTTCTGGATTAGAGCTCCTCTGCATTTGATTTGCATGTGTAAGGCCCAATGCTCGCTAATGAAATTGATTTGGGTTTTCTATGATTAGGTCTGGTGGTGTTTCATGGAGGTTGACGCGTCGCGATGGTGCTCGCGATTTAGGTTGCGCTATTGGAGGCTTGTGTGGTGGTTATCTGTGCAAAGAAGATGATGCGATGAAGGTAGTGGTCGGCTAAGGAAAAGCGACACGATTCATGGGGTGGCGGCTTGAGGGTTTGGAAGCACGAGGAAGATGATGTATGAAGATGGTGGCGGCGCGGGAATTGGTTTCGCATGGAGGTTACAACAGTGGTGGTCCGACGAGTCCTACGCGTGACGGTGGCGACTAAGGTTAAATGGTGGATTTGGGTGGTCACTACGACAGTGCATATGGTGGCTACGACAAAAAGTGTGTTTCCTTGTATCTTATTTAAGAAAATAATTTCAGAGGCAGTTGCAACTGTTACGATTTTGTTGTATGTGTTAATTCCTTCAACCTTGTATTATGATTTCAGATATAATTCTTACATAATTTTCCTCTGAAGAATCTGAACCAACATCAGAAGTTGAGACTAGGGCAGAAGCATCAATGAGAACAATTTGTGAAATTAATTCCCAATTTGTATGAACCCTAAAATTAAACTTCATTTTTCCCAATCCCTAATTTGAACATAGTATGCAGTTTAATTTTTAATTCATTTTTACCAATTTATTTTATTAAAAAAAAATCAAAAGAAACATCATAATCACATACATCAAATAAGATCTTCCATGTCATTTAAAAATGAAAATCAACATGCCACGTCAACCATATAGTAACATCGTTAGACCCAATTTAACGGCAGAGGTCTGATTGTTGTAATTTTCACAAAATAAAAAGAAGATTACCAATTTAAGATTCCCACCCAAAAATTAAAACAAACAATCACTCTTAAATACTAATTAATTCAATCATACATCATTATGCAGATAAACTATAACAAATACTTCCAGAAGATTTCGTTTATTGAGTCTAACATCAAAGATCATCACCTGCCTTGAGGATCCCAATAGATTTTGGTTTATAAAATCATGACTCTACACAATCTTCCTACATGATAAGGTTAGTTCACCTATGACATGTTAAAAAGGTTTTACTCATCTCGACTCTCACTAACTAAATATTTTCCTCTACATGAGTTAGAATATTCATTATAGGAAAATCGCAAATTACCGGCGGATTATTACCAACAGCCTATGGTCTGTCGATAAAGATCATTTTCCGATGGAAATACCGATGGACTGGACTAATAGATTACCGATGGATATATTCATTGGTAATGTACTGTTGACATAATTTACCGATGGATTAGGTGTTGGAACAATCGGTACCGTTATAGAGTCGCGCAGCGGAATAAAATACTTAGAAAGCGTGTTACGGTCACAAATCAAGTTTAATGGTCCGTTTTAGAAAAACAATTTTCTTAGAGACAAATTTCCAAACAGTTGATGTGTATAAAACAGTAAAGAGTAAGAGAGCAAGAAAATTCAACACAGAATTTTTATCCTGGTTCGAATCAAAAGATTCTACGTCCAGTCGTTAATCACTATAAATAGTGATTAACCTTTTTCACTAAAAATGGTTTCACAGATTACAACAAATAGTGAATAAAGCAGATAAATAAACCTTCCTTCGACGAACGAACCGGAAGAAGAACACTCTGCCAACTCGAAGAGAACCGCTCCGACTATCGACAAACGAAACGCGAGCTTCTCCTATTCACGAGACCAGGCAGAGCACCTTGCTAACTCGAAGAGAGCTTGCTCCGACTATCGACACACGAGCCTCTCCTGTTCACGAGACCAAGCAAGGGAACTTGAACTATAGCTTCTGAGAACTTCCTCTGACAAACAGTATTCTGCAAGAGCTTCTGTTCAACAACGTTACCTTCTGATTTCTCCAAATCAAAATATATAGCCAAGTACACTGAATGCCAAAGGACAGCTCCCAACTGCCATGAATAATCGATTATTGTAAGTGATAATCGATTATTCAAGTCCGTTACAGCTTTTCAAAAATGTGATAATCGATTATATGAAGTGATAATCGATTATTCAAGTATGACTTGTGATAATCGATTATTGCTTAATCATAATCGATTATTGCAGGTTAAAAATGCAAGTTTTACAAGGTTTACAAGAATTTCCTACTACATTTAATTTCTACAACTTGCTTTTAACTAATTCTAATATCTTCTTCAACTAAAACTTCTTGTAGCATCATCAAAACAAATTTCTTCAAGATTTACCAATACTCCTTATTGGTAACAATCTCCCCCTTTTTGATGATGATCAAAAATTCAATTTTAAAAGCAAGTTTGGCTTACCTGCAAAACATACAAGCTAACAAACAACAAGGTTAGCAATACCTGTAATAATTTATACTTCTCCCCTTGTATTATTCTTCTCCCCCTTTTTGATCAGAAGCAAAAAGATCAGATGTTAAAGGCTCCCCCTAAATATGATCTCCCCCTCAATTAATCAAAGGATGCATATAATCAAGAGATCATTTTATTTATGATAATAAATATTACATTATAAGAAGAATGGACAAACTAGCCGTTTATGGTCGTTTATGGCCGTTATGGGATGCTCCAACGGCTCTATTTTTGAACCTGTCAGCGTGATAATCGATTATGGCTTGTGATAATCGATTATCAGTTCAATAATTACTGCCCAGAATTGCATGATAATCGATTATGCATAATGATAATCGATTATCTGCTCAAAGTTTTCCAGAATTGATTTTAATGCATGAATAATCGATTATAACTTAGTGATAATCGATTATGAAGAGTTAAGTTTACGAAAAATGCAAAAATTTGCATAGATTTTGATTCTAAGATATGTCTAACACTCCTAACTCTCTTCTAAGCTCAAAAAATCTATCTCCAGGTTTAACAAGAAAGCATTTCAGCTAGCACAATCAGTTCAGAAACTAATTTTGACAACACAAATTTCAACTTCCCAAACACCAACTATGATTCATGCACTCTCATATCCCAATTTGTTCAACTTCATATATTCAACTATGCATATCAAAACAACATATGAAAAAATTCAATCACAAGAGCTGATTCAGGTGCTATCTTTCAACATTTGTTAAACAAAATAATTTACATCAAAATTATGCAAATTTGATAAGTTCATTTTCTGCATCCAGGCTCTCAATGTATATTATCATAGCTCATTCGTTATGCATTTGAACTTAAAAATAAATCTCCACAGAACCAACTTTGAAATAGAAATGACAATTTAATTTTCACATATCTTAATCATTAAAAATTGCTAATGAAAATCTGTCGGCCAACTCATTTAAATGACTTTTTCATAGTTTTTGATGCTTGACAGAGATTACACCAAAGTAACTTCAAAGTACTCATGAAATTGAATACTAAGCCAGTTAAACACAAATTCAATAGATAATTATCAACAAAGCACTGAAATAACAATGCACATGGCTTTACATGACATGAATGAAATTCAACACATGAATATTTTAAATAAATGCATTCACTTGATCAAAATGTGTAAACAGACACGAACATACCACAGGATGAATGAAACAGTGATCAACATATCATTTTCTCAACCAGGCATGAATATAACAGTAACTAAATAATGGAAGATCAAGTAAATACAGGATGCAACACCACAGTTTAAACAACACTTAGCTCAATTACTTGGTGCTTGAATGAAGGCTTTTGGATACCACTTGATGGAGTTACATCCTGGTTTGTAGCATCACTTCAAAGAGCATAATACCATAGAGCTCTCTTATCCTTTTGAAAACTTAACCTGCAAAGTAAAAACAATAGAGTTTTGGTCCCCATAATCTCATTTGGGTCCTTTGAGGTTAGAGACAATTTACTTTATAACAGTAATCCAAGCATATTTTCCATTTGGAACATCAAAATGTTTAATTTTACATTTGTTAGAAGTATGTCCCTTTTTCATACAATAAAAACAACAAACATCATGCACCTTGTTTTTCACAAAAGTCCCTTTCTCAACCCAAACTCTACGAGTTCTCTTAACTTTAGACTTTTTATGAAGATGCATGTTTCCACTTCTAGAATTGCTTCTCTCAAAGTTTGTTTTGGCATGTGACTTAGACTTAGTTGCCTTTGCAAGTAAATTCTCAAGAATGTCAATATCAAACATATGACTTTTACACGATAAACATTCAACAGGTTGTACAACAACATCAGATTCAGATAACTTAGTTTCTAGATTACTAACTTTGTTTCTCAAAACAACTTCGTCATCTAGTACTTTTTCATACTTCAATTTCAATTCATTATGCTCTTTCTTTAACTTTTTATGAGCAACATCAAGTTTTTCAGATTCATTTAACAAATCAAGAAATGCCTTTTGTAAATCAAATTCATCACTTGACTCTAAGCTAGAATCACTTACTTGGCTTCCTGCATCTTCTGAGTCTGCCATTAAGCACAAATTAGCTTCTTCATCTGAATTGCTTGAACTTGAAGAACTAGAAGCATTATTGATAAGCGGGTCGCACCGCTCACAAAAGTTGATTGCACGAAATTAATGCAGTATATTTACTAGGAAGTGACTCCTAGGTCGTCTCTCAAGGACCAATTTTTGGTTTAGTCTCAGATCCAACACGAAGTGGGGGGGGTTTGTAAAAGTTTTGTACGGTAAATAAAATTTAAAACTGGAATTTAAACAAGACAACAGAATTTAAAAACGCTGAAATAAATCTTAAAGACAATAAAAATTGAATGGCACAAGACGGTAAAAATGGAACAGTAAATATGCAGAAACGGTAAAATTTAACGATGCATAAAACAATAACTGATAAAATAAAAGAGAAAATAAAAATAAAAACATTGAACTGAAAATGAAATTCATCGCATATTGAAAACTTAAATTAAAATTCTTGAACATTGAAGATAAAAATAAAACTGAGTAAACTGATCCAAATACTATAACACACTACAAGCTTTTCCAAGAACAGAAATCCACATTTGTGCACTGTTTGGGAAAATGGAAAATCAGAGATAGCTCTGGAAGAGAAGAACCGAGACCCCTTCCAGGCCTTAAGGCCATGTCCTCCTTCTGCTGCTGCTCTCCTTTTATTTCCAAAACTCAGGAACATCCTCCTTCAATTCAGCAAGATTTTGTGTTTTGGCTCCGTAGCTTGCTTCCTATTTTCTTCCAGACTTGTGTTTTTGTGCTAGTAGCTAAGACTTTCTGCACCTCCTAGCCGTGCAAAACAAATAGGGTGGGACCCTCTATTTCTTGTAGGCATGCGGCTATTCTTCTCTGCATTCCAAAGCATGAATCAACTCCTATTCCTTTCCACTTTCGACCCCTCTTCACGATGCTGGAGCTGCTGTAATTCTTCACCAAAGCTTCACTTACGGCCTTCTCCTCTGTTAGTGGCTTCTTCTCATTCATCCAAAATCCAACACCATGGGTGCCACTTCTTTTTCTTCTTTCTTCTCTCGTGAATCACCATTCTTTTCGGTGCTCCTCCAAGCTGGATGCTGCCTCCCTTGCTTCTGGAACGCAACTCCCTGCTGCATCCGTTCTTCATCTCCGCTGGATGACTGCACCTTCCGACCAACCGTGAGCTCTCCTTTTCTTGCTGGAACAAGCTCCTCACGTGTTGCTGCTTCTCCTCTTGGTATACTTCTTCTTCCTTCTCGGGAGACATGGAGTCTTGGCTGCCATGGAATGTGACCTTGAGAGCTCCTCCTTTTGCTTTGCAACCATCCATGTGCATCCACTTTCAGCTGTGATAAAACCGTGCTCACCATAAAGGAAAACAACCCATTCTTCTCATTAAATCAAAACGTTCCAGCCATGCCTCCAGCTCAGAACCGTGAACTTTCTTCTCTGCTTTTCTTCGAACTCCCAGCCAAGATTCACGTTCCACTCCAAGCTGCTGGATGTTTTAGACATGAAAAGGGCCGTGAGCTTTCATAAGTGGTGGCACCTTTTGCCAAAATTAATTTTCCAATTGGCTCTGTGTTTTGTTCTTTAGCAAACTTCTTAGAAAGAAATGAGTTGCATCCGTGAGATGTTTGTATGTGCCCTTCCACCTATGCCAACTTTTCAATTTGAGAATAGTATTTCTTCTTTAGTTGCAGCCCCACTTTTGTCATATGTATGCCAACATAAATTCCATAGCCGTGCTTAGCATTTAGGAATGCATGTGGACGTGAATTTCCAACCAAGTGGCCCCATGTGTTGTCTCCTTTAGCATATTGTATAATTTCCTTCAATAAATGACAAGATAAGAAATGGGCCGTGTGCATACCAATTTCCATTGAATAAAATTTTGCATTCATTTTGGAATTCTCTCTCTCATGGCCGTGAGCTTTTTTTTAAGTGGAATGTGGCAAAAAAAATGTGCTTCTACAATCAGCATTCATTCCAAGCACAAAAATTCAATGTAAAATGCCTACAAAATAAATCCATCACGTGTTACTCTCCTTTAGTTGGTTCCATGTTGCTTCCATGTGTGCATCATAAAATTTTCAATTTGGAATTAAGCTTCTTTACGTATGGAAAGTGAAAATGAAAGTTTACTTTTGTTTCTCATTTTAGTCTAACATCTAATTGATGAGAAATTTCTATTTCAGTCCCAAAATATTATCCAATAATTAATATTATCCAATAATTTGTCTGCAATTACTAATACAAATAATTAGCTCAGATAATTCAAATTAATCAAAATAAGAATTTCTGATCAAATTAAGCACAATTAGCAAAAACGGAAAAATACTGGACAATTAAACACAATTCCCTGATTAATTCTAGCACAATAAACTAAGTAAAGTGAAGAAAATAATGATTCATCAATTGTCTTCCCAAGCTATGTAAGCTTTCTTCTTCTTTGAAAATTTTCTCTCCTTCTTTTCTTCACTTTTCCTATTATTAGGACAATCAGTCTTCATATGTCCTCTTGCTCCACATCCATAACATTTAACGCTTGATGGAGATCCTTGATTTTCTTTCCTTTCTCCACGGTATTTGTCTTTTCCCTTTGCTTTCATAAATTTAGCAAACTTCTTAATCATAAGACTCATGTTTTCCTCATCGTTATCGGAATCATCATCCTTAATTCTCTTATAACTTTTTCCTTTTGAAATTTCAGATTTGAAGGCAAGTGTCTTTCTTTTGCCTTGATCCTCTTCTGTAGTTAATCTTTTCAGCTCAAGCTCATGCTCACGAAGCTTTCCAAAGAGAATCGCCGTTGACATCTGAGTGAGGTTTTGAGACTCCGAGATGGCAGTCACCTTTGGTTGCCAAGACCTGTCTAATGATTTCAAAATTTTCACATTCAATTCATCAGTGTCAAAAGTCTTACCTAAACCTGTTAGGTGGTTCACAATGTGAGTGAAACGCTTCTGGACATCAGAAATTCGTTCTCCAGGTTGCATTCTGAACATCTCATACTCCTGGATGAGTGTATTCTTCCTTGCACGTTTCACGTCGTCTGTACCCTCATGTGTGACTCTGAGGACCTCCCACATTTCCTGTGCTGTCTTACATACTGAAATTCTATAAAATTCATCAAGTACAACAGCAGATGAAATAATATTATGAGCCTTAATATCAAATTGGGCTCTTCTATTTTCCTCTGGAGTCCAGTTAAAGTATGGTTTTTCTACTTCTACACCATCAATAGTTCTTTTTGGAATATAGGGACCATTTAGTACAGCTTCCCAGATATGCATAGTTATCACCAGTAAAGAGTGGTGGTCTGTTGATGGAAGCACCCTCGGCATATACTTGAGTTTGATGATCGGCCATTTTCGAAAAGATTTGAAAAAATATCAAAGCAAGCTCTGATACCAATTGTTGGAACAATCGGTACCGTTATAGAGTCGCGCAGCGGAATAAAATACTTAGAAAGCGTGTTACGGTCACAAATCAAGTTTAATGGTCCGTTTTAGAAAAAAAATTTTCTTAGAGACAAATTTCCAAACAGTTGATGTGTATAAAACAGTAAAGAGTATAGAGAGCAAGAAAATTCAACACAGAATTTTTATCCTGGTTCGAATCAAAAGATTCTACGTCCAGTCGTTAATCACTATAAATAGTGTTTAACCTTTTTCACTAAAAATGGTTTCACAGATTACAACAAATAGTGAATAAAGCAGATAAATAAACCTTCCTTCGACGAATGAACCGGAAGAAGAACACTCTGCCAACTCGAAGAGAACCGCTCCGACTATCGACAAACGAAACGCGAGCTTCTCCTATTCACGAGACCAGGCAGAGCACCTTGCTACTCGAAGAGAGCTTGCTCCGACTATCGACACACGACACACGAGCCTCTCCTGTTCACGAGACCAAGCAAGGGAACTTGAACTATAGCTTCTGAGAACTTCCTCTGACAAACAGTATTCTGCAAGAGCTTCTGTTCAACAACGTTACCTTCTGATTTCTCCAAATCAAAATATATAGCCAAGTACACTGAATGCCAAAGGACAGCTCCCAACTGCCATGAATAATCGATTATTGTAAGTGATAATCGATTATTCAAGTCCGTTACAGCTTTTCAAAAATGTGATAATCGATTATATGAAGTGATAATCGATTATTCAAGTATGACTTGTGATAATCGATTATTGCTTAATCATAATCGATTATTGCAGGTTAAAAATGCAAGTTTTACAAGGTTTACAAGAATTTCCTACTACATTTAATTTCTACAACTTGCTTTTAACTAATTCTAATATCTTCTTCAACTAAAACTTCTTGTAGCATCATCAAAACAAATTTCTTCAAGATTTACCAATACTCCTTATTGGTAACATTAGGGTGACCGATAATATCCATGATGAAATAAGATCGAGTTTGGGGTATTCCCTCCCTAATTCCAAAATCAGAAAATTGTTCCCTCCCCTCGAATAGCTCTACATTGCAATTTCTAGTGCCATTTGCGGTGGGTCTTCATTGTCAGACAAGGTGGTTGGGCTTCCATTTCTGGTCCTCGTGCATCCTTGTAAAGAGAGTGCTTCCTTCGTGGAGAGTGTTTCGTTCAAGGTTCGCTAACGACGCTTTCATGACACAAGTGGGTACCTCCTCCTTTGGGTTCGTGGTTGTTGTACTATAGTTGTAGGAAGGGTGGTGGTGGTTCGTGAATGATGGCTTGAGGGTCGATGTCGTAGGGTTTGTGCTATCTTCAAGGATCTTTGTTGAGGGACTAAGGTCGAGGGTCCCTTGTAGGGTTTTCTCCGTTGTTGGTCTATGAAGGGTGTCATCGTCTAGGGAGGCTAGCAAGAGGCCCTATCAGAGGTAAGTTCTATGTTTTACAATGAACTTTTACAATTGATTCCCTTGGGTCTCGCGACTTTGGGCGTGATTGTGGGTTCGTTTTCTGTTTGGGTATCATATTAGAGTCAACCTTATTTGGTGATAGATTTGGAAATGAGATGTTAATGGTACTTTGTAGTTCATAAGAGTATGGGTATGAGGATAACTGAATATGAATTGGTTAAGTTCATTGATAAATGCTCTGTTTTGATAAAAGTGAATTAACCCAAAGATTAAGCAACTTGAATTGACGATGTATAGATTCTTCTGTTGTAAGGGTGTAGTGAGTTATGTAATGACATATTCATATGATAATCTATTGTAGAGGGGTATTTCCTTATGCAGTAGGGAAGATGAATTTAATTTAATGATATGTTTAATATTATTTAACGTTATTAGAGTTCTTTGGCTTGTTAGTTATGTTGAAAGTTCTTTGAATGTTATGTTATTAAGTTTTGGAATTGAGGGTTTGAACCTAAGGGAGTCCTTTTAAGCTAGCTGCTATGAGATATCTGGTTGGGATTAATAAGATTTAATAATAACTTTATGTCTACATGTTTCCCCATAAATGGATTTGGTCTGATATGGTTGTATGTATCTAGGAATGTCATAAGCTTTGTTCAATTATCTTTAGTGTAATTAAAGGTTTGGATTCATTTTCTTAGGTAGTTTAAATATGTTTGGGTATATTTAGGGCTA
Source organism: Vigna nakashimae (assembly GCA_034642375.1). NCBI lineage: Eukaryota > Viridiplantae > Streptophyta > Magnoliopsida > Fabales > Fabaceae > Vigna > Vigna nakashimae. Next base: position 25,648,249 of record CM067763.1, on the reverse strand, counting down.
GTTGGAATGAAAATAGAGAATTGAAGGTAGGTTTAAATTGTTTAGACACATTTTCATTTTGAATATAATATCATTGCATTGAAGTTATTGTTGAGTGTTAATGTGTCCATTATTGTACAAGGTTTTGGGGTTTCGATTAGGGGTTCATGCATAGAACTTGTGGAAGGTTCCAATACACTAGATTAAAGTTGGTTGCAAAAGTCTCATTACTGAAGGGCTGTAATTGAAGTCAAGTGTCCAAGATTTCATCATTTTCATTCGTCCTCTTGTGTTTGTTTTGCTTCATTTTGGGTGTTAATTGCATTATAAGTTGGGACCGAATTATAATTGAATTTGTTTTGTAATAGTACAGAGACCCTACTTAAAAAAATAAGGACCAAATCTCTTTCTCTACATGTGTACATTCTACATATTTTAACAGTATAGAGACCTTACTGAAACATTAAAGGCTATAGTAAGAACATGTAAAGGAAGAAAGAAAAGGAGATAAAGGAAAAAGTGGACATAAAAAGGTGGTTGGAAAAGGTGTTTATTGTGGGAAAAGGTTATAGTTTCTACTTAGTAAAGGGCTAATATATTTCTCTTTTTTTAAGTAAAATCCCAAGTAAAACAAGAACTTTTGCAAGTTCTGCTCAATTGATACACATTCACGAGATTAAAAAATGGTGAAAGTAGAAAACAAAAAGAAACCTTGTATATATAACACATTGAAACCTTGTATGAACATTTACTTATTTATCATTCACAAAATAAATTTACATGATTCTTATACACTAGTACAAACACAGCGTACAACGCCGAATATTTTTGGCCTTCCACGTCGAATTCGAGATCGACGTCATATCAGGAGACGTTAAATTGACGTCGAACATATAACAATATGATGTTAATCAAATTAACGTTGGATTTTGTCAATATTCGACATTAATAAATTCTTTTTGTTTCTTTTAATTAATTATGATCCTTTCTTACGACTCTACGAGACTTGAAACACAGAAAAACAACAAATAAGCATGAACAATAAACGTGTAGTGTAGTATCAATAACAAACAACAAACAAATTCAATCAAACAACTACAACAAACAAGTTCAACCAAACAAAAGCAACAAACAAGTTAAAAAAACAAGTTCAACAAATAAGTTCTTGAAAACAAAAAACGAAAACTAACCTTCAAAGTGGGTTCGTTGAAACAAAGTATTGCCACCATTGATAAAGAAAGCAGAATGCGCCTAAGAAAGATAAGAACATGAAAATAATTGGTCAAAACAAACGAAAATCATACCTAAAGTAGTTAATTAACATCCATTTGTAACAAATGAAAGAAAGATTACATGTGATGGTCGTCAAACTTTGTTCTAGAAAAGTTTGAGCAGAGAAGAGGGTATCACGCGTTAAGATAAAGTGAATGAATTTTCAATCTCCCACTCAATTATTTATTGAATTCACTAACCTTTTAGGTCTAACGTTGGAACATTCGACGTTTTATATCCTTTTGACGTCTAATTCTAGCGAATTAGACGTCATACATAAATACATTTTCACCTTCGGGCAAAACATTTTTGCAAAATTAATCCAATATAACAAATTGACATCGAATTACAAATTTAAACGATGTCTAATAATTGCCTTTATTTATAAAAATGTCACTAGTCATTTTTAACGTTGATTATTCAGTGGTTGGACGTTGAACGCGTGACGCTATACGTTGTTTTTGCACTACTGTACCTTTTATAAATATAATTAGTTTGTCTATTCACATGTTTGGTTGCTTATATACACATTTGTTTTTCAATCCCAACAATGGAGTTATATATATTTATTAGATGAAGTTTATATTGCTTGGAGTTGCATTGGTTATAGTTTGTATTGCTTGGTTGTTGAATGCAAGTATGATTAATTGTTTTGTGAGAATTGGTTAAATGCAAGTTGATTGTGTTGTGAGGGTAAACCACCAATACAATATGCCATGGAATATGCACCAAAGGTACTAAAGGATATATCATTCGGTAATTACTGGCGGATATATCCTTCAGTAATTACTGGCGGATATATCTTTCAGTAATTACCGATGGATCGTCCTTTGGTAGTTATCCATGGTCAGTATTTGTAAGTAATGATTATCGACATAGTTATTATCGACAAAAAATGGTAGTCAGTACTCCGTCGGTAAACATGTATTATTGACGAATTATGGTTGTTATCGACGAATTATGGTCGTCGGTAATACTAGCTTTTTTAGTAGCGATTTAGTATAGATTTGATAATCTCCTTCTGAGTCTTAACACAATACACCTAACACAAGAGTGAAATTCCCTTGCCTTTGAAAACCAACCTACGTTCATCACTTCATAACCACATGTTATCATCTCATTCAACATTTAAACATCACTAACATTCTCATATAGTCTTGAATCATTACACAATGTCATACATATGTATTTTACTTAAATCCAAATTCATCTCATAACATAAATCACCTTATTTATTTCAAACTACATGTTAATAATTTATTATTTATTTTTTATTACATTAGCATATAACATTCAATCACAATATTTTCATTAAGTATATTAAAATGGAAAAAAAAAATTTCTCTAAGCACAAACCCCTAATTGACAATCTAATTGTCAAACTGAAAAACCATATCTCAAGAAACATTTGTCAAAACTTTAGTCAAATCCAATAATTAACGAAACAAGAATAAAAATTTTACCATGAAAGCCTAGGACCCAAAATAGGGTAGCGCCAAACGCCTGACTTGGTTCTCATTATGAGGTGTGTTAGAATCGCTGCAACGGAATTATTAGTGTGGAACAAACCAAGAAGGGGGGTGAATTGGTTGTATACTTTTTATTTTTCCTTTTGATATTTTTCTCTTAATTTTTCTTTCTAAGCAAATAGTTAAATATAAATAATAGAGTAAGGGAAAGAGAAAAATTGCACAGGTGATTTTATCCTGGTTCAGATAACTGGGATCCTATGTCCAGTTGCTTATCTCAAACAAGATAAACCTTTTTCACTAACACAAAACAGTTACAAATATTAGTCACACAGAAAAACAATTTGCAATAGTTTAGAAATACCACCTCTCTTGAAACCACAAGAGACGAACTTACACCTCCTTTGAATCTTCACAAAGGATGACCACCTCCTTCGAATGCTTCACAAAGGATGATTCTCTTCCAGACACTTCCTCGGATACACCAAGGATGAACAAGCTATTCCTCTGTCACCGCTGTAGCACTTCAGGACTTTGCAGACAAGAGTTTTCTTAACTTCAACAATCTCACAGAGTTCTCAAAGAGTTCAGAGTTCTTTAGCACAAGGGAAGAGTGTTATTTGAGATCAAGAAAGAGCCATCTTATAGGCTCAGCCAAATACTCTTCCATTCTTCGAAAACGAGCCATCTAACGCATTTAATCGATTAACACAAGTATTAATCGATTAAAATGAGTACAATGGCTAGTTTTTCAAATCTAAAATCCCCAACGGCTAGTGTTAATCGATTATTCTCAGGACTAATCGATTAACTAATCGATTATTATCAGCTTTAATCGATTATTACAGGGGCACTTGGGTTTTCAGAGCCAGCCTCGGTTTTAATCGATTAATACTGGGTTTAATCGATTAAAACAGATGGTGGACGATTCTCAACAACATACAAATATAAATTACAAGAATCAGTCCCAATACATTTGTGAGCACTGTTACACTAACTTTGATTATTATAAAAGCTTTATAAAAATACATAGATCTTGAATTTGTCTTGACTGGTGCAACTCTGTTCATCATCAAAACTTCATAGTTGATTTTTGCTAACATTCTCCCCCTTTTTGATGATGATCAAAAATTCTCCTGAGTTTAAAGCTTTTTAATAATCTGAAACAATCACAACTCATGAAAGGATAGATTAATAAGAAATAAGGATTTTAAACTATCTTCTCCCCCTTTTTGATCAGAAGAAAAAAACACGTGTTCCCCCTAAATAAAAAGAGATAAGGCATAGAGGAAAAGGAAATAAACAACAACTTTTTATTAAGGATGCACACAAGCATAAAAATAAAACAAACAAGGAGGATCTAGAATTCATCACTTTTATCACTAAGAAAGTGATGCTCTAATCCTGAAACCCTAGTGTCTAGATTCCTGAGATGAGTACAAATTTCTTCGTGGCGGATGTTTTGAATGTTCATCATCTCATTTTGAAGGCGAGTCATCTCAGTCATTTGTCTAGAGAGACTTTCTAGACTGTATTCCTCATGTACTTGAGATGGGCCAGCAACATGTGTGGGATCACGCATGGGGATATCCGCAGCTTCATCTTCATTGCCATCAATGGCATCCTCAGGGTGGATGTAGGAGAGTCCTTGTTTGATAAAACCCATTTGCCTTAGGGAATTATCTCCAACCTTATGTCCCGGAAGGACAGTCTCATGGTGTTCATTTGTGATATCTACTCCTTTGAACACACAAATTTGGGAAACGAGAAGAGGATATGGAAGAGGTGCAACATGTAACACCCTAATATTTTAAAGGGTATTACTGATAGTAGAGACTAAATTAATTTGATATATTTTATAAACCATCAAACTTTATTTCAATTCTCCCAAAGTACAATACCAAACTTACAAACTTCAAACAATATAGTCTTCACCACTTAACATAAATTCGAATTTCAACTTATAAGTTTTACACAACATAATTTTTCCAATACAAATTTATTCTTTTTACAAAATATCCCTGAAAGTTTTTCCCCGCGTCTCTCTCATCTCTAAGCTTTTTCAACCACATCTGCGACATTATCTATTCACATATAACATGAGTTATATGATCATAGCACAAACAAATAAGGGTAAGCCAACCATATCATAAAATCATTAAACTTGTAATAAAAATATTATAATCATGTATTTCTGCAATTGATAAAATATCATTATTCCGATGTCATTAATTCATCATTATCAAAATCATCTTTCTCATTTCCATAAATCTTACAAGTGTTCCATGCTTACTCATGAAGCCTTATGGTCAGACCGCTCTCTGCCTGCTTCCTTAAGCCTCACTTATATACTATGTCTTACTTTCTGAAGCCTTATGGTCAGACCCCTCTCTGCCTGCTTCTATAAAACTTACGAATCATATGTTTATGTCAAAGCCTTATGGTCAGACCACTTTCTGCCTGCTTTCATAAACCTCAAGTGTTACTTTGCTCATACCAAACTCTCATGGTATAACTCGAACAAACTACTCCCGGTAGTAAACATCATTTCATAAGTAATGATTTCTCATATCCACCCCAACATTTCATAAAACCAACAATTCATACCCTCTTATCCACCTAACTCAATCATGTTCATTCTTTAATCATGAATTCATAATCACCCGTTTTGGTATCAATAAATCAAACATATTGCCAGATATCATGCTTCATATTATAAACTCATTTTGCCCATAACGAGTATAACTCAACATATTTTCACCAAACAAAGATCATGGATCAACCAAAATATATCAACATATCTTAAGAACTACATATTAAAGTCTGGGCTCAATGTAATGATAAATAAAATATATATGAAATTTTTACCATGATAATATTATGCATCTACAATCAACTTGTTTTATTTTATTTTCATCCTATTATAGATTTTTCTTTACCCCAATTGGTCACCGGAGAGGACCCAGATGTCTGAACGCATCAAACTCACCTTCGACGCCAGCACATATGACTAGTCACAACTGACTGGACCAGGCCAGGGCTGCTCTATGATCAGGGATGTGCCAACTCAGGTTTTTAAGGTTCCTCTATCCTACCAACAAAGGGAGGTCCTCAATAATTAACAATTTATTTATTTAATTTATCTACCTTATTTTCTTATGCTCTAAATCTTAAAATGCTTAATTTTACTTCCTCTCACAACAACCTCAACCAGTATCTGTATATCTATTTAATACCCATATACAAGTTATTACAGAACCCTTATTCCAAACCTCCCAACAAGATCAATTTCAGCCAACAAACTCATTCAATAAATTCATCACAATAAACATCCATAATAGAATTCATACAAGATAATTATAAACAATTAACAATAATAAAACATTACAATAAATGGTCATAGAAGAATACAATATTTGACAATCATAAAAATAATCTTAATATAAAAATTCATGGGGAAACAAGAAGTTGAATCTGGCAGAGCCGGTTAGACAACTTCTAATCCATCCAAAAATACAATATAATTAAATAACAAGAACAATAACATGTATGGGGAAATAAGAAGTTGAATCTGGCAGAGCCGGTTAGACAACTTCTAATCCTTCCAAAAATGCAATAAAATAAATAAGTAAAGCAATAAATAGTTTGGGGAAACAAGAAGTTGAATCTGGCAGAGCCGGTTAGACAACTTCTAATCCTTCCAAAATGCAATAAAATAAATAAGTAAAGAAATAAAACGTTTGGGGAAACAAGAAATTGAATCTGGCAGAGCCGGTTAGACAATTTCTAATCCTTCCAAAATACAAAAATAAACAACTAATAACATACAAATGGCATAACATAATCAATATCATGTTTTACAACTATCACACTTGGATATCAACACAAAAGCATACTCTCATTTAAATTCAAAATCATACAGAAACAAAATACTCCATAATCAAGATTTAAGATCAGACAAAAGCAAAATATAGCATATTCAAGACTCAAGATAATACAAAAGGAGATACTCAAGGTTAGCTTCCCTTACCTCTATTACAGACTTAATCTCCTCGCTCTCTGAAAACTTCCAGAATATCCCCTTTGAAATTAGAAATTCTTCCAACTCTCTTCTCTCAAAAATTTTCTAAGTTCTTTTGGTGTAAATTTTCAGCCTCCCCCCTTGGCTATTTATAGTAAAAAATTTTACTATTCATTTTTACTATTCATTTTTACTATTCATTTTTACTATTCATTTTTTTATTCATTTTACTATTACAAAAATAATTTTTTATTTGCAAATTGGTGAATTCTGATCTCAAAGCTACGTGGAACACTTATCCTTTCCAAAAATAATTTTTTTTTTTACTATTCACTTTTTACTATTCACAATTTACTATTCACTATTTACTTTTTTTTTTTTTTAATTTAGTATCTGACTTACAAATATTTTCAAGGATCTTACACAACATCTAACCTTTTGGCCTTGAACATTATTGTCTTAATCAGGTGAGGCCAATTTAGTGGAATGCTCTGAAGTATACCGTACATAATGATGAGATCAGTCTCAGAGCATTGGGCATGATTTGATCCTCTAGGGCACAAAATCCATACAATAAGGTAGTGCAAGAGGCGTTCTTCCATCTTGAGTCCACCAGCAAGGAAGAGACGAGCATTGTGCTGTCGAGGATTGCGGAGAAAGGACTGGTACACCGCTATCTTATTGAATTGAGCAAAGTCATCTGGAATAGTTTGAGAATGTTCTAAGACAAGGACTTTTGCTACATTTGTCCAAATGTCATTGTCCAAGACAATGTCCACACCTTTTACTCTTGTTTGAAAAACCCCCTCTCGGATCTTTAAATTAAAATAGAAAGTGCGAACAAGATCCGGATAATACCTTCCACGGAGTTCCATTAGGTGTTGAACTCCTTGTTCAATGATGAGATTGGGAAAGGAGAAGTTGTAGGATGTATACCAAGAGAGATCAATGAATTTTTGTTTGATGAGCTTCCTTTCCTTCCAAAATCGTGAGAAAGATTGTTGATCTTCTTCATCGGAGAGCCACCCTTCTATGGTAGCATCTCTTCTTTGAACAGTATTTTCCGAAACACCACTTGTTCTTCTTCTCCTTCTTCTTGAAGGTTCAGCCATTGAGATGAGTGAAATACAAAGATTTGGGTGAAAGAAGGGAGAAAGTAAGAGAGATATGCTTAAGATTGGTTCAAGTAATGAAAATGGGGACCAAGTAGGGTATAAATAGGCTCAAAAATGCATCCCAACGGTTAGATTTGGAGATTTTGCCCGTTAATAGCCGTTGGCAACGACTAGATTTGAAAACCATTTTAAAAAAACCGTTTGGAGCGCATTTAATCGATTAAAGGAATTTTTAATCGATTATGTAATCGATTAATACTTGGATTAATCGATTAATCCAGTCGTAAATGTGTAGGTAGCGCTTTTAATCGATTTACAAGCAGATTAAATACGTTAAGCAACGAAAAATGCAAGATTAATTCCAAGAATGCCTATTTTACTATTTCTAATATTCCAAGATCTCTTCTAAGCTCAATAAATCTATCCTTGGGCAATGCTTTGGTGAAAATATCAGCTAATTGATGCTTAGAATCTATGAACTCCATTTCACAATTGCCTTTTTGGACATGGTCTCTAATGAAGTGATGCCTAATTTCTATATGCTTGGTTCTAGAATGTATGATAAGATTTTTGGTGAGTTTTATAGCACTAGTGTTATCACACTTAAGCGGAATATGATCTAAATGAATATCATAGTCTTCTAATTGTTGTTTCATCCATAAGATTTGTGCACAACAACTACCCGCAGCAATGTATTCAGCTTCAGTGGTTGATAAGGCTACACAAGCTTGTTTCTTAGAGTGCCAAGAGACTAAGGAACTACCTAAAAAGTGACAGGTTCCACTGGTGCTTTTCCTATCTATTTTACAGCCTCCATAATCAGCATCAGAAAATCCTACAAGACTAGGCTCAGCGCCTGAAGGATACCATAAACCAAAGGATGTTGTCCCCTTAAGGTATTTAAAAATGCGTTTTACTGTAGTGAGATGAGACTCTCTAGGGCTTGACTGAAACCTAGCACATACACATACACTTTGCATGATGCCAGGTCTACTAGCAGTGAGATATAATAAAGAGCCAATCATACCTCTGTATTTGGTCTGGATTACCTCTTTACCTGTCTCATCTTTGTCTAAGTAGCAGGATGTCCCCATGGGAGTTGATGCTTCTTTAGCATTGTCCATCTCAAACTTTTTAAGGATTTCCCTGCAATACTTGGTTTGAGATATAAAGGTTCCTTCTTCCATTTGTTTGATTTGAAGTCTGAGGAAGAAAGTAAGTTCTCCCATCATTGACATCTCAAATTCTCCCTGCATGGACTTAGCAAAATTCTCGCAAAGAGTTGCGTTAGATGAACCAAAAATAATATCATCTACGTATACTTGAACAAGTAGAAAATGTTTTCCATTCTTTTTAATGAATAATGTGGAATCAATTTTTCCTCTGTTGAAATCATTTTCTACAAGAAAATTGCTCAGACGTTCATACCAAGATCTAGGTGCCTGTTTTAAACCATATAGTGCTTTCTTTAATTTGTAGATGTGATTTGGGTTTTTAAAATCTTCAAAACCAGGTGGTTGTTCAACAAATACATCTTCTTTGATATAACCGTTTAGAAAAGCACTTTTAACATCCATTTGAAATAATTTAAATTTCATTATAGATGCATAAGCAAGAAGTAGGTGTATTGCCTCTAACCTGGCAACTGGAGCGTATGTCTCATCATAATCTATACCTTCTTCTTGACTATATCCTTTTGTAACAAGCCTAGCTTTATTCTTGGTGATGTTTCCTTCTTCATCCAGTTTGTTTCTGAACACCCACTTAGTTCCAATTACTTGATGAGTGTCTTTTCTGGGAATTAATTCCCACACTTGATTTCTTTCAAACTGGTTGAGTTCTTCTTGCATTGCGATACACCATTTTTCATCTTGAAGGGCTTCTTTAATATTCTTTGGTTCAATCTGTGACACAAAAGCAACATTCATACAATAATTTGCAGTATTACTTCTTGTGTTTACCCCTTGTGTGATATCGCCAATTATGTTGTCCAAAGATAATCCTCTAGGTTGTTGCCATATTTTATTTAAATCTTCATCATGAGGATTGTCATAATTCTTCTCTTCATTTGTCTCCTTTGATGAATCTTCACTTGTTCCTGCATCAGATTCTTCTGACTCAAGAGGTTTTGCCTCAAGGTCCACAATTTCATCAAAAGTAACATGTATGGATTCCTCTATTGTGAACATTTTTCTATTAAAAATTCTATATGCTTTGCTTGTTAAAGAATATCCAAGAAAAATTCCTTCATCAGCTTTTGAATCAAATTTTCCCAAATTCTGTTTTCCATTGTTTAAAACATAGCATTTGCATCCAAAGATTTTTAAATGGGAAACATTTGGGTTTCTATTTTTGAAAAGTTCGTAAGGAGTACATTTTAAAATAGGTCGAATTATCATTCTATTTAAAACATAGCAAGCAGTACTCACAGCATCAGCCCAAAATTGTTTAGGAACATTATTTTCATTTAACATAGTACGAGCAAGTTCCTTTAAGGATCTATTCTTTCTTTCTACGACTCCATTCTGTTGGGGAGTTCTAGGTGAAGAAAAGTTATGAGAAATACCATGTTCTTCGCAAAAATTTTCAAATAATTCATTTTGAAATTCACCAACATGGTCACTTCTAATAGGTTTTATTCTTATATCCTTTTCATTTTGAATTAAAACAGCAAACTTTTTAAATTCTTTAAAAGCTTCACTTTTAAGAGTGAGAAACAGGGTCCAAGTATATCTTGAAAAGTCATCAACAATAACTAACGCATAATAGTTTCCACCAAAACTTTTTATCCTTGAAGGACCAAATAAATCCATATGTAAAAGTTCCAAAGGTTTTAAAGTAGAAACAATATTTTTTGAATGAAAGGAATTTTTAACTTGTTTACCCTTTTGACATGCATCACACAATTTATCTTTTACAAATTTTAATTTTGGTAAACCAATTACTAGATCTCTAGATACAAGTTTGTTAAGTTGTTGCATATGTATATGAGCAGCACGCCTGTGCCATAACCATGGGTTTTCCTCTTTAACAACTAAACATGAAATATTTTTATTTAATACGTTTTCTAAATCAATTAAATAAATATTATTATGTCTAACTCCTTTTAATGCAATTTCAGAAGAATCATTCTTAAAAATAGTGCAAGAATTCTTCTCAAAGGTTACCTTGAATCCTTTGTCGCACAGTTGACTTATGCTAATTAAGTTATGCCTCAGTCCTTCTACATATAGCACGTCTTTGATCATCAAGGTGTCTTTGCTTCCTATATCCCTTTTTCCAAGAATTCTTCCTTTGTTGTTGTCACCATAGGTAACAAAGCCTTGTTCCTTTTCTTTAAAGTTTGTGAACTTCGTCTTGTCTCCTGTCATGTGTTTTGAGCAACCGCTATCGAGACACCACATGACTTTTCTTGATTTTGTAATACTTGGCTGACATTATCATCATCTGCCATCAAACAGATGTTTGCTTCTTCATCTGAATCGCTTGAATCTGAAATGGACTCATTGTCGTCTTCCCATGCAATGTATGCCTTCTTTTTCTTGAAGAATCTTTTCTCCTTTTTGTCTTCACCTTTCTTCTGATTTGGGCAGTCTGCTTTTAGATGCCCCTTTTCTCCACAGCCGTAGCATCGATAATTTGAGGAAGATGCTTGATTATCTTTCTTTTCGTATCTAAACCTTCCTTTACCTTTAGACTTCATGAACCTGTTTAATCTTTTGATCACAAGGCTTAAATTTTCCTCTTCATCTGAGACTTCATCTTCCGATTTACCTTTGCTTCTTTCAACCTCTGACTTTAATGCCAAACTCTTCTTGTTGTTTTTGGCTTTTGCTTCTTCTTCATCAAGTCTTCCAAGATCTAGTTCATGTTCCCTCAACTTTCCAAAGAGTTCCGCCATAGTCATGGTGTTGAGGTTTTGTGACTTCGAGATTGCATTCACCTTAGGTTGCCACGACCTGTCTAAAGACTTCAAGATTTTAATGTTAAGGTCATCGGTATCAAATGACTTACCCAGTCCAATGAGATGATTGACAATGTTGGTGAAACGTTTCTGAACGTCTGAAATTGTTTCTCCTTGCTTCATCCGGAACATTTCATACTCTTGAATTAGGGAGTTCTTCCTTGCCCTCTTTACATCATCTGTTCCTTCATGCGTCACTCTTAGTACGTCCTACATTTCTTGAGCAGTTTTGCAGACAAAAACTCTGTAGAACTCATCAACAGTTAATGCTAATGCAATGATATTCCGGGCTTTTACGTCATTCTGAAATATTTTCTTTTCTTCAATGGTCCATTGACCACAGGGCTTTGGTTCCTGAATATTGTTAGTAGGAACAGAAGAACCAGATGCAATAACATCCCAAATTTCACAATCAATAGATTCAATAAATATTTGCATTCTTACCTTCCAGAATGCATAGTTCTCACCTGTGAATAGTGGGGGTCTATTAATTGATGCACCCTCTGCAAAGGTTTGATGTGATCCTGCCATTTGAATGACTATCAAAGCAAGCTCTGATACCAATTGTTAGAATCGCTGCAACGGAATTATTAGCGTGGAACAAACCAAGAGGGGGGTGAATTGGTTGTATACTTTTTATTTTTTCTTTTGATATTTTTCTCTTAATTTTTCTTTCTAAGCAGATAGTTAGATATAAATAATAGAGTAAGGGAAAGAGAAAAATTGCACAGGTGATTTTATCCTGGTTCAGATCACTGGGATCCTACGTTCAGTCGCTTATCTCAAACAAGATAAACCTTTTTCACTAACACAAAACAGTTACAAATATTAGTCACACAGAAAAACAATTTGTAACAGTTTAGAAATACCACCTCTCTTGAAACCACAAGAGACGAACTTACACCTCCTTTGAATCTTCACAAAGGATGACCACCTCCTTCGAATGCTTCACGAAGGATGATTCTCTTCCAAACACTTCCTCGGATACACCAAGGATGAACAAGCTATTCCTCTGTCACCGCAGTAGCACTTTAGGACTTTGCAGACAAGAGTTTCCTTAGCTTCAACAATCTCACAGAGTTCTCAAAGAGTTCAGAGTTCTTTAGCACAAGGGAAGAGTGTTATTTGAGATCAAGAGAGAGCCATCTTATAGGCTCAGCCAAATACTCTTCCATTCTTCGAAAACGGGCCATCTAACGCATTTAATCGATTAACACAAGTATTAATCGATTAAAATGAGTACAACGACTAGTTTTTCAAATCTGAAATCCCCAACGACTAGTGTTAATCGATTATTCTCAGGACTAATCGATTAACTAATCGATTATTACCAGCTTTAATCGTTTATTACAGGGGCACTTGGGTTTTCAGAGCCATCCTCGGTTTTAATCGATTAATACTGGGTTTAATCGATTAAAACAGATTGTGGACGATTCTCAATAGCATATAAATATAAATTACAAGAATCAGTCCTAATACATTTGTGAGCACTGTTACACCAACTTTGATTATTATAAAAGCTTTATAAAAATACATAGATCTTGAATTTGTCTTGACTGGTGCAACTCTGTTCATCATCAAAACTTCATAGTTGATTTTTGCTAACACGCCCAACACGATTAGGGGACTTCCCAACAACCTAGACCTCTGGAGCTCATTGTCAAGTGAATGCCCGAAATTGTGCCTAACGCTCTAGACCATTGAAGTGCACTGACTTGAGTCTTACAATTGGCGGCGAACGGTTATATGATACCACCCAACATTGCATGAGAGTTTGAACTCTTGAATTGACTTGAATAGGTTGTCCAACTTGACTAAATATGTGTAACTTTAGTTCCTTCTTAGTTTAAAATACCATAGTTCAAAATAGGCATAAGAGAGATCAAATTGGACAATCTTAGCTAAATCATTTCAGCCCCACAGATAACAGTACTAAAACAACCCAAAAATAATGGTCTAAGGAATAAAATCACAATTTAATCTCATCATTATACTAAAAAAAATTACTAATACAGTTAACCATTTCATATATCAACTCATACCAAACAATTTACAAACACAAAAACAAAATACAAAAGAAATGCTTCTAGATACTAGGTCATCTAAAAGGAGAGTCCTTTTAGATAGGTGTGACCTAACTTGTCCTACAAGCCTTTCCCTGCATCATTGACCTTCTAGAAGGGAAAGTCAACTCCAAACTATCAAGCTTTCTAAAAAGGCGTCCCATGTGCGTGCTTCAAGCCCGAGTCTATGCTCCTTTCCAAATAAGGGTTATTCTTCACCAAGATAGTCATAGTCAATCTCGCATAAGAAACACATAAACAAAAGAGTGAACAAGTCAACTTAAGCATGGTCACCAAGGTCAACTTAAACAAAAGTCAACAAAGTAAATTCAACATAAACTAATGCTATATAAACAAATAAATGATGGTTTGGAAGCATCCCTTCTAGTCAAGCTTCTAGTAATCATTCTAGAACGGTCCTCTATTGTCTCATGAAGAGTCACATACTCATCATCCTCCCTTTCTTGGAAAGAATTTGACCACGAGTTTTTAAAACCAATATCAAAAAGAAAAAGATCACCCACATTAAATTTGACTTATGTTGTAAGTAGAGGGAAAATCTAACTCATAGAAACTGTTATTTATGTCCAGGTAAGACGAGCTCGTCCAGGAAGAAAACCAAGAGAGATTGTCAAGGCATTACAAGACAAACTCGTCTAGAAGAAACCTTGATCTTGGTTTTGACATTTAACTAAGTAACATAAACGAAGAAGTCTCTACGTATGAAAAGCTAACTCTAACTAGAAAAACTCTTAAGACAGGAAATCAATTATTAGAACACTCTGATAATATACCATAACATTAGGCTAGACAAACCTTAAGATAGGATAGAAAAGCATAAACACATCTCAACAACCTTAGTTCAACATCAGGATGAAATAAGAACAAAAATACCTCAACCCAAAAGAGAAAACCACTAATTTAGTTAGATATTTCTAATTATACTTTGGGATCAACCCAAAAGAGAAAACCAACCCTTTAATTAAATACTTCCAGTTAGACTCTAGGATCAACCCAAAAGAGAAAACAAACCCTTTAGTTAGATTCTTCTAGTTAGAATCTAAAATAGAAAATCCCTGAAATAGAAGAAAATCACTCTAAAGAAACTTGAAGACACAGGTCAAGACAAGAAAAAGATTAAAATATAAAACAACAAAGAAATTTAACACAAAAACACTAGTATAAACACAATAAACCTAAACACCAAACATATAAATCATAGGATAAAAACGTAGACCCAAAATCCCAAACAAACAAAACTAGATCCTAAACTCAAAACATATAATTCATAGGAAAACACTTAGGTCCTTAGATATATAAAAATTTAGGCTAGAACAACTAGACACTTGACTAGACGATCTCTTGTCTAAAAGTGTCTGAGTGAGAGATAAGATAAAATGCTCAATGCCTAAGATATCTAAACTAGGTATTTAGCTTCTCTCGAAGAAGAAAACAAGACGAGACAATTCCTTCGACTAAAATGACTAAAAGACTTAACTAAAAGACACAAAAAAAACCTGACAAAGCTAAACGTTATCTGCCTACAAGGTACACACATAAAAGTGTTTACTTAAATCTAGACGATATTGTGAGCGAAACAAACACATCATCTTAGGATGAAGTATCTATATGTTTGGTATCTTCAAATTAAAAGAGCTCAATTGTAAAATTCTACCTAACAGTAGGAAATCAAAAAGCACCTTGTATTTATGAACAAGCATTGAATGATCTCAAATGCTCAATGTTCAAAAACAACAAAAGTGATATATGATCAACTGATTGCACGACAAGTCGAATCAAAGCCCGTAAAAGGAAACACATTCACAAAATGTTTTCTCCTGGAAAACAAAAACATAAAATCAAGACTAAAAGAAACACAAAATAAGTAAAACTTACAAATACTCTCAAACAATAACCAAGACATAAAACTTTAAGATAAAAACATTAAAAGATAAATAGAATTGCCATATATGTTTTTACATATGTAGGACAATCACTACAAATGTTCATTTTATAGATAGAAAAATGAACATTAAAGATAAAGGCAAAGAGGAGCGTTGATAAGATTATTAAAAGTTGTGCCAAATGTCAAGTCAAAATCACTTTTGATAAAAGCTCTGAAAAGCACATCTACTCTGATGAAAGTCACTATCCTATGCCTAACTCCTGCACAAATAGCCAGAAAAGATCAAATCTCAAGACAAGCTTCATCAACGGTCATCAAGTCTAAACTAAAAAGACAAGCATCGTCACAATGACTATAACTACAAGGTGTATAAATAGAAGCATAGGAGAAAAAAAAAGAAGATGATGAAAAAGAGAGTAAATATGAAGATATGAAGACACCTCATAATCCATTGAGCGAGGAAATTTCTTTAAGCTTTCAATGCTAAATTACTTCTATCAAGGAAAAAGAGGAAGATAAGAGCTCAAGAAAAGAAAATCACTCTCAAGCTTCATGAGAATATCCACCTGAAGAAAGAGTGAATAAAATGAAAAATAAGAAAGTCTCTCAAGTTTCATAGTAATATCTACTTGTGCATGACACAAGAGGAAAAGAGAGAATGAGAGAAAAAGAAAAGTAAAGCATTTCCCTTATACTTCATTGTTTATATTCTTACTTTTGTAAGGAGAGAAAAAGATAGATGAGAGAAACATCTACGAATATTTAGAATACTTTGAATTGTAATCAAATCCTCTCATACAGAGATATAGTCTAAAATGCTTGTAAGCAATTTGTGATTGCAATTCTAAAGAAAATAAAAACACTTACAACTTAACTTTTTAAAGTTAAGGAAATCTACGCGAGATCGTCTAGTACAAGGAGTGGTGATAATACTTAACTAATCTAGGGTAACTAAAGGTTATTCGTTGATCGAGAATACTAGGAGTGGTGAATAATACTACACAATCAGGAGTGGGTTAAACTCAAGGAAATTTTGATGTGTTGTTGAGTACCAAGCGTGGTGTGAATACTCAAGGAAATCTTGGTGGGTTGCTAAGTACTGGGAGTGGTGCATGTTGGAACAATCGGTACCTTTATAGAGTCGCGCAGCGGAATAAAATATAGATAGCGGAAAGCGTGTAACGATCACAACACAAGTTAGAATAGTTGGTTTCAAAAATTGATTTTCTTAGCGAACTTTTATCGAACAGTTGATGATGTGCTAAAAGTTTAGGGATCAAGAAAATCAACACAGAAGTTTTATCCTGGTTCGAATCAAAAGATTCTACGTCCAGTCGTTAATCACTATGAAAAGTGATTAACCTTTTTTCACTAAAATATGGTTTGCAGATTACAATCAGATAATCAAAATAAGCAAAGAATAGAAAACACCTTCCTTCGACAAACGAACGGAAGAACCTGCTCAGCCAACTTGAAGAGAACCGCTCCGACCTTTGACACACAAAACGCGAGCTTCTCCTATTCACAAGACCAGGCAAGAGCACTCTATCACTTTGAGAACTTCCTCAGACAAACTGTATTCTCAAAATGGCATAGATCCTTTTCACTCGCAGAGAGCTTCCCTTAGGTACAAAGCTCTAATACTCTCGATTGAAAAGTTTTTTTCAAAGAGCTGTGAAGACCTCTATTTATAAGCGTAGTTTCGTGCAGGGTCAAAAACTGAAAAAACATCTCCCAACTGCCACTGATAATCGATTATCAAAAGTGATAATCGATTATTTGAGTCCGTTACAGGGTTTTTCAAAAGTGATAATCGATTATATGATGTGATAATCGATTATTCCTGTATGACTCTGTGATAATCGATTATTGCCATTCCATAATCGATTATTACAGTTAAAAATGCAAGTTCACAAAGTTTACAAGAATTTCCTACTACATTTAATTTCTACAAATTGCTTTTAACTAATTCTAATATCTTCTTCAACTAAAACTTCTTGCAGCATCATCAAAACAAATTTCTTCAAGATTTACCAATACTCCTTATTGGTAACAATCTCCCCCTTTTTGATGATGATCAAAAATTCAATTTGTTAAAAGCATTTCTAATTTCCTGCACAGATTCCATACTTACAAACATGTTAGTAATAACTGCACTACTTAAATTAGAAGTTTTCTCCCCCTTTTTGATCATAAGCAAAAAGTAAAAAAGTGGAAAAACTCCCCCTCAAATTTTTCTCCCCCTCAACAAAAGAATTGATGCATTTCGAAACAGAAATAAAATTGAAATTTCATAACATGAAAGAACAGAATACCTCATGGAATATAAGAACAACAGAAATTCAACTCTAATTAAGAAGTACAAACAATATTAATTAATCCATAATAGAGATAAAAACAAGATATCTAACAAACTCATATATCTTCCCCTTATATAGGTACCAATTATCCCATAATATGTCAATCAAAAATAGATTTACCAATTTTTTATCATAATCAGAAAAACATCTAATCTTTATGCTCCCCCTAAATTTATTAACTTAAAAAGAATTTGGATCCTTTTAATTCATTAAAAATTACTCCCCTATAAGTAATATTCCCTTTAAAAATCAAAGACAGATTCCTTAAAAAAAAATTTTTTTTTTTTAAAAGTTTTTTTTTTTTTTTTTTTTTTTTACGTTGTGACTTAAGATAATCGATTATTACTTTAAATAATCGATTATTTGTGAGCCAAATTGCCAAAATCCAAATTTTGAGGACGAGATAATCGATTATTACCCTTGGTAATCGATTATTTACGTTAATTTTCGAAAAACACAAATTTGGGCCAAATTTTCAACCTAAGACACATCTAACATTCATAAATTATTTCAAAGCTCTTAAAAAATACCAGGATACCATAGAGTCTTTTTTTTTCCTTTTGAAAAATTAACCTGCAAAACAAAACAATAGAGTTTTGGTCCCCATAATCTCATTTGGGTCCTTTGAGGTTAGAGACAATTTACTTTATAACAGGAATCCAAGCATATTTTCCATTTGGAACATCAAAATGTTTAATTCTACATTTGTTAGAAGTGTGCCCCTTTTTCATACAATAAAAGCATGTGACAACATTTGGGTTTCTATAAGACACAGTTCCTTTTTCAACCCATACCCTACGGGTTCTTTTAATTTGGTTCTTACTTTTAAAAACACTTTTGTTTTTATAAACCTTTCTGACAGTTATAGGCATTTCAATATTATTATTTCTAGTCGCAACTTCAAGAAGATTTTCAAGAATATCAATATCAAGCATATAACTCTTACATGAAAGACATTCAACAGGATGTTCAACATTTGAAGACTCTTTCATTTCCAAGTTGCAAATTTTATTTCTCAAACTTACTTCCTCATCTAATGCCTTCTCATATTTAATTCGCAATTCTTTAAATTCCTTTTTCAAATTTTTATGACCAACATTCAATTTCTCAGATTCATCAAGCAATTCAAGAAAAGCTTTTTGCAAATCAAATTCACTAGATTCAGAATTAGAACAACTTACTTGGCTTGCAGTATCATCAGTATTTACCATCAAACACAAGTTTGCTTCTTCATCAGAATCACTTGAACTACTTGAGTCATTATCAACCCAAGCAATGTGGACCTTCTTTTTGTGAAATTTCTTGATAATTGGACAAACGGCTTTTATATGGCCTCTTTCACCACATCCATAACATTTAAAGCTTGATGAGGAGCCTTGATTGTCCTTCTTTTTCTTCAAGAGTTGGCTTTTAGATGATTCATTGCTGGCCATTAAGCATATATTTTCTTGCTTATTTGAATTGTTTGAGCTTGAGGAGCTTGAATCAGACAACGTCAACTTAACAACATCTGTGACTTTATCATGAGTAACTCTTAAAAATTCCCACATTTCCTGAGCACTTTCATAAACAGAAACTTTGAAAAAATCATCAAGGGTTAGTGCAGATAAAATTATGTTCCTAGCCCTAACATCATATAGTGCCATTCTATTTTCATCCATAGTCCACTGTAAAAATGGTTTTTCTACCTGCATATCATTTACTAAAATAGTGGGAACAATTGGTCCATTCATAACAACTTCCCAAATACCCCTGTCAATAGACTCCACACGCATAATTTTCCCCTGTAAACAAAGGAGGTCTATCAATAGAAGCACCCTCAGCATAAACTTGGTTATGACCGCCCATTTTCAAAAAATTTGAAAAACTATCAAAGCAAGCTCTGATACCAATTGTTGGAACAATCAGTACCGTTATAGAGTCGCGCAGCGGAATAAAATATAGATAGCGGAAAGCGTGTAACGATCACAACACAAGTTAGAATAGTTGGTTTCAAAAATTGATTTTCTTAGCGAACTTTTATCGAACAGTTGATGATGTGCTAAAAGTTTAGGGATCAAGAAAATCAACACAGAAGTTTTATCCTGGTTCGAATCAAAAGATTCTACGTCCAGTCGTTAATCACTATGAATAGTGATTAACCTTTTTTCACTAAAATATGGTTTGCAGATTACAATCAGATAATCAAAATAAGCAAAGAATAGAAAACACCTTCCTTCGACAAACGAACGGAAGAACCTGCTCAGCCAACTTGAAGAGAACCGCTCCGACCTTTGACACACAAAACGCGAGCTTCTCCTATTCACAAGACCAGGCAAGAGCACTCTATCACTTTGAGAACTTCCTCAGACAAACTGTATTCTCAAAATGGCATAGATCCTTTTCACTCGCAGAGAGCTTCCCTTAGGTACAAAGCTCTAATACTCTCGATTGAAAAGTTTTTTTCAAAGAGCTGTGAAGACCTCTATTTATAAGCGTAGTTTCGTGCAGGGTCAAAAACTGAAAAAACATCTCCCAACTGCCACTGATAATCGATTATCAAAAGTGATAATCGATTATTTGAGTCCGTTACAGGGTTTTTCAAAAGTGATAATCGATTATATGATGTGATAATCGATTATTCCTGTATGACTCTGTGATAATCGATTATTGCCATTCCATAATCGATTATTACAGTTAAAAATGCAAGTTCACAAAGTTTACAAGAATTTCCTACTACATTTAATTTCTACAAATTGCTTTTAACTAATTCTAATATCTTCTTCAACTAAAACTTCTTGCAGCATCATCAAAACAAATTTCTTCAAGATTTACCAGTACTCCTTATTGGTAACAGTGCAAATACTCAACTGGTCTAGGATAACTGAAGGTTAGTCGCTGATCAGGGATATCAGGAGTAGTGAAGAATACTACACAACCAGAAGCGGGAGAAATTAAACTAAATAAGTCTCAATGTGATTGAGAGCGTTTAGGGATACTAGGAGTGGTCAACCCTCTAAGTTTATTTAGAGGAGAACTGGATGTAGTCGTAACAGGTGAACCAGTATAAAATATCTTGTGTGTTTTCATCTATTGATAAACGATGTAGTTGTTCTTTAAAGCTCACTCTCACTTAACGTGCTTTACAATTGATTACAATCTACTTTTTAGCCTGGATGTACTAAGTTGGTTAAGTAAACGATCCAACCAAGATAGGGTTTATTAACCAAATGAAAGTATCCTACAAGCATAATGTAGGATACTTATTCAAATCATAAGATGCAAAAAAATTGGAAACATTATTCAACCCTCCCTTCTAGTGTTTCTCCGCAACTTCAATTTATTCTCATCACAACTTGGAAAAGGTCAAGCTTCCCTCATAATGTCCTCCAAAAGTTGCTTAAGAACTTTGTGTCCCTATCACTCGCTATAGTCTTAGGGATTCCATGAAGGCCTCACATTTTTCTTAAAGAAGATAGGGTTTATTAATCAAATCATAAGCTGCAAAAAAAATTGAAAACATTATTCAACCCTCCCTTCTAGTGTTTCTCCACACCTTCAATTTATTCTCATCACAACTTGGAAAGGGTCAAGCTTCCCTCATAATGTCCTCCAAAAGTTGCTTAAGAACTTTGTGTCCCTCTCACTTGCTATAGTCTTAGGGATGCCATGAAGGCCTCACATTTTTCTTAAAGAAGATATTTGTAATAGAGTCTGCATCATCTACCTTGTGGCATGGAATGAGATGCGTCATCTTTGAAAACCTATCCTCAACCACAAAGATAGAATCCTATATTTCTTTGTTCTTAGGAGCCCTATAATGAAATCAATTGAAATGTCTACCCAAGGTAAATGAGGGATTTGTAAAGAAGTGTAAAGGCGATGAGGTTGAGCTTTAGACTTAGCTCTCTTGCATGCTATGCAACTCTCACAATGTCTCTCAATATGATTTCTTATGTTAGTCTAAAAGAAACTTTCTTTCAAGACATGTATAGTCTTTGTGGCCCCAAAGTACCCTATTAATCCACCCTCACACACATCTCTTATGATTGAGAATCTTAAGGAACCTTTAGATATGCAAAACCTCTTACCTTTAAAATGATAGTCATGATGTAGCTAAAATTCCTTGCTTTCTCCTAAGTGGCACTCACTATGGATGAAGGAGAAGTCATCATCCTTGGGATACAACTTCTTAATGTGATCAAAGCTCAGAAATTTAGTTTCAAGGAGAGAGAGCAAAGAATGGCACCTAAAGAGGGTGTCGACCACAATGTTATTTTTTCCTTGCTTATGTTTGATTACATAGAGGAATTGTTCTATGACTTCCACCCAACTTGCATGTCTCTTTCTTAGCTTGCCTTGACTTTTCAAAAGTTTTAAGGACTCATGATCATTGTGGATCACAAACTCCTTTGAAAGAAGATAATGTTGTCAAGTTTGCAAGGTTTTCACAAGAGCATAAAGATCTTTGTCATATGTGGAGTAGTTTACGTGACTCTCTTTCAATTTCACACTAAAATAGGCTATGAGATGTCCCTCTTGGAGAAGCACGACCCCAACACCTACATTGGATGCATCATACTCAACCTCAAATTATTTAGAGAAGTTGGGAAGGACTAGAAGTGGTGCATTGATTAATTTTACTTTAAGAGTTGTAAAGGCCTTTGCTTGATTCTTGCCCCATTTGAAGTCTTTGCCCTTTTTCATCAACTAATTCAAGGGATGACTATTGTGCTAAAGTTTACATAAAACTCTTATACAAACTAACCAACCAATGAAAAGATCTCAACTCATAATAATGCAAAATAGACTTATTAAGTTTGTGAATTTAAGTCTGTTTTAGAAAAAAAAAAACATACTTAGAAAACGTATGATGGCAGTTTTTTTAAATAAAAGTGATATTTTTACATCGGTTACTTTTCTAATAGACTTAAATTAGAATTTTTGCATCTCTTACTTTTTTAACAGACATAATTTAATATTTTTACATTTGTATCTTTTGTAACAGGCTTAAAATTGTCTTTTAACTTACCCCAAATGGATTCATATTTTCACTTTCACTTCTTAATCTCGTAAAAAAATTTCACTTTTCAACCTTTTTTTGCTCCATCTAGCCTCAACAACCACCAGCAACAACAATATTTTTCCGACGACAACAACATTTTTCCGACGATAACAGGATTCTTCCGACAACGATAACAACAACAAAAATAATGAATCAATTTCTTTATGGGTGAAAGATGTCCATATTTTGTTTTAAATGATAGGGTTTCTTAGGAAAGTGAAATGGTGGGTGTAGAAGATGACTAGATATAAAATTAAAATGATAAGGAAAAAGAACTTCTGGAAGAAAGATACATTACACCATAAAATGTTTAGAGATATTGCAGGTCTATTTTCTTCATTACTCATGCAAATGATGTAGTTCTCCTCACAAAGTGTTTTTGCAATTTTAGAAAATATTGAGGTTTAGTATAAGACTTCAAAGCCATTATTTATTACATAACATTAGAGTTGTGCTATACATTATTTATGGTTAATGATACAACAAAACACCATACAATATATCATGATGCCTGATAACAGTTGAAAAACTGTTATTTTTATACTTAAAATTTACCTTAAAGGCAACCTTTATGACTTAGAAACTAGCTTGGAATCATGCTTTTGCTTATGTTTTTGAAATAAGAGAGTTGGATGAGTTTTATGCTTGGTTTCTCTTGTTTTTGTAGGTTTTAAGATGAATTGGATGAAAGAAGTGAAGTAGGAAGACATTGGAATCAGAAAAGGAAGTGAAAAGTGCACAAAAAGAGAAGACGCGAGTGTCGCTTAGCAGAAATTACCACTGAGCGATGTTTTTGAGGACTCGTAGTCACAACTGAGGGGCAAAACTAAAGACTCGCGCTTACGTTGAGTGGTATTTACCGCTGAGCGCCACTTTTATGGGTTTGGGCTTACTTTTTTGTAATTTTTAGAATAATATATAAGGGTTTAGTAGACCTAGGTTAGTATCTTTGGCTGGAACGAAGCAGAAACACATTTTTTCACCCCTTGGAGGAGGATTTTGGATGCTACAACTCCTTTCTCATCTAGTTTCACCATGAATATGGTGAACTAAACATTTATTGTTGTTGGGGAATCAATGTAATCTTTTGAAACTCTCATGTATGGAATTTGTTCTTTAATATATATGCTTTCTTTCATTAATTGTTAGGGTTTTTCCACTTTGCTCAATGCATGCTTTGTTTAACTCATTCTATTGCATGATTATTGATTTTGTCGATATGGACACATATGGGGAAATCTAAATCTGGGGAATCTCTCCCAACAGTAGTATAAACCTAGACATAGGAATATGATGGTTGGTTTCCTTTAAGCTTCTGTGATTTTTAATGAATGAATGATTGTTAGGGAGACAAGACATTGTAAACTAGTGATTGTGATTAGGCTTTCTTCGCTGAGACATCGGGTTTAAGGTAATTTAGAGAGTGGCATTAACATTAATGATGAAAGATGAATTCTTGAATACATGAGAGTGGATAGGATGAAATTGATAAACCCCAACAACATACTCATCATATATTTCAATTCACGTGTTTTTCTTCTTCTTTCTCATTGATCAATACATGCATTCATATTTACTTTTTAGTATTTGCATTTGAAATCTCAAAGAACTGGTTTTATAAGTCTTAGATAATCAACAAATTACACAACTGTCTAGGCCGTGAGTCCTTTGGGAAAACGATACTTGGTCTTACCAATTTTATTACTTGATACGATTCGGTTACACTTGCCGAGGGCTAATAATGCCCACTTTATATAAACTACCATAGTTAATTATCGTAAGGTCGACAGTAGAAGTTCCTTGTTTCGGCGTTAAAGCCACCCTGGATATTTCTCCCGTTGCCATTACCATTGAAAGTACCACTATTATTCAGAACTTAGTGCTCTAAGTGTTTAAATTTGTTACAGTTACTTGCATATTGGCCACTGTTGATGGTTGCACCGTCGAAATCCTAGGGACCGCTGGCATGGTTGTTGAATGAGTTTGAAGAACCACTATTGTAGCCTTTGGCTGCTTGCTTAGCCTCAATCATTTTTATGATTCTCTACATGAAGTTTTCCATTTATCCTCTCTTAACCTGATCTTAGTTACTACCTAAGTCAAATATATAGATGCAAGCAAAGAATCCAATTCTTTTCTTGTTTATGGAAAGTTATGTTGATATGACGTTTTGGATGACTTCTTGGACTCATTAGGTTGTTAGAAAGAATAGAAGCATTCAGTCATGACAAAGGCTAGAGCAAAACCATTAACATAAAAACTTAGCATTTCAATAAACACATAAAAAGTGAGAAAGATATACTCTAACCTCCCACCCAAGAAGAAAATGGGCTCATACCACATGCACCTAACCTCCACTAAACTAACAAGAGCTACAATTCAAAGTTAGCACAAGGAAAAGACACTATATAAGATATATAACCTAAGATTTGATTAACAAATAATGAAGACCAACTTTAGTTCTTAAGAGATATGGTGTTAAAGTGAAAAAAAACCCAAGGAAAACCCCACTAGACATTAAGATAATCAAATGGTTATCTAGATGTGAAGGTTCACTTTCAAGGATTCAAGAGAGAGTAGGAGGTTTAATTAAGCACAAAATTAAAGAGAAAGGTAATGACATGAACATAGTTTAACAAGATAAGCATCCTATGAACTAAAAAGCAAAGTAAAAAATGGAGTAAAACATGAAAGACTAGAAAAGAGATAGGGCTCACAGTGCTAACACACCACTTGAAGAGGCACAAAGGCTCGTCAAACTCAAGAAAAATGGGGATGCCACCACTTGAGTCTAGACTCAAAATAAGACTAAGGGGAGAAGACACTCTCAAGAAAGCCCTCACAAATGGTGGTAAAATATATGTGTATAAACTCAAACTATTTCCCTTTTTACAAGTCTAAGAGACCTTCTTTTATAAGTAATGGAAGGGCCTCTTTGACATAAAGGCAAATACAAAAGAAATGTTTCTAAAGACTAAATCATCTAAAAGTATACTCGTATGAGAGAGGCGTGACCTAGCTTGTTTTGAAAGCCTCTACATGTGTCATTGACCTTCTAGAAGGGAAGTTCAACTCCAAGCTCTCAAGCTTTCAAAAATGTGTCTCGTGTGTGGTTCAAGCCCAAGTCTATCCTTCCCTCCACATAAGTATTATTCTCCTCCAAGATAGTCATAGTCAATCTTACAAAACAAACACACAAACAAAAGAGTGAACAAGTCAACTTAAGCATTGTCAATAAGGTCAACTGAAATAAAATTCAACAAAGTAAAGTCAACATAAACTAATGCTAAATAAGTTAAGAGATGATGGATTAAAGGTCTCTCTTCTTATCATGGTTTTAGTAATCCTTAGAGGAAGGTCCTTTATACTCTCCTGAAGAATACTATGCATTAATCTCTAAATTGATTTCTAATCTAATATTGGAAATCAATTTAAAAACTAATTTCATGGTAGTTAAAATCTTGGTTAATTAATGTTAGAAACCAATTTAGATTCTAATTCATAAACCAATTATAATTTGTATTCATATTAGAGACTATTTTCAATACTAATAATTTAAAATTATTCTGGTCTTTAAAATTGATTGTTATTTAATGAATTTGTTGTTGTAATAATAATAAATATACATTTAAGGCATATTGCAATTTAGTTTGGTTTGAGTTAGTTTTGAAAATTCAAACTGTAAACCAAATCAAAGTGTTCAGTTCTTAAAAAAGAATTCAAAATCTTTTAGTTTTTTTTTGTTAATGGTTATTTAAGATCGATTTTCATTCGTTGGATCAGTTTAATTCTAGACATTTTTGCTACAAAGTATTTTATCAATTACAAGAAATTACAGTGTTTTTCTCCGCCACTTTTAACATACACGAGTATACAAAGTCAGTATTGACTATCAACTAATCTCCTCTCGAGATTAAGCACCAAGAACATAAGTTCTCCCTTGGCTAAGAAAATGAAACATGTTTACACTATACAACAATAAAATTGTTTTATAAGAAAAACTGTCACTTGAGAGAATATTATAAAAGTACACTCCTTGTTCAAAGTCTCAACTTCCTAAAAGTTAAAGATTTACAAATAAAACCCACTATATAGATTTATATACACAATACTATCTAAAACACTTAGAAACTTGAAGGAACGTTTTGCATTCCAAGTTTGAGACATAAACGTGCAGTAGTTCATTAACTTTATCTACATGGTGAAACTTCCTTTCATAAATGTCATAAATTAGAACCATAGGAACTAATATTCTAAAAGTTGATCTTAAGTAATCCAAGAATTTTTTTAAGAGAATATTTTAAACCAACTTACCTCCTTTCTTAATATTGTTCAATTTCTTTATTCTTATCTTATATTGATCCAACGGAAAATTTTAATCTAATTTAAAAAGAAAATTAGAAGTAGAAGTATTTCTAAATTTAAAACATTAATCAAAATACTGACTTTTAAAATTTAAGTTACATAAGTGAAATTAATCCAATTTTTAAATGCAGTAATTTGATATATAAATTTTAATATATATATATATATATATATATATATATATATTAAAATAAACTAATATTATTGTTCACTTTTAAATTATAATTATATTTTTAATAACGGGTCAACTTATTAGCATACTTTTTCAGCCCATCGTAGCCTATTTTGTAGACTATTCAAACAGGTCTATAGGATCAAACGTATACCAACTTTAAATATAATACCATACCAACTCTAAATATAATATGTAATCCATGCTAACTGATTTAAAATTATAAATTCCTAACATAGCCATTGTTGAAGCAATTCCAATATTCAGAATCATTGGCACAATGATAACTTTGACAGCATATCACATATATTGATTCTCATGTTGCATCAATAGTTCAGGTAGTTTACCACCACAGTTGAAGATAATTGAAGAGCATGACCACCATAATCATCATTACAAATTTATTCTTTGTAGTACCTTCTGAAGTGACAACAATCTTAGGCAACAAGTCTTTTGCCCTTATATTACAAGAACCTTAAAGATTTTCAGTGATAAACTTTAGTTGAAACAAGTTTATACATTTACAAGACAAAAAGGGAAACTCTGATTTACAGTTTTGAGTAGTATACCATCTCATGTCATGTATATATATATATAAGCAAAAGGGAGATCATTCTGTAGAATGATCCTAGCAACAACTAATTACATTTAGAAAATCCTGCACGTTTCAGCAAGCAAATCAAATTACCAAACACCTGATCTTCTGCAAATTCATGCTTCAGGAATGGTTGGAAGTAGTTCCTGTAAAAGATTGAAGGAGTGTAAAAGCCATGAAGATACCACATTATATTTTTCAAAATGATTTACACAGTTCAGTGAATTACCTCAGCAAACTGAAGATGCCCATGATTAGCTTTAGAAGATTTAACAATTCTCTCCCACTTAGGATCCGGTAATGCTGTGCTGGGAGTTTGAGCTGGTGCAGGTAAGTGGGTAGCAAGTTTAGACCGTAAAAATATGTTCTTAGAGGAAACTGTTGGCAAAGTGCGCTTAAGCCAAGACTCTGAAGGAGCTTTTGGTGAAGGAAGTGCAAGAGGATGCTTCGTAGAGCTTGCATTTAAAGTCTCTCCATGGCCCAACTTTATATACAATTTTGTGTCACCTACCACCTTTGAGCAAGTCAAAATACTAGGATCCTCACTAGATCTAAGAGTGCATTCTTCATCAAACACTTTGGTAGCTGACAGGCCCTTTGAATCAAATTTCAAATCACTAGTAAAATTCTTGTTTCTCCATGAAACAGGAGCATTAGAACCTTCCTTAATGCTTAAAACTTTGCTTTCAGACTCTCTTTTCCTGGATTCAACCATTGCTGGACTTGAAAGTGCAACCAAAGCATGATCTAAATTATTCCCTTGGTAATTAGGCTTTGTCAATTCTTGCTCTTCTGGGCATATTTTATTGGGATGATTTTTCAGTTCCATTTGCAGATCATCATTTGCATTATCAGCATCAACCAGGAGAGATGAATCAAGAGAAGCTGAACTTTTAGCTTGTAAGACAGTCTTTTCATCCACAATACCCAAGTGTTTGCTTTCCTCAATTGAATAATCTATACAAAGATTTTTATCAAGATCAGTGTCCTTCCTTGAAGTATCAAAATCATCCCCTCTGTGATTGGTGGCCGAAGAACATGCATTTGAAGATGTGACCTCATGTACAGAATCTACATATAGAGTTTTCTCAACAAGAGGGCTTTCACTGCTTGACTCAAATTGAGAGCTCTCAGAGGTTAATGATTTGCTGCAACCTCGGCGAGGTGGATCAATACCATGCTCAGATTTTTCTGCTGTACCGAAATCTTTCTTCTCTTTTGTAAAGCCGGATTGAGAGTTTAGTGACATTTTCACATTATTAGCAGTTCTACCATGCTGTGGAATAAAGAGCAAACAAAATGATAACAAAGTCTGAAGTGAAATAACATGAAAGAAATGTGTAGGTATTAGGTGGGTCTAATTTATATACCTCTTTTGCAGTTCTTCTGTGAGAAGCAATTGATTTATTCTGCACTCCATGACTTGTAGAACTTGGAATCCTACCTTCCATTTTTAATCCTGGAACTGGATTCAAAAGGCAGAACCGAGGAAATAGTCCACAAATTTTGGGTGCATAGTTTTCATATCCATCATTATCGTCACTTTCATCTTCACTTCCTTCCCTACCAGTATCTTGAACATAATGTGGCAAAACCTTCTGCCATTTCTCATTTAGGGGGCGGGAAGTTGCTCCAGTTACTACTTTTCTTATCAGTTTTGGTTGTTCTAGTGCAACAAGTGGCTTCCTAGAATGGTGTTGAAGTGAAGGTGTTTCAGAAGCCATTGCCTTTGCAGCAGGCAAGAACCTATCAATAATGAAATCACGCGCCTGTTGATCTGTTGGAAAACTTCCAGATGGTTGGACCTCATGATCATCCCATTCACTCAAACCACTCACACTACAACTCATGAAGAATGATTCAGTTCTGGAAAGTGTATCAAGAGCATCTAGATAGGTCTCATCCTCATTGTCTGAACCAGAACTTGCCTTCTCAATTACTTCTTTGGGGCTTTCATGTTTTGTCACTTGATTATCCAAAGATGCAGCATGCTCAGGATCTGAAACACTGTTTTCTGTGCTAGATTGTGTAACTGATGTAACTTTAGGAACTTTATCAGAATCTTGCTGATCGGCTTTCAAAACCCTCCCAGGTGGAAGCTTTGGAGCAACAGAAGCCCGTTCAACAGCCTGTGTTTGTAGTCTGCTTTCATTCTTAGGCTTTCCAGGAATTTTCTCCCACACAAAAGGAACAGTTCCAGGGTTGCTCACTGGACCTGATTTTAAATCTGATTTGTAAAACGGAAGAGGAGGTCTTTTGGGTACTGCCTTATGAGGTTTCCTTTTATTTTCCTTTTCAGAGGCCACTGTTGATGAGATTCTCCTCACTGATAGAAGAGGCTGATCAAAATCTAACTGCTTTTCTTCCATCAGATTCTTTAGAATCATCTGATTTGTTTCTGCAAAACCCCAGACTCAAATCAAATTGAAACTCAAACGAGACATTTTCATATGCATGATGGAACACATACCCAGAAAACAATCTAACATTTTTGTATCTGTCAATTCTTTACTAATTTACAAGTGAAACACGAAGTTGATCTAGCATAAAGAAAATGATCTCAAGACACTTTGTATATGAAATCAAATACTGTACAGAACAACAGTATCCAAAATCATGTCTGCATGTTTCACGATTTCTATTTGACTATGGAAGACACAACATTGACTGAAAGAAGAACCAACCAGAAATTTGAGCCATTGTATAAATAATGGCATGGCTTTGGAGGTTTTTCTTATCTTCAGGTTCAATCTACTACCCAGCAAATCATAATTGGCATATGATAGCATTGGATACTATCCTATTAGGTTTCTACAATATGGAATCAACTTTTAGTCATAAGATTCTCATATAACCATTCCAACCAAGTTTCTATTGAAGCAGCTCCATAAATTATTATATATATATATATATATATATATATATATATATATATATGAATTCATACATAAACTGAATTCCTCCTATTCGTCTCATTCAGGAAGAAGGAAGAACCAAAATCAAGCAAACCGCGTTACATGAAGCTGAAAATTGAAAGAAGGCTGACTATTCAACAAAGGTCAAACAAACACTTTAAAGCAATAATAATTGACAAATAAGACAAAACTTCACCCTCATCTAATGCAATAAAGAAACATGTTGATAACAATTCAAATTGCATAACTAAGAAAGTCTTCAAGAAAAGTAAGAACACAAAGATATGACTCTTAGATTTGAAAGCACAGCATCCTACCCAATACTGAAATCACAATCAAACCAAACCTCAGAGCACTCTCAAGAACACACACAGAGAATAATCAGAGAAAGGCAGATTTTGATTAGTTAAGACAGTCGGTTTTTCTCATAAAGCCACTTTGTTAATTAAACAAGAGAACAAGGCCATCAAGTTTAGTTTTGAATTTTATGAAAGTCTCGAAAGAAACGTTTTTTACACGTTTTCCGACCAAACAGACAAACCCCACTGTACCATTCATCATCAGCTACCAAACCCAAGAAACACCGACACAAAGAAAGAGAGAAGAGTGAAAAGGAACCTCGGTAAACTGACCGTACCCAATCAAATTACTCTCTTGCTCTGGAAAATTGTTGAAAGAAACGTTCAAAGAATCAAACTCAAAGGAGAAGAAGATAGAAACAGAGGAAGTTTCGTATCTTAAAGAAGAAGAAGAAAGAGAAAGTGAGAGAAAGCGGTAAGAGTTCGAGAGTTAACTCGTTTTCGTTTTGTTGGGTTGTGTTTATTGCTGTTTGGTTGGCTGCAGAGTGAAACTGAACTTACCAACCGAGCTGCAATATGCAAAGATGCAAATATATTCAATAGTAGCTAAAATTTTCTTACAAGATAAGATACCATTTATATATAATTAAAATTTATAATAAATAGGTGTTTTTAATATTTTAAATATATTATGATAAAAATTCATAATAAATAAGCATTTAAAAATAAATATCGTTTCATGAGGAACCCGTTTTATTCGGGAATGAAATGAAAAAAGGTTGTCGTTAGTTGTGAGTATTTTAATGGTGATGCAGAGTTTGAAGTTTGGAACATTTATTTAAGGGGCCACTTGGTTTGGGATCATGTGAAGGAGGAAGTAGAAAAGGCCAAGCCAGGTTGCTATGCCCAAAAAGGGTGCTAAAAAATATGCAAAATCTCTATCTATGGATGAAAAAAGATCTTTCAAAGAAGAAAAATCTCCCTAACTTTATTTTACGTGTTTAGTTATAAAGGGTATGAACTTAGCTCACATAAGGGTCCACTTCATTTTTTGCATTCATGTAATGACGGTGCCTCCTCTTTCTTCCTACTTCTTCAGTTTTTTTATGTTTAGGTTTAGATCTTTAATTTTTAATCTTTATGTTAAGAATTGGTTTGTGAGATTGGATGGTATAAATTGGAGTAGTTCAGATCTTGTTTTTTAGTTTTTGATGCTATTTAGTAAAGAATCTAAATTCCAACAACACTTCAATTTAATTTGTATATATTTTATTGAATTTTTGGTGTTGTTAATTTATTATATTTTTTAAATGCACTAGTTTTTATATCTTAAAATATATTAATTGTTTTAGTATTTTAAAATCAGTATAATAAAAAGACAACCCAAAAAAAACCCGAGAATTTGAATTCGTATTATTGACTAACTAAAAATATGTAAGTTTTAAGGTTCTAAACGGATGATGATATTCATTGATATTTTTTTTATTCTTTCGATTATTTAATATATGATTAAAAAATTCATCCAAATTTGACTTTGGGGGTACGAATTCACTCTGTAAATTAAATGCTTTTAAGTTTTTAATCCAAATTTTGATCGATTTTAGTTTCTATAAATTTTTTCTTAAATGGCTCAAATAATTAAAAACTAAGTTGGAATTTTAATCAGGAACTAAAAAAAAACCTGAACTTGTTTTATTAAAAATGTTATTGAATATTAACGTTGTGGTTGATACCCAAACTAAACAAATTCAAGAATTAAGTCTGTTTAAATGTTTACCAGGAATTTAAAAAGGTCCAAAAACAAAAAAGTAAAAAGTATATTAAACCCACAAAAAAATAAATTAAAGCAGTTACAAAACATGACATAAAAAGTTCAGCATCTTATGTTAAACATCCTTACACTCTAGTACAAAACATTTGGGACGAAATTCATTTTAGTTTAATCGTAAACGCGTTGGGAATTGGAAAAACTGAGAAGAATATAACAAATTAGCTGGTAAGTTCTGCAACCGTGTCACATATACATGAACGGATAGTGAATAAGACCAACCTGTATTATAATAATAATAATAATAATAATAATAATAATAATAATAATAATAATAATAATAATAATAATAATAGTAATAATAATAAAGTGAGAATGAGAAGTATGAAATAAAGTTGGTAGAAATAAATAATCGGAAAACTAATAATCATCGGCACTATAACAAATTAACAATGATAAGGACAACGTACGTAAGAATGACAATAATAACAATAATTATGTGAGTCTTTGAAGATTGGAAGGAATAGATCCTGTGGTTATGGAGTCGAATAAATGCTATGCTTGTAGTATAAAAATGTCATCTCACACGATCCATGAGGTCATTGAATGATTGAATCACTGGTCAAACTAATTAAATTTCGTTAATTGATAACCAATAATTTATTAGTTGTCTAAGAAAATCAAATAAGTTAGTTGTTTATACCACCTTTGCTTGTACAGGAGAGTTGACTATTTATTTCTTTTCTAGTTTTCATTGGATTGTTTGGAAAATAATTTGTGGAGTGATTTAGAAGTAGGAAAAAAATGAGAAGTATTTACCTCTAAATAGAAAAACATTTGATTTTTTGAGATTTTTAAGGATCAACAAGGTAAAGTAACTAGAGAGGAAGTTGGACATGATGGTGATGTCAATGTTAATGTGTATATATTACAATGGAAAATTGTAACATTGAAGACAACGAAATAATAGTAGTGAGAGGTAGTTTATCATGATTGTAAAAAGTAAGATTTCACAGATAAGTATGAAGAAAAATCAAAAGAAAAATGGGTTGAAAAAGAAGACGATTGAGAATTTAATAGAAAGATAACAAACTAGTGAAACAATATGGAGATGGAAAATAGTTGGGTTTCAAGGCTAAGAATTTTGGTATGTACAGTAAATTCCATAAATTATCAATTTTAATAAAAAAAAAAGGATAAAGTTTGAGTATGTGGGAGACAACTATCTTACTCAGATGGGTAAAGGGGAGAAGAGATAAAAAGAAATGTTTTTGACTATGCAATCTTTAAAGTTTGTTTAACAACTTCCAATTTGACAACTACGCGTCGAATGATTGGTTCGTTTGAATGTTTTTTTAAAATAGTTAAAATTTGTTGTGGAGTATGTTTTTGAAAGGAATAAGTGAAAATTTATTTGACGGTTTCATAAAAGTGAATTTCTTTCTCTTTCGTGAGACTTCATTTTTTCTCCATCACCATTGTTCTTACTTTCTGTTTAGGGAAAACTTTCAATTTGTCTCTCGTTCTCACTCTTCCTCTCTACCGAATCGATTATTGTATTTGGTTTTTATTCTTGCTCTACATTGGAGAACATTTGGTGTTGTTTCTATATTGTCTTCCTATTTTTCCTTTGCATTGTTTGTTTCCCCTTTCTTGTATCCCATTTCTCCTTTTTCCTTACTCCATTTTGATTTACCCTTTAACATTTTCGATGTACCTAAAGAGAATGGGCCACATCAGAAAATAATAGGCCCAATGGCCTTTAACCCAAAACGCACCCAATAAACCCAAAACGCAAGAAGCTTTCGTTATAGGCCGAAAGCTGCCTCGAGATCAGAAGGGCAGTGCGTGACAGAAAGCATCGAGTGAGGAAAGGAAGGTTCTAGGGCTTCATGGAGACCCTTCACCGGAGCGAGGCGCTGCCTTCACCGGAGCCAAGAAAAAGACCAGAAGAGCATGGGTAACAGGTTAGTGAACAAACTCCTAGCTTGATTTAGGAAAAGGAAAACTCATATTATTACTTGAAATGAGCGTGAAAAATTACAATTGTTTGTGTGAGGGAAAACTCTATTTATAGAGTTCAAGAGGGAAGGGAAAACAAAACGGAAAACAGAAAAACAGAATAACTGAAACTAATAAGATTACTGTATTCAAAAACAGTAATCCAATATATCTGTAATATTTAATAGCCTCCCCTCAAGCTGGATGGTGTATAGTTGCCAGTCCAAGCTTGGGAACGATCGATCCGAACCGAACTCGGTGAGGAAACTTGGTAAAGATGTCTGCTAGTTGTTCATCTGAGCGAATGGGGAGAAGATGTAGAAGATTAGCTTGCACTTTTTCACGAACAACATGGCAATCAAGCTCTATATGCTTGGTTCTTTCGTGAAAGCTCTGATTATGAGCTATATGTCTGGCTGATTTGTTGTCACAGTATAGAGCTGGAATTCCAGTTTCCTCAATCTGTAAGTCCTCTAATAGATAGTGAATCCATTGTAGCTCGCAAGTAGTGGCTGCCAGAGCACGATATTCAGCCTCAGTGGAGGACCTGGAGACAGTGCTCTGTTTCTTTGATTTCCAAGAGATGAGTGATGATCCAAGGAAGACACAGAAACCTGTAGTGGACCTCCTAGTATTTGGACAAGTTGCCCAATCTGAATCACTGAAGGCCTTTAGCTGTATGGGAGAGTCAGCTGGAAAGAATAATCCTTCTGAGGGTTTAGACTTTATGTACCTAAGGACATGCTGGATAGCCCGATAATGGTAGTCAGTAGGAGATTGTATAAATTGACTTAGCAAATTAATAGAAAAACACAAATCAGGTCTAGTGTTAGTGAGATAAAGCAACTTCCCTATCAATCTTCGATAGGAGGTTGGATCTTTCAAATAGCTGTCATTTCTGTATAGAGTACTCGTGTCACTCAAAAAAGGAGTTGAACAGGGCTTGCAATTCAGCATTCCTGTCTCTTCAAGTATGTCTAAGGCATATTTTCTTTGAGACAAATGAATTCCTTTCTTGGACCTTGCCACCTCCAGCCCTAGGAAATATTTAAGTTCTCCTAGATCCTTTACTTGGAATCTGTTATGCAAAAGGCTTTTTATGTGACTGATTTCTGTCATGGAATTCCCTACTAATATGATATCATCAACATAAACAAGTAAGGCTGTGAAACCAGTAGGTGTGCCTTTGATAAAGAGAGAGTGATCACTTTTTGACTGTATATAGCTAACAGAGGTGAGGAAACTGGACAGCTTCTCAAACCACTGTCTACTAGCCTGTTTTAGGCCATATAGGGACTTAGTTAGTCTGCAGACTTGACCTTCTTTGTGAACATTAAGACCAGGGGGTGGCTCCATGTAGACTTCCTCATTTAGGTCTCCATGAAGGAATGCATTATTCACATCCAGTTGATGTAAAAACCAGTTTTTAGAGGCTGCCAGTGCAATGAGTAATCTAACGGTAGTTAGCTTGGCAACAGGAGAGAATGTGTCCAAATAATCTATCCCTTCTTGCTGGGTGTAGCCCTTAGCAACTAGGCGGGCCTTGTATCGTTCTATGGTGCCATCAGCCCTGTATTTAATCTTGTAAACCCATCTGCATCCAATTGCAGTCTTCCCTTGAGGAAGCTGTGTTAGAAACCATGTGTTATTGTCCTGCAAGGCTTTAATTTCCTTGCGCATTGCCTCTGCCCATTCACTCACCCCTTTGGCCTCATTATAAGAGTGGGGCTCACTGTTGGCAGTGATAGCCATGGTATATCTTGAATGTTTTTCTGTCAAAGAATCACAACATAATAGATCAGAAATGGGGTAAGGGGTTTTGAATTTATTTTTCACAGACAAGGATTGATTAACCTGATGGATGTAGTCATCTAGATATCCTGGAGGTTTTCTGATCCTATCAGATCTCCTGTAGCCATGATCCTCTTCACTGTTATTGACTTCATTATCAATCCTATTCTCTTCAACAATATCATGCTGTATCTCTTCTTCTGCACACCTTTCATCATTATTGGAGGCAGGACTGCCTATGGAATCATGGAAGAAAGTGATTCTGTCAGCGTCTTCATCATTCACACTTGGGTTGTTCTGCTGATGCTTCCAAGGAAAAATATCTTCATAGAAAACAACATTCCTGCTTATAAAAAGTTCTCTAGTGTTGATGTCAAGGACAATATAACCCTTGACTCCACTTTTGTATCCAAGGAAAATTCCTTTCCTTGCTCTAGGGTCAAGTTTGGTCCTACCAGCTTCTAGGGTGGAAGCAAAACAGAGACATCCAAAGGTCTTTAAGTCTAAATAAGTGGGGGGAACATTATAGATACGATCATAAGGAGTTTTATTGTTAAGAATGGGAGTAGGCAATCTATTTATGAGATAGACAGCATGGCTCACAGCATAGGACCAATAGGTATTAGGTATGTTTGATTGAAACATAAGACTACGGGTTACATTTAGAATGTGTTGATGCTTACGTTCAACAACAGAGTTTTGCTCAGGGGTCTCCACACAACTAGTTTGATGACTAATACCATGCAAGTCATATAAATTGATACAGTTGAACTCGGGTCCATTATCAGTTCTAACAGTCTTAATCATTTTTCCAAACTGATTCTTAATTTTAATAATAAAATTCTGTAATAAGTCTCTAGTTTGGCCCTTGTTGTTCATCAAAAAAATCCATGTATGTCGGCTATAGTCATCAACAATAGTAAGAAAATATTTATGCCCATGAACTGAAGGAACAGAAAAAGGACCCCATATATCACAGTGAATCATTTCAAAACATGCAGTAGATAAGGAATTGCTTATGGGGAAAGGCAATTTATGTTGTTTAGCATAGTGGCAAACATCACAAACAGTATCATTATTCATTTGAACATAAGGAAAATGTTCACAAATCTGTTTGACAGTCTTGTGTCCAGGATGGCCTAGTCTATAGTGCCATAGATTTACATCAACATGTTTAAAAGAAAGAACAGATCCTGGAACAAGGCACTGGTTAGGATTCTGAAAAGTTTGTAGATAGTAAAGGCCCTTGTAAGAGTTAGCACACCCAATCATCCTCAATGTAGAGTTCTCCCTTATCTGACAAAGCTCAGAAGAAAAAATTAAGCTACAATTCAAGTCTCTTATAAGACTTTGAACAGAAATTAGATTGAAAGAAAAATCAGGGATATAGAGCACATTAAAGATAATAAAGTCTTTAGAAAATTGAACAGTTCCTGCATGTTTGGCAATAATAACAGAATTATTAGGCAATTTAACAGTAATGGGTTTAATCTTATAGAAGGTGACAAAATTCCCTTTCTCATGGGTAACATGATCAGTGGCCCCAGTATCAATAATCCAAGAAAGATTACCTGGTTTGTCCTCCTTGTCATTCCTCTGCATTTGATTGATCTTATGTGTAGGCTCATCAGCTTTCTCAATCAGTTTTAGAACTTTTTCAATTTGCTCTGGAGTGAGTTTGTTAAAAACAATGCTGGTGTCTCCCTGACGTGTATTCTCTGATCCAGAACTGCTTTGGCAGGCATTAGTAGAGTTCCAGCCAATGTTTTTCTCTTGATTGCTATCATTCTTTTTGTACCAAGGTGGAAAGCCATGCTTGGAGTAGCACTCATCCACAGTGTGATTCATCTTGTTGCAGTAAGAGCACTGTTTTCCGTAATTAGGATTCTTTCCTCTCCCTCTTCCCAGACTATGTGACCCAGCACCACGACCTTGATTTTTCCAGGTCTGGTCTGTTTTCCAGCTGCTGTTCTTGTTAGTAACATTGGCTATGACTCTACTGGTTTCAGTAGAGTGATTATGGCTGGCAGTGCCAGATACAGATCTTTCTTGTCTTTCTTGCTGCATAATGAGGGAGAAAACACGATTGATGTTTGGCAAAGGTTCCATCAACAAAATCTGGGTCCTGACAGTATTATAGGTATCATTTAACCCTTTTAAAAAACATATAACGTGCTCTACTTCTCTATATTTTAGAGAAGTTCTTGAGAGTTCACAGCTGCAAGGGATATCACAGGTGCAGTTGGGTATGGGCCGAAGGGATTCCAGTTCTTCCCAGAGAATTTTAAGTCAGTAAAGAATTGATTAACAGTTCTTTCCCCTTGTTTGATTGAATGAATGTCTTGGAGAAGGTCAGAGATTTTAAAATAGTCACCTTTAGAAAATCTCTCCTTTAGCTCATCCCATAAATCTTTGGCTTCTTCAACATATATTACACTTTCTGCAATTTCTGGAGAAAGTGTTTTTACAATCCACGAGAGTACCATCATGTTGCATCTTTCCCATGCATCAAACAAGGCTTCAGTTTTCTTGGGTTTCTTGATAGACCCATCGATAAATTTGATTTTATTTTTGGATAGGAGTGCTCTTCTCATGCTCCTGCTCCAAGAAGAGTAATTATTCTCACCCAGTACTTGAGAGATGAGGGTTAATCCTGGATTCTCCCCTGGGTGTAGGTAGAAAGGACTGGCAGGCTGGTCTATAGTATCCATGGTAAAGGAAAGCAAGAAACAATGCAAGAAACTAAACAAGAATCATCAAAGAACGAAATCTGGGCAGCGGAAGTGAGTTTCTGCTCTTGATACCATAAAGAGAATGGGCCACATCAGAAAATAATAGGCCCAATGGCCTTTAACCCAAAACGCACCCAATAAACCTAAAACGCAAGAAGCTTTCGTTATAGGCCGAAAGCTGCCTCGAGATCAGAAGGGCAGTGCGTGACAGAAAGCATCGAGTGAGGAAAGGAAGGTTCTAGGGCTTCATGGAGACCCTTCACCGGAGCGAGGCGCTGCCTTCACCGGAGCCAAGAAAAAGACCAGAAGAGCATGGGTAACAGGTTAGTGAACAAACTCCTAGCTTGATTTAGGAAAAGGAAAACTGATATTATTACTTGAAATGAGCGTGAAAAATTACAATTGTTTGTGTGAGGGAAAACTCTATTTATAGAGTTCAAGAGGGAAGGGAAAACAAAACGGAAAACAGAAAAACAGAATAACTGAAACTAATAAGATTACTGTATTCAAAAACAGTAATCCAATATATCTGTAATATTTAATAGTACCCATTTCCATTTGCATTTTACCCTTTAGTCATTGATTTGTTTTTCATGTAGTTGAATGTGTGTCATTCTTTCAAAACGAAGTATGTTGGTGATTTGAATGGAAGATTGACACCATAGTAAAAAAAGTTAATTGCAAAGACACCATTCAGTTGGATTTTAGAATTGTCTTGACAATAAGTTTGGTAGAAATTTGTTGAATGAGTTATTAGGTAGATGGGTAGACACTAGTGGTGAGATTTTTTTTTTGGAGAAAAATTTGTAAAATTCAAGAAAATGGATGTGTGCTTAATAAGAATGACTGTATTATTTTTTAGGATGACTATATTAATTTTTAGAATGATTGTGTTAATTTTTATGATTAATGTATTATGATATCATTGTAATGAACATGGTTAAGTTAATAGTAATGGAATACAATAAACCTATGTGGTATTCATCGAATGTTAAATTATTTTAGAATCATTATACTTAAAAAAAACAACCATTCACATTCAACTCACTCACTCATCTAAAAAAAAAAAAAAAAAAGACAAAATATAGAGTAAAACCCTTGATGGAAAGTGTTATTTATCCCACTAGATAGTATAATAGGCCTGACAGTTGATTAATAAAATCGGTGTACACTAAAATCACAAAGAAATGTAACTTTTTTTATGAGAATGACTATGATACAACCCCATAAATGAATTCGGTGGACACCATAAATTTTCATTCTCCCTTATTGAAATGCATTAATTAGTATATATTTTAATATTGTGGTGTGGTTATTCTTCATAATCGAATACTTTTTTAGATGCAACAACATCAATTCTCTTTATCAGTTATCAACCATTCTTGTTTCATAGAAAACTGGCTCACAACAATTCTTAGAAAAAATACGAAAAGTTATTGAAAGGAAAACTAATCTCGTTCATGATTTTTCTCCGCCGCCGTGCGCTACCGAAAAGTGTTGTTCTGTGTGCTGTCGTCGCCTATACTACCGTAGATTGTCGTCTATCGTCGACATGTGTGTTGTCATTGTTGTCGAGCTCTTAGACAAATGTTTGTTTAGAAGAAAATGAAAAATGTCCGAGCAAAAAAAATGAAGTTTTGGGGATTAAGGACTAACCTGGTCCTAATTCAATCACAACCCATCTCATGGGTTTTGGAAGTTAAGGGGGCTTTGGAAAAGTCCTCTAAGATATAGATAACTAAAAATGGACCTAACTGTAAAAAAAAGTTAGGAGTAACCTTGGGGTTCAAAAATAAATTGACAACTCTAGATATTTTCTCAACTTCCCATGATCAAAACCACCATACAAACTTGATATTGAAAAACTTAGTGAGGGTAGTCTGCACCTGAAATGAGTCCATTATAAGTTTCTTAAACGAGTGCTTTGTTCTAAGACGGACTATTTATGTCATGTTTATATTGTTGGACCAGCAAAAGAAAGTATGCACCGAGTGGCAGAGAAAGAATAGAGAGAGAACAGAGAAAAAGTACTGAATGATGATGTTGTATTATTGAAAAAATTGTGAGAACTGCATGTCTGTTATACAGATTACAATGACATCTGTTATGCTGTAGTAGTTACAGCTGTCTAACAGAATACAATTGACTTATACACCTAATATTCCCCCTTAAGTCAGATGTCTAAGGGATACAACTCCTATGCTCTGTTTTAAAGAATCAAACCTATCTACCTTTAATGGTTTGGTAAATAAATCAGCCAACTGCACCTCAGTTTTGCAGTAGACTAGAGCAATCCTTTCCTTATTCACCATATCCCTTAGAAAGTGAAATTTAACTTCTATATGTTTACTTCTTCCATGACTAACAGGATTCTTGGCTAGATTGATTGCTGAAATATTATCAATCTTCAACTGTATTGGCTTCTCCATAGGCATTTTCAATTCTTCCATCAATTCCTTAATCCAAACACCTTGACAAGTAGCAAAACTCCCAGCTATATACTCAGCTTCACAGCTTGAGAGAGCCACCACCGGTTGCTTTTTTGAGCACCAGGAAATAGGAGCACCATTCAACATGAAGATATAGCCAGATGTGCTTTTCCTCTCAATCGGATCACCACCATAATCTGAATCCGTGTAGCCTGTTATCTCCATTGCAGTCTTCTTTCTTCCTCCAGGAAATAGAATTCCATAATCCAGTGTGTTTTTGATGTATCGTAGCACCCTCTTTGCAGCCTGCATATGTGATTGTTTCGGTTTGTTCATGAACCTACTAATTATCCCCACACAAAATGCCAAGTCAGGTCTGCTGTTGCATAGAAACCGCAATGATCCAATGATTTGCTTAAACTTTGTTTCATCTGCATCTTCTTCAGACTCCTCCTTTATTAATTTCAGATTAGCCTCCATTGGACTACGTGCAGGGTTACATTCCATCATATTGAATCTCTTCAACAGTTCTCCAGCATACTTCCTCTGATGTAGAATTAATCCAGTGGTTGTATATGTAAACTCCATTCCCAGAAAGTAACTCAACTTTCCTAAGTCAGTCATCTCAAACTCTGCTTCCATTACCTTCTTGAATTCATCAATATCCACTGAATTTGATCCAGTAACAAGCAAATCGTCTACATATAAGCAAATGATGATCAGATCCTCCACAGTCTCTCCCTTTACATATACACC
Organism: Vigna nakashimae; assembly: GCA_034642375.1. Taxonomy (NCBI): domain Eukaryota; kingdom Viridiplantae; phylum Streptophyta; class Magnoliopsida; order Fabales; family Fabaceae; genus Vigna; species Vigna nakashimae. The sequence goes on along the minus strand of CM067763.1, from coordinate 25,605,233 downwards.
ATGCTCAACTGCACATCTACAGAATTTTTGATTGATTAAGTAGGAATCAATTCGCTTGTTCCAAGCTCTTGGAGCTTGTTTTAGCCCGTACAAAGCCTTCTGCAACCTATACACTTGATGTTCCTTCCCTTTATCAATGAAACCAGGTGGTTGCTGCACATACACCTCTTCTTCCAATGGTCCATGAAGAAATGCAGATTTAACATCAAGCTGGTATAATGACCATTCCCTTGCACAGGCCATTGCAATTACCAATCGAATTGTTTCTATTCGTGCCACTGGTGCAAATACTTCAGAGTAGTCTAGGCCTTGCTTTTGAAGAAAGCCCTTTGCCACAAGCCTTGCCTTGTGTTTTGAAATCGTTCCATCTGGGTTTAGTTTCTTCTTAAAAATCCACTTCACACCTATGCATTGCTTTCCAACAGGAAGATCTACTAACCTCCAGGTTGCATTCTTCTCTATAGATTTAATTTCTTCTTCCATTGCCTTACTCCAAACTGGCTGCTCCATAGCTTCCATCTCATTTAATGGTTCTGCTCCAGCCATTAATGCTATGTGCACCAGATTTCCTCCTTCGTCAATTTGAGTATCAGTGTATACTTCAAACTCAGAAAATCTTTGAGGAATTACCCTTTGCCTTTGCTGTCTCTGATTCACAGTGTGCTGAAATGAGTTATTGACTTCTGTGGTTTCTGTTTCTGGTTCTGTAGGCATTGAGTCATCAATAATTCCAGTCACCTTAGTCTTCTTCAAGCTGGATTGCATCTCATTCCAGTTCCAACTTTCTTTCTCAAGCACCATTACATCCCTGCTTAACACCATCTTCTCCTTGACTGGATCATATAGCTTGTAGGCACCAGTAGCATGATATCCAACAAATATCATTGCCTCACTCTTATCCTGAAGTTTGGTGCGTTTCTGGTCTGCTACATGGCTGTAAGCAAGTGAGCCAAACACCTTGAAATAGCTAACTACTGGCTTCTCTCCAGTCCAGACTTCTAGAGGCACTTTGCCTTCTAATCTCTTAGTTGGACACCTATTAAGAATATGGACAGATGTAGACACAGCCTCTCCCCAAAAATGGCGTGGCATGTTTTTCTCCTTTAAGAGACATCTGGCCATGTTTACAATGGTTCTATTTCTTCTCTCCGCCAAACCATTATGTTGTGGTGTGTAAGGTGCTGTGATCTCGTGCACAATTCCACAAATCTGGCAATGTTTCTCAAAGGCACCAGAATTGTATTCTCCTCCTCCATCAGTGCGCAAAATCTTCAACTTCTTCCCACTCTCTCTTTCAGCATAGGCTTTGAATTTTATAAAGATGTCAAGAGCTTCACTCTTCACCTTGATCACATATATCCATAGCATCCTGCTGAATTCATCCACAAACGTTATGAAGTATTTATTTCCAGCCAACGTAGGTACCTCGAACGGTCCACAAATGTCAGAATGTACCACCTCCAAGTGATCTTTGGCTCTCATTCTGATCTGAGATTTGAATGGTTTCCTTGACTGCTTTCCAGCCAAACACGACTCACAAACACCGTCTGGAATTGTTATACTTGGAATTCCAGATACCATTTTCTGCTCACCTAGGTGTTTCAAGTCTTTGAAGTTTAAGTGACCAAATCTTAGGTGCCAAGTCCAACTTTCATCCTCCTTCACAGCAGACATGCACTCCAAGTTTTCTACAGTATTCAAGTTAACCTGGAATGTTTTATTCTTTGAAATCTTGCACCGCAAGATCAAGTTTTTGTTGTCATCATACAACTCCATCCTGTCACGGTTTCCCATCACAGCTGTGAATCCTTTCTCCACCAATTGTCCAACACTTAGCAAGTTACATTTCATTTCTGGAACAAACAGCACGTTGGTGATTCTTGCTTGTGAACCATTTTCCCTCCTGATAATCACATCTCCAATTCCTTCTACTTTCAAGACACTGTCATCAGCAACCTTCACCTTACTCTTCTTGGATTCATCAAGATTCACCAGCCATTCTTTGTGGTAGGTCATGTGATTCGAACATCCCGAATCTAAATACCACATCTTATCTTGAGACTCAGAATTAGTTGCAGTCATGGTTACCATTAAGGTGATAGGTTCTGAGTCCGAGTCCTCTTGAGCTCGATAAGCCTCCTTGCTCTGGTGCTTTTTATGATTCCAGTTTTGATTTCCTTTGTTGGCATAACACTCATATGCAAAATGCCCAAATTTGTGGCAATTGTAGCACTCTATACTCTTCTTGTCTTTCTTCTTTTGATACTTCTCCATACTGCCTTTATCTTCCACAGAATCTGATTCACCATTTTTATCATCATTTGATCTGTTGGGCTTCCAATTCCCCTTCTTTCCTTTCCATGTCTTCTGTTTTTTCTTTGCATCATTCTTTCCATGATGAACCTTCAAGGCTTGTTCATCAATCTTGACTGGATTTCTGTCAAACATCCTCATCTCATGTGCTTCCAGAGAGCTTTGCAATTCCTCTATTTTCATCTTTTCAAGCTCTCTTGATTCTTCTATGGCCACAACTATGTAGTCAAATTTCTGAGGTAAAGATCTCATGATCTTTTCAATCACCATTAGGTCCGTGATAGCCTCTCCACATCCCTTCATTTGATTGGTGATGGCAATCACTTTATCAAAATATTCTTTGATTTTGTCACCATCCAACATCTGCATCAATTCATACTGCCTTCTTAATGTCTGTAACTTGACCTTCTTTATTTTCTCTCCTCCAGTATGACATCTAACAAGAATGCTCCAAGCTTCTCTTGCCGTCTTTGCAAGTTGGATTTTTTCAAAATGCGCATCATCCACGCATTGGTGGATTAGAAACAATGCTTTATTATCCTTCTTTCTCACCTCGGCTTTTCTCTCATCTGCCGCACCCGAAGGAATCTCTTGATAATCACCTTCGACAACCTCCTGCACATCTTGATATCGGAATAAAACCTGCATCTGTGTATTCCATCTACTCCAATTTTTCTCAGTAAGAATTGGTAGATTAGCAGATGAGATATCACTGCTGGCCATACTTCCCACTTCCAATCTTTTACCAAGAAACACGGTCTTGATCTTCTTTATGCTTCAACCACCTTTCCGCCAAGCCTCCGTCAAGCTTTGATGATTTCTGAAGCTCCCAAGTTTGCAACCTGGCTCTGGATACCAGTTCTGTTGGACCAGCAAAAGAAAGTATGCACCGAGTGGCAGAGAAAGAATAGAGAGAGAACAGAGAAAAAGTACTGAATGATGATGTTGTATTATTGAAAAAATTGTGAGAACTGCATGTCTGTTATACAGATTACAATGACATCTGTTATGCTGTAGTAGTTACAGCTGTCTAACAGAATACAATTGACTTATACACCTAATATATATTGTATGATGAGGGAAAGCCACAATGCTCAATTCAATTTGAACAAAATTAAACCAAGCAGATCAATTTGGTTCAAAGCTAAAAAGTAAGAAAAATTGGAAATGATTTATCTCAAAAATGTCTATCTAATATGAATTTATTACCTGAATTCCAGAGTCTACATACCATGTTGACCCTATATATCCAACAATGTTTCTTTTTTCTTAGGAATTTTAAAAAGCTATCAAGAGATATCAAGTTGAATGACTATGCAAACAAAGTTTGAATGGATATGTTTGACTTCTTACAAAGTGAGATCTGACTTAGTGATTGCTGAAATGCAATTTTATTATAGCCTCCAAAGTCAAAGATGCATGAAATTGTTGTTATTACATTACTTATCTTGAAATTATGCTCTATTTTATACGTTAATAAGTGAAGAAAACAAATTTATTTTACCGGCTTAGTAATGTAACTATTTTTTATTTTTCATGCTTTTAAATTCAGTTGACATTATGTGGCTATAAAAGTTGAAAACACATTAAAAAAATCCAATAAAATATTCTTTGGACAAGGAACGCAGCAGGTCAAGATTGTGCAAAATAATCTCCAAAATATATTAGAATATTGCATAGCTGCACTATTAAAAAATATAACTAATGTTGGATAATACCTCTTAAAAAAGAAAATCAAATAAAATTTAAGGTTAAAAATGGAGAAAAATAGGTTATTAAAATATGGCATTTAATATGTTGAAAAGATTGTATTTCATTTTTAAAATATTTAACAAAATGATGTTACACTTACGCTTTGACTTTATATAATATTATAACGTCATAAGTGTTGCTGAGTAATGTAACCAAAGAGTCTAGCTTAATCTATTAAACTATAATGGGTAGATTGTAGTAAATCTTAAGATACTTTATGCTCAATTTTATGAGCAAAAAGTTATAATAATATTAAAGTAAGTAAAAAAATGAAACCAGTTTAATGTAGCTTGTTAAAGTATTATTTTAATTTAAGTGTTAATGTTAAATTTAAAGTCAGATATTTATAAATTGAAAAAATATATTTATATAGATAATTTTAATTTATTTAAATAAATAATATACAATACACACACACACACACACACACACATATATATATATATATATATATATATATATATATATATATATATATATATATATATATATATATATATATATGGATACATCAATAATTTTAAATTATTTTGAAATCGAGATGATTTAAATGTATTTTTCTGTCTTACCTTTTACTGTGCTTTTTAAGAAAAAAGTTGCATTAGAAATTTGAAGAATCAATGAATACAATTGTGATGTCGTAAATGACATGAACAATGTTAATAATTTTATGTTTAACCAACTCTTATAAAGAATTTCCAATACATATCTTTTAATTTAATAATTACTTAAAAAATGTAACATCCACTTCACACTGAAATCTTGTAAATAAAACATTATAATTGATAAAATAGTGGTAAGACATATGTAATTTCATCATTATAGTTGTCCAGGAAATAACCATAGTAATAAAAAGATATTTACAACTGTTATATTACAAAGTATAGGTAAACAATTATATAACCTCTGAATATCTACAAATATTTACATAAGTATTAATCTTGTTGAGGGCTCTGAAACATCCTCCTGCTCCATTAGCCTAAACTGTCTCCTAAAACATTTTCTATTCACACCAAAATGATGATCATAACCAAAGATTTAAACAAACACATGAATAAACAAAAATAACAAACAGGGTAAGCCATTGAATAAAATAACGCTTCATATTTCAATTTAAAGTAACACTTAACCACAAATTAACAAGTAATTCATACCATTCTAAGACTCTTATACTCTATTATTTAGATATAATGCTGATATAGACTACTAAAGACATGCTCATGATATTATTTATACTCTATAGAGTTATAAACAAGGGTAAATTAGCCTACTATCCATGAGGTAAATATTCTACTCCTACAGCCCATCTGGCTTGGATGAAGACCTCATGTCATTCTCTCCACCACACTATTCAGCTCTAGATGAGTTAAATAATTGGTAGAATATTGGGATACCCTCTTATCATAGTCTCTCTATCAAACATTCTCTTATAACTTACTAAAATATAGAATATCTCCTTAAGATACTTCTCATCACACACTTTCCTCATACTCCTATCATTCAAACATAATAAACCATGAATGTCAACACCCAATTTCGTCCGGATTGATCAATAGATTTATTGTATTTTATTTTCGTCTGAAAAAAAAAAAGAAAAAAAAAATAAATAAATAAATAAAAAAATAAAAATAAATAAATGAATAAGAAAAAAAAATAAACAAGAAAGGACGTTCGTCCTCTACACTGCAGACGTTCGTCCTCTTCTGTGCGCTGCTGACGTTCGGTTTCTTCCAAATGCAAGCAACAGTTCGGTCTTTATTGAACGATGCCATAGATTTTTGAACGTTCGGCTTTTGTACGTTCGTCCTCGGTTTCCAACCGCCCGTTCTTTGCTTTGTTCGACCATTCGGTCATTCGGCTCTTTAGGACGTTCGGTCATGTTGATTCTTAGTGAACGTTCGGTCTCATTTGTTTACTGGACGTTCGGTTTCGTAATTGAACGTTCGGTCTCAACGTGTTCAGCAGTTGGAGTATTGTGACGCTCGTCCAAATAGTAACTTGAGCGTTCGGTCATTTGTCTTAACGAGCGTTCGGCATTGGTGACGTTACACTATGCTACCGCTCGTTCTCTTCGTTCTGAGCGTTCGATATCGGTGGTCGAGCTTATAGCACTCGTGAAAGTGTCGTTCGGTCGTATTTTGGTTTGAGTCTTAGGGGGTTCGGTCTGTGTGTTTCGTTGGTTAGAGCGTTCGTTCATATAATTTCAGCGGTCAGTCGTTTTCTGTTTTGACCGAGCGTCCATAAGTAGGTTTTAGTCTTTCTCATAAAGCAATTTAGAGCGTTCGGTCTTTTTGGATTTGTGATTGTGGGCGTTCGTCTTTAAATTTGGTTTTGAATTAACGAATTGTGAGCGCTCGGTTTTCTTAGGTTTAACTTGTGAGCGTTTGGTATCCTCAGTCTTTCCTTGTGGACGTTCGGTCTTATATTTGGGATTGAGTTTTGGGCGTTCGGTTTTGAACGTTCGGTTTTTGAGTGTTGAACGTTCGGTTCCGGCGTTTTGTATGACAGTTGAGCGTTCGACCTAGATCAGAAGTTGAACGTTCGGTCAGAGCGTTCGGTCATTTTCGTGAGTTGTCGTTTCGTTTATCCTTCAAGAGCGTTCGTCTGGAGGCGCTCGTTAGCAGATCACATTTTGACGAGCGTTCAAAAGCAGTGCTGACGAGCGTCCGAAAGCAGAGCTGACGAGCGTCCAAAAGAAGAGTTGACGAGCGTCCAAAAGCAGTGCTGACGAGCGTCCAAAAAGTGGCGGCTTACAGTATGGGTTTCTCTGACACATTCACTTTTTGGTTTGTCTACCACGGGGTGTACATCTCAAGCCACGGCTGTCAAGTCGTCTTTTACGCCATTCAAGAGGGGGAACATTCTTGGGAACACATTCAAGAGAAGGAACATTCTTGGGAACATAGGGAAACCCTCCCATTATCTTGGGCCTTTCCTCATTGGGAGGATAACCTGGGACCACTCTCACGGATAACCCTTTTTGAGCTCAAACAGATTATCTAAGGGGAGGGGGAGTTCACAAGAGAGGGAAAAAAAGGAGGACCTAGCCAAAGAAAAGAGGGGGAGACGTTAGGAAAAAGGGAGTCAGTCACAAGAACCTCATTCATCAGTCGGCCACAGGGAACATCGCTCAAACAGTACAAGGAACAAGAGGCATCATTCACTGCAAGGGGAAGGAGAACCGGAGAGTCCATCTTGAAGCTGCGGAGACTGAACCTCTATCCAGGTTTCCTCACGAGCGTTCGTCCTCCTCACGAGTGTTCGTCCCCCTCACGAGCTTTCGTTCCCATCAATTAACAGTCAGCACCTAACGTCTCCATCTTCTTCGATCATCTCCAACACCAAAAAAAACTCTTTTCCACTGTAATCACCTCAACCCAACGCCTTCATCGTCTATCATGCAGAAACTCATAACCCCAGCCCACCGTTTTCATTCTTACCATTCGACCGACATCATCACTCATACACAGCCAGTATACCCCAACCTTTTGACCCCTCTCTCCGGTAACCGCCTCATCTTCATCCATTTCCAATAACCAACACACTCGACCAATACTCATCCAGCACCTATCACCCTCATTATCCGTATTCACCCACTGCCACAGCCACTCTCGAGCACCTCGTAACCACAGCCCATCATCTTTATCCATTTTCTCCTCATATCCACCTCCAACACTTGACACTACTACCTAACTCCCCTCACCCATCATTATCCAACACTCACTCCCAACAGAAAACAACAGAAAGCTCCATCACCATTCCATTATCACCATCATCATATTCTCCAAAGTTTGTCATCCCCACACAAAAACTGAAAATAGATAAAAGAGAAATAGAAGAGCCCATTGCAGTGGCCCCGGTGGCAGCAGTTTATGCCTTTTTGGTGGCGGCGTCCATGGTAAAAGGGAAGGATAGGAGAAGCTTGACGCGACAATCAGTGGTGTCCGTGGGAGCGGTTGGCGCGACGGTGGTACCTTGGTTTGCGGCTGGCGGCGGCCAGTCTGGAAACGCGACGCAGAGGCAGATCGACGGTGGCCGGGTTGCGGTGGCTGGTGTAGCGGCACGATGGCTCGACGGCGACGCGCAGTGGCGCGGGTGAACTGGCCGCGGACTGACGGTGGCGACCAGTGGGGTCCGTGACGGCGAGCAGCGCACGGGTGGCACCCTGGTTTGCGGCTGGCGGCGGCCGGTTTGGCGGAGGTCGTCGGCGCTGCAGGTAGGAGAGGGACCTTGGACCTTTAGAACTGAGTAGGGGAATTGGGAACGAAAGGGGGAAATACTGAACCCCTAATGGGATTAGGGTTTCTGAATAGAGACCTTGGGCCTGGCGCGGTTTGCTTCTCATTTCTTCCTGCCACACGCGCACTCCATCCACACCCCCCCTCTGTTTGGGTCGAAGCCCATTCCGTTTCTACAAACCAAAGGAGCCCCAATTTTTGTTCTGCAACCCCTTTTCTCATTTAGGCACCCCCACTATTTGTTTTGTTTTTATCACTTATTTATTTTTATTTTTTATTTCGTTCCCTTATTTATCTTATTATATTTGTTTCTTTATTTTATTATCTTTTTTGTTGTTGTCGTTGTTACCGTTATTGTTTACTCTTATTTATTTTAAATATCTATTTATTTTAAAACGCCTATTTAATAAATAAAATATTTATATATATATACAAAATTTACAAAAATACGTTTTAAAGGTTAAGCACACGTGTGATCGTTCGCATCGTCCTTGTGCTAAAAACCTTTTCTCTTTCTTAAATAAAAATTACAAAAAATACGTTTTAAAGGTTAAGCACACGTGTGATCGTTCGCATCGTCCTTGTGCTAAAACCTTTACTCTTTCATAAATAAAAATTGCAAAAATATTTTGAAAAGGTTTAAGCACACGTGCGACCGCTCGCGTAGGCCTTGTGCTGAAAATCTTTTCCTTTCCTTTCACAAAAATAAAAGCACAAAAAAATATGTTTTAAAAAAAGGGTTAAGCACACGTGTGATCGTTCGCATCGTCCTTGTGCTAAAAACCTTCTCTTTCATAAATAAAAATTACAAAAATATGTTTTAAAGGTTAAGCACACGTGTGATCGCTCGCATCGTCCTTGTGCTAAAAACCTTTCCTCTTTCTTAAACAAAAATTACAAAAAATATGTTTTAAAGGTTAAGCACACGTGTGATCGCTCGCATCGTCCTTGTGCTAAGAACCTTTTATCCTTCTTAAATAAAAATACCAAAAAACATATAAAATCTTCAAAAACCAAAAACATCAACAATTTCAATCAACAAACAATATTGCCTGCTAGAACTACGTGATCCTTGATTCTCCATCAAAAGTGGAGATACGTAGGAGCAAGGCCAGTCCTTGTCAGGTTCACTTTCCCAAAAATCCAAATTTATCCATAATCATTTTCCAAACAAATTTTCTAAACAATTTCTCAAACAATAATTTTAAAGCAGTTTTCTAAAAGAACTACGGAACCCTGATTTCTCATTCTTAATGAGAATACGTAGGAGCAAGGTCAATCCTTGTCGGGCCCAAAAAACTAAAAAATATTTTGTTTCTTTAGAATTTTATTTTTAGGGGAAAATTAAACATTTTTAAAAACCACATCACATTCGCATATTTAGTTCAAGGTACTACCCTAGGGCAGGCGTTGTAGGGTGCTAATACCTTCCCTACACGTAACCGACTCCCGAACCAAGAATCTCAGTTTCGCAGACCACGCCTTATCATTTTATGGTTTTTCCGTAGTTTTCCAGAATAAACTATGGTGGCGACTCCAAATCTCTTTTTTCAAAAACCCTCCGTTTTTCTTTTTCGGATCGTCGTCCCGTCGCGATCCCGGTTGCGACAGATGGCGACTCCACTGGGGACACTTAGAGAGTCGAGCCATTTAATTAAATGCGCGAATTCGATGTGGTTTTGCTTATGTGTTTTTCTTTCCCTTTTCTCTATTTGTGCTTGATATTTGGAATAACTGCAATAACTGTTGGATATTGAACCCTAGGGTAGACAATATGTTTATACCTGCCTGGGAAGTTTTCTGGTTGTTTTGCAGGTGAGGGTTTGGGTGTGCATAATTTCCTCCCTTCACACACACACTTTCAGCATATCATGAGTGGGGCCCTATACCCGGGTCTGAGCGTAGCTTAAAATTAGAGGAGTTGTGTAGCGGTGTCACTCTGGGATGTACTTCCTGTTTGGCTATCGTGGGAACTCCAGCTAGAGTCTGTTCTCTTCATATGTGTTTCCACACCTAGTTGATTACTCGACTGTTGTGGAGATGCTATGAAGGGGGCCATAGCTCTAGTGACCTTTGACCTTTAGGTTCAGGAAATCATCCTTGTGAGATTGCATATATTTGACCTTGAACTCCAAGCAGTGAACCTTTGGTAGGGCACGATGGGAGGAATATGTATTTCTGTAACCCTCACGCTGTTCATTTTTTTTATGATATTGCATTTCATACCATGCATGTGCTTTGTTTCGTCATGTTGTTTTATTATCATGCATCATATTCATACATCATTTAGTAACATGTTAAAAGGAAATCACAGGTACCTACTTGACTTCATACGAGATGGATGTTAACACAAGATCCGATGCTACACAGCACACCGACTCTTCCGATTTAAGAAAGAAGTATAGTCTAAGGACCCATGTTGGAAACTTGACCGGGCTGATAAACTTGGGCAAAAGGCTGAAGACTATAAAAAGAGAAACCTTTCAGAGAAGATATGGAAATTTGTTGAATTTAATGGAGGTTGAAGTACAAATACCCGCTATCACAGCCTTGGCACAATATTACGATTCTCCGCTTCGATGTTTCACATTTCAAGACTTTCAGTTGGCACCAACCATAGAGGCGTTCGAGCATATCCTGGGTTTGCCACTGGAGGGCACCACTCCCTATCAACATTTAGAGCATCATTCCTCTATACCCACCATTGCTACCATCATGAAATTACATCCCAAGGAGCTTGAAGATAGGATGATGATGAGGAATCAAGTGCATGGGTTATCACAGGGATATTTAGAGCAGTATTTACATCACCTGGCTGATAAAGAGGATTGGGAAACTTTCATGGATGTATTAGCCCTCACCATATATGGCATTGTCTTGTTTCCCAAAATAGAAGAATTCGTGGATTACACCGCGATAGATGTCTTCGTGGCGAGTAAAACCAGATCAGAGAATCCTGTAACAGCAGTTCTTGCAGATGTTTATGGGACCTTGAGTTTTTGCCATGAGAGAAGGGAAAAGAAGATTCTTTGTTGTTTACCGGCGTTGTATACATGGATGACAGCGCGTGTGTTTAAAGAGATGGTCGACGTTAAGAGTCTATCGGAGACTTTGTCACATCAAGGGCTTAAAGGTAAAGGAGGAAATGATTGGGCCCGATTCCTTGCTGGTTTGAGCGAAAGAAGTATAAAATGGCGCCTGCCTTGGCTTGGAAATAAATTGGCTATCCAGCATTGTGGTAGTTTTCCTAATGTGCCTCTCGTAGGTGCCCGGTACTGTATCAATTACAACCCTCTTTTGGTGCAAAGACAATTTGGGCATCCCATGAAAGGGGCACCTTCATCAGATTACCTTGCTACCCTATTCATTTATTACGAAGACGGGCATTTCATTGAACTGTTAAGAAAGGTTAAAAGCGCCTGGGAAAATGTTGTTCGAGCAGAGAAGGACTTGAGGGATGGAGTAGTGGATAGCAGGGTTAGTTATCACACCTGGATTCTGGAGAGAGTGAAAATAGTCAAGTTGCCTTTCAAGCCAATCAAGGATCAATCAGCTAGTGAAGGACCATCCCAAGCTCCAGAAAGTGAAGAGGTGCTACAATTAAGAGCTGAGATGGAGAAATTGAAAATAAGGAATGCTAGGTTGGAAAACGAATTACAAAGGGCGCGTAATGATCTTGTGGATATGAAAAATGATAATGAAGAAAAGTCGCGGGCCTATGAAAACCTTGTCAAAAGCCAGAAGGCTGAGAGAGATTACACATTTCGAGTGAAACAAGATCTAGCGGCTGCAAGTAAGGAATTATCCATGAGGGTAAATGAGAAGAAGGTGGCTTTAGAAGAGGGAAAGGAGTGGAAGCACCTCTACGAAGAAGCCAAAACAGATAAACGAGAAGCCCTGAAGAGATTAAGAGAAGCGCAGATTCAGATAGAAAAAGCGGGGCATGAGATGAAAGAGATGGCCATGTCGTTTGAGGCGGATATGAATAGGGAGCGTTGGAAGCTAACGGAAGCAGAAAAAGAACATCGAACTCTGATAAGACAAATGGAGGAATATATCGAAGAGCAGGAAGAGCGATGGAGGTCGATAGAATTTGAAGAAAGGCATCAGGCCTTGATAAAGCAAATGGAAGAGCACATCGCAGAGCAAGAAATGGCTGTAAAGCACTGGAAGGAAAGATTCTCTCAGTTGGCTGCTTTGGCAAACGGGGTAATTGAAGACATCCCCAGGATGGTGTCGAATGCTGAAGCTAGTACTCATTTTTGTAACTCACCAGCGGAAATAGAATTGTTTATTAATCATTGTAAATGGTTGGTGGGAGAGATGAAAGCTTTCATTGCCCGGGCGCGGGATTGATGTACATCGAAATTATGTTTTTGTTCCTTAGACGATGTAATGGATCAAATTTTCTTGAAATGAAAGATAGGGGATGTTTGTGTGGTATCGGCTTGTGTTAATTTTCCATCAGTATTGTCATCGTTATCCTGTGGTTTCCACTTATCATTAGCATGCATCATGTTTTCTTTCTGCATTTTTCATCCTTATCTAATTTAATTTTAATAAAAAATAAGAGCAGTACAAGTGAGAGAACAACGGCAAGTTTTCCAAGACATCCGTACAGGACCAGAGCTAACTCAAAGGTCATGGAGAATTGGGAGCAGTCACACGAATCTATTAAGGCCGATGTCAGCCAGTTGAAGGATCAAATGGCCCAGATTTTGGCGGCTCTCGAGGCCCTGAAGACTACGGGAGGGGCGACGTCTGCGCAAGTTGAGGGAAGTGCTCAATATTACCCTCCGATGTTTAATGCTGGGAGCCAGTCTGTTTCGTTCCCAATGTATGGATTACCTCCAGGTTACACCCCACCTGTGGGAGAATACACAGAAGGGGAGCAGACTTCATTCTCTTTCCCTACCACTGCTAACCTACCGCCCATCAGTACTCAGGGGCCTGTTGTAATGTCTGCACCTATGGTAAATGAAGGGATGCATGCCAGCATGACTGATGGAATACGAGTAACCCCGGTGCCACCCGTGATTACCGGAGAGGGCTTTTCTACAGGGGCTGCGCCGTATACTTTGTTCCAGGGGGTAACTAGTAATGTTGATGGGGCAAAGGATAAACTGGAGAGCCTAGAGGCAAGATTGAGGGCTGTGGAGGGATACGAGAGTTATGGATTCGGGGATGTTTCTAGATTGAGCTTGGTTCCTGGCGTCAAAATTCCACATAAGTTCAAGGCGCCAGATTTTGAGAAGTATAAGGGAAATACATGCCCAAAGAGCCATCTGACCATGTTTTGCAGAAAGATGGCTGCATATGCTTATGATGAGCAGCTGCTCATCCATGTTTTTCAAGATAGTTTGGCTGGAGTGGCGTTAAACTGGTATACCCATTTGGAGCCTACTCGAATTCGTTGTTGGGCGGACTTGGCTGATGCTTTTGTGAAGCAGTATATATACAATACACATGTTGCGCCAGATCGTCTACAGCTGCAGAACATGTCGAAGAAAGACAACGAAAGTTTTAAGGAGTATGCTCAGTGGTGGAGAGAATTGGCTGCACAAGTTGAGCCACCTTTGTATGATAAAGAAATGGTGGCAATGTTTGTAAATACGCTCCAACCACCATTTTATGAACATATGGTGGGAAATGTATCTTCAAATTTTGCCGATATCATTGTGATAGGCGAGCGGATAGAGATCGGGTTGAAAAATGGGAAGATTGCATATGGCTCGTCGGTGGTTGCAAACTCCAAAAAACCCAATTTTAACTCAGGAAAAAGAAAAGAAGGAGATGTGCATGCAACATCTACAACTCCCGTGTGGAGAGGTCAGGCTCCCCCTCATAACTATCGACCATACTGGGGTCAACATCCACATGCAGCTAACGTGTCATTTGGTCATCAAATTAGGCCTCAACAACAACCAGGGTACTATCAACCACCACACATCCCGACGAATAATTGGAGGGGAGGGGCAAATGTAGGTTCCAATGTGAGTGCGGGTCCAAATACTTATCCAAGAAGGAACCAAGAAAGAAATTATGTTAACTTTACCCTAATTCCTACAACTTACACGGAATTATTGCCTCATCTTATCAAACAAGGTCTGGTTGTCGTTTGTCCCCTGAGACCTTTGCAGCCTCCGTACCCGAGAGGCTATGATGCGGAGGCAAAGTGTAGTTATCATGGAGGGGCCGCTGGTCATTCCACTGAGAGGTGTCTTGCTTTCAAGCATAAAGTGCAGACTCTAATTGATTCTGGGTGGTTAAAGTTCCAAGAGGATAAGCCTAGTATCGAGGCCAATCCTTTATCTGGGCATGGAAGTGTTTCGACGAATGCAGTCGAAGTGAAAGAACATGAGCTGGTGAGAAACGTGAAAGAAGTCAGGAGCTCTAGGAGGTTTATTTTGGAGGCATTGCTGAAAGTGGGTATCTTGAAGGGTGATTATGATGAAGGTATGGCATGCGCGTTCCACCCAAATGCGGAGCACTCTATTGAGGAGTGTGTGGAGTTTGAAGAAATTTTGCAAGACCTGCTAGATCGTGGTCTGATGCAAGTATGTTACAAGAATGAGGAGGGAAAGGTATTTGCACAGACTGGTGATGAATCCGGTATGATTTTACCAGAACCATTAGTGATTCGTTTCACTAAGACTACTTCTATCCCACCAACTCAAGGAAGATCGCCTGTTGTTATCCGTGTACCAACTCCTTTTCCTTACAAAAACGAAAAAGTCGTTCCATGGAGATATGGGACGCATACGTCAAGCGAAGAACAAAGCGTTGACCCTGCCGTCAAAAACATATCAGGGATAGGTGGAATGACTAGGAGTGGTCGAATTTTCACATCCCCAGAGTTGGCACGAGAAAGAGTTAATGATAAAGAAACAACGATGGCCGTGAAAGCAAAAGAATTCTTAAAGGGGAAGGGTGCACAGACAGAGGAGATCCCCGACAAGGAAGAGAAGAGAGAAGTTTCTGAAGAGGAGGCTTGTGAATTTTTAAAATTCATACAACAAAGTGAGTATAAGGTGGTGGAGCAGTTAAACCGTATGCCTGCTCGTATATCCTTGTTAGACTTGCTCATGCATTCGGCATCACACAGAAAGTTGCTAATGAAGATACTCAGTGAGGCTCACGTGGAGCAAGGTATTTCGTTGAATAAATTCGAAGGTATTGTTGGCAATATTGTTGCTAATAATTATCTCACTTTTACGGATGAAGAGATACCAGCTGAGGGAAGAGGGCATAACAAGGCTCTTCACGTCTCTGTGAAATGCCTGGATCATGTTATTGCGCGTATTTTAGTGGATAATGGGTCCTCTTTGAATGTAATGCCGAAAGCAACCCTGGAAAAGCTACCTTGCGAAGGAATGCATATGAGACCTAGTTCAATGATTGTGAGGGCGTTTGATGGTAGTAAACGAGAAGTGATGGGAGAGGTGGAATTACCAATACAAGTTGGCCCGAGTGTCTTTCAAATAACATTCCAAGTTATGGATATTCTGCCAGCTTATAGTTGTCTACTGGGGCGCCCATGGATCCATTCGGCTGGAGTTGTACCTTCTACACTACACCAGAAGTTGAAGTATGTGATGGGAGATAAGCTGGTGATAGTATCAGGAGAAGAGGATCTTCTTGTGAGTGGGCCATCATCCACACGCTACATCGAGGCGGCTGAAGAAGCTCTCGAGACAGCCTTCCAATCATTGGAGATCGTGGGAAATACTTGTGTGGAACCGTTTCCAATAAATCCTCGTCTATCATGTGCTTCTATTATGATGGCTAAGATTATGCTAAAAGAGGGCTATGTATATGGGGAAGGTTTGGGCAAATATCGGCAGGGGCGAGCATTCCCTCTGGAAATAGTTGAAAACAAGAACAGATATGGCTTGGGGTACAAACCTACCAAGGAAGATAGGAAAAGGATGATTGAAGAAAGAAAAGAGCGCAGTCTGGCCCGTGCAGAAAGACGAGGGCCCAGAGAGAGCAAAATTCACATTGTTGACATCAAAGAAAGCTTCCGCAGTGCTGGATGGATCAACACTGACCAGATAGCAGCTGTGGAGGATGAAGAAAGGCCTCAAAGTTTGAACTTCGTGTGGGCTTGTTCCCCTGATACTCAACTCAACAATTGGGAAACACTGGATTTACCTGTGATGCTTAATGTGAACAAAATGTAATAGTTTTAATTAAGCTTATAGTCTCGATTGGGGCTTTAGAACTAAAGTTTTGTGGATTAATTCTTTTTACTTTTCACTCAGCGTGACAATAAAGTTGCATTTCATCATCATTTGGCATTTTTCTTTGTTTATCTTATTTATTTATACGTTTTCATAAATTTAAATGATGCAGATGTGACAATGATTGTTTTGAAAATAACGATATCAATGTTCCTAATTTTGAGCACCCTATCAATAATACGGAAGATGATTTCGAAGATGATATGGAACCCTCTCCAGAATTGTTGAGATTAGTGGAACAAGAATCTAAGGAGATAAAACCCCATCAGGAGGAGATTGAAATACTTAACTTGGGAGAGAAGGATGAGATAAGGGAAGTGAAAATTGGTACTAGTATGGAAGCAGAAGTGAGGGAAAGATTGCGTGTCCTGTTGAAGGAGTTTAAAGATGTATTCGCGTGGTCTTACAATGACATGCCGGGTCTAGACTTCGATATTGTGCAGCATACGCTCCCCCTCAAGCCGGAATGCCCTCCAATCAAACAAAAACTGAGAAGAATGAAGCCGGAAATGTCCCTAAAAATTAAAGAAGAGGTCCAAAAGCAATTTGACGCAGGATTTTTGGCTGTGGCAAGATACCCACAATGGGTAGCAAATGTTGTACCAGTGCCTAAGAAAGATGGGAAAGTCCGAATGTGTGTTGACTATCGTGATTTGAATCGTGCAAGTCCGAAAGATAACTTCCCATTACCACACATCGATACTCTGGTGGATAATACGGCCAAATTTTTGTTATTTTCGTTCATGGACGGATTCTCGGGATATAATCAAATTAAAATGGCACCGGAAGATATGGAAAAAACGACCTTTATCACGTTATGGGGGACATTCTGTTATAAGGTGATGTCTTTCGGACTCAAGAATGCTGGAGCAACGTACCAAAGGGCAATGGTGACACTCTTTCATGATATGATGCATAAGGAAATTGAAGTCTATGTGGATGACATGATTGCAAAGTCGGAATCAGAAGAGGAGCATATTTTCAATCTAAGGAAATTATTTGAGAGACTGAGAAAGTACAAACTCAGGTTAAATCCTGCCAAATGCACGTTTGGAGTAAAGTCTGGAAAATTGTTGGGCTTTATTGTCAGTCAAAGAGGGATAGAAGTTGATCCTGACAAAGTAAGAGCGATAACGAAAATGTCTGCGCCCATAACAGAAAAGGAGGTTCGAGGTTTTCTGGGAAGGCTGAACTACATTGCTAGGTTCATCTCCCAATTAACTGCTACTTGTGAACCAATGTTCAAGTTGCTACGGAAAAATCAGGCGGTAGTCTGGAATGAAGATTGTCAAATTGCTTTTGAAAAGATCAAACAATACCTGCAGGACCCTCCTGTATTGCGTCCACCTAGGCCAGGAAGACCGCTCGTTTTGTACTTGACCGTATTGGACAATTCAATGGGTTGTGTATTGGGTCAGCATGATGAAGACGGGAAAAGAGAACATGCCATATATTACTTGAGCAAGAGATTCACAGATTGCGAACAACGATATTCGTCGTTAGAGCGAACTTGTTGTGCACTGGCGTGGGCTGCTCATCGTTTAAGGCAATACATGTTGAGTCACTCTACTTGGCTGATATCTAAAATGGATCCTATCAAGTACATTTTCGAAAAGCCCGCTCTCACTGGAAGGATAGCTCGATGGCAGATGCTACTATCGGAGTACGACATTGTATATGTTACTCAGAAATCTATCAAGGGTAGCGCTTTAGCAGAATTTTTAGCCCATCAACCCATTAATGACTATCAGCCAATGCAACCTGAGTTTCCTGATGAAGATATCATGGCTTTATTTGCTAAGAACAGAGAGGATGAAAATGAAAAAGCCTGGACGGTATTATTCGATGGGGCATCGAATGTAATGGGGCATGGAATAGGGGCAGTGCTTATCTCTCCTAAGAATCAATACATTCCAATGACGGCAAGGTTGTGTTTTAATTGCACGAATAATATCGCAGAATATGAAGCCTGTGCCATGGGTATTCGAGCAGCAATAGAGTCTAAAGCAAAAATTCTGGAGGTATACGGAGATTCAGCTTTGGTCATCCATCAATTGAAGGGAGAATGGGAGACTAGGGATACTAAATTAATTCCATACCAAGCTTACATCAGGGGATTAATTGAGTATTTCGATTCCATCACGTTTAATCATATACCGCGAGAAGATAATCAATTAGCAGACGCGTTGGCTACCTTGTCGTCGATGTTTGAAGTTGATCAAGATGCAGAATTGCCAATGATTGAAATGAAGAGTCATACTGAGCCAGCATATTGTCATTTCATCGAAGAGGAAGTAGATGGTAAACCTTGGTACTTTGATATCAAGCAGTATCTTAAGACTCGAGAATATCCAGAGAAGGCATCCGAAAACGATAAAAGGGCGTTAAGAAGGTTGGTTGGCAGCTTCATTTTGAGTGGGGATATTTTATATAAGAGGAATCATGACATGGTTCTCCTTAGATGCGTAGATGCAAAAGAAGCCGAGTTGATACTAAAAGAAGTACACGAGGGTACATTTGGCACGCACATGAACGGGCACTCAATGGCTAGGAAGATACTGAGAGCAGGGTATTTTTGGTTGACTATGGAAAATGATTGCTGTACACATGTGAGAAAGTGTGAGAAATGCCAGGTGTACGCAAATAATATCAATATGCCACCCACGACCTTGAATGTGTTGTCTGCGCCATGGCCCTTTTCGATGTGGGGAATAGATGTCATCGGAGCTATAGAGCCAAAGGCGTCAAATGGACACCGTTTCATATTAGTAGCAATCGATTACTTCACCAAGTGGGTTGAGGCTGCTTCTTATGCTAATGTAACTAGAAAGGTGGTGACCAAGTTCATAAAAAAGGAGTTGATTTGCAGATACGGGCTCCCTAACAGGATCATCACCGATAATGCCACTAACTTGAACAACCAGATGATGACAGAGTTATGTGAGGAGTTCAAAATTCATCATCTTAATTCTTCTCCTTATCGTCCAAAGATGAATGGGGCAGTAGAGGCTGCTAACAAGAATATCAAGAAGATTGTGCAGAAGATGGTGGTCACATATAAGGATTGGCATGAAATGCTTCCTTTTGCTTTACATGGTTATCGCACTTCGGTACGAACATCGACTGGGGCAACGCCTTTCTCGCTGGTATATGGAATGGAAGCAGTACTTCCGTTTGAAGTGGAAATTCCGTCCTTACGAGTTTTAATGGAAACCCAATTAGAAGAGGCTGAGTGGGTTCAAGCTCGTTTCGACCAGCTCAATCTCATCGATGAAAAAAGATTAACAGCAGTATGCCATGGACAATTGTACCAAAGAAGAATGAAGAAGGCATTTGACAAAAAGGTACACCCAAGAGAATTTCATGAAGGTGAGCTAGTGTTGAAGAAGATCCTACCTATACAAAAGGATCATAGAGGCAAATGGACTCCAAATTATGAAGGGCCATTTGTAGTGAAGAAAGCATTTTCTGGTGGGGCACTAATTCTCACAAGAATGGACGGAGAGGAGTTACCATTGCCAGTTAATTCTGATGCAGTAAAAAGGTTTTACGCATGATGATTCCGTGATAGTGGTTGCCATTAAAGGGGATGTTGATATTATTGTTAAAGATTATTGTACTCTGTGTTTTTTTTTTAATAAATGAAGTTCACGCGAATTCATTCATATTTTGGTTGTTTGCATTCCATCTGGAATATTGCATGTCACGCTGAGCTGTTAAGTAGTCAAAGGAAAATGAAAATGAAAATGAGTAAGCGCATGTTGATAAAAGCATCACAGGTATATCAGGTTGGTGAGCTCGGTCCTGGAGGATGTCGAAAAAGGAAAAACAAAAAAAGAAGAGAGGTCACATGCTGAGTTTGTTGTTAATAAAGTTGTCAAGGACACAGTATTTTCGAAAAATTTTGAAAAAATACCGTTGGTGAGTCCTTTCCTGATTCAAGGTTTTGGGTGTAACCGGTGTTCGTTTCTTGATAAAGCATCTGCATTCATATTACTTGAACCCTAATTTTTTTCGTTTCCCGTAAGAAGAAGGATTTCGCCGTACGCTTAATATTGGGGCAGTTTTCATCTTGTTACATATCACCGATAATCCGTTGATTAGGGAGATATATAAAAAAAAAAAAAAAAAAAGGAGAAAACAAAGGAAAAATGAAGTTGATGTGTCAGGCACTACATAGTTTCGTTTCAGGTTTAAATTCAAGAGAAAGTCAGACAAACAAGATTCGGAATGACGTCTGGCCATTTTTCATTATCCAATCGTCAAAAGCAGTTCATTCAATTGCACCCCTTTTGAGCCAAAATTCGTAATTGTTTTTATCACCCTATACAAGAATCATTAGCATGTCGACGTCAATTTGAAAGGGTACATCATAAGCATCCAAAGTTGAAAAAAATAAAAAAAAAAAAACAATGAATGAAAAGGAAAGTATCATAAAAGGACTACAACAGGGGCAACGAAAAGAATGATCCAAAGGGAAAGAAAGAAAAAGCAACGATAAGCATGCTTGAAATTCAAATCCCTAAAGACAGTTGACGGGACACCTTGCAAACGATTCTTGTCTAAAGACTTTAACCGTCAAACAATTATTTGGGCCTTTATTATCCTTTCTTGCAAAACCCTTTGTCCTCTAGCCACGGTACAAGCCCATAAAAGTCCATGCTGACTGAAGACTGTTGGTCCTAATCTTTCTCACGAATTTAATTTTGAAACAAAATGATGTGGTGAACGACACAATTCAGTGTTATTTTCAAAAAAAAAAAAAAAAAAAAAAAAGGAAGTCTCCCTGTCAATCGAAGATCATCCAATTTGGGGGGAATCCTTCATACCCAAAATCTTTTCGCTTTTCCAGTGTGTAAAATTAGTGCAGCATGGGAGCACAACATGTTAATATCACTTTTACCCAAATGAGGGGCACACATACGTTAATATTTGCTCACAGAAAATCATTACGCATTTGCTTTTCATAACCATTCTTCCACATTCTACAGGGTTCAAGTTAATTTGGATTGCAAAAAGCGATAAAAAGAATTTTAACTCAGGGTTACACTTTCTTCCTGCTCATTAAAGGGTTCTATACCTATCAACGTTGTTTTTAAGGAATGCGTTTTGAACGTACATCGTGTTTGATGACAATATTAACAATGGATTCCAAGCATGGAAATTAAATAAAAAAAAAATGATGATGAAAAGCGAGAGTAAAAGAAAAGACCAAAATGAAGGTCTCATGTGTCCATGCATCCATGCATCATCATGACATAACATCATCTTAGAAGAAGCGAGGAGAATTGTTTGCAAAATCTTCATGTTTTACTCGGCATTTATCAACTTTTCAAAGTTACAAATCATGGTTTTAGTTTTCTGTTATTGACCCTCTGCATGGCAATGGTCGGATTTAAATTTCTGTTCTGTGAGTTTGGCCCTCTGCGGGGCAATGGTCAAATCCAGGTTTTAATTTTCTGTTATTGACCCTCTGCATGGCAATGGTCGGATTTAAATTTCTGTTCTGTGAGTTTGGCCCTCTGCGAGGCAATGGTCAAATCCAGGTTTTAATTTTCTGTTATCGACCCTCTGCATGGCAATGGTCGGATTTAATTTTCTGTTCTGTGAGTTTGGCCCTCTGCGGGGCAATGGTCAAATCCAGGTTTTAATTTTCTGTTATCGACCCTCTGCATGGCAATGGTCGGATTTAAATTTCTGTTCTGTGAGTTTGGCCCTCTGCGAGGCAATGGTCAAATCCAGGTTTTAATTTTCTGTTATCGACCCTCTGCATGGCAATGGTCGGATTTAATTTTCTGTTCTGTGAGTTTGGCCCTCTGCGAGGCAATGGTCAAATCCAGGTTTTAATTTTCTGTTATCGACCCTCTGCATGGCAATGGTCGGATTTAATTTTCTGTTCTGTGAGTTTGGCCCTCTGCGAGGCAATGGTCAAATCCAGGTTTTATTTTCTGTTATCGGCCCTCTGCATGGCAATGGTCGGATTTAATTTTCTGTTCTGTGAGTTTGGCCCTCTGCGAGGCAATGGTCAAATCCAGGTTTTAATTTTTTGTTATCGACCCTCTACATGGCAATGGTCGGATTTAAATTTCTGTTCTGTGAGTTTGACCCTCTGCTTGGCAATGGTCAGTCCAAATTTTAATTTTTCAAATGACCCTCTACATGGCAATGGTCAGGTTCAGACTTTAATTTTTCAAACGACCCTCTACATGGCAATGGTCAAATCCAGGTCTTTGTTTTCTGTTATCGACCCTCTACGTGGCAATGGTCGAATTTAAATTTCTGTTCTGTGAGTTTGGCCCTCTGCGAGGCAATGGTCGAATCCAGGTTTTAATTTTTTGTTATCGACCCTCTGCGTGGCAATGGTCAAACCCTGCAATCAAACTCAACTCATTCACTTCCATAGGGTTGGTACACCCTCCACGAGGTTTCTACACCTCATCAACTTCATCCATAGGGTTGTTACACCCTCCACAATGTCTACACACCTCAATTTTGTTAGCCTTGTTTATGTTTGTTTGAAGTTTTCCTGTTGTTCATTGTCCATTTTGAAATCCAGACGAAATTAGTGTTTCTTTCTTTACTTAGCTTTTACTCCAATAATACGAAAATTCAAAATTTTCATATTATTCAGCAACATCTAAGTAAAGAGGGGCAGCTGTCAACACCCAATTTCGTCCGGATTGATCAATAGATTTATTGTATTTTATTTTCGTCTGAAAAAAAAAAGAAAAAATAAATAAATAAATAAATAAAAAAAATAAAATAAAATAAATAAATGAATAAAAAAAAAAATAAACAAGAAAGGACGTTCGTCCTCTACACTGCAGACGTTCGTCCTCTTCTGTGCACTGCAGACGTTCGTCCTCTTCTGTGCGCTGCTGACGTTCGGTTTCTTCCAAATGCAAGCAACAGTTCGGTCTTTATTGAACGATGCCATAGATTTTTGAACGTTCGGCTTTTGTACGTTCGTCCTCGGTTTCCAACCGCCCGTTCTTTGCTTTGTTCGACCATTCGGTCATTCGGCTCTTTAGGACGTTCGGTCATGTTGATTCTTAGTGAACGTTCGGTCTCATTTGTTTACTGGACGTTCGGTTTCGTAATTGAACGTTCGGTCTCAACGTGTTCAGCAGTTGGAGTATTGTGACGCTCGTCCAAATAGTAACTTGAGCGTTCGGTCATTTGTCTTAACGAGCGTTCGGCATTGGTGACGTTACACTATGCTACCGCTCGTTCTCTTCGTTCTGAGCGTTCGATATCGGTGGTCGAGCTTATAGCACTCGTGAAAGTGTCGTTCGGTCGTATTTTGGTTTGAGTCTTAGGGGGTTCGGTCTGTGTGTTTCGTTGGTTAGAGCGTTCGTTCATATAATTTCAGCGGTCAGTCGTTTTCTGTTTTGACCGAGCATCCATAAGTAGGTTTTAGTCTTTCTCATAAAGCAATTTAGAGCGTTCGGTCTTTTTGGATTTGTGATTGTGGGCGTTCGTCTTTAAATTTGGTTTTGAATTAACGAATTGTGAGCGCTCGGTTTTCTTAGGTTTAACTTGTGAGCGTTTGGTATCCTCAGTCTTTCCTTGTGGACGTTCGGTCTTATATTTGGGATTGAGTTTTGGGCGTTCGGTTTTGAACGTTCGGTTTTTGAGTGTTGAACGTTCGGTTCCGGCGTTTTGTATGACAGTTGAGCGTTCGACCTAGATCAGAAGTTGAACGTTCGGTCAGAGCGTTCGGTCATTTTCGTGAGTTGTCGTTTCGTTTATCCTTCAAGAGCGTTCGTCTGGAGGCGCTCGTTAGCAGATCACATTTTGACGAGCGTTCAAAAGCAGTGCTGACGAGCGTCCGAAAGCAGAGCTGACGAGCGTCCAAAAGAAGAGTTGACGAGCGTCCAAAAGCAGTGCTGACGAGCGTCCAAAAAGTGGCGGCTTACAGTATGGGTTTCTCTGACACATTCACTTTTTGGTTTGTCTACCACGGGGTGTACATCTCAAGCCACGGCTGTCAAGTCGTCTTTTACGCCATTCAAGAGGGGGAACATTCTTGGGAACACATTCAAGAGAAGGAACATTCTTGGGAACATAGGGAAACCCTCCCATTATCTTGGGCCTTTCCTCATTGGGAGGATAACCTGGGACCACTCTCACGGATAACCCTTTTTGAGCTCAAACAGATTATCTAAGGGGAGGGGGAGTTCACAAGAGAGGGAAAAAAAGGAGGACCTAGCCAAAGAAAAGAGGGGGAGACGTTAGGAAAAAGGGAGTCAGTCACAAGAACCTCATTCATCAGTCGGCCACAGGGAACATCGCTCAAACAGTACAAGGAACAAGAGGCATCATTCACTGCAAGGGGAAGGAGAACCGGAGAGTCCATCTTGAAGCTGCGGAGACTGAACCTCTATCCAGGTTTCCTCACGAGCGTTCGTCCTCCTCACGAGTGTTCGTCCCCCTCACGAGCTTTCGTTCCCATCAATTAACAGTCAGCACCTAACGTCTCCATCTTCTTCGATCATCTCCAACACCAAAAAAAACTCTTTTCCACTGTAATCACCTCAACCCAACGCCTTCATCGTCTATCATGCAGAAACTCATAACCCCAGCCCACCGTTTTCATTCTTACCATTCGGCCGACATCATCACTCATACACAGCCAGTATACCCCAACCTTTTGACCCCTCTCTCCGGTAACCGCCTCATCTTCATCCATTTCCAATAACCAACACACTCGACCAATACTCATCCAGCACCTATCACCCTCATTATCCGTATTCACCCACTGCCACAACCACTCTCGAGCACCTCGTAACCACAGCCCATCATCTTTATCCATTTTCTCCTCATATCCACCTCCAACACTTGACACTACTACCTAACTCCCCTCACCCATCATTATCCAACACTCACTCCCAACAGAAAACAACAGAAAGCTCCATCACCATTCCATTATCACCATCATCATATTCTCCAAAGTTTGTCATCCCCACACAAAAACTGAAAATAGATAAAAGAGAAATAGAAGAGCCCATTGCAGTGGCCCCGGTGGCAGCAGTTTATGCCTTTTTGGTGGCGGCGTCCATGGTAAAAGGGAAGGATAGGAGAAGCTTGACGCGACAATCAGTGGTGTCCGTGGGAGCGGTTGGCGCGACGGTGGTACCTTGGTTTGCGGCTGGCGGCGGCCAGTCTGGAAACGCGACGCAGAGGCAGATCGACGGTGGCCGGGTTGCGGTGGCTGGTGTAGCGGCACGATGGCTCGACGGCGACGCGCAGTGGCGCGGGTGAACTGGCCGCGGACTGACGGTGGCGACCAGTGGGGTCCGTGACGGCGAGCAGCGCACGGGTGGCACCCTGGTTTGCGGCTGGCGGCGGCCGGTTTGGCGGAGGTCGTCGGCGCTGCAGGTAGGAGAGGGACCTTGGACCTTTAGAACTGAGTAGGGGAATTGGGAACGAAAGGGGGAAATACTGAACCCCTAATGGGATTAGGGTTTCTGAATAGAGACCTTGGGCCTGGCGCGGTTTGCTTCTCATTTCTTCCTGCCACACGCGCACTCCATCCACACCCCCCCTCTGTTTGGGTCGAAGCCCATTCCGTTTCTACAAACCAAAGGAGCCCCAATTTTTGTTCTGCAACCCCTTTTCTCATTTAGGCACCCCCACTATTTGTTTTGTTTTTATCACTTATTTATTTTTATTTTTTATTTCGTTCCCTTATTTATCTTATTATATTTGTTTCTTTATTTTATTATCTTTTTTGTTGTTGTCGTTGTTACCGTTATTGTTTACTCTTATTTATTTTAAATATCTATTTATTTTAAAACGCCTATTTAATAAATAAAATATTTATATATATATACAAAATTTACAAAAATACGTTTTAAAGGTTAAGCACACGTGTGATCGTTCGCATCGTCCTTGTGCTAAAAACCTTTTCTCTTTCTTAAATAAAAATTACAAAAAATACGTTTTAAAGGTTAAGCACACGTGTGATCGTTCGCATCGTCCTTGTGCTAAAACCTTTACTCTTTCATAAATAAAAATTGCAAAAATATTTTGAAAAGGTTTAAGCACACGTGCGACCGCTCGCGTAGGCCTTGTGCTGAAAATCTTTTCCTTTCCTTTCACAAAAATAAAAGCACAAAAAAATATGTTTTAAAAAAAGGGTTAAGCACACGTGTGATCGTTCGCATCGTCCTTGTGCTAAAAACCTTCTCTTTCATAAATAAAAATTACAAAAATATGTTTTAAAGGTTAAGCACACGTGTGATCGCTCGCATCGTCCTTGTGCTAAAAACCTTTCCTCTTTCTTAAACAAAAATTACAAAAAATATGTTTTAAAGGTTAAGCACACGTGTGATCGCTCGCATCGTCCTTGTGCTAAGAACCTTTTATCCTTCTTAAATAAAAATACCAAAAAACATATAAAATCTTCAAAAACCAAAAACATCAACAATTTCAATCAACAAACAATATTGCCTGCTAGAACTACGTGATCCTTGATTCTCCATCAAAAGTGGAGATACGTAGGAGCAAGGCCAGTCCTTGTCAGGTTCACTTTCCCAAAAATCCAAATTTATCCATAATCATTTTCCAAACAAATTTTCTAAACAATTTCTCAAACAATAATTTTAAAGCAGTTTTCTAAAAGAACTACGGAACCCTGATTTCTCATTCTTAATGAGAATACGTAGGAGCAAGGTCAATCCTTGTCGGGCCCAAAAAACTAAAAAATATTTTGTTTCTTTAGAATTTTATTTTTAGGGGAAAATTAAACATTTTTAAAAACCACATCACATTCGCATATTTAGTTCAAGGTACTACCCTAGGGCAGGCGTTGTAGGGTGCTAATACCTTCCCTACACGTAACCGACTCCCGAACCAAGAATCTCAGTTTCGCAGACCACGCCTTATCATTTTATGGTTTTTCCGTAGTTTTCCAGAATAAACTATGGTGGCGACTCCAAATCTCTTTTTTCAAAAACCCTCCGTTTTTCTTTTTCGGATCGTCGTCCCGTCGCGATCCCGGTTGCGACAATGAACCATCCATAAAAGAATCAAAATAGCCCAAACAAGTATCACAAAACACCTAAAACAAATAACAACCAAACTTGCATCGCTGGCGCTCAGAGCTACCGCATCCAGAGGACTGGCGCCCAATGTCCTATTACCCGAGAGTTGACGCCCAGGTTGGCGCTCAGCTTCATGACAGATGCTCTACCTCTATTTCTTTGACCTTAAACACTTCAACCTCAATTTCTAATACTCCCTAGGACCATATAAACACTGAGAAACCACTGAAAATGCCAATATAGCTCAAATTTGCCACCCCAAACCAAATTGAGCTCTCTAAGCTACCTTATCTCATTTCTACCTCTTTGAGTACTCATGTTACAGATTTTGCTGCACAAATAAGTTTATGTTGACTCAATAATGGACCCTAAGCCAACTCCTACACAACATAGCTGCTCTTTTTCATATTCACTACCCAACACCTACTTAATGGACTTGAATTCACTTCAACAAATCCTCACCAACACTTTTCTGCATAATAAACCACATTTTTACTGGTTTAATCACTCTCACAAGTCCAAATGGACTTCAAACAAACCCCTAAACATTCTTTTTTCCCAACCCACTGCTTACTCAAAAATCCACCTACCAAAACCCCAAATTTTCACTACTAAAAATCCCTAACATGATGCATAATTCATACCAAAACACACCTAAATGGTGACCAACCAGTTTTACCTTAGAACTTCTATCCTAGGACCTAAAATAGTCTTAAATAAACCTTAGACCAATCTTAAAGTACAATTTATCCAAAATAACCCATATCTAAATTTCCACCTATCAACCCCCCATTTTTATCCCCAAAATCACCTATTCTTTCAACTGAATGCAAAACAATATTATATAACAATTTGGTACCTTCTAAAACGCCCAATTTATCATCTCAATTTCATCATACACAACCTTACATCAAAATCATGTTTCACCTCATGTTCGATCAATTTTTCACATCATCAAACACATACAACAAACCACTCAACATGCTAGATTTTGAAATTCCATATAATTTTACAATTCAATAAATTTTACACCATACCAACATTAATTATAACCTGTTTAATAGACAAAATCAATTAAAAACTAGCTTCCCTTACTTTTGTGGTGTTTAACCGATTCTACCCATTCAAAAGCTCCTCCCAAAGCGCTACAACCTCTATTAGTTCCTACAATTAAAATAATTTAAATCAAAGTCTACCCTTAGCATCACTAATCCACAGAGAGCCTTAGAGAAGACCCAAACCCCAAATATGAAAATAACCCCTCACATGCAAGCACTAGAAATTTAGGGAAAAAGGGGTAAAATTTCAATAGGACAGGAAGTAAGATCTCGCCTCAAGGATTCCTCAGGCGGCTTTGGTTCTTCAAACAGATGAGAGAATGGTGAGAATCTCTAGAGAGATTGTAGAGAAAGTTTAAGGGAAAGAGTTTTAGAGAGATAAAGCTTTTAGATAAATGAAACTCCTTAATATAAAATTTTGTTTATACTATATATATTTTCTAAACTAAATTAAGGGAATATCATTATTTAAATACTTTATCATTTCTAATACTCGATTTCTAAGGGTCTTACAAAAAAACCTATCGAATTTAGTTATTGAAATAAAAAATAGTGTCAAAAACATTCTAATAAATTTTGGTTTACAAGTAATCTCTTTGAGAATAACAAAATGTGAGGAAATTTTGTTGCAAATGCAAGTACCCTTTTCTTTAATTTATAATAACTTCCTATGAATTGAAAATTCATAATAAAGTTTTCTAGCAAACTCGTTATTGTGTTAATTCAAGTATACGACAATTAAAGTTATATTCTATTTTCTGTTATGAGCTAACTCTATAAGAGTTTCTTATTCCTTTGTAAAATGTTGTATCAATAATACATGTACAAATAAACATTAAACCAATCAATATGTGTGCAGATTTGTGATAGAGTGAGTAATTACCTCTGAGTGTGTGTTCTTTCTTGCCCCTACCAATAAGTGGTATAAGGAGTAGTCTTGAGGTCTTGGAAATTTTTTGCATAAGTATATCTACAACGGCTGGCAATGAGAGTGGATACTTTTCAAATGTACCAATTCTTGATGGAAAAAATTATAATCATTGGGTTATAACACTACTGTAACCAACCATTGGGCATTTAATATTCATCCACACCCTGATGTCATATTGAGAAATGTCAATTTGGACGTCGGATGACCTACTGGATGTTAATTAACATCGACTACACGTGGCAAATGTCAACATTGATGTTAGATATATGTTAACGGCTAACAATGAGAGTGGATACTTTTCAAATGTACCAATTCTTGATGGAAAAAATTATAATCATTGGGTTATAACACTACTGTAACCAACCATTGGGCATTTAATATTCATCCACACCCTGGTGTCATATTGAGAAATGTCAATTTGGACGTCGGATGACCTACTGGATGTTAATTAACGTCGACTACACGTGGCAAATGTCAACATTGATGTCAGATATGTGTTAAGACCTCGACAAGTGTACCGAATCATATCAAGTAATAATAGATGGTAAGACCAAGTATCGTTTCCCAAGAGACTCACGACACTAAACAGTCTTGTAATTACTTAACTAATTAAGACTTTGAAGAACAATTTAGGGTTTTTAAATGTAAAAACAAGAAAATAAATATGAATGCAATTTTTGATCAATTGAAGTGAAACGCAAAAGTGAATGATGATGTTGGTATTAGGAGATGAAGATGTTGTTGGGGTTTAGATTTCACCTAATCACTCTCATGCATATAAGAATTCTTCTTCTTTATTAATTGTCACTGTAACTTTCTAAATTACTTAGAACCCGATGTCTCGGTGAAAGAAGCCTATCCTTAATTAATAGACCACAATGTCTTGCATCCCTAATAATTAATTTTGCATTACGAACGGAAGCTTAAGACAACCAAGCATTATATCGCTATGTGTAGGCAATAGTTCCCTTGGGAGAAATTCCCCAGTTCTAGGTTTCTAGGTATCTGTCAATAACAAAGAAAATAAAAAATCATGCCATGAATTGTTAAACACAACAAACATAGAGCAAAGGAGAATAACCCTAATAATTAATGAAACAAACATATATAAATTGGAATCAATTCAAATACATGAGAGTTTAGAGATTGCATCTTCCCCAACGACAAATGAATTTAGTTCCCCCTTGTCATGGAGAAACTAGATGTACAATAGAATGAGAATGAAAAATAAACCCTAAAAATTGAAAAGGAGAGCTTCTGCATCCAATTTTGCCTTTAGAGAACTGAAAAAGTGTGAATTTGCGTCCCTTCTGTCAAAAGATACCCCCTCTAGGACGTGCAAGTCCTTATATACAGCTGAATTTGATCATGGGCCAACGTCGTTAGCGCTCAACACCCCTACTTAGGGCGCTCAGGCGAGCTTGTGAGAGAAGTGGCGCTCAATGATAACAGTTGAAAAACTGTTATTTTCATGCTTAAAATTGATGTTAAAAGCAACCTTTAAACTTAAAAACTAGCTTGAAATCATGCTTTTATCTATATTTTCAGAAATAAGAGAGTTGGACAGGTTTATGCTTTATTTAAGTGTTTTTGTGCAGGTTTTAAGGTGAATTTAGTGAAAGAAGTGAAGAAGGAGATAGATGGAATTAGAAAAGGAAGCAAAGAGTGCAAAAGAAGAAGCCGAAGGCACCGCTCAGCGGCATTTTACCGCTGAGCGGCACTCAGGAGGTCACGGGAGGTCCGCTGAGGGGCAAACTGGCCGCTGAGGGAAAGAAACAAGACGCGCAGTCACCGCTGAGCGGTATTTACCGCTGAGCGGCACTTTTATGGGCTTGGGCTTTTGTAATCTTTTGTAATTCTAGAATAGTATATAAGGACTTGCACGTCCTAGAGTTAGTATCTTTGGCAGAAACGAGGCAAACACTCTCTCTTCCACCCCTTTGAAGGAGGATCTTGGATGCTCAGGCTACCTCTTCACCTTTTTAGGGTTTATTCTTTCATTCTTTCATTGTTGTTCATCTAGGTTCACCATGAATATGGTGAACTAAACCTTGTATGTTTGTTGGGGAATCAATGTAATCTCTTAAAGCTCTCATATATGGAATCTATGCTTGTATCTTTTAATTAAGATTTATGCTTTCTTTCATCATTAGTTAGGGTTTTTCCTCTTTGCTTAATGCTTGCATGGTTTAACTCATTCGATGCATGATTATTGGTTTTGTCGATACGGGCACGTACGGGGAAGTCTAGATCCGGGGAATTTCTCCCAATATTATGTTGGTTGTCGTTAAGCTCCTACACTTATGAACTGATCATTAGGAATGCTAGGAATTGTATGAACTCGTGATTAGGGAGAAGCCATCTAGAATGGTACTTTAGAGAGTGGCATTAACAATGATGATTTGAATGTTGAATTCCTAAAATATATGAGAGTGGATGAGATGAAATTGACCC
The DNA here is from genome assembly GCA_034642375.1 of Vigna nakashimae. Lineage (NCBI taxonomy): Eukaryota > Viridiplantae > Streptophyta > Magnoliopsida > Fabales > Fabaceae > Vigna > Vigna nakashimae. Next base: position 25,573,196 of record CM067763.1, on the reverse strand, counting down.
CCAACAACATATTCATTCATATATTTCATTGAAAGTGTTTATCTTTTGCTTTTGTCATTGATCAAAACTTCATGCATACATGTTTATTTTCGTCTTTGCATATTAAACTTCAAATATTTCGTTCTTAAGTCTTAGCTAATCAACAAACCATACAACTAAACTAGGCCGTGAGTCCTTTGGGAGAACGATACTTGGTCTTACCAAGTTTATTACTTGAACGATTCGGTCATACTTGCCGATTGTGAAACAAGTTTGTGACATCATATTTTGGTGATCATAAATTTGTCCATCAAGTTTTTGGCGCCGTTGCCGGGGACTCGTGGTTTAACTGGTTAATTTGTGTGATTATTGATTATCTTTGACTTTAATTTTAAATTTCTGTTTTTATTTTTTTGTTTTTATCTTTTTCGGTTTTTTAGATTAGATTAGATTTTATTTTATTTTATTTGATTTGATTAGGTTAGATTTTATTTTATCTTTTTAGATTAGATTTTATTTTATTTTATCTTCTATCTTCTAAATCTTTTATCTTCTTATCTTCTGAATCTTTTATCTTTTTATCTTTTGAATATATATCTTCTCTTGTATCTTTTTGTGCTAACAAATATTTTCTAGGGTTTTGTTTTCTTGTGTATGCAGGAGGCAATTCGAACTAGGAGTAAGAAAACAACAGAACCTCTTCTTGAAGGTCTAGAAGACAGTAGACGGAGGAGAAGAATCAGAACGTCTAGAGAACTTTTCCCTTCTCCAGAAACTCTCTTACATTCATCACCACAAGGTTCTGTTCATAGCACAGGAAGTATGGAGGGCAATAATGGTAGAAGAACTCTTGCAGACTACACCAATATTGCTGGGCCTCAACACTTTAACAGCATAGCTAGACCTAGAGTCAATGCAGCCAACATGGAGGTCAAACCAGCACTGATTCAACTGGTGAAGAGTAATCAATTTAATGGGTTATCTCATGAAAGCCCATATGAGCACCTCACTACCTTTAATGAGATTTGCAATACAATCAAGATTAATGGGGTGCCAGACGAAGCTATCAAACTTAGCTTGTTTCCTTTCTCATTGGGAGGCAATGCTAAGCTTTGGTTGAACTCTTTTCCAGAAGAAAGTTTCACAGAGTGGGAAGCATTGGTCACAAAATTTTTAAACAAATACTTCCCACAATCTAAGGTGACTAAAGGCAAGCAAGAGATTTCTTCATTTAAGCAGGGCATGGAAGAATCACTGGGGCATGCATGGGACAGGTATAAAAGCTTGTTACGTAAAACTCCTATGCATGGCTTTGAAGAACATGAAGTAGTCTTAACTTTCCTTGGAGGGCTTGGTTCACAAACCAAGATGATGCTGAATGCCTCAGCAGGAGGCAATATTAAATTGAAAACTCCAGAGGAAGCAACTGAAATTATTGAAAATATGGCTACTAGTGACAACGAACTCAATATTGAAAAAGGAGATCTTAGTCAGAAGGAGTTGTTACAATCAAATGAGGCTTTGCTTATCCAGAATAGAATTATCTCTCAACAGCTTGAAGAAGTAACTTTGAAACTTTCTCAAATACCACAAGAAATACAACAGGTTTCAATGGTTCAAGCGCAACAACAACAATGGCAGATGCAATTCACTCCAGTTGAGAAAACAACAAAGCTTGAAGAGACTTTCCAAAGATTCTTGAAGACGAATGAGTCTTATTGTCATAATATGGATGCTGCATTTAAAAAAATGGAGGTTTATGTTGAGAGAATAGTTGACGAGATGAAACATGATAATCTTGGAAAGGATTGTAAAACTGTTGTGACTAGAAGTGGTAGAGTGTTAGAGGAGAGACAAAAAGAGAGAGGAGAGAAAAAAAATGAGAGTGAGAGTGAAAAAGAATCATGTGAGTGGAAAGAAAGAGTTGAGAGAGAAAAAGAGAAAAAATAAGAAGAAGAGAGGAGAGAAAAAAAAGAGAGAGAAGAGAGACAGAAAGAAAAAAGAGTATGAAAAGTCACTTCCTTATCCAAAGGGTTATTCAAGGAAGGAGAAAGAAAAGCAGTTGGAAAGATTCATGGAACTGTTTAAGAAGTTGGAGATTACTATACCATTCTCTGAAGCATTGCAACAGATGCCAGCATATGCAAAATTTTTGAAGGAACTTCTCACAAAGAAACACAAGTACATTGAGAAGGAAACTATCAATATACTAATTGCAGTGCAATCATACAGAAACTACCTCCTAAACTTAAAGACCCAGGAAGCTTCACTATTCCATGTACCATAGGAGATGTGAAAGTTGGAAGAGCATTGATTGATTTGGGAGCTAGCATTAATCTAATGCCGCTATCCATGTGCAGAACAATTCAGGGGTTGGAAATTAAACCAACCAGAATGGCTCTTCAATTGGCAGACAGGTCTCTTAAATATCCATATGAAGTGGTCGAAGATGTTCTAGTGAAGGTCGACAAATTTGTATTTCCAGTGGATTTTATTGTGATGGAGATGGAAGGAACTAGTGATGTTCCTCTTATTCTTGGGAGACCTTTTATGAAGACTGCTAGAGTTCTGATTGATGTAGAGAATGGTAAGCTTAAATTGAGAGTTGATGATGAAGAAGTCACTTTTGATGTATCCAAGGCTATGACATATCCAAATGATGACAAAGCATGTTTTCAATTTGATGAACTTGATGAAGTTTGTATGGTTCAGGAAAGAATGGTGCGAACTATTTCTCCATTGGAAAAAACTCTCATTGATGCATGTGAAGATTTAGATGAAGAGGAAGAGAAATTGATTGATGAATGTCTGATGGATTTGGAAACATTGAAAAAGAGTCCAGAGGAAGATCCAATATTTGAAATAATTGATAAGGAAGAATCAATCAAAGCACAGTTGCCAGAATTAAAAAGATTGCCATCACATCTGAAATATGTGTTTTTAGAAGAAGATGTAACAAAGCCAGTTATCATCAATAACTCTTTATCTCTACAAGAAGAAGAGCAATTGATAGAAATTCTGAAAGCCAACAAAGAAGCAATTGGATGGTCAATATCAGATCTTAAAGGTATTAGCCCAACTTATTGCATGCACAAAATTTTTATGGAGGAAGATTATAAACCAAGTGCTCAACCACAGAGAAGGTTAAATCCTGTTATGAAGGAGGTGGTCAGAAAAGAAGTGTTGAAACTGCTAGAAGCTGGTATCATCTATCCAATTTCTGACAGTGAATGGGTGAGTCCAGTACAGGTGGTTCCAAAGAAAGGTGGGATGACAGTAATTTATAATGATAAGAATGAACTCATTCCTACTCGGACAGTCACTGGTTGGCGTATGTCCATTGATTACAGGAAGCTTAATAAAGCTACTAGGAAAGATCATTTTCCTCTTCCCTTCATGGATCAGATGCTAGAAAGGTTATCAGGGCAGGCTTTCTATTGTTTTCTAGATGGATATTCTGGATATAATCAAATTGTGGTAGATCCAAAAGACCAGGAGAAGACGGCTTTTACTTGTCCTTTTGGTATCTTTGCATATAGAAAGATGCCTTTTGGATTATGTAATGCTCCAGCTACGTTTCAGAGATGTATGCAGGCAATCTTTGCGGATCTTTTAGAAAAATGCATTGAAGTATTCATGGATGATTTCTCAGTTTTTGGAAATTCTTTCCAAAGGTGTTTAGCTAGTTTGAACACTGTTCTCAAAAGATGTGTTCAGACAAATCTGGTTTTGAATTGGGAGAAATGTCATTTCATGGTAACTGAAGGAATTGTATTGGGGCATAAAATCTCTGCTAAAGGAATTGAGGTAGACAAAGCTAAAGTAGAAGTTATTGAGAAACTACCTCCACCAACAAATGTAAAGGGGATTAGAAGTTTTCTTGGTCATGCTGGGTTTTATAGAAGATTTATCAAAGATTTCTCAAAAATTGCTAAACCATTGAGTAATCTTTTGATGAAGGATGCTCCTTTTGTGATGAATGAAGATTGCCTGAAAGCTTTTGATATATTGAAGAAGAAGCTAGTGTCAGCTCCAGTAATTGTAGCACCAGATTGGAATCAAAATTTTGAATTAATGTGTGATGCAAGTGATTATGCAATAGGAGTTGTCCTTGGCCAAAGGAAAGAACAAAAGTTTCATCCAATCTATTATGCTAGCAAGGTGCTGAATGATGCTCAATTGAACTATGCTACCACAGAGAAAGAGTTTCTTGCCATTGTATATGCTCTAGAGAAATTTAGACCTTATCTTATTGGGTCTAAGGTGATTGTCTATACAGATCATGTAGCTATTAAATACTTGTTGACAAAACCAGATTCTAAGCCACGTCTGATTAGATGGGTACTACTATTGCAAGAATTTGATGTAGAAATCCGTGATAAGAAAGGAAGTGAGAACTTAATTGCTGATCATTTGTCACGGTTATTCAACAATGAGGTCACTAGTAAGGAGTCTGAAATCTGGGAATCTTTTTCAGATGAATCACTCATGTATATTCAGCAGAGGCCTTGGTTTGCTGATATGGCAAATTTCAAAGCTGCAAGAGTCATGCCGGAAGACTTAACTTGGCAACAGAGAAAGAAATTTCTGCATGATGCCAAGCAGTTTGTGTGGGACGATCCATATTTGTTCAAAATTGGAGCAGACAATCTTCTAAGGAGATGTGTTACAAATGAGGAAGCAGAAGGAATTCTCTGGCATTGTCATGATTCACCTTATGGAGGACATTTTAATGGGGAAAGAACAGCAGCAAAAGTCCTTCAATCAGGGTTTTATTGGCCAACTTTATTTAAAGATGCCCATAATCATGCTAGGAATTGTGATAAATGTCAAAGAGCAGGGACAATCACTAAACGTCATGAGATGCCTTTACAAGGTATTTTAGAGGTTGAGGTTTTTGATTGTTGGGGTATTGACTTTGTTGGACCCTTCCCTCCATCTTTCAACAATGAATATATTCTGGTAGCAGTGGATTATGTGAGTAAATGGGTGGAAGCATTAGCTTGTCCTAAAAATGATGCTAGCACGGTAATTAAATTCCTGAAGAGGCAGATATTCTCACGTTTTGGCACTCCAAGAGTGTTCATTAGTGATGGAGGATCTCATTTTTGCAATTATCAGCTAGAGAAAGTACTCAAACACTATGGAGTAAAGCATAAGGTAGCTGCACCTTATCATCCACAAACCAATGGACAAGCTGAGGTATCTAACAGGGAGATAAAAAGAATCCTGGAAAAAACTGTGACTTCATCAAGAAAGGATTGGTCTCTCAAACTGGATGATGCTCTTTGGGCTTATAGGACAGCAATGAAGACGTCCATGGGACTATAACCATTTCAATTAGTCTATGGGAAAGCATGTCATTTGCCAGTTGAATTGGAGCATAGAGCATTATGGGCTTTGAAATTCTTGAATTTTGATCCTTATGAAACTCAATGCACACGCAGAAGGCAGATTTTGGAGCTTGAAGAAATGCGGTTACATGCATATGATTCATCCAAGGCTTACAAAGACAAAATTAAATTTTATCATGACAGGAAGTTGGTGAATAGAGTTTTTAATCCAGGACAACAGGTACTATTGTTCAATTCAAGATTGAAGATATTTCCTGGGAAGCTGAAGTCAAAATGGACAGGACCATTTGTGATAAAAGAAGTGCATCCGCATGGAGCAATTGAAATATTTAATCCATCTGCTGATGATCCACAGAGAAGTTGGGTGGTAAATGGTCAACGTCTCAAGCCTTATCTAGGGGGAGAGGTGCAACAACTTTCCACAATGATGTTGTTGGTTGATCCTTGAAAGTTTGGGTCAGGCTCGGGACGTTAAACAAGCGCTTACTGGGAGGCAACCCAGTATTTTGTAAGTATTTTATGTTTTTAGATTAGGTTGATGTACTCTATTGAACACCTGGTTTATTATGATGGTTTGTTATTAACTGTGATTGTGTGATAAGTAATGCTTGATGATGCTTATTGATTGATTGATGTTGAGATGATGTGCACATTAAAATGCTTATACAGGTGATTCACAAGCTTTGTGAACAAATGCATGATATTATGATTGTGATTGTGAAATTAAGCAGGATGTGTATGTCAAATGTGAATGAGCTTATATGTGAGGTTTTGAGCTCCAGAGTTATTATTGATTGAATGCTATTACTTTGGAAGCTTGAATGACTTTGCCCAGGTTTTCTACGATTGAATTAATTGCTTGTTTTGCATCATATGATCAAGGCCATTTGTTGGAACCCTTTTTATTGGCCAAATTCATAAAGTTAGCCCACTAAAAGAGAACACTTTGTGTTCTATCCTTTGAACCCTTAGCCTTGAATATACACTGAAACCTTTGATTGAAAATCTTTACCTTGAGTTAAGTAGAAGATATTGTGTGGTATTGTTAAATGTTCAAGTTTGGGATTGTTGGGAAAACATGAAAAAGGAAAAGCATTGAGCTAAGAGCTAAAAAGTAAGAATATGCAAAGAAAAAGAAAAGAAAAGAAAAAGAAGCAAAGCTCAATGCAAATGCAAAGGCAAAAGAAAGTTGGGAATGAATAAGAATAATTGTGTTGTTATGATTCTCTTAACTCAAGGATTTTGTGATCCAGAAAAACCAATTTTCTTGTTAGCCCAGCCACATTATAAGCCATTGAAAAGTCCTTGTGATGATGCATGCTTGTGAATGTTTTTGATTGTGGTAAAATGAAAGGCAAAGTTGATTCATGTGACATTGTGATAGTGGAGTGAATTAGTGAAACACTTTACCTCTTATACACTTGTGTGTTGAGTGAAACACTTTACCTAGTGAGGAAATATTCCATAAGCACATGAACATCCATGCTTAATTGATTGATCATTCATGAAAAATAGCATTTGTTGGAACTTAAATGACTTTGTGAACACTAAAGCATGTGCACATCTTGAATGAACTCTTGGTCATAAGTTTGAGTGAAGTTGTTACTTATCTTGAAAAAGAGAATTTTTGAATGAGTGAACCATCATATGAATTGGTTGGAGATTGAGTTACATTTTGTTTGCTTGAGGACAAGCAAAGTTCTAAGTTTGGGGTTGTGATAACAGTTGAAAAACTGTTATTTTCATGCTTAAAATTGATGTTAAAAGCAACCTTTAGACTTAAAAACTAGCTTGAAATCATGCTTTTATCTATATTTTCATAAATAAGAGAGCTGGACAGGTTTATGCTTGATTTAAGTGTTTTTGTGCAGGTTTTAAGGTGAATTTAGTGAAAGAAGTGAAGAAGGAGAGAGATGGAATCAGAAAAGGAAGCAAAGACTGCAAAAGAAGAAGCCGAAGGCACCGCTCAGCGGCATTTTACCGCTGAGCGGCACTCAGGAGGTCACGGGAGGTCCGCTGAGGGGCAAACTGGCCGCTGAGGGGAAGAAACAAGACGCGCAGTCACCGCTGAGCGGTATTTACCGCTGAGCGGCACTTTTATGGGCTTGGGCTTTTGTAATCTTTTGTAATTCTAGAATAGTATATAAGGACTTGCACGTCCTAGAGTTAGTATCTTTGGCAGAAACGAGGCAAACACTCTCTCTTCCACCCCTTTGAAGGAGGATCTTGGATGCTCAGGCTACCTCTTCACCTTTTTAGGGTTTATTCTTTCATTCTTTCATTGTTGTTCATCTAGGTTCACCATGAATATGGTGAACTAAACCTTGTATGTTTGTTGGGGAATCAATGTAATCTCTTGAAGCTCTCATATATGGAATCTATGCTTGTATCTTTTAATTAAGATTTATGCTTTCTTTCATCATTAGTTAGGGTTTTTCCTCTTTGCTTAATGCTTGCATTGTTTAACTCATTCGATGCATGATTATTGGTTTTGTCGATACGGGCACGTACGGGGAAGTCTAGATCCGGGGAATTTCTCTCAATATTATGTTGGTTGTCGTTAAGCTCCTGCACTTATGAACTGATCATTAGGAATGCTAGGAATTGTATGAACTCGTGATTAGGGAGAAGCCATCTAGAATGGTACTTTAGAGAGTGGCATTAAAAATGATGATTTGAATGTTGAATTCCTAAAATATATGAGAGTGGATGAGATGAAATTGACCCCCAACAACATATTCATTCATATATTTCATTGAAAGTGTTTATCTTTTGCTTTTGCCATTGATCAAAACTTCATGCATACATGTTTATTTTCGTCTTTGCATATTAAACTTCAAATATTTCGTTCTTAAGTCTTAGCTAATCAACAAACCATACAACTAAACTAGGCCGTGAGTCCTTTGGGAGAACGATACTTGGTCTTACCAAGTTTATTACTTGAACGATTCGGTCATACTTGCCGATTGTGAAACAAGTTTGTGACATCATATTTTGGTGATCATAAATTTGTCCATAACTCAACACCCCAGGAGGGGTGCCCAGGTGGTGTGCGACACAAGGAGGATGGCGCTCAGTGCCCCAGAAAGGGCGCCCAAGCGGTAATGCGAGACATCCTGCGCTGAGGGCACTAGAAAGGGGCAACCAAGCGTCCTGCGACCTTCTATAGCCTTCTTTTCTGGTGCTTTTTTTATCCTTTCCGGATTCCAACTCCTTGGTACTTTAACTCCTCTTCCAAATCATTTCAATTTCCTACAAAATCAAAGGAATTTAGTGATAAAAATCATAACTTCTAACCTTAACTCTCATTATTTACAACTTAACTAAAAACAAGAGTTCAAGCAAATTTCTAAGTCAAAAAAGGCTCATTTAGTATCAAAATTGAATCACAAATAATAGTGTAATCAACTGTTATCAATATGCCTATAAAGGCTTTTGGAGAAATGTCCATTAGACTATGTTCTTTGCCTTGATTATGGTGTCTTCTCTTTCTTCCTGTACAATAGTCATTGGTTAAAGTCAATTTGTCAAAGCATGTTTGCTTTTTCAGTGCTTTGCTTGAAGTAGGTTGTACTTCTTTTTAGACACCGCTTCCCAAGTAAAGAACATTATGTGAATATATCTTTTGTCTTTAATGTTCACTTTTTATTTTTAAATGAAGCATGTGTGTGCGTGTAAAGTAGGTTATCTACAAAGAATAAAGTAGATTGTGCATGTCGTAGATATGTCTTATCTTTTATCACTTTTGTTGTTTTTGAACGTTAAACATTTAATGTCATTTAATGCTTACTTAGAACAATAAAGTGCTTTTCATTTTCTACCATTAAGGTAGTGTTTAACAATTAAGTTTTTCTTCTCAAGATACCAAGCGTTGAGTGAGAACTTCATTGTTGGACGAAGTAACAATCTTAGCTCATGGTATCGTCTACGTTGATGTAAATGCCTTTTGTAATTTTGCCTTTTTAGAGAAATAGCATTTAACATGTTATGTTTAATCTTTAGAGTGTTTTTGTTGAAGACACGTTCTGGACACTTCTTCGTTTTCCTGAGAGTTCATCTTAATACCCCTAGGATATAGTAAGCTTATGTGCTTAGCATAACTCTCTTAGACGCTTTGACTTATCAGTCGTTTAACATTGCGTCTAGGTGTTTTGATTCAGGTGTTTTTATGTTTTCTACAATCTTAAGAGTTTTCCTAAGGTTTTTCTATGTTGGGGATTTTGAGCCTAAGTCTTATGTCTCATCCTATGGTATTTTCATATTTTTATTTCGTTTAATGTTATTTTATTAAACTTCAAAACATGAGAGCATTTAGATGTATAGACGATTTTGTCTTAACAAAGCTTGTGTTGAAGTCTCCCTTATCAATGAATATGACTTTTCAGATAATATTAATTCTTGCTGAAAGCCAGTGTTTTTCAACAAAACAATTAAGTTGGGTATGACATAAAAGGTTTCCTAAATCTAATCAAGTGAAGAATAAGTTCTTTTGTTATTCTAATGCAAACTGGTGTGATGATAACATTAACAGAAGAAGCATCATTGGCTATGTGTTATGTTTATGGGAGCATCAATCTCTTAGTGGAGTAGGAAGCAATTTGTGGTGGCTTTATCTACATGCGAGGTCGAATATATAACAGAATCAAGTATTTCTTGTCAAGTTGTGTGGTTAGACTCTATAACGAGTGAAATGAGTGTTGAGATTGAAAAGTCTATTCAGTTGCTTGTAAATAACAAGTTAACCATAAATTTAACCAATAAAGTCTACATTCCATTTCTTATAAAAATATTGAGAGGTGAAATAGTCATTATTATTGTTAATATTGAATTAAGAGAAAATATTATATTAATTCAAGTATATGAAATTTAAAGTTTTATCATATTTTGTGTTATGAGATGATTCTATATATAAGAGTTGAAAAATGTTTTTTAACAACTTTTTTGACAAATTTTTTACTATAGTCTATGTGGTAGCTCGTGATTGATTTATTTCAAACATATGAAGCAATAACATAATGACATATAATTTATTACCAAAAAGTTGTTAAAAAAAGTTGGGTTAAACCCCTTCGAAAGTTCCTATTTATATGGGTTTTTTCCAATTAGATCCCAATTTTATTGGATTCCCCAATTTAGTCCTAACAAAATGAAAATTTGAGTCAATTGGGCCCCTGCCATTAAATTGGCTTGACGGGGTTGAGTTTTTGATGACCTGAGACGTTGAAGTGGTATATTTTTAAACGTGGCATTCTCTACGTTGTATACATGGAATATATAATTAAAAAAAATTATGAGAATTGAAACCCAAATTAGGGTTCTTCATCTTCAACCTTACCTTTCATCATCTTTAACCCTAACAATTGATGTTCATCATGAAATTTGGTTTTCATGAAACCCAAAACGTTTGTAAAATATGAAATAACACCACCAAATTAGGGTTTACTAAAATCAAATTAGGTTCGAGATTGGAGTTAAAGGCGTTAACGACATCTCTCGAAAACAGTTCACCTCTTGTTCCATTGTTTTCTCCTTCTTCACCACCGACTTCACTTCCTCTACCTCCTTCTTCTCGCGCTACCGCTTCCTTTCTCCTTCGGCCTCGACTGCGCCGCTTACCGCGCTTGCTTCAAGCGAGAAGTTGAGAATGGCCTTTGAGTTGCGGAGCCTGAAGCCAACACAGTCGTAGGCCTTGGCGACCTCGATGGCGATGTCAAAGGTTCCAAGCCACACTCTCGACCCGCACTTGTTCAGGTTGCAGATCTCGGCGACGAACTTTACCCAAGGCCACTGGTGGACTCCTCTGTAGTGCTTCTTCTCCGGCTGGTTCTCTGGCAATACCACAGTCGGGTTGGGATCCGGTTTCCCAAATTGGATCCACTTGGCCTTCTTAGAGAGAGAGATTTGTAGAGAAAGTTTCAAATTTAATTGAGGTTTCTTGTGAAGCGATGTGAGGGGATTGGGGGTGTCGAGGTCGATTATTTGGGGTTTGGAGCTTGATGCGATTCAAAGCTGAAACTTCTGCTGTGTTGGCCATGCTTGGTCGAATTAAACCTTGCTCAGTCTGTTTCTCGTTCCTTTTACCCTGGCGTCACCGATTCTGACCTCGTCGTCATCGCTAATGGCTTCACTTGCTTGAAGATCCTCAATTTGTACAAATGCAAAGGTTCTTTTTTTCTCTCTTCTTCCTTGTTTTTCTCTGATTTTCCTTTCAAATCTTGATTTTCTCTATTCTAATTTACTACTACCGTTGATTGTTTTTCTACATGTTTCTGCTAAGTTAACTTCCATGGACAGTGGACTAAAACCAAAGATTTGACATCACTTTTAAAGGGTGTCCTTTATTTAGTCTGTTATTTTTTCTAATATGGAGGGTTCAACTTTTATTATTAACAGGGCATTATAGTTGTGTAATGTGTAAGAATTACAGATGCTGAAATGAATGCTGAATTTAGGGTCTGAGTGATGGACAGGGAAGAAGATTTCTGGGTGGCGCTTGATTGTAATGGAAGATAACATTTTTTAAAAAATTTTAATCAAAAATTTTTCATGTCAAATTTAAGAAAACTGGTCATGTATGCTCTATGAATGCCACGTTTAAAAAACTGGCCACGTCAACGTTCCAACTCATAAAAAACTTAACTTCATTAAGCCAATTTAACGGCAAGAGCTCAATTGTTTCAAATTTTATTTTTTAGGACTAAATTAGAAAATCCAATAAAACTGGGATCTAACTGGAAAAAAACTCATATAAATAGAAACTTCTGAAAGGGTTTAACCAAAAAATTGTTAACATATCATACTCGAGTTATCTATTCCTTTTATAGAATGACGTTGTATCAATTATACACATAAAAAAATATTAAATCAAATGAGTGTTTATGAGAGTGAATAATTATCTCTCTTTCTTGCCTAACCAACACTCACAAACTAGAAAAGTGTAACATTATTTTAAAATATTCATACAAATATTCTTTATTGTAATATCTTGAAATTTTCATTTAATTTGTAAAATATTATCTTATTTATATTAGGGTTAAATATGTTTTTAGTCCCTAAATTATTGGTCGTTTCTGGTTTTTGTCCCTCCTTCAAAATAAGGTACAATTTGGTTCTCATTCTTTAAAAAACGTTCGTTTTAGTCGACAAAACGAACGTTTCGAAGACTAAAACGAGGACTAAAAACAAAATTTTGAGGACTAAAACGAACGTTTTTTAAAGAATGAGGACCAAATTGTACCTTATTTTGAAGGAGGGACGAAAACGGCCAATAATTTAGGGACTAAAAACATATTTAACCCTTTATATTATATGTTTTGAAACTTTTTTGGGAATAACTAACACCAATTTTAGTTTGAGGTAGTGTTCTCACATGTCCAATATCATTTATAGCATTTGATTTCTGAGTAGCCATGTTTTCAATCAAGGCCATTAAGTGTGATTTACATCAAATTAATTTCATAGCGGTCGTCCCTGGTATGCATAGTATATATGGAAGAAGGTGGAACAAAGACCCTTACACTTAATTTGGAGTAAAACAAAAATAGAAAAAAGGATAAAAAGATATTAACAACTTTTCCATCATTTAATTTAATAAGGTGTATAAAATAAAAAAGAAAAAATAACAAAACTTATTTATTATATACTTAATTACGTTTTTAAGTCTCTGTTAAACTTGAAAACATTTAATTGAGTTTCTAATATATTTGTATGATAAAAAAAATATTTAACAAAATTATATTTTTTAAATTAAATTTTATTATTTAATTTTTCGGTTGACTATAATATAATTATTAATTGGGTGATGTGGATATTGACGGGGTTATATGACTTTTCTCTTGTTTTTTTACCTTATTTAGTTATCGTTATATGTGAAATTATAATTTAATAATTTATAATTTTATAAAAATATAAAATAATTATGTCACAAAATTATATAATTAAGTCACAAAATTTTTTACTTTATTTTATTATGACTTTTTGGGTGAGATTTTGAGTCTACTTGTTAGATTGAGGTTAGAAGTGTTTAGAGAACATTGGTTAATATATTTAAGTATATAACACAATCTAGGAGGGTTAGAAGTTGGAAAAAATGGTTGGAATTGGTAAACTTGGTGTAGGTTGCGTAATTATGCAGAATTGGTGCTGCAGATTATGCAGACTCGCTGAGCGAGTGGAGTCGCTCAACGAGTGTTTTTAGATGTTGGCTCACTGTTTGATTATTCGCACAGCGAGAAGGTGCACTAAGTGACTGGTTGAGGTTTGTGAGCATTGTGAGTTTTATTCAAACAGCGAATGGGTGCGCTCAACGAGTATTTGGGGGGTTTGGACCACTGTTTGGACTTTCGCACAGCGAGTTGGGTCGTTGAGCAAGAGATTTGGGGTCTGTTACCATTGGGAGTTTCATTTGCTTAGCGAGTTGGGTCGTTGAGCGAGTGGCTTGGAGTCTAAAGCTATTGTTTATAGATTCGCATAGTGAGTTGGGTCACTGTGCGAGAACACTTTATAGTCGCTTAGGAAGGGTATGCGTTGAGCAATTGGTTCATGTCTTTGAGTACTCTTTCTTTTCTTGTTTTTGATTGGTTTGAAATACAAATTAAATTTGTTGTGAATGAAGTATGATTATGTATGAGTTGTATGAACAATAAAGTCATGAGTTAAGATTCAAAGTATGGTTTCAAAGTGGTGAAAGTAAGTTCCAAAGTGAATCCTCTTGGTGAGGTTCAAATATGTTTAGAATGAATGCAGGAGCTTAGTCTTGGGGGTTATCCTGAAACTTCAATGGTCTTTCATTCTCACGTATAGAGGATTGATCCATGTCGTGAGGAGTAGCAGGAGGTCTTAGTCTTGGAGGCTTTCAGTATGCTCCAAGGTCCGAAACAGACTAACCTCGTAAATGTGGTAGGGTGAAACTCGTTGGCAATGACTTTGCAAAGTAGTAGAAGCCACCACGAGTGCATGACCTACCCTAGCTCGACAATCATTCTATGTCCGGACAATCAAGTCAGTGTTGTATCTTGCATAAAGTATTTTGAGTGGGAAATGACTATGTATGATTGTATGAATGGTAGTTAGTAAATATAATGCATGTTCTTTAATTTAAACTAACTTACCCTCTTGCGTGTGTTTGTGTTTTGTATGTGTTGGTGTTCTTTCCTTTGCAATGATCATCCTGTGGGTGTGAGCAGAGGGAGATGAGGTTTCTTTAGAGTACACATTGGACGGAGGAGATATTGTTGAGTAGTTAGTTTTAAATTAACTCTGTAAATAGTTTTGAAATAGTTAGGTTGTATATAAAGTTTTAAATTCTATGGATATTTTGGATGAAATTAAAGTTTATACTTTATATAGTAATCTTTAACTGTTCTATAGTATTGATTTTGTAACAACTATAATATCGTTAATCGATATATTTTGGGATGTTACACAGATAAAATTCAATAAAAAAATTTAATTTATTAGAAACACAAAACTTAATTAAACTTATGTATAATTAAAATATTCATCTCATTAAAAATAAAATAATTTTATAATAGATATGTCACCAAATTGATTTTATAATATTATATATATATATATATATATATATATATATATATATATATATATATATATATATATTATTTTCTTTTTCCTTTCATTTTTTGTTTATCTTTTTATTTGTGTAGACCATAATGTAAAGTTTTAATTAATGGAAAGCTAGCATAAATAAGAACCATTTGAAGTATTCATCCACAAAATTTACTCAATACATCATGTGTAAGAGCCTAAATAAATAAAAAAGGGTATTGGACCCTAGTTGGTGTGACACCCGGGCACGGAGACGAGGGCGGGGAGTGACGCCGGTGCAAGAAGCATGGTGCAGGGGGCACAGACAAGGAGCGGCTCCTGGCAGCTTCGGGTGGAAGGGGTACATGGATGAATCGAACATACACCGGAATGAGAGGGATCTGGAGACTGTATAGGTATGGGACTATACGGTTGAAGGATAGCTTAAAGGAATTGATTTGGCTACTCATATCACCAAAATGCATTTACTTTTCGGTAGCCTGACTCATAAGAACTCCATGGTTAAGTGTGCTTAGCCTGGAGTAATTCTGGGATGGGTGACCTTCTGGGAAGTTTTCCCGGAAAGTGTGCGAGTGAGGACAAAACACACTGGAAAGTCTGGTGGTGGTCTGTGGGGGCAGTCAACGGTCCCTGCGAGTTGCCGGGACGTTACAGATGGTATCAGAGCCTAGCCTCTCCCAGTACGGTGTGGTTCGAGGACGAACCAAGCGGAAGCTGGTGGGCATGTGACACCCGGGCACGGAGACGAGGGCGGGGAGTGACGCCGGTGCAAGAAGCATGGTGCAGGGGGCACAGACAAGGAGCGGCTCCTGGCAGCTTTGGGTGGAAGGGGTACATGGATGAATCGAACATACACCGGAATGAGAGGGATCTGGAGACTGTATAGGTATGGGACTATACGGTTGAAGGATAGCTTAAAGGAATTGATTTGGCTACTCATATCACCAAAATGCATTTACTTTTCGGTAGCCTGACTCATAAGAACTCCATGGTTAAGCGTGCTTAGCCTGGAGTAATTCTGGGATGGGTGACCTTCTGGGAAGTTTTCCCGGAAAGTGTGCGAGTGAGGACAAAACACACTGGAAAGTCTGGTGGTGGTCTGTGGGGGCAGTCAGCGGTCCCTGCGAGTTGCCGGGACGTTACAGTTGGAGGCAGCCAGGCCTAGACTAAGGGAACCTGACCTTAGCAAGGGTCTTTTCCCAAAAGCCAGAGTCTTCCTTTCTGCTTTTTCCTTTCTCTCTCTAAAACCCTTGCCCTAAATGTTTTCTTTGACTTCTCTCAAGATTCCGAGCTCCTTGAACCATCGAAATTCGATTTTTGGTGCTACCCAAGCGTCCGCGGAGTAGAGGGCTTCATTTCCACCGAACGTCCTCTTCATCCCGATCGATAAGTCATTTATTCCCTTCTCCTTCACTGTCCTTGAACCTAGGGAATGCAACGTTACTGTTTGCATGTTACTAGTGGACTTCGTTTTCGTACGTTCCGCCTAATCAAACTCTAAAAGCTGCTGCGGTCACCACTTTGGTGGTTTGTAGGGGCAGGTTGAGTTCTTATGTTGTTAAGGGTACTGCTAGGGCAGTTTCAGTAGTTGTGCTTGGAGAAACCCAGGTAAGGGGAGCTAGTTATGTTTTGTTTGAACTATATGATGTGTATGCTTGATAATTTATGATTATGTACTATTGAGTTATATTTTTGTGGTGAGCATGTTGATTTGTATCTGCTGGATGTGTGGAAGTTGTGTAATCATGGTGTGCTGAACATTGTTTGACTTGGATGAGCTTGTTGGCTGTACTGGATTACTGATTTGGAGTAAGAATGCTGTAAAATAGTTAATATGGATTATGAGTGGGTGTACATATACTGTTTTCCGTTACTAAGAAGGGAAGTGAAGTATTGTAATTGGGCAATTGGAGTCTAGAACATATAGTACAGTTTGGATGAATTGTTGAAAGTACTTTGTTGGTAGGATAGAGGAACCTTAAAAACTTAAGTTGGCACATCCCTGATCATAGAGTAGCCCTGGTCTGATCAGTCAATTGTGACTAGTCATATGTGTTGGCGTCGAAGGTGAGTTTGATGCGTTTAGACATTGGATTCTTCTCCGATGACCAATTGGGCAAGTTGGGCTAGTCTAGATGAGTAAATTAGAACTGGTTAGGGTCAAAAAACTTAGTAACAAGGTACAATTGAAATTGGGTCCTTAGTTTAATAACATTAGAGTTTTAATGAAAAGTTTGGTAGTGATCACTTTAGAATCATGTTAATGTCACTTTAGGAACGCCTAGACAAGTTTAACTAGGTATGAAATATGAGTTAGGGGCATTAGAAGTTGGAAGGAAGGTCTAGAAGTGGTAAGGAATGGTTGAGTAGATAATTCTGCAGAAATTTTGTTCTACTGATTATGCAGAGTTGCTATGCGAGTTGTCTCGCATAGCGAGACCCTGTAGAGGATGCTTACTGTCTGGGAAATTCGCTATGCGAGCTGGTGCACTGTGAGAATTACTAGAGGGTGATGCTATCTATTTATGAACTCGTCATGGCGAATCCTCTCGCTATGCAACTGGTGGTGGTCTAGGATCATTGCCCATTTAATTTGAAGGGCGAGTAGGGCGCATAACGACCTGGGTGCGCTATGCGAGAGGTTTGAAGTCTGATGTATGCTGCGACTTAATTCGCTATGCGAATTAAGATGTGCGTTGTGCGAGATCCTCCTGTCTCGCCTTGCAAAAAGGATGCGATGTGCGACTCCTGTTGGGTCAAGTCTCTTCTTTTGATATCTTTGATTGGGTCAATTGCGTGGAATGCATAGTATGATGTGATTTATGTGGGAAGTATGTGAATGTATGAGATATGTTGGATTCACTGTGATAATATGATGGTATCTGGTTATTCATGTCTTGGGTTGAGTTTCAAAGTGACAATATGGTTCATGGACGTAATTCCATAATCCTCAAGGAGAGGATACATGGTGATGCCCTGGTGGTGTGTAGAATGATTGCATGGTAGCTCAGTTTCGGGAGTTTTCCTGAAACTACAATGATCAATCATTCTCAAGTAGAGAGGATTGAATCATGTAGTGAGTAGTAGCAGGAGGTCCTAGTCTTGGAGGCTTCCAGTATGCTCCAGGGCGCGAAACGGACTAACCTCGTGAGTGTGGTAAGGTGGAACCCATTGGCAACGGCTTGGCAAAGCAGTAGAGGCCACCAAGAGTGCATAACCCGCCATAGCTCGGTAATCATTCTAGTCTGGACGAGTTAGTTTATAAAGTAACAGTCTTGTGATGTTATTTTACCATGTTTGAGTGACTTTTGCATGTCGTGTGAGGTTGAATAACATGCTTTTTATATCTAGCTTACCCTTGCTTGTTTGTTGTTGCTTGTGTATGTTTCTTTTGCGATGATCATCCACTTAGGTGGGAGCAGATGACGAGAAGGTTCTTTTAGAGACGACCTTAAAAGTTGAGGACAATGTTGCTGCCTAGTCTCTTTAGGATGTTATTGATTATTGTCTGCAGTTTAAAATATTGTTTCTTTTAAGTTTATAGTTTAGATTTTTTGGAGTTGAAGTTTAATTTTTAAAATTACTTTGAGAATGATCCTATTCCTTAATTATTCTTAACTGTTTTTTATATGTATTATATATTGTTTTTTATATATTTTGGAACGATTTATGAAGAATTTCACGAAGGAATAAACTTTACAAGGTGTTATCTTTTCATTTGAAGAAACCGTATTATTCATCTATCACCTTTTTCAAAATTATGCTAACATTATGTTTTAGCTGTAACTCTCGTGCATATTTCAAGGCAAACACCGTCTCATTGATTGCACAATAATTCAGCATTGCTGAACTGTTACATAAGTCATATGCAAATTTGGCATGTTTCTCTGATTCTGATATAAATGAATAGTTTATATTAATTCTCACATTTTTATTATTTCAATAAATTTAAGTACTTTATATAAAACACTACTTTTAATGTTAACATATTAAACTGACATGAAGTTAACAGACCAAAATTGTCTTGGAAAAGTTTTTAGGTGAGCTTTCGTGTATCTTTAATTATTAGTGAAAAAATCACATTGACAAAAGTGATATATTATGATGGTGAACTGACATCATAGTTCAGGTTCATCATTGTGCATTTTATAATACAGAAAAATATTAAGGTTAAACATATTTTATGTCACTTGTCATAATGTGTTTAATTTATTATGATAAATTTTTATCTCTGAATATATTAATGGCTCTTAATTAAGACAAAATTCAAAGTTATTAAAGAAATACCTAAACCTACTTCATTCACAACATTGCAAGATTTTAAGGAAAAATTTATTCACAGTTATGTTATCTTGTCTCTGCATTCTATCCTATAACCCATCAGAGAATGTCACATTCTTCGTTGCATATCAGATAACTGGTCTCTACTACCCGTTCTTCTACCCATAATAATCCACAAGAATTGCGTTTTGCACTCCCACGGTTTCTTCCGGCACCTTCATGGGGTGTTCAAAAGTATAAAATGCCCATACTTACAAAATTGGGAAGCAGCATTACTTAATTTGGAATATAAGTTTACATTTCAATTTTATTTCGGAAATCTAGAAATATATTTTGAATCCAAATATATATTCTAAATTTTTAGATTATTTAATCTAAATAATAATTGTAAATTAGTATATTCTACATTATACAATATATTTTTAAATTAAACAATATAAAAATATATTTGGAATTATACAATTCAAAATGTATTTTTAAATTACAGATCTGAAAATTTATTGTAAATTGGATAATTCATAATGCATTTCTAGATTATCAATCTCCTTCCACCACCGCCTTTGCTTTCTCCATTTTTCCATTCATGTTTTACCTTTTTTTCACTTTCTCATTCTTGTATTGTTTTTAATAAAATTTAACTTTTAAAATTAATATTTTTTAACTTTTATCCATTTTAATCTTTTATATGAATGCATGTACAAGATTTTCTTTCTCTTTAACTATTAATATGTGGCCCAAATGGTATAAACAGTGGGAGCGGCCCAACAGTTCATGGCCCGTAACTCTGATAAATTCAGAGGGAAAAGCAACTCTGCAAACGTGGCAAAGTCTCTGTGAGGAAAGAAGAGAGAGAACGGAGAATCCAGAGGCTTCTTCCCTGGAGACCGAAAACGGAGGTGGCAGCACGGCGGTCCGGCGGCTTCAGACGACCAGAGTGCAGAAGAGAAAAATGGAGAGAATGAAGAGACAAGTAAGTAAAACCCAACCTTTCTTACTTTCAATAATATTGTTTGTAATCACTGTGTTTCACATTCTATCTCAAAGACGTAAAGAAGAGCTCTATTTATAGAGCTCTTGAAAACAGAAAACGGTTAAAGTAATAACAGAAACAAAACCTAAGACTGTAATGGACTTCGGTTCATATTACAGTAAAAAGGATCAATTAGTTTGATTCTTAACAGCCTCCCCTCAAACTGGACGGTGTATGGTCACCAGTCCAAGTTTGGGAATAATGGACTTGAACTTGACGCGGTGAGGAAATTTGGTGAAGATATCTGCAAGCTGCTCATCGGATCGCACGGGAAGAAGGGTGAGGAGGCGTTCCTGGATTTTCTCACGAACAACATGGTAGTCAAGCTCAATATGCTTGGTGCGTTCGTGAAAGCTATGGTTGTGAGCTATGTGTCTCGCGGATTTGTTGTCACAGTATAAAGCGGGTATCCCTGATACTTCAATTTGGAGGTCCTGTAAGAGATAGCAAAGCCACTGTATTTCGCATACAGTGGCTGCAAGTGCCCTGTATTCAGCTTCTGTCGAAGATCTGGAAACAGTCTTCTGCTTCTTAGATTTCCATGAAATGAGGGAGGATCCTAGGAAAATACAGAAACCTGTTGTAGATCTTCTGGTGTTAGGGCAAGTAGCCCAGTCGGAGTCACTGAAAGCTTTCAGTTGTATAGGAGAATCAGTAGCGAAAAATAACCCTTCAGAGGGCTTAGATTTAATGTACCTAAGAATGTGTTGAATGGCACGATAATGGTAATCAGTGGGTGATTGCATGAACTGACTGAGCAGATTAATAGGAAAACATAAGTCAGGTCTAGTGTTTGTGAGATAGAGTAACTTCCCTATTAGTCTTCTATAGGGACCTGGGTCATCCAGGTAGTTGTCCATCTTGTATAAGGAGGTTGTATCACTTAGGAAAGGAGTGGAGGAAGGCTTGCATCCCAACATTCCTGTCTCTTCCAGTATGTCCAAAGCATACTTCCTTTGGGACAAATGAATACCTTTCTTTGATCTGGCCACTTCTAATCCTAAAAAGTATTTGAGTTCCCCAAGATTCTTTATTCGAAACTTCTTGTGTAGGAGTTCCTTTATGGAGTTGATTTCCATCATAGAATTTCCTGTCAAAACAATGTCATCCACATACACAAGTAGGGCAGTGAAACCTGTAGGAGTTGTTTTTGTGAACAATGAGTGATCTGACCTAGATTGAGTGTAGTTCACAGATATTAGGAAGGAAGACAGTTTTTCAAACCACTGCCTACTGGCTTGCTTCAAGCCATATAAGGATTTCGTTAGTTTGCAAACCTGTCCTTTATTATAGTTAGTCAAACCTGGAGGGGGCTCCATGTATACCTCCTCATTAAGATCTCCATGGAGGAAGGCATTGTCCACATCTAATTGATGAAGAAACCAATTGTTTGAGGCAGCTAGAGCAATGAGGAGTCTAACTGTGGTGAGTTTTGCAACAGGGGAAAAAGTGTCAAGGTAGTCAATCCCCTCCTGTTGTGTGTAGCCTTTTGCCACTAGGCGGGCCTTGAATCTCTCAATGCTACCATCCGCTTTATATTTCGTCTTATACACCCACTTACATCCTATAGCATTCTTTTCTGGGGGTAGCTCAGTTAGAATCCATGTGTTATTATCCTGCAGAGCCTTGATCTCTCTTTGCATGGCCTCTACCCACTCATTCATTCCTTTTGCCTCACTGTAAGACCTAGGTTCCCTGCCTCCAGTGACAGCCATGGTGTATTTTCGATGCTTTTCTGAAAGATTATCACAGCACAACAAATTAGATATCGGGTAAGGGGTTTTAAGGTTAGTTTTCAAAGATAGGGATTGATTGACCTGGTGGATGTAATCCTTTAGGTAGTCAGGGGTCTTTTTAGGCCTGTTAGACCTTCTATACACTTGCATATCCTGACTGTCTTCTGGACTGTCACTGTTGTCTTCATCAGCAGTGATTTGTTGTGCTTCTTCATGGTCATCTGTTCTGTTGTGTATGTCATCACCAGTGTAGCTGTGGTCTTTAAAGAAATCACTGAGCGAGTCAACTCTGTCCCTTCCACTATCTGTGTTTGGACTGTTGTCTTGTACATACTTGTAAGGAAAAATGTCTTCATGGAAGACAACATTCCTGCTTATAAGTAGTTCCTTGCTGTTTATGTCAAGCACTAGATAGCCTTTTACGCCAGATTTGTAGCCCAGGAAAATAGCCTTTATAGCTCTTGGGTCAAGTTTACTTCTATTTTGCTCAAGGGTGGAAGCAAAACATAAACATCCAAAACTTTTGAGGTTTAGATAAGTAGGAGGTGAATTATAGAGCATATCATGGGGGGTTTTGTTATTAAGAGTGGGAGTAGGTAACCTATTCACAAGATAAACTGCATGGCTTACAACGTATGACCAATATGCATTGGGAAGGTTAGACTGAAAAAGTAGGCCACGGGTAACATTTAAAATGTGTTGGTGTTTCCTTTCCACAACAGAGTTTTGTTCAGGGATCTTAACACAACTTCTTTTATGATTAATACCATGTAATTTGTAGAAATCCACACACTTAAATTCAGGGCCATTATCTGACCTAATAGTCTCAATCCCTTTGTTGAACTGATTTTTAATTTTAATGACAAAGCTCTGCAGTAAATCTCTAGTTTGGCCTTTATTATTCATCAAAAAAATCCATGTATGTCTACTGTAGTCATCAACTATTGTGAGGAAATATTTATGTCCATGAACAGAGATAGTATTGAAAGGACCCCATATATCACAGTGCACAATATCAAAGCATTCAGCAGTAGTAGAAGTACTCTTTTGAAAGGACAATTTTTTCTGTTTAGCATAATGACAGGTATCACAAACAGTATTATGTCCTAAACTAACATAGGAAAAGTTATCGCATATTTGTTTCATGACCCTGTCCCCTGGATGGCCTAACCTATAGTGCCACAGGTCTACATCAGTTTTCTTAAAAGAAAAGGCATTCCTGGAATTATTTCTTTGATCGGGTTTAGGAGAAGCCTGCAGATAGTAGAGCCCTCTCCAAGAATTAGCATATCCAATCATCTTCGAAGTATGATTCTCCTTTATCTAGCAAGTCTTAGATGAGAAAGTTAGATTACAATTCAAGTCTTTAATAAGACTTTGAACTGAGATCAAATTGAAATAAAACTCAGGAATATGTAAAACATTAAAAATGATGAGGTCCTCAGAGAATTTCACAGTACCAGCATGTCTAGCAATGAGAGTAGTATTGTTGGGCAACCTTATAGAAATAGGTTTAATTTCATGATATGTCATAAAGTTCATTTTATCATGTGTCACATGGTCTGTGGCACTAGTATCAATTATCCAGGAAGAATTACCTTGTTTGTTTTCAATATCATTCCTCTGAACTTGGTTGACTTTGTGAGTGGGCTCCTCTTCTTTGTCTATCATTCGGAGGAGCTTTTGCATCTGTTCTGCAGTGATGGAGCCAAATATGTTGTCCTTATTTGTAACCTGTGTTTTCTGAACTCCTTCGGGTTCAATAGTATTTTGGCAAGCATGGGCAGAGCTCCATTCGTTCCTTTTGTCCTGACTCCCCTCTCCTTTCTTGTACCAAGGTGGATACCCATGTTTAGAGTAGCACTCATCCACAGTGTGGTTCATTTTGTTGCAATAGGAACACTGTTTGCCATAGTTTGGGTTTCTACCTCTTCCTCTTCCTTGGCCACGGGACCCATAGCCCCTTCCTTGTCCTTTCCATTGATTGTTTTTGTCAGCAGTGCTGGCCAAAACCTTAACGTCACCAGACCCATGCTTTTCTTGTCTCTCTTGCTGTATAATAAGGGAAAACACCCGATTGATGTTTGGGAGAGGATCCATTAACAGGATCTGTGTCCTAACTGTATTGTAGGATTCATTCAATCCCTTTAGAAAGCATATCACGTGCTCCATCTCTCTGTATTTCAAGAAGGTTCTTGAAAGATCACAACTGCAAGGAATCTTGCAAGTACAGGTGGGTATGGGTCTCAAGAACTCTAATTCTTCCCAAAGAATCTTTAAATCAGTAAAAAATTGACTCACTCCTCTTTCTCCCTGTCTAATGGAATGTATGTCTTGGAGTAGGTCTGGAATCTTGAAATGATCACCCTTGGAAAATCTTTCTTTTAGCTCATCCCATAATTCTTTTGCATCTTCCACATATATGACACTCTCGGCTATTTGTGGTGAAAGAGTCTTTGTTACCCAAGACAATATCATCATGTTGCACCTTTCCCATGCATCATATAGGATGTCATCCTTTTGGGGTTTCTTTATTGACCCATCAATGAATTTAATCTTGTTCTTGGACAGTAAAGCTCTTCTCATGCTTCTGCTCCAGGATGAATAGTTATTCTCACTTAAAGTTTGAGTGATGAGAGTGAGACCTGGGTTCTCTCCCGGGTGTAAGTAATAAGGGTTGGATGAGTTGTTGAACTCTGCCAGTTCCATGGAGGTTAATGACAAAAAAGAACAAACCCAGCAATTTACAAGAATATCAGTAGGGGTAGCGGAAGCAGAGCAGGTACTAGACCTGCTCTGATACCATATTAATCTGTGGCCCAAATGGTATAAACAGTGGGAGCGGCCCAACAGCTCATGGCCCGTAACTCTGATAAATCCATCAGAGGGAAAAGCAACTCTGCAAACGTGGCAAAGTCTCTGTGAGGAAAGAAGAGAGAGAACGGAGAATCCAGAGGCTTCTTCCCTGGAGACCGAAAACGGAGGTGGCAGCACGGCGGTCCGGCGGCTTCAGACGACCAGAGTGCAGAAGAGAAAAATGGAGAGAATGAAGAGACAAGTAAGTAAAACCCAACCTTTCTTACTTTCAATAATATTGTTTGTAATCACTGTGTTTCACATTCTATCTCAAAGACGTAAAGAAGAGCTCTATTTATAGAGCTCTTGAAAACAGAAAACGGTTAAAGTAATAACAGAAACAAAACCTAAGACTGTAATAGACTTCGGTTCATATTACAGTAAAAAGGATCAATTAATTTGATTCTTAACATTAACGATCGTTCTTATTTCATTGTGTTCTTTTTATATATACATTTTTAAGTATATGGAGACATTGTTTCATAAAAGATGGGGTATTAGAATATCATGAGAAAGAAGAATTATGAGAAATAAATGGTCAAAGCTCGGTTTCTGTGTTTCTAATTAATTTCGAATTTGGAAAGAAAAAAAATTCTCGAAGGCTGAAAGCCTAATTAGAAAAACTCTTTTCCATTTCTTCTCTGTTCTAGTTAACGCCCTGACCTCCATAAGTCAATCCTACTCTCCAAAGCCCATTAACACAACATCAATCCAATTCACTATAACCCTTTTTCCACTTTCTCACTAGTCAATTATTTCTTTCACCTCTCCCACACAAAACATCAATTTATTTCATGAACTTTTACTTCCTGCATTACAAATTTCATGCTGCACGGTCATATTTTACGAAATGACATTTTTATCATACACTTACTGATTATTAAGCTTTTCAGAATACATTAAATGTATTATGGAATACGCTTTCAGAATACATTTTCAGAATTAATTTTTCGAAACGCATGAAATGCATGTATACCTAAATTCTCATAATACTATTGTTTCTATAGCATTCTCCCAATTTTATTCTTCAAATAGACACTAATAATAAGAAGATTTAAATACTTTTTTATTTTTTATTTTTGTTAATTTTATTTAATTAAAGAGTATTTTTGTTAATTTAAAATATAAATGTGGATGCAAATATATTTTATAAGTTATTTTTTTGAATTGAATTAGATTTAAATTTTTCGATATTTCAATACAAGCATACAAGCATGTTATAATCAACCATTTTTACTCTGACTGTTCAGACTGTATGAATTATGTAGCTACGGCGTTTATGCACCCGAATTGTGTAGTAGCTAGATACCCTCAACATCTACCACCGAGATTAGTCCGTTATACCTCGCCCAAGTTCACCTTATAGACTAAGATCTCCTGCCATTCTCACACATGATTTACTCTTCTCTACTTGAGAATGAGTAATCACAGAATGTCAGGATAAACACCAGCTAAGCATAACCACATTCATACTTTACAATTCAATAACCATCCATGAGATATTTCTCCTTGAAATACTCGTTCATATCCATATTACACATATCATACCGTACTTCAATACCAACATACTTCATCATCCATCACATTTAAGAATAATCAAACTGAACAGTAAAACAACCACCGTTCTTGAGCATGACCGAACGGAAAAGATCACCATAACTTATGAACAAGACTGAACAGAAGAAACTCTCCCTATAAACAAACATGACCGAACGGTCATTTAAGAGTAAGACTCAAGCATGAGCCGAACACAGTTTTAGGGCCGAACACTAGAACAACCGAATACTAGAGTTAAATCGAACACTTTTATCTTAGACCAAACACTATCGACTTAGACCGAACACTATTGGCTTAGGCCGAACACTTTCAGCTGAGACCGAACACTCAGGGCTTATGCCGAACATCTATCGCTTAGTCCAAACGCTAAGAGACAATACCAAATACTGAGACAAGACTTATCACTAAATATAATTGATCGGTCATTAACAAGTAAGGTCGATAAGAGACCAAACTCAGTTAAGTCCGAACACTCGAGTGAGACCGAACGGTCAATAATTAGTAAGGCTCTATAGATGTTGAACGTTGTTAAGATCGAACACTAGTACCAGACCGTTCGATCATTAACTAAAAACTCTATAAAAGCATAACTCAATTAAGACCGCACACAAAAGGAAGACCACCCACCTAATACCGAACGGTCATGAGCGGGTAAGACTCTAAAGAGACCGAACCCTAGTTAATGACCGAGTACCTGACCGAGCGGTCAATAGTGGACGCTTAGCTTTCTGCATAATTCTGCAGAATTAAGAACAAGCTAGCATTTACCAAGGCAAAACATGTTTTCCAACTTCTAATCCTCCAAACATGAATTATAAATCAATTTACATTATTCCAAGGATGTCTAAACCTTTATAAGCACTTTCTAAAGGGTTTGCTACTAGATTCCCGATCCAAAACTACATAATCCTCAACCTAAGGACTTCAATTCAATTCTACTGGTTCTTGGCATGATTTGAGTGACTTAGGGTTTCTAACAAGTCCTAAATAACTTATCTAAGCCCTCCCAGTGACCAATTGAACACCTAACCCCAATTCCCCATTTTTGCTACTCCACTTCCTCAAACAAACTCAAGAACAACACCGTCCACTCAAAGTAGAATAGTTTAACAAGGTCACATGTTATATCATCTCATACAACTATACAATTCACATAATCATTTGATTATATACACATGCAAACTTCCAAACAACATTACACAACCGTACAATTCAACAACACATCAACCAATTAAATTAACTAGCTTCCTTTACCTTAAAGCAACTTGACAACTTTAACTTGTCCACAGTTTACTAAACCGCAAGCGATACAAAGGCAGTCTACAGACTTTGGATCCGTGAAAGGAAACCAACCACTGAACCAGAAACATAAACAAAATCAGAATGAAAGGCTAATGAACACATGCAAGACTGCACAATGCTTGCCTGTTACAGGAAATGCATAATTTTTCAAAAAGACAGAGGATTTGAACTTACCATCTCAAAACAACAACTTGATCGGTGCAAAGGAAAGCTCTTGACACTAGGAAATCTCAGCCACGGCCTGATTGATGATCAGATGAAGAAGTGAGAATTTCTAGAGAGAAGGGAGAGAAAAGGTAGATGATTCTGTCTTAGAGAGATACAAAGTCTGAAAATAATGACACCATCTTTGTTTAAATTTTCTATTTATATGCTCATGCAATACTTAGTCTCTTTATTTTGAGACATTTGCCCCTTATAACACTACATTTTTGGGATCTCACGATTTAAATTTAAATCAATCTTATAAAAACAACATAAAATTTACTTTTATTTATATATTATAAATTAAATTTATTTAGAATTAAAAATGAGACTTTCAACTGATACTCATGCAAAAGTATACATTTATATAATTAGGTATGAAACTAAATATTAATAAATAATCTAATAACATATAAAATAATAAATCTAACAATAAATTCTATTTCATAATTATAATAATATAATGTATATAATTATTTTAGATAATATATTAAGATTGAGTTTGATGAAAATTAATAATTTAACTTTAAATAAAATATTGGTTAAATAATGTAAAAAATTTAAATAATAATAAAAAGATGAATTGTACACAAATTTGTTGAGTAAATTCTCTAAAATATAAATGTTAAATGATTCTAAACAGAAATGTGTAGAGTAGATAATAATATAAAACCACAAATTATAAATCTAAAAAAAAATGTAAAAAATAAACTTTATAAAAATAGAAATATTAGATGATGTAAACCTATAAAACTACAAAAGATTGACCATGCCAAAACAAAATATAAAGAACAGAGTCTATTAAAGTACAAATGGTAGACGTTTGATGGACTTATCTAGTGTATAAATCGATTTATAATGGACTTTGGTTAGAAATATAATTATGTTGAATAAATTGAAAAGGATATGTCTTTTTAATTATTAGTGATATTATTATTCAACTATTTATTTGTTATTTTATATCATATTTTAATTTAATTATTATTATATTACTTTTATTATGTTATTATTACATGGTTAATAATTAGAAAATTCTTTAAACTTTTTATATTTCAGATTTTGTTCTCATCTTAAATTCGAAAATTTATTAAATATTAGAAATATTTAAAAGGTGTTTAAAGACATTAAAACGTCCATTAAAGAAGTTTATTTTTTTATAATTTTTTTAAAAGTTTTAAATTTCAAATTCAAACTTTATTATCATATTTTACAGTTTTTTGGAATTTTGAATTTCAAATTCAAACTTTATTATTAAATATTTCTAATTTTAAATTTTACATATGAATATTAATTTTAGAAAAATATTGTTATTGTTAGTTATTATATCTTTAAAAGTTAAAAAAAATTTAAAAATATTAAAATTAAAATTGTTACTTATTTTTAGATAGTGTAAAATTCAAATTGAATCGGATTTTTTAAAATCATTATAAAAATATAATTTATATTTTTCCTATTTGTTTTATGAAATAAAAAACTAATTCTATACTTTTTTTTAAGAGAATTTTATTTGAATAGTATATGGTAAAATCTAATTAAATTTCAAAACATTTCAAATCGTTATGGTAAAAAAAAATCCCTAAGATATAACATGATATAAATTTTGAAAAGAACATGAGATCATATATATATATATATATATATATATATATATATATATATTATTAAAATCACTCTATCTAAAATTAAAATTGTTGAAATGATTGAAGCAACCTAAATTATTAAATATTTTTTTTCAATTAGAATTTACTTTGACGTATAAATATGAAAATTGAATATAAAGATAACAATGATTGTTTAAACAAAGATATAATACTTAATTTTTGTTAAAATTGTTTAACAGCTACATCTAAATATGATTAACTTAAATTTAGTTAGATATTCAATGAAGGAGTTCCTTTATAAATTACTTAAAAAAATTATAAACATTTTAAGGATTCAAATTAATAGGAAATGATATACGGAAATAAGAAATGAGATGTTTAAATAGTTAAAAAAATATAATATCACATTTTTAAAGTGAACTTACTTTCTAAAAGAATTTAATATGATTAAATTTTATGTATTAAATTAGAATTCAGTTTAATATGTAAATAAAAAATCAAATATGAATGTCTTCAATTTGGAGGATATAATTGTTCCAGTATGTTTTTCTAAATGATTTGTTTTTGTTCAATCAAGACTAATCATCTCAATCATTAGTCTTAACAGCAGGAAAGAATCAATCATCATGTTTCTCTTCTATATGGATCATTCTTCCATAAATGTAATTCACTCTCTTGATTCATTTTAGAGTTAAAAAGAATCAATGAATTTTTTTCTTATCAGTATGAACACTTTTTATCATAACCATCTTATTATCTCGTTTCTTTTTAAGAATCTAAGTTCATCCAAAATCCTTACGACTTCTATAGCTAATTAAGTAAAGGCTTCTAAAATATTTTTTGATTAAAAAATTGTCATTTCATTTACACGGCAAGGAGATAATTTTTTTTATTTCCAACTCATTGATTATCACGGAATTTTTTTTCATTTTATTTATTAAGAAAATTGTCGATTTTCACTTATACATTAAACTCATGAATTTATAAAAAAACATCATTATAAATTTATTGTAGATAAAATTTAAATAAAACTTTCATTGTCAATCCACTCCCTCGTCAATCATCGGATCCAAAATTGTCTGTATTATTATCTAAGTTTCCGTATAACGAGTTATACAATCATCATACAAACACAAACAAGTAAGGATGAATTAACATGCAAAAAACTATTTATAAAAGACGCTTAATTATATTACTTCACACAACGATAACCATATCATCATGCAGTAATTATAATAGACTTAATCATAACAACATATAATAATCATGTCAAACACACTCATGTCAGAATACAATAAATGACTAACTGCTTTTAGTTAGCTTTTAATTCTTTTAGTTCCTTTAGTTACTTTTGTTTTAGTTTTGTTTCTCTCCTCTTCTATATAATTACTCCTCTACCCTTTTGTAAAGATAAGATACACATACACATAAGCAATAATATACTTTACTTTTCTCACGATGCTTTCTCTAAGTCTTCTCTCTTTTTGCACTGTAAGTTGGCCTTTCCCTGTGCTACAATGTCGGTGAATGCACAGATGCTCCGATTGCATATTTTCTCTTGATGGTATCAGAGCTCTTCATTTTGAAAAGCTCTATTGCGCCACTCTGACCCTTTCTTTCCCTTCTTTTCTTTTCTTTTCTTTCTTTTTCTTGGTCTTATTTCTATCTTCTTGGTTCACTCCTTCACAGGCTTCTTGCACAATGACCGACGACCATGCCCAATACTTTAACTTTCTCTACCTCCATCCACGCAAAAGCCCTGCTGTCACACCTCTTTCCCCTCTCATTGAATCTACCAACTACCATGCCTGAAGCAAATCAATTCTCACAATCCTAGACTGAGAAAGATTGACCAAGAACTCTGCATCACATGGGGTCTTCAAATCATCCATCAAAGGGAAGCAGAGGCAAAGAAGTAGCAACTACAAGAGGTCCTAATCCCTCAGGTTGGATTAGTGATGATAAGACCAAAAAAAGATTTCTAGATGGAAGAGTGAAGATTGTTGTTCCACCAAATACCTGAATCTAAGTTTGTTTGGAAGAGAGGGCTTCCAGTTTCCAGGATGGCTTGAAACTCAGGAACTCCCTACATTTGTTCAGATGAAGGGTGATTGGTACCCTGACCTGGTAAGGGTGTTTTACAACAACTTGAGGATAAAAAATGGTGTTATTCAGTCAAGAGTAAAAGGTATTGATATTCACATTAACAATGATGTTTGACAACAAATTGCGGGACTGAAAGCAGAAGGCATCTTCTCTCATCTACCAAATTCTGAGACAAACTGGTGGCTGAAAAAGAGAGACATCTACAAAATATGGCTAAGATTTCAGGGACGATATACTATTGAAAGACTCTATGTGCATGAAGGATTGAACATGGAAGAAAGGATTACAACTTACCTTCTTGCATGGGTAATTCTACCTGGAAGATTACTACAAGATAGAATGACTACCGAAGATGTTTATTTGTTATATGCAATAAAAAATGATGTTCCCATCAACTGGGTGGAGGTGTTAAAAGATCATATGACAAATGTTGCACTCAGGCAATCTCATTATTTTCCCTATGCTGTTTTTGTAAGTCGAATACTTGTGCTTCAAGGGGTGGATATATGTGGCGAGCAAAAGTCTTCTAGCTATTGCATAAAGAAAATAAACAGAAATAATATTGCATCTTTTGGATTGGTAAAGACTGTAAAAAGTTGGTGCTTCAAAGATGAAGAAGACTTGCTCAATAGTTCAGGAAGTACACTAGCTATAAATGAAGAACGCACAAACTTCTTTCCTGAAACCAATTTTGAGAGATTTGCAGCTGATCAGTTTAGGATTCTGACTAAAAAAGTTAATCAGATTAAAAGAAAATTTGACAATGCTTCACAACAAACGGAAAGCAGTTCATCTAATGAGGACTCTATGGAGACATTTGAATCAGAATAGGGTTACTAAGAGTGCATGGTTTTAGTTTATTTTCTATGATAATTGTATTGTCTTGTGTTCTTCTGTAATGGAAGGCTTTATATGTCATCTTTGTCTTGGCTTTACCTGATTGTATTTCAAGTTTAACATTAATGAAATCAGTGTTAATCAAATTTGTGATTCATAGAGTATATCAGTAAATTGAACAAAACTAAATTGATTAAATCGATTACACTGTGCTTGTATGCAAATGAATTATTGGTTACTGTTACTTTCATACATTTGCATACTCACACATTAATTCCTGTATAATATTGATTCTAAAATGCTTGATCTGGACAGACTTGAAAAGGTTTTGCAGGAATATCACTTGCTGACTGGATGGAACTAGATAATCTGGAATATGCTACAACAAGAAATCGACTTTGACTGAGATCAAATCGATTAAACATCAACAAGAGTTTAAAGATTCCAAAATTGGAATATCTGATATCTTTAGATCTTGTTTTGTTTGATGTTGATTGTTTATTCTTATATCTCTATGCTTAATTTGCTGTAAAAAAATATCTGAGATAATAAGAGATTAAAATGTGTTGTTTGATTGAATCAGTATCACTATGTTATTACTGTGATATATATGATCTGATACAATATTATTATATGCTGATAAATGCTCTAACATATATTCTGATTACTACATTATGCATCTGTATTTTGATATTGAAATATGCATAATGACAGGGGGAGCATTGCATATCATTGATATATTTCACATGTCTTCATTTAAGGAGGAGAATATCTTAATTTCATGTGAATATCTTTGACAGGGGGAGCATCATTACTTGTTTTATGATTATCTAATGCATCTCTATAATCTTGATTATCTGTATATCAATATACCATTGTGCTTACCTTTTTTACTAATGCCCAAAGGGGGAGAATTATGTTGGTTGATAATTGACTGATAATCTATATTGAGTTGTGCAACATGGTTGATTATTAATCATGATTGTGCATAATAAAAAAAAGGGAGATTGTTGATAGGGGGAGCACTAGTTTAGTTGAACCCACAATCTCAGTAATATCTGAGTTTTTGATGATCACAACACATAATTAATAACACATGTGTTTTATGTGTTACATGTTCTATGCTTACATGTTATATGTGTATATGAGAACATGATTGTGTTATTGTTATGTTGTTCATTGCATTTCACTGTGTTATATATGTGATTTTATACATGAATGCATGACACATATTTTTGGATGGAAAAACCACAAGCACTAATGTTGAACTTTAATTGTGTTACAAAACAACAGTTTGAAATCGATTACATTATGGGGTGAATCGATTAAAACTCGTGTATTTGCACAAACTTTTTCAAATGTGCTATGAGAGTTTGTCAAAGAGAAAATTTTTCAAAACTTTGCATAACACTACTGCATAATCGATTGCCTGCGATATGTATTCGATTAAGTTTGTTATTGTTTTCAAATCTGCTAATGCTTCATATAACTGTTACAACGACTATATTTTTAAATGTGTTGATCAAGCATTAAATGTTATTCGACTTTATTAATTGTGAATTCAATTAATTGCTTTGACTACTACTATATGTTATTTTTGAATTGGTGTATTTGACTACATTAGTAGCAAAGTCGATTATGTTGCATTTAATACGAGTTCGTCTATATATTGACGCGAATTTGATTTCTATAAGAAACATTTGTGATTCTAACATTTTCATATTCTTTTGCAGAAAAGTGAAAAGTTTACAGAAAGAGAAAAAGCTTCAAGAAACTAGTTTGATCGTGGTGATCAACTAATTGTGATTTCTTGAAGAGCAATAATTGTTGAGTTTTCAAAGTCTGATCTATCTGCACATTTGAGTGTCTATTGCAAGATCAGGTTCTACAATCTGCTGAAGATTGAGTTGAGTTCCCTGTTGTGATTACAAGAAGAAGGACGTGTTGCGTTCTTGACTTTGAGGGTGCCTCAAAGGGGTTGGACTGTAGGAGAGGGGATTCTTGCTGCTAGTCTGTTTGTGTATTGCCTATATTTTGATTAGAGGGTTAGAGAGGTGTTTTATACTTTTGACGTGAGGTCTCTATAAAAAACTTGTTGTAAAAACCTTGATCATTATAGCGCATTGGCTTCCTGTGGTTAGAAGGACACTGGATGTAAGCTTGACTGAACCAGTATAAAAACTCAGTGTTTGATCTTTCTTATCCCTACTTTGTTACATTCAATCGATTATACTTTACACGCATTCGATTAAATTTCCGCTGCATTGAAAATCTTTTAACTTGTGTTTCAAGAAAAGTATAAAGGCATCTATTTTGGTGAAAAAGATTTTGAAAGTTTTAAATTTTATACTTCACCAATTCACCCCCCCCCCCCCTCTTTGTGTGAGAAATTGAGTCATTCTATTTTGACACTTCAAACTCTTAGCTTCTTAATTCTTGGAGTGTATTGAGTAATCTATAAACTTTTTAATATCAATCAAATATGAAAATGTTAGAATGATCAAAAGTTTTTGAAAATTCAAACAATGCGTCAATATATAGTTTATATCAGTCCTGACGTAAAACAATCGATTACTAAACTTATGTAATCGGTTACATAAAACAGATGTAACAAACTCAGTTCCTTAATTGAATACATAATTAATGTAATCGATTTTCATTAAATGTTGAACAAACATATTTAAAAATATGATCGTTACAACAGTTATGATGAGCATGAAATCAGTTTCCAAACATAACATATTTAATTGATTACACATAACATGTGATCGATTTAAGCTTCAACACTTAGAATATTTTTGAAAACTTTTCTTTCCAAAAACTTATCACAACACATTTGAAAATGATGTATGCAAACACACGAGTTTTAATCGATTCACCAACTAATGTAATCGATTCAAACTGGTTGGTTTGCCACAATTTGAAACACAAGTTGTCTGATGACCTTATTTGATTACTATAACAATGTAATCGATTATGTCATGCAAATATGCTTTTGTGCATTTGGTTTTCATAACACATAACCATACAGTGAGCATACAGAAATATAATCACATCATAAACACAATAGTATGTAGAATCACTAGTATGTTCAACATATGTATTCATCACACAATATATGCAATTTCAAATCCACATATATAAAAATACAACATATAAAAACTCTTTTATGTTGTGACTTGACAAAATTCATTTCTTCTTACTTATCAATGTGTTGTCATCATCAAAAACCAACATAAGAGGGATTTGGTTAAGCTAATACATGTGCACACCGTATCAACAATCTCCCCATTTATCAACACATCCTAATCATACAGGAGCAACACCAACTAGCCAAATCAGTTCCATGATCTCTAACTCTACTAATTCAGGTACAACC
This sequence comes from Vigna nakashimae, assembly GCA_034642375.1. NCBI lineage: Eukaryota > Viridiplantae > Streptophyta > Magnoliopsida > Fabales > Fabaceae > Vigna > Vigna nakashimae. The sequence goes on along the minus strand of CM067763.1, from coordinate 25,537,407 downwards.
ACTTTTAACCTTAACTCACATGAAGACCAACGTATTATCTCCTGGATCTTGGACTCTAGCACAATAGATCATGTTGCCTCCTCTCTTACTCACTTGTATTCTCATGAAAAGATTACTCTTCTAACCCCTAACCTTCCTAATGGCATGAAAACCAGAACCACTCATAAAGGAATTGTTAAAAGTAGTGAACAAATTTTTCTCTAAGATGTTCTTTTTAATCCAGATTTCTGTTATAACCTCATTTTTATATCTAAGTTGGTTGCACACAATCATTTCATATTGTATTCACTAAATCAACATGTTTCATTCCGGATTTGACAACAAACAACAAGATTGGTTCAGTTGAGATACATGGAGGATTGTAATCTTTCATGGCCCTATCCATACCACACACAGATTTGTTCATTCTGCAAAAAAGCATCATATATCTAGATCAACATGTAAAAATATATGGCACAATCACCTATGTCATTTATCAGATAGCAGATTAGAAATTTTAAGACAAAAGCATAGCTACATAGACTCAAGAACTGATAATTGTAATGTGTGTCATACTGCTAACTAGAAAAGACTGCCCTTTCCTCATAGTACCTCACATACCTTAAATGCTTTTGATGTTACTCACATTGATATTTGGGGACCTGATAACGGTTGAAAATAACGTTATCCGTGATGTGATTTTTATACTAAATGTACCCTGTTCTAGTTAGAAAGTTGCTTGAAATCATGTGTTTCTATTAAGTTGTGTGAATAAGAGAGTTGAGGTTGAACTTAAGGATTTTATGACTAAATTCCCTTGTTTTGGCAGGAAATGAGATAATATGGGAAGCAGAGCTAAAGTGCCAAGGAGATGGAACTCAGAAAGATCTCAAAAAGCTTGTCGCTCCACGCTTGGACGCCCCTTTTGGGTCGCTGAGTGCCACTTTCCTAGATGCCCCATGCCTGCTTGCCCCTCAAGTAAAGTTGAGCGCCAGAATATGTGCCGCAGCACGCCTGGATGCCCTAAGTGGGGTACTGAGCTCCAAAGAGATGGCCCTGTGGTTTGTTTCTGTTTTGATTCCGCACTATTTAAAGGACCCAAACGCCCTAGGTTTTGTATCTTTGGCATAGGAGGCACAACAACACACTCTTCCACTCTTTGAAGGCAAATTTGGATGCAGAAGCTTCCATCTTCAACTTTTAGGGTTTTTCTATCTCATTCTTCTCCATTGTACATCTAGTTCCACCATGACAATGGGGAACTAACTTCTATTTGTTGTTGGGGGATGATGTAACCTTGTGCGCTCTCGTGTATTTGAATTGATTCTTAATAATTTATGCTTCTTTCATTAACTATTAGGGTAATTCTTCCTTGATCAATGCTCACTTTGTTTAACTCATTCATAGTGTGATGTATGAATGGCATGAGTGCCAAGAGGTTCCTTACAATTCAGGTTCTTGTAGAATTATTCCCAAGAGAAGTATTTCTCAGGGATGAGGGTATGGGTCTTGGTTGTCTTAAGCTCTTGATCTTTAGAATTAATTACTAGGAATGCTAAGAATCGTATAAACTAATAATTAAGGATAGGCTTTCTTCACTGAGGGATCGGGTTTTAAGTAATTTAGTAAGTGATGTTGACTTTAATGAAAGAAGAAGAATTCTTATATACATGAGAGTAAACTTGGTGAAATCTAGCCCCAAGAACAAATTCATTTCATAACACAAACCTCATTCGTTCAATTGATTAAAATTGCATTCATATTTAATTTGAAGTCTTAATTAATTGAGTTATCACACGACTGTCTAGTGCCGAGACTCTCTTGGGATACGATACTTGGTCTTACCATTTTATATTACTTGTACGATTCGGTACACTTGCCGGAGACTCAACAGGACCTTGTTTCAATCCTTCACTACACTCTCATAGATATTTTCTAACCATAGTGGATGATTATACTGATACACTTGGATTCACTTAATGAAAAGCAAATATGAAACTTGCCAACATATTGTTCATTTCATTGTGTATAATAAAAACCAATTCCAAGTCAACATCAATACCATTAGGTCTGATAATGGCAGTGAGTTTACTATTACAGATTAGTTCAATTCAGAAGGCATTATTCATCAAACATCTTGGATTGAAACCACTCAAAAAAATGGTATAGTTGAGAGGAAACATCAACATCTTTTAAATGTAACTACAACTTTATTTTTTCATTCCAAAACTCCTATTCATTTATGGACCTATGCTTTTATCTATGCTGCTCTGCTTATTAACATTATGCCTACCCTTTTTCTCAATAATAGCTCACCATATGACATGTTATATTAGAAAGATTTTGACTTTTCTAGATTAAAATTTTTTGGTTGTCTTTGCTATGTTAGGATCCTTCAAGCCAATAGGAAGAAAATTGATCTTACCTATGATCTTGGTCTACATCCCACTACAAAAGGTTACATTACCTATGATCTTACCACACATGATATTAAAATTTCTCGCAATGTTATTTTTATTGAATCTGAGTTTCGTGATACCACTCATAATGATGCTACTTACCTCCCTTTTTCTCTGCCTATACACAATACTCAATTTGTTTATGATGATGATCACATTCACCCTATTATTCCAACTCATAATCGCCCATTCTTGATGACCATGTCCAGAATAATACAGAAGATGAATATCACACTCCTATACAGACCACTAGAGTTAAAAAATCCCCTGCTTACCAAAAAGATTTCCAGATATCTTCTTATAGCACACCTAACACTAATTACCCTATTGATAGTGTTTTGACTTTTGACAGATTATCACCTACATATAAAGCCTTCATTTTTTCTCTAAATAGTCTTATTGGTCCTCGAGATTACAAGGAAGCCCTGAAGCATGCTCATTGGCGATAAGCTATGCATGAAGAAATTGCTGCTCTTGAGCACAACCACACCTGGACCATCACCATCCTTCCCCCCAACAAGAAGGCCATAGGGTGCAAATGGTTGTACAAAACAAAGCAAAAAGCTGACGAGACCATAGACCGATTTAAAGCTTGCATAGTTGCCAAGGGTTACAATCAAATGGAGGGTATTGATTACTTTAACACTTTCTCCCTGTAGTTAAACTAACCAGTGTTCGCTTTATTCTATCTTTAGTAGTAGCTCAAAATTGACATCTATGACAATTACATGTCAACAATGTCTTCTTACATGGTGATTTAAGTGAAGAAGTTGATATGCAACTGCCACCACGGATCACTACCCTAGGTAAAAACCAGGTTTTTCTTCTCCACAAATCCCTCTATGGATTAAAATAGGCTAGTAGGAAGTGGTATGCCAAGTTATCCTCTTTTATTCTCTCTCACAATTTTTCACAAACATATGGTGACCACTCTCTCTTTACCAAACATAATGGGGATAATATCACTATAATACTTGTTAATGTTGATTATATCATACTTACTGGCAACAACATTCATGATATTGATACAATTACTACCATGCTCAATGATCAAATTAAAATAAAGAATCTTGGTAATTTGTCTTACTTTCTGGGCTTCGAGGTTGCTAGAAGCAAAGAAAGCATCCTTCTATCACAACGAAAATATGCCTTGGACCTTCTTACAGAAACCAGGATGCTTAATGCAACACCTATCATCACTCTAATGAATTTCTCCACCAGAATACCCTCTATAGGTGATCCTCTTCAAGATCCCGCTACGTTTAGACCCTTAATTGGAAGACTTATTTACCTCACCACCACTTGCCCGAATATAACCTATGTTGTACATCATCTAAGCCAATATGTCGCTGCCACCTCCAAACTCCATCATCAAGCAGCCTTCAGAATCATGCGTTATATAAAGCAAACTCTTGGTCAAGGTATACTTCTAACTGCAACTAACAATCTCACTTTGCAAGCTTATAGTGATTCAGACTCGGCTGGATGCTCTGATTCCCACAAATCAACCACTGGATACATTGTCTACCTGGGTAACTTGCCTATCTCCTGGAAATCCAAAAAAGAAATCAATGGTCTCACGTAGCTCCTCAGAAGCAGAGTATCGCGCTCTTACTCAAACTGTCTGTGAACTTCAATAGCTCACCAATCTTATGAAGGACCTTCGCCTCCCGCTCTCCCAGCCTACCACCATCTACTGTGATAACATGTCTGCCATTAAAATTGTTACCAACCAAGTTTCCCACGAACGTACGAAGCATATCAAAATTGATTTCCATCTCATTCGACAAAAGGTTCAAGAAGGAACTATCAAGCTCCGTCTTATACACACTACTCTTGTTGATATCCTGACCAAGCCTCTTCCTCCTTCCACCTTTCAGAACATCAACTCCAAGCTTGACGCCATCAACATTTATGCCAAGCTTGTGGGGGCTGTCAGAATACAATTAATTACTAACTGCGTTTAGTTAGCTTTTAGTTCCTTAACTTACTTTTGTTTCTCTTTTCTTCAATATAATTACTCCTTTACCCTTTTTGTAAAGCTAAGATACACATACACATAAGCAATAATACACTTTACTTTTCACACGCTACTTTCTCTCTGTCTTCTCTCTTTTTGCACTGTAAGTTTTCCTTTCCCTATGCTACAATGTCAGTAAATGTACAGATGCTTTGATTGTATATTTTCTCCTGAACTCATCTCATCATACAATGATCATACCAGGCACACTCATCTCATCATACAATAATCATACTAGACACATTCATTTCATCATACAATAATCATCCAAGACACATTCATCTCATCGTACAATAATCATAATAAACACACTCATCTCATCATACAATAATCATACCAGACATACTCATCCAGATGAAACGTTGATGCACGATCACAGGAGGTTATGCACTTGTGATGACCTATACTTCTCTTTACAGACACACTTCCAATACAACACTTCATACCATCCACAAGGTTAATCGATTAATGCCTATGCCCAAAATTAGCACATAAACTTGGACTTCCTACCCCTCTCACCAGATAACTCATCCTTCTCTATTTGAGACTGGATGGTTATTAGAGTATCAGGATAACTACCAACAATAGGACCCTTAATATCAACGTGTACACTAATTACTTAAAACCACAAAGTCCCTCCATGAGACCCTTGACAAATCTCACATCATATTCATATTCATCAATTAGTTCATCATGCAATATATTTTTGATCCAAAATTATGTAGATTAACATAGAATAATGTTCAAGTCAATGATATAATCAGATATACAAATCAATAAATACTTTACTTCAAATTTCACTATATGTGATCAAATATTATTAATAATTTAACAAGTTATAGTATTACATGGGGTGATTATTCTTATTACAGCCTCTAATTATAGACCTCACCGATAAGAGTAAATAACAACATGTTTAGAATCTATTGTAAAATTTTTAGTTCGATCAAACGGTTAATGAATTGAGAATCTTAATTTTACCTAGTTGATTCAAAAACAAAATTTAGATGACATTAAATTATTTAAAAATTTCTATATTATTTTCTCTAAGTATATACATCCAATTACAAATTCAAGCAATCAAGGTGAAGGAATATGTATTAGGAACTACATGTTAAAGTTTTATATTTATCTAACGATTAACTAAGTTGAAATTGAAGTTCTACCAAGGTAACTTAAAAAACAGAATTTAAGTGGTTTTCAGATTTATATAAAATGCGAAATTTATTCCGTTAAGCATAACCATCCAATTTAGAATTTGAATGGTCAAGATGATTTTATATGTCTTATGGACCATATATCAAATTATCAAGTCAATCTAATGGTAAACAAAGCGGGGATTAAGGTTTTTACTGAGGTAACTTAAGAACAAAATTATGTATTAATCAGGTTATTAAAAAATGCAAAATATATTCCTTTAACTACAAATCTCTAATTACAAATTCGAACTGATAAAAGGGAGTAATATCCTTCAAGAATAATATATAAAATTTTAAATTTAATCTAACGGTAAACTAAGTGTGAATTAAAATTTTACTAAAGTAACTTTGAGGTAGAAACAACGTGCTCATCAATTTACTGAGGATTGTGAAATTCATTTAATTAATTACATACCTTAATTTAAATTTTGAAGGTCAAAGTCATTAATATATCTCAGGAATTATATATTAAATTTGGAGCTTAATCTAACGGTTAAAAAAGTGGGGATTAAGATTTTATTTCAAAAATGGAAAACTTGAAAAACATAGTCAAAAGGAAAACTTATGCAGGTAGACAAATATCTAACAATACAAAATCCAACATGATCATTTCAAAATTATAAACCTAAAGTATATATCTATCATGCATCAAAAAGAGGGTTAGCTTCTTCTACCTCTTTTCCTGAATTTTTTTCTTGATCGAAGAATTCTTTCGAGAAACCTTTGTGAATCTTTACTCTGAAATTCGTTCCTACTCTCCTTTCTTCCCAATTTTATTTCTTCCTGAATCTTCGTACTCTCCTTTTTCCTCCCCTTGGCTATTTATTGGCCAAAATTTTGGTATTATTTAATTTTTTTTATTATTGCTATTTTATTTTCATTATTATAATATAGACATGATTGAAATCCACCGAAATGTGCTTGACTGGTTTGGCATTCTGATTGCACCGAGATTTGCTTGTCCTTATTTGATTTAATTACTTTTAAGTCATTTTTATTAAAGAAATGCATCCTACTAGGTTTAAACACAACTCCCACTTAGTTACTGTAACATCCCAAACTTATACAGTCATCAACTATATACTTAGAATAATCACATGTATTAATATGGCAAAACAGTTTTACAAGTAAAGAGAGTAAAGTTCATAAATGGCCGAACGACCTTACATATATACACAAGTTACGAGCGTTCACAAAACAATGAGGACGAACGGTTTACAAAATAAATACCGAACGTCCAAGTATTTACATAAAGCAAAAGGGCGCTCTTTCTAAAAGGGTACGCTATTCTAACTAAACTAATAAGCTAACCGAACGTCCTACTATTCGGCCTTCACTTCAACCTCTACGAGATTTTCTTCAGCAATGATTCCATCTTCAAGTGTTTCCTCCAAAGAAGCATCTCCCTCTGCTCACATCCACACGGATGATCATTGCAAGGACAAGACGGATACACATATACAGACAACAGAATGGAAAACGCAAGGGTAAGCTTATTGAATTTAATTCAAGTAAAACATTCATTTCATACATATCAAACACTTCAAATAATTCACAACACATACATTCAATTCATTCATCAACTCAATCAAGATCCTTATACTAGACTGACTGTCCGGACTGTATGAATCCTGTGTAGCTAAGGCGTCCGTGCACCCAGGTGGGATAATTGGAATACTCATCAGTCGCCACCTGAGGTTAGTCCGTTCTGTCCAAGTTACAGTTATGGACTAAGACCTCCTGCCATTCCCACACATGACATACTTCTCTCTACTTGAGAATGAGCACTCACGGAATATCAGGATGAACCACCATCTAAGCTTACCACGTTCATACTTTACCAATTCAATTCCATTCAAGAGTCGTTCCTCCCTGGAACGTTCGTCCAAAATCAATAATTACAATTTCATCTCTTATATCGTTCGCACATCATAATCTTTCCTATTAAACACATTTTCATTCTTAGTTCCACTTTCATAAAAAGACGAACGTTCAATCCTCTTCATAACGAGGACGAACGTCAAAGACGAGACTGAAAGAGACTTCTTTTCCAAAGGAATAAAGCTGACCCATCTTTCATGACGAACGTTATTACCAAATTGAATCAGTAAAAGAACTGATTATAGAACAATTCAACTTATACTGAGGATCATTCACTTGACAAGATTTCAGATTCAATTCAACTGAATGAGGATAAAAATACGAGTACTAAATGTACTAAGTACAATTTAGTTGGAATAACCGACTGCCAGTAAATGACCGAACGCGGTACGCGAATGTACTAAAATTTAGGACGAACGCTATTTAAGTTTTCGGACGAACGCTATGAAAGTTAGGACGAACGCTATTTCATTTCAGGACGAACGCTATTTCGGTTCGTTGGTAATTACAGAAAGAACGAACGTTCGGTATAGGACCGAACGTTCTTTTATAACATACATATTGGGACGAGCGTTCGGTATAAGACCGAGCGCTACTTAGGACGTACGGTTTTGGGTCGAGACTTATTTGCTGATTTAAAATCATAGAAATTTGGGATTTTTATAAGATGAGATACTTAATAGTTTATGTTTTAACAATTTGACTAAGTGTCCAAAGGTAGATTTTCAAACTTCTCAATTTCTCACACAACACTCATGATGTCTACGTTTGGCCGAACGCTCAAACGTAAAGTTATGTATAAGAGGGCGTTCGTCCTCAAGGAGAATCCTTTCCAAATAAAAGGGTTCAACTATTTCAAGAATTTACTGAGAATACCGAACGGTCAGAGACCGTTTCGATAACGAACGTTCATTATCATATACATCTCATATTAAATTTCTCTCTTACAGTAACTCATTTTCCAGTATAAACTTTCATACATTTAATTAACCATATCATAGTATATCACAAAATTCTCATGCATCGAATCATAATCATATACCAAACATCCGATATCAAAATCATACTTCATACAAAATTTACAAAACGTTCATGCAGTACAACGCATCTAATTCACAGAACATTCATACATCACAGTATAACACAAGAATTAAATCTAATAAGCTTCCCTTACCCGGATTAGTAGTGATCGTCCTAAAATGAGTGGTCTTGATTCGTCCAAATAAGGCTCTCTCAACTTTTCTCTTAAGCTTCTCCAACTAAACTAACCAAAAGAAAACGAAAGGGCTTAGTTTACACCCTTGCATGTAACTGAATCCGGTTTGCAGAAATTCCAGAAACGAGCGTCCAAGTGGAAACTTACCAAAACTGTAAGTTGTTCGGTCCAAGATGGAGCTCACGGTGCAGGGATCGTTCTCACGGTGCTGAAACGTGAATGGAGCAGAGAATGGTAAGTTACAGAAGAGAGAAGGAGGAGGGTTCTAGAGAGATGGAGGAGAAAATGGAGGTTTGAGTTTCTGAGGAAGATGAAGGTGCACACAGAGAAGGGGAAAAGTGTTTTAGAAAAATCAATTCTCTTCCCAAGTCAAACGGACGTTCTCTCCTGCGCTGACACCTGGCTTCCACTATCAAATTCAGAACCTTCCAATTTGACACCTGGCGGACGTGCGTCAGAGGAAAAGTGAGTGCGTTTTAATGGCACTGCACGTGTGGCGGGGTGCATTTAAGGAAGCAGAGAGGTGATTCAGCAGGGAAATTAATGGGACGTGACAGTTACCATTTGAGCTATATAACTTACCATTTTGTTATTTTTTAAAAGCACATTTTCTACGCATAAAAGAAATATTACTACTAATAATACTAAGAGAAAAATTACCCTAACTGAATATTTTTCATATTTCTATACAACAAAAATTTTCGATCTCAAAGATTCTACACTTCAAGAAAATATATGAGAATATGACTGTTTCACATCACCTTCGAAAAAATAAGGCTCCCCTCAATCACTTTTGTTATGGAGTAACCACGTATTTAAATTCTAGCATACCTTACTAACTTTGAAATCTGTATAACAATAACTATCTCTTTCCCAACTTTAAAACTTAAATTCAAATCATCACTTTCTCAATTTAGAGTGTTAACTTTAATCGTTCAATACCAACAATAATCAACAGTCACAATAATAATTATATAATGACAAAATCAGTTCAATAGTAATTACATAAATGAACAGTAATAAATCATAATTATAATGGTCCGTTATCAACTCAAATAAAGTTTAACTCAATTTTAAACACATTCCCAAGTTAATCATCATATTCCCACAACAATAAACCATAATTATAAGGAGCCTTAGTTATCTAATCCCAAGACTAAATTAATATTGAATAGGTCAGCAATTTATTTATCTATTTTTTATTTTTATTTTATTTTTATTTTATTTTTTATTTTTTATTTTTATTTTTATATTAATTACAACTTCTAACGATCAAGTCTTAAAACATAATGATTATGATAATATATTTTGATACCTCAAATAGTTTTTTTAAGTAATCATTCACCATCAATTTAAATAAGGTTTTACTAATCTAGTATTCCATAAACATGTAATTACCTCTTCTACATTTGTGCATTTCAACACCATAATTAAAATTGAGAAATAGAGTACTTTTATGCATATCAAAGTGGCTCACATTGGTTAACACATCACTACATTAGATTCTATTAAATCAAAGGCACAACATTTATATTGGTGTAAGATATAAATGTATAATTTGACCCTGAATAACATTATATTTTCCCTAAACAATTATATCACATATTCTGCATTATTAACATCATAGTTCAAACCACAACCCTCTTAAAGCCCACACATACTAGTTTATGATCGATTTTACATGAATTTAATACCAACAATTTCACTTAAGAGATCCAACAAACTAAGTAAGGCATTTAGACTTCACAAGACAACATTCAATCCACTCAAGAATACTCACAATGATATACTAAGCATAAAGAATGTAGTTCTCAATTCCTTTCTACCTTTCAGCCAACTATAGATTAAATTCTGAAATGAAAATGATTATGCACTATGGGTACTTTCATACACATTTCAACGTATAACATTTTCAATACCAATACACAAGATTGTCATCAATCATGACCTAGTCATATTCAGTATTAATGTCCTCCTTACTGACAATCAAAATTATACCAACATAATATATATAGTTAACCTTGTGCCTTAAAATAGTGTAACAATACTAGCATATATTTATTTACATTTCAGATAACATCCATTATTGAGATAAATGTATTCACATAAGTCCTATTATGAGTTATATGTCATATGTCACAGGTATATCATCGTTAACTTCCTTGCATTATGAGTTATCTAGTTAATTTAATTTATACTAATTACTCAAATACCAAAACATTTTTATTTACTTTTTATTTTTACAAAACCTTGAGTAAAATATATAACAAACATCTAGCCCTTTCATAAATTAGAATACCATATACGAGAAATTTATCCAATCATTTTCCATACTTCTCACGTATACCAATATTGTTATTATTATTATTTAAATAACCGACACTATGAAACAACCAGTAGCAACGACCGAAACTGTTGCTTACAGTGAAATGTTTTGGCTATAAATAGAGTGTTTCTTTGTGTTGAGCGACACTTGAGTCTCATAACGAAGCGTGAGTTCGCTCTCCTTGAGTGTCCTTCAAGAATGTTCTAATTTTTTTTTTGGAGCCTCTATCTTTAAGTGTGCAATCCATTTTCGCATTTGTGTTTGTAAGTATTTCATTCTCTCAATCTTTCGTTTCGTTTCTTCCTTCCTTCAAGCTCTCTTTTAACCCATGTTCTTTCACTTTTATGTCCGTTCCTTGTTCATGTTATACATGTTTTGTCTCACAACTGAGATCGCGACGGGACAACGAACTGAAAATGAACGGGTTTAAGAAAATAAAATGTGAGTCGCCACCATAATTTATTTTGGAAAAAACTATGGAAAACCATAAAATAAAAGCGTGGTCTACGAAATCTAGATTTTAGATTCGAGAATCAGTTACGCGTCAAGAAGGTATTAGCACCCTATTACGTCTGCCCAAAAGTAGTACCTTTAATTAAATGTATAAAGTTGACGTGGTTTTGCAAAATATTTAATTTCCTTAAAAAATAATAATGTAAAGAAACTATTAAGATATAAAAAATATTTTTTGTTTTATGAACTCGACAAGGATTGACCTTGGTTTTTTTTTTTGTTTTAAAGATTTTGTATTCTTCTTTTTTAAAAATGGTGGGAAAAATGAAAAGAAACATGTCATAGACCGACGTGTACTTTATACCCTTTATTTTATGATTTATTATTTTTTTATAGGAAAATACGTGATAAGAAATATTTTTGATTTTTTTGAAATTGTTTATTTATTATTTATTTTTAAAAAATAAATATCACGTGATGCGAAAGATATAACCAATACCAAAAGAAACGAAAGAAGATATTCTTTTTACGAAAAAACATTATTAGTGTGTAGTAAAAATATAATACCTTTAGAAAAAAACTTCAACAGTACAATCGAAAGAGAAAAAGAAGGGCGCAGAAGTGACATACCTTTTCAACTCTTAGTACTCCCATTGTTCTTCCTTGATAGTTTCTGTTGGCAGAGTTCCTCTAGCATGAGAACTTACTTCCTCTATACTTTCTCTCACTCTTTTTATCTCTATTATTTCTGAGTATCTCTCTCTTTTTTTCGACCTCTTTTTCCATTGCAGGACACATATTTATATACACACATTATAATATTATGGTAATTTGGCCTTAATTGTGAATTAATTGACAATGAACAAAATAGGAAAAGAAATGGTCTTGGTTGCAAGAAAAACAAATCAAATAATATTCAAGACATTGATTCTAATTATTGTCAGAAAAATTCTTCCATTTTTAAAATCGTATTTTTAAAAAGAAACTGACGCAACAAATTATATCAATATATTGCTTATAATTATTGGCCTAATATTAATTCAAATTATTACCATATTAAACATTCCTTTATCTAGTGAATTTTGTTGCATTAAAGTTTGAAAATTACCGTCGCAACCGGGATCGCGACGGGACGACGATCCATAAAAAGAAAACAAGTTTTGAAAAAAGAGAGATTTGGAGTCGCCACCATAGTTTATTCTGGAAAACTACGGAAAAACCATAAAATGATAAGGCATGGTCTGCGAAACTGAGATTCTTGGTTCGGGAGTCGGTTACGTGTAGGGAAGGTATTAGCACCCTACAACGCCTGCCCTAGGGCAGTACCTTTAACTAAATATGCCACCATAGTTTATTCTGGAAAACTACGGAAAAACCATAAAATGATAAGGCATGGTCTGCGAAACTGAGATTCTTGGTTCGGGAGTCGGTTACGTGTAGGGAAGGTATTAGCACCCTACAACGCCTGCCCTAGGGCAGTACCTTTAACTAAATATGCGAATGTGATGTGGTTTTCAAAATGTTTAACTTCCCCCTAAAATAAAACTTCTAAATAAACAAAATATATTTTTTAATTTTTTTATGCCCGACAAGGATTGACCTTGCTCCTACGTATTCTCATTTAGAATGAGAAATCAGGGTTACGTAGTTCTTTTAGAAAATTGCTTGAAAATTTATTTGAAAATTGTTTGAGAATTTTGTTTGGAAATGATTTTGATTTTTTTTGGAAAATGAACCTGACAAGGACTGGCCTTGCTCCTACGTATCTCCACTTTTGATGGAGAATCAAGGATCACGTAGTTCTGGCTAGCAAGACTGTTTGTTGTTTGAAAATGTTGATGTTTTTGGTTTTTTGAAGATTTTATATTTTTTTGGTATTTTTTACAAAATAAACAGAAAATGTTTTCAGCACAAGGACGATGCGTGCGATCACACATGTGCTTAATATTTTTGGTATTTTTATAAAATATTTAGATTTTTTTTTTTGCATAATGAGCACTAGGCTGATGCGTACGATCGCACGAGTACTCACACGACTTTTTTCTTATTGTTTGCGTAATGAGCACTAGGCTGATGCGTACGATCGCACGAGCACTCACACGGCTTTGTTTTATTTTATTTTTTTTTTTTTTTTGTTTATATTTTTTATGAACAAACCCAACAAAATATAAGATGCAATATACAAGAGTGGAGTTATCACACAAAGGGCTACATACAGGAAAAAACAAATGATAAAGAGATAAAAATTTAAGAACAAAGCGAGAGACAAGAATAGGGGGTGCAGAGATAAAAACCCGGAGTGCAGAGAGTAGATTTGAAGCTCCTTTGTCTATCAGGGGTGTAAAAATGAAAACAGAAGTGCATCCTGAAATGTGTGTTAGGCCCAATTCCTTTCTTTTTTCTATTTTACTGGCAGAAAAACAAGCCCAAAAGGGGGTGCAGGGATATGATCCAGGGTGCAGAAAAATGTTTTCTTATTTTTTTTATTTTGTTTTGTTTTATGGTTTGGCCCAATTGAAATGGGTGAGATTTAGCAGAAACCGTATGGGCTTCAGTCCAAAATGAAAGGAATGTGAATGGGATTACACGTGTGGCAGGAAGAGAGCATGTGGCCCAGAGCTTGGCCCAAAGCCCTTGAACATCAGGGGTTCCACAATTTTCTCATTTCAATATCTCCACTGCATCCGATCTCCTCTCCTCTCTGACCAAAAGGATCCGAAGAACCGTCATCTCCGTCACTCACGGCCGAGACCCGGCCTTCGCCCAACCGGCCATGCCTCAGTCACCGCCCTTCGTCCATCCAGCCACCGCGCCACTGCATTTGCCGATTCTAACGCCGATAGCCACCTCCCGTCTCGCGTTTCTTGCTACCGGCGACCTTCTTGCCCAAATTAAGGTGCTGCCGGCCACCGCGGTCTTAAACAGCCACCACGGTCGCTACCACTTGTTCTTCTTCCTCCCCAATCCTTCCTTGTCCTTTTCTCCTTCTCGTCTACTCTCTCTCTGACCGATCGCTAACTCCGAGAACCACTGCCTCCTACCGCCGTCTCCGAATCACAAACCAGGGTCACACCGATGATGCGCCTCACTACCGGCATACGTAACCATAGCCGTCTTCCTTCGTTTCAAATTAGAACTCGCTGTCGGCAACTGTTTCTACGTATTTGTTTTCTGGAATGGTGATAGGGAACAAGGCATGGGTTATAAAGTCAGTGAATTTTTCCTTATTTTCCAGTTGTTGAAGAGGAAGATGAGGATGGTTCGGCCAAATTGGAAAAGGATTGAAGGGTTCACAGTGACTTAGTCATTTCTGGTTTTGTGAATTGCTTCTTGCAGGTTTGAGTGGATAAACGAAAATCGATGGCAGGGAGGTATGGTTGATGGGTTGGAGTTGGGTGATGGAATGGAGGAAACTGGGTAATGGCGTTTTGTAGTGATGAGGGAGGGCGTCGGATGGTTTCTTGGTGGTGGTGGTGTTCAGGATGAATATGAAGAGGTAATGATGCTGGAGGTTGAGTCTGGTTTGGTGAGGAATTATGAAGGGTGAAGAGTAGTCTGATAAGTGTATGATAGATAATGGGTGTTGGCAAGTGAATATGGATGATGGTTGAAGATTGGGGACCAGGATGAAGATCATCGGTTCAGAGATGAATCCTCCAATCTCCTACTCCTACCCCCTACTGCCCTCTCCCTTTTCTTCTGTCCAAAGCTCTCCTTTTATTGTGGTAAGAGCCGTATGTGTGCTTCTTTGATGGTCCAAAACAAAATGTAAGGCCCCTCCATTTCTGGTTCCACCACTTCAATTCCAAAAGATGATTGAAATTTTGTCATCACGTACTCTATGTGTGATTGCTCCTTCTTTTCCGTCTGGTGTGCCCAACTTCTTCCATCCTTCTTCAATCCAGACAAGAACAAGAAGGACCCTCCACTATGTGGAGCCGTGTTAACCAACTACACGCTTCAATCATCCATCCCGTGTTTGTCTTCTGCCTTCCTTGATGTTGTCTACTTTTCTTCCAGCTTAATAGAAATCTTTGCTGTATATTGGATGTTTTTGGACGGTGAGGAGCTGGTGAAGAATGGATGTCCGTGAACTGCTCCAAATAAACCGTGATATCCATGTGTGTGGTTCCCACTTCCCATCAAGGAGTTGTTGTCCAAGGTGGACCATCATATTCCTATTACAAACGTGAATCTCCACTAAATCCTGTCTAACTACTTCTTCATTGCCGTGTGCTCTTCTTTCTTTTCTTTCTCGAACAAGAGTAATATGCATACCAACTTTGATTTGAAAGCACCATAATTTAATATTTCCAAATGGGTCATTCCTTATTTCGGTGAAGTGTTGGTGGGCCACTTCATTCAGCACTTATTTTCCCACACTGCCGTCCTTGTATTCTCATATGTCCTTCACGTGCTCCACTCTTCTCTCCATACTTCCATGTCATCATGCACTTCATTTCAGCAGGTCCATATACGGCCCCCTACTCTTTCACGTGCAAGGCCTTCATTCTCCGATCTTAATTTATCAATCACACCATTTTATTCTCCATTGTGCTTCATGCCATGACAGCTTCACAAAAGTGGCAGCCCACTTTCTTTCTCCAAAATTAAAAACTGAATTTTTCTCCCATGCTGGTTCCCACGTGAAGACTGCACCAAGCATGGGCTCCTCTTTTCTTTATTTTTTCAAATGAGGGCCTGTTGTAATGTGCATGTGCTACGTGCTTCCACCATACCGCCTCTTCTTCTATTCTCCACGTAATCTCAACACTTCTCTTCAATTATTATTGGACTCCACTGCCCATGCTTCCAACGTGTCCAACACATCTCCCACTTAATCTTCTTTTCTTCTCCAACTCTTCTTCCGTTGGCCTCTTCCTCACCATGCAGCCTGCTACCGTGCTCATCTATTCCTCCACCGTGAAGTGTTGGAAGCTGCTGGACCGTGCTGGATGTGTGCCTTCCTCTTCTGGAGGCTGCTGGACCATGGATTGGTGTGGTTGAGCTGCTGGCTGGAGCTGGACTGAAGCTGGACTTAGACGGCTGCTGGATGGAACGCATCTTCTCATTGCTGAACGTGTTGCTGGAGTTGCTTCCAGCCCCCACCGTGACTACTGGAAGAACTGCTCCTCTCCAAGTTGTGGCAGCCATGAACCGTGAGCTGCTGGATGCTTCAAGGAGCTTCCAACGTGGTGGCCCCCTTCTCTTTAATTCCAAGTGCTGATGTTTTCAAGTTGACTTGGTCGTGTCATGTGTTGTCTCCTTTTTCAAACTTTCTTCAATCACATAAAAATTGTGAATCATCACCACACATCTTGGACGTAATAATCTGGATATGCAATTTTGTTCAGCTCAAAACCATTTGGACCTCCGAAATTAATTCCCATGGATCGAAACATCAATTGGACGTGTGCTGTTGAACCTCCCAAAAGAAATTAATCCACAACTTTTTATCCAATAATTTCCTAATACAAATAATTAACTTAAAATAATTCAAATTACTTAAAATAAGAATTATTGGTTAAATTAAACATAATTATGAAAAACGGGAAAATATTGGACAATTAAGCATAATTCCCTGATTAAATCCGGTACAATCGACTAAGTGAAGTGAACAAAATATTGACTTATCAAAATAGACCACACTTAGCCTTTTGCACTCCTGGGCAAAATTAAAACACAGATCGGGGAATATTTTCAAATGATACTAGGAAAGTGATAGACTCAGTAGACAGAAAACAAAGACTCCTACGAAAAATAAACAGATTTACACAATTCTCAATAATTCTGGACAAAGAAAAATATGTAGATAAAATCACAGTATTTAGATACTCATGAAATTATTTAAGCAATTCAAAGCATGGTGAATTTGATCAATTAGTTTGAAAGGTGAATCAAAAGTGACAGACCTCACAAATGTACTATCAGTGTTTCTCTCAAGTGTATGGGATAAGTAATGTCAACTCGATGATCTCAAGAAAGCAAACACAAATAGATTTGGCGAGCCTCTAAAATTAATTCTTTAGAAACATACATATTTAAGTCAAAAAGTCTTTTCAAGGTTGTAATGGGGCCAAGGACAAGGGAGGATAAATATGGATAAGTAGCTGTAATTCAACAGAAATAGAGGAGCGGGGAACAAGTGTAAACATAGTGAAATTACGCCCAAACCTCTAATTCAATCCTCTTCTCGACTCCATTATTCACAAAATTGTTTTTTTTTTGGTGTTTTTATGTTTTTTTATTCTTTATTTTTTATTTTTTATTTTTTATTTTTTTTGTGTGTGATGAATTTTATTTACCCGGACGAAATTGGGTATTGACAGCTGCCCCTCTTTACTTAGATTTTACTAGATAATATGATAAACAATGTTTTCATATTATCAGAGTAAAAGATAAGTAAAGATAGAAATACTAATTTCGTTCGGATTTCGAGATACACAAGAAAATAGAGAATTTTTAAATAAGGAACCAGGAATAATTATTATTATTATTATTATTATATATTTTTTAGTGCATAAATAAAATGAACAAGATTAAGTGAATGAGAGATTTGAATTTGATTGGGTTCAACCATTGCCTTGCAGAGGGCCGAGATACCAATGGCAGAAATGTAAAATTGGGCTCGACCATTGCCTTGCAGAGGGCCGAGATACCAATGACAGAAAGTAAAATTGGGCCCGACCATTGTCTTACAGAGGGCCGAGATACCAATAGCAGAAATGTAAAATTGGGCTCGACCATTGCCTTGCAGAGGGCCGAGATACCAATAGCAGAGAAAATTTAAATTCGACCATTGCCATGCAGAGGGTCATTTGACAATCTGGACTTGACCATTGCCTTGCAGAGGGCCAAGATCGTAGAGGAAAATTTAAATTCGACCATTGCCATGCAGAGGGTCGTTTGACAATCTGGACTTGACCATTGCCTTGCAGAGGGCCAAGATCGCAGAGCAAAATTAAATTTGACCATTGCCATGCAGAGGGTCGTTTGACAATCTGGACTTGACTATTGCCTTGCAGAGGGCCAAGATCGCAGAGGAAAATTAAATTTGACCATTGCCATGCAGAGGGTCGTTTGACAATCTGGACTTGACCATTGCCTTGCAGAGGGCCAAGATCGCAGAGGAAAATTAAATTTGACCATTGCCATGCAGAGGGTCGTTTGACAATCTGGACTTGACCATTGCCTTGCAGAGGGCCAAGATCGCAGAGGAAAATTAAATTTGACCATTGCCATGCAGAGGGTCATTTGACAATCTGGACTTGACCATTGCCTCGCAGAGGGCCAAGATCGCAGAGGAAAATTAAATTTGACCATTGCCATGCAGAGGGTCGTTTGACAATCTGGACTTGACCATTGCCTTGCAGAGGGCCAAGATCGCAGAGGAAAATTAAATTTGACCATTGCCTCGCAGAGGGTCATTTGACAAATAGCATAAATGTAAAATTGGGCTCGACCATTGTCTTACAGAGGGCCGAGATACCAATGACAGAAAGTAGAATTGTTTGATTGTTTTGAATTTGAAATTTTTGCATTTGTTTTGAAATTTTGAGATGTTGATTTTTTTATTATTATTTTTTTTCTTGAGATAGAAATGAGTGTCCATTTTACTTTTGAAATGAGAAGCATGGTTGATGTAAATTTGGAAATTGCAGGAGAAAGCTTTGATGCATGTTGATTTTTTTGTCTTTTGGAAAAAAAAAGATTTGATGAAACTATGTAATTTTGAAACTGGAGAAAAAAAACTTTGACGCATGTTGATGAGAAGATTTGATGAACATTCATGAAAATATGTACATGACGTTGACTTTTGACCCGTGATGGAAGATTATGAAAATATGACACTCTTTTTTTTTTTTACTGAGTCAATTTGTTTTCTTTGAAATCATCAATTTTATGAAGATTTAGACGTTCATTTTCTTCTTTTTACAATGGATGTCCAATTCTAAAGTCAAATGTTCAAAATGAAGCTTCTGTGCTAGAAATTTCTTGACGAAATATTAGTGTGTACATGCTTGATATCAAGGGTTGGGACAAATATGTGAAAGGATTTGGAGAGTACCGAGTTGGCTACTTGGGCCTCTTACTCCTTAAAACAAATACAAATGCCAATGTGAAGTCAGGAGTTGCCCCAGTTTGGGGGCATGGTAAAAAGATAAGTATGGACAAATGTATCTGTGAATTGTGAGGGTGTGAAATTCACATAACTCTTGCAAAATTGCCCCTGGTTTTGGGTATGAGTCACTTAAGTGAGGTTAAAAAAAAGTTGCCCCCCATTTCGGGTTTACGAATGATAAGATGGACTCAAAATCATACAAAGCCCCAAAGTGTTTGCTCCTGTTTTGAGGGTGGATTTATGAATTTTAGTGCGGACAAATCTGAGAGGCCCAACAGGGGATGCCCTGGTCTTGGTACGAACCTTGAATATACAGATGAAACAAATGTGAGATTAACAAAGTTGCCCCAGGTTCTGAATGGGCCAAAACATATGAACTTCACAAAGTTGCCCTAATTTTAGAGAACGGGCGAAAAGGTTATGTAAAACATACAAAGTTGCCCCCTAGTTTAGGAATCGGGGGTAAGAGTTTGAATGGGATATGAATTTGTGATGGATATGGAAATGATTGGCTTGAAAAGATTGCCCCAAATGGTTTGATTTTCCTTTGTAAAAACTTGATCAATAGGGAGTTCCCTTCATCAGAGGACAATTATTTTTCATCATCATTTTTTTTTTTACAACTGCATTGTTGGTCATTTTTGTCTTGTCTCAAAATTAAGCTTTATGAAAATTTAAGCAACCATTATTCAATCTGTGTGGACTTTTATTGGGTTTGTAATGTGGCTTGGGCTAAAGGGTATTGAAAGAAAGGATATAAAGGCTCAAATAAATTTTTGTGGGTTATTCGGAACAAGAGTTACCATCTGCACCTCGTATCAGTTATTCATCAAATCTGTTTTGACTATTTTGCCCTTTTCTCAAATTTCATTCTTTGTTTGCCATCACTTTGTGATTCTTTGTATTTTTGCTTCACTTTTGAGGAATTATCTTCATTTGATCACTAAGTGTGTTCTTCCTGCAATTTGAGTCGACTTCTACTGTGATGGTAACCCTTGTTTGGGTAAAATTTTGAAAAGAAATTTCTTATTGGCTCAAATTTGGTACAAAGGATATAAACTTCTTTTTTTTTGGATGAAGAAAGATGGCCACACGTCATTTCAAATTTTGGTTGTTTTATTTTCAAAAGATTAATTAGGAGACAAGCTAAATGATCTCAACAAGAGTAATTTTTTTTTTTTTTTTTTTTTTTTGTGTCCCAAAGTAATCAGGGACCTCCCAACTGAAAGCCAGTGGAGGTAACGGAAAATTTGCCCCAGTGTAAAACTTTGTATTTATTACTTGGGCTCAAGAACATGATTGGGTCAATCTCTTGGTATAGCGAGGGCTGAAGGATGATGTTTTCAAGCAATGCACACACAGATATCTCTTAAGAATATGTGACTTGATCATTTGACTCCAGGAGATTATGACATCCATTATATTTTTTGAAATCTCATAAAAATGGATAATTTGCATAGAAAACAAATGACTCAACTTTTGCGTATTTTTTGGTTTTATGCATGAAGAAAAGTGATATGAAATGAAAATGATGATACCAGTTGAAAAATAGAGATTTTTTTTTAGAGAAAATTAGGTCCGGTGGCCAGTATGAAAACTGGACTTGGGGGCCAGTGTGAGAACTGGGCTTGGGGGCCAGTGTGAGCTGGGCTTAGGGGGCCAGTGTAGGAACTGGGCTTTTGTGGGCCAGTGTAGGAACTGGGCTTTTGTGGGCCAGTGTATGAACTGGGCTTTTGTGGGCCAGTGTAGGAACTGGGCTTTTGTGGGCCAGTGTAGGAACTGAGCTTTGCAAGCCAGTATGGAAAATGGGCATTCTGAGCTAATGTGGCCATTGAGATTTTTCGGCCATTGTGGAATTTGGGCCTTGCGAGCAAGCATGAAAACTGGGCTTTGCAAGCCATTATGAAAAAATGAACTTTCTGGGCTAATGTGGAAAATGAGCTTGGGAACCAGTGCAGAAACTCGGCTTGGTGAGCAATGCAAAAATTGATATGAGAAAACTTGATTTTAGAAAAACGTTTGAAAAATAAAAATGTTTTTTTTTTTATCAATCATTTTTTTATTTATTTACACAATGTGAAAAATATTAAGCATATTAGAAAAATGTTTTTGTGTTTTTTATCTTTTAGAAATAAAAATTAATGAGAAATATGCATGTAATGGGCCAAGTTGGGCCAAAAACGTTTGAACATCTTCAAAAAACATATTTCGATTTGATTATTATTTATTTTTTTGTTTTTTACTTTCAGACATGGGAAAATCCAGATCGGATCGGACCTGAGGAGAAGTAACAAAGAAGGAAGTTGGACTTACCAGGCACATTGACCCAATGGATTAGATGACCTGAGCCGTGAAAGCTTGACACAAGAAAATGACAAAGAAAACATTTTTTTCATTTTCATAGTTTATGGTACAAGCTAAAAGAAATTCATTTTTTCATTTTTTGTTATGAGAGGATTTCACAAGATTAAACTAAAGAAAATTTTGCAACACTACTAGACTCGATAGGCCCAACACTATTCTTTTTACAACCATGACAAAATCTTCAGACAAGGGTCTGAATTCCTTTGCCTTATTATTATTATTATTATTTCTTTTTTTGCACAAATATTCGCTCACACAAATGAAAAAGGAAATTATGAATTGAAAACACAAAATCAAGAGAAACCACATATGCCAAAAGGGCCTAATGGGCTCAAAAACTGTTCATCAATCATTCTCAGATTTTTTTGTTATAAATTCAAAGAAAAATCACACATGACAACTTGGAAGATTGTACTCTAAAGACATTGTTGAAAATTTGCACTTTGATAATTTTTGAGTTCTTTGGATTGACTTTTATTTTACAAGACTTCAAAGAAAAATGGGTCAAACTTTGACCTGAAGCAAAATGAATGTAGATAGCGAGCCTAATGGGCCGGACAAACCCAATACCAAAGCGACTCAAGGAACTGAAATTGCTTTTTACATTTTTTTGGTTTTAATATGACATATGTGAAAATTATGCAAGGGAAATATTCTTTATATATATTCTTTTTTTGAGAAAACAAGCTAAGGAAAAATTAATATTCAAAATGGGCCCAAATGGGTTCGACAACTACTATTCACGCTCTTGCACTAAATTTAAATTTTTTTTTTTTTTTTAACATGAACTCAAACTCCTTTTTTGCCATTTTTTTACTACAACTACAAAGCAAAGTGCGAAAACAACATATTTCTGACATTTTCCAAAAGAAGTAAACTCAAGAAAAACACAGGCCATTGGGCCTAATGGACTCGAGCACTGTTTTTTTTTTTTTTTTTAAATCTTTTTAACTACAAACTCAAAGAAAATCACACAGGACAATTTGAACAAATGTACTAAACTTCATTCAACAGCAAAAATGTGAAAATAAAATATTTTTGACATATTTTCAAAAGAAGTAGACTCGAGAGAAAACCACGAAGGCCATTGGGCCTAATGGGCTCGAGCACTGTTCCTTTTTCTCAATATTTTTTATTTTTAGATTTATTCAAAATGTAGAAGAAGAAGGAATAAGATCAAACAAAATGGTGTGATGTGAAAATACACACATGCCAAAATGATTCTTCACTCAAATTTATATTTCAGAAGAATTGGGTTCAAAGAAAGTTAACCTGACAATGAGGCCCAATGAACCTGAAAAATGTCCTTTATCATGAAAATGAAAAACAATTTTGAACACTTCAAATTTTACATCACTTCATTTATTATTTTTGAAAATTTTCTATTTATCACATTTTTTATATTTTGTTTTATTATTTTTTTTTTTTGAAATCGGATCATCTAAGAAGTCTTATATTGGGCCGGATTGACCCAACAAACCCTACCCGTTTTCATTTTTTCATTTTTCATTTTTTTTTGAATTCTGAAACACTGGGACTGTGGATGTTTCCGGTAGCAATGACCGGACCTGTGGACACAGTGGCAGAATTTTGGCTACAAATAGGCTACCCTTCAGCGTCTGAGCGGCATTTCTCGACCTGCCCACTCTCTCTCTATCCCTCTCTTTCTCTCTTCTCTCTCCCTTTCTCTCTCTTCTCTCTCTTCTCTGAGCATCTGGATTTCTGCGAGGAGCCTCTGCCCCCGTGTGCTTTCGAAGGCGTCCTAGTGCTGCGACGAGCTTCTGTAAGCCCTTCTGCTTCCGGGTAAGTCCTCTGTACTTCTTTCCTTCTTGTTATTTCTTTTCTTACTTCCCTTTAAGCTTTTCGTTCCTTCTTCCTTCTCTTGACGCTTTCTGTGTTTTTCTTTCCTTTCATGTTTTTTCTGCTCCCTTATGCTTTCCAGCTTTTGCTTCTTTCTTTCCGTTATGCTGTTCAGTTTTTCTTTTAAGCTTTTATGTTCTTTTATGCTTTTATGTTTTTTTTTTTCTGCTTTCTTTTCTTTTCTTTTTCTGTTATTCCTTTCCTTTATGCTTTACTTTCCGTTTGTTGCTCTTTCTGCTTTCTGATCTTGTTATTCCTTACTGCCTTCCGTTCATCTTTTGTGTTTTTTTTTTTTGTTTTTTTTTTGTTATGCTTTTTGCGTTATTTACTTTTGCTCCTTTATTTGCTTTCTTGTTCCTCTTTTATTTTTCTCTCTAAAAAAAAAAACTCTAAGAACACACTGTCTTAACAAAGATAAGGGGTATATAGGCTGGAAACCAGACGCTAATCTCCCTTCGTTTGAAGGTATGACAGAGACAATCGGGTAGAACAACGCCACGTACCCCATTAAAAACAGAAAACTTAAAAAGAATATTACTCGTATGAACACAAGGACATGGACATGGACAATCTGGACGTAGATCCGTTTAGGAACCTTTGCGAGGACCATGAAACAGATCACAAACTGGACAACGAGACTCGAAAGACCCAATACAAAGAACAAAATTAGCTTAAAAGAAACACAATGGAAGAAAACATTAGACTATGAACATAGTATTTTTGTTATTTATGGTTTGTTTTTTTTTTATTTATTATTTATTTAGACAAATTAGGGAAATGGATGAGAAGGAAATGGAAATGGAGAGACCGACCTGCCCAAAGTGGCGTCCGACAGAAGACCAAATCAGGATAATGACCAACATTTACAATTACGGAGTCACTCACCCAAGTCGAGCTCAGATTTTTGAGATCACTACTCGAATCAGGGCATTCGGAGAAGCGGGGGAGTACAATGTCCAGTGCTGGTTTAGCAACCATGGGAATAGAGTAAGACGTTGGCAAGCGGAATTGGATCCCACCGGCACCCTCTTTTCTCTACTACCCCTGTACATGTATGGTAAAACCCTAACTTCATCCCTGTCTTTTTAATTTTCTCCCTCTCTTCCTCTTTTGACACAATTATTTCCTTTTTATTATTATTTTTTTATTTTTTTTGGAGAAACCGGTTGGGTAGTCATGAAGGCTCCGAAGCTTCTGGATCTGTTCCCTGTTCCGATCATCATTGACGACGACAGAGATGAACGACAATTCCCTCCACCAGCGCCTCCTGCATTCCGCGGATTCCATATCAGACCTCCCTCGACGGAGCTCTCTCTTAGACCACCACAACCAGCTCGAGAGTTTTTCTACCATTGAAATGTTTTTTTGTTTTGTTTTTGTTGGCCGAGTGTGGCCAGAATTTGAATAAGGACATGTAATATGGACACTTAATATTTTTTTTTCTTTTATCTTTTCCCCGGACTGTAATCCTAACGATCACCAGTGGTCGAACTCTGCACATCTTTATTTTTATGTTTGTTATGTTTTTGTTTTTATGTTGTTGTTTTTTTTGGACCCTTGGTACGGTCAGGTAACTTTGTATCATATCCCTTAGATCTACCTGTTTTTTTTTAATTTTTGTTTATTCTGATGTCAAGATCATTTCAATATATTCAAATTGGTATCCTTGTTCAAAACCTTCGCTCTGTCCTTACTGTAATTTCTTCTCTGATGATGAAATAAATTAGATTTTTTTTTTTTTATCCATTCAGCCTAAACAAAAATTCCAATAAACCTTTTGAAACAATGAAACGGAGAACTTTAAAAATATTTACGATGAAGGAAAATAAGGAAAATTAACTTTGAAAGATGAGAATTGAAGTAAATCTCAAAATTATTTGTATGAAACAATGAGTAAATGGGTTCAAAAGAAAATAATTTATTTACAAAGAGAATAAGGGAAAAGGACTTTGAATAAAATGAGATCTGAAGTGAAAGGGATGAGCAAAATTTGAACCATTATGCGTATGAGACAATGAAATGGGAAGAGAAGAACAAAGAACTCATAAAATAGATTGAACAATTTGAAATTTTGATGACCCCCCTTTTTTTTTATTGTTTTTCGCGGTTTTGTTTTCTCTACGACACCCTATTAGGACATGATTTCCAGTAAACCTTGAAGATAACGAAAATTCTCATTAAAGTCACGGATGAAAGCGTAATATCCATGAGCATAACCCTCATAGCAAGGCAATTCAAAACATGAGCAAAAACGACATCAGTGTCGCCTTTTACAATAACCCATGCTTTCCCAGATAGTACTAGGGTCCTCTTCATTTGTCCATGGCATTTGCAGAGGCAAACTCACGCCTCGCCACGACGCTCAATTGACATTCTTCAAACTTTTAAAAAATCCTGAATTGATCAAAGATTGCATTTTATGTTTGAAAGCCTTGCATGCTTCTGTTGAGTGTCCACGCGCTCCTCGATGATAATCACACCTTGCATTTATGTATTGGGTACGGAGGTCGTGTAGGCCTAGTTGGACAAACCTCTATGAGGTTACTGCGGAGACGATTTAGCAGTAACTCTGCATAGGTCATAGGGATTGGAGTGAAGTTGGCAACCTCCTCAATACGACATTTGAGGATAGGCAGTAAAATGTGAATTAGCTCTTCTCTTTATCTTTCTCATGAAATTTGCGCCTCTAATGAACCAAAAGACCCGTTTTTCCTTCGCGTTTTGAGGTTAAATAGATACATCTGCAAACGTCGTGCCTGACACCTTCTCATTCGCGCCCGGGCTTGAAGCTCTCTGGAAAATCGCGCACGAGAATTTACTGAAATCTTAACGGACCGATATCTTGACGAGCGTCAATTGAGCGCTTCTCTCGAGGAACATCATCTTCTCATTGGAGAACGAGCGTCCTCTTCCATCTCGTCAATGAGAGTTCTCTTCTAAAGGCAGGCGGAGCGTCCACTTCTGTTCGGATGGACGAGCGCGTTAGAGGAGAGTCAAATTCAGCTTGGACGAGCGTCTATTTCGCTTGGACGAGCGTCCATCTGTCCTCGAGCGAGCGTCCGTTTCAGCCTGAAGGACGAGCGTCCACTTATAGGACGAACGCCCTGGACGATCACGTGCAGGACGAGCGTCCACTTCTATTATGGACGAGCGTTAACTTCTTGGACGAGCGTTCTACTCAGTTTTACGGACGAGCGTCCAATTGTGTGTTCTGGACGAGCGTCCATTTATTCAGTTTGTGGACGAACGTCATCTTCTCCCAATTGCACGAGCGTCCAATTCTCTTTGTTGGACGAGCGTCAAATTCTCTTTTCCGGACGAACGTCCTCCTATACTATGTGGACGAACGTCCACTTGAGCGTCCAATTCTTTGTATTGGACGAGCGTCCACCTTGATGTGCTGGACGAGCGTCCATTTCTTCAGTTGGTGGACGAACGTCCGCTTCTCTGTGCTGGACTGGACGAGCGTTCACTTCAGTTTGGACGAACGGCTGCCTAACTTTGGACGAGCGAGCGTCATCTGCTAGCTGAAGGACGAGCGTTCGCTTTCATTGGTTGGACGAGCGGCTGCCTCATTTTGGACGAGCGTCCACTTCTAGCTGAAGGACGAGCGTCCACTTCATAGGACGAACGTCCACTTCACAGGACGAACGTCCACTTCACAGGACGAACGTGCACTTCTTCTTTGTGGACGAGCGTCCTGTTCTGTTCACTGGACGAACGTCCATTTGTGCTCTTAGTGAAGTACTCTCTGTCGTCCATAGGGTGATTGTCCGTGTGCTTGTGTCGAGCGTTTCTGTACTTTGGTTCAGCTCCGCACCCTGTCAGAGACTCTTCCACCTTCAACCTCTCATTGCTTATCATGTGTTCATGATGGTTGTAGAGTACAGTAGTGACCTTCTTGTTGCTCAGAGGTGGTTCTACTTGAGAAGAAAATTTCTCTCTACCTTGGGCATATTTTTTGAATAATTCATACTCCTTCTCTATCATGCTCTATGAGATGTTTCATCCATGTTATATTTGCACTGTCTCAAGATAACCATCCACCGGATTCTCCCTAGGCCGATGCATCAAGGTTCGAGATGAGTACTCCCATTAGAGGCAATGCCAGCCCATCTCTTAGAACAGAAGAATTAATAACTTTCCATCACATGCATGAACCATTATTTTCTTGCCATAGATGGCTTTGGGGATAAGCTCTTTCCCGATATTTCTCAAACTCTGGAAACTTGAATTTTAGAAGTACCATCAGATTCGGGACTAAGCAACCTTTGCAACATTTTCAAACTTGGCATTTCAACTTCTATGGTTTTCACAATTTTTCTAGCACTTCAAATTTGTGCCTGACAACCTCAACATTGATGGTGAAAAGATTTCAACTCAGGCGGCTTTGTCCTCTTAGTGCTTGCAATAATTCTCTTAAGGAACATGAAAACGGTTGCCCCAAACTTGTTTCCTACTTCAATTGTGTCCTCTTCGACCTCTTGTGGGTTTCATGCCCCGAGTCTTCCCCTTAGGATAGAGTGTAATTTGGGGAAAGACCAATAAGGAGGGAAAGTTTGTGTCTCTGGAACTTCCTATGGTAATTGTGGTAAGCATGAATCTCCAGGGCTTTGTAAGGCATTCAGGGCTTAAGGGATTAGGCTCATTCGTCCCTTCAGTTGTTGGATATCGACTTTCATCCTTTCTCTTTGGTTCTCCAAGATTTGTTAACTGGTTCGAGTCCTTTAGGGTATCTTAGATGTTTAGTTGTATCAGTTTTTTTTTGAATGATAACAACAATTCGCATTTATTTGTATGAATAATTTCCAGAAATTAAAAACAATGATCAAAATGTGTACACTTTATTAAATGTTTTTCATTTTTCATACCATAAAAATATTTTAATTTATTCTAATTTTTTCTTCTTTTTTTTTTGAATGATTCCGAGAACAAAATTAATTTTAATCTTTTTTATTTTCATAGTTTTTTATTTTATTTAAAAGAAACATGACAATTTTTTTTTGTAAAATAAGAAATGACAGAGATACTGAAAATAGTCTCCCTTTTGTGCCTTATCAGAGGTTGAATGACTAAAGTTCTAAGGCCACATACATGCACTCACCAGGATGATTTCCTAATTCTTAAATCAAGGCCACCAGAGCTATGGCTCTTTTCACTGTTTCTCCACAACAGTCAGAGTAATCAACTAGATGTGGAGACACAAATGAAGAGAACAGACTCTAGCTGGAGTTCTCACGATAGCCAGACAGGAAGTACATCCCAGAGTGACACCGCTACACAACCCCTCTAATTCTAAGTTGCGCTCAGACCCGGGTATAGGGCCTCACTCATGACATGCATATTGTATGTGTGTGAAGGGAGAATGCAATTGTACACCCCAAACCCTCACCTGCAAAACAACCAGAAGATTCCCAGGCAGATATAACATGTTTTCTACCCTAGGGTTCAATATAATTAAAACAAACACACATGCAATTATGCCAAATATCAGATAAAGATAAAGAAAAAGGGGAAGAAAAACACAAAGAAAAACCACATTGAATTCGCATATCTAATTAAATGGCCTGACTCTCTAGCGTCCCCAGTGGAGTCGCCATCTGTCGCAACCGGGATCGCGACGGGACGACGATCCATAAAAAGAAAACAAGTTTTGAAAAAAGAGAGATTTGGAGTCGCCACCATAGTTTATTCTGGAAAACTACGGAAAAACCATAAAATGATAAGGCATGGTCTGCGAAACTGAGATTCTTGGTTCGGGAGTCGGTTACGTGTAGGGAAGGTATTAGCACCCTACAACGCCTGCCCTAGGGCAGTACCTTTAACTAAATATGCCACCATAGTTTATTCTGGAAAACTACGGAAAAACCATAAAATGATAAGGCATGGTCTGCGAAACTGAGATTCTTGGTTCGGGAGTCGGTTACGTGTAGGGAAGGTATTAGCACCCTACAACGCCTGCCCTAGGGCAGTACCTTTAACTAAATATGCGAATGTGATGTGGTTTTCAAAATGTTTAACTTCCCCCTAAAATAAAACTTCTAAATAAACAAAATATATTTTTTAATTTTTTTGTGCCCGACAAGGATTGACCTTGCTCCTACGTATTCTCATTTAGAATGAGAAATCAGGGTTACGTAGTTCTTTTAGAAAATTGCTTGAAAATTTATTTGAAAATTGTTTGAGAATTTTGTTTGGAAATGATTTTGATTTTTTTTGGAAAATGAACCTGACAAGGACTGGCCTTGCTCCTACGTATCTCCACTTTTGATGGAGAATCAAGGATCACGTAGTTCTGGCTAGCAAGACTGTTTGTTGTTTGAAAATGTTGATGTTTTTGGTTTTTTGAAGATTTTATATTTTTTTGGTATTTTTTACAAAATAAACAGAAAATGTTTTCAGCACAAGGACGATGCGTGCGATCACACATGTGCTTAATATTTTTGGTATTTTTATAAAATATTTAGATTTTTTTTTTTGCATAATGAGCACTAGGCTGATGCGTACGATCGCACGAGTACTCACACGGCTTTTTTCTTATTGTTTGCGTAATGAGCACTAGGCTGATGCGTACGATCGCACGAGCACTCACACGGCTTTGTTTTATTTTATTTTATTTTTTTTTTGTTTATATTTTTTATGAACAAACCCAACAAAATATAAGATGCAATATACAAGAGTGGAGTTATCACACAAAGGGCTACATACAGGAAAAAACAAATGATAAAGAGATAAAAATTTAAGAACAAAGCGAGAGACAAGAATAGGGGGTGCAGAGATAAAAACCCGGAGTGCAGAGAGTAGATTTGAAGCTCCTTTGTCTATCAGGGGTGTAAAAATGAAAACAGAAGTGCATCCTGAAATGTGTGTTAGGCCCAATTCCTTTCTTTTTTCTATTTTACTGGCAGAAAAACAAGCCCAAAAGGGGGTGCAGGGATATGATCCAGGGTGCAGAAAAATGTTTTCTTATTTTTTTTATTTTGTTTTGTTTTATGGTTTGGCCCAATTGAAATGGGTGAGATTTAGCAGAAACCGTATGGGCTTCAGTCCAAAATGAAAGGAATGTGAATGGGATTACACGTGTGGCAGGAAGAGAGCATGCGGCCCAGAGCTTGGCCCAAAGCCCTTGAACATCAGGGGTTCCACAATTTTCTCATTTCAATATCTCCACTGCATCCAATCTCCTCTCCTCTCTGACCAAAAGGATCCGAAGAACCGTCATCTCCGTCACTCACGGCCGAGACCCGGCCTCCGCCCAACCGGCCATGCCTCAGTCACCGCCCTTCGTCCATCCAGCCACCGCGCCACTGCATTTGCCGATTCTAACGCCGATAGCCACCTCCCGTCTCGCGTTTCTTGCTACCGGCGACCTTCTTGCCCAAATTAAGGTGCTGCCGGCCACCGCGGTCTTAGACAGCCACCACGGTCGCTACCACTT
Organism: Vigna nakashimae; assembly: GCA_034642375.1. Taxonomy (NCBI): domain Eukaryota; kingdom Viridiplantae; phylum Streptophyta; class Magnoliopsida; order Fabales; family Fabaceae; genus Vigna; species Vigna nakashimae. The sequence goes on along the minus strand of CM067763.1, from coordinate 25,506,090 downwards.
GTTCTTCTTCCTCCCCAATCCTTCCTTGTCCTTTTCTCCTTCTCGTCTACTCTCTCTCTGACCGATCGCTAACTCCGAGAACCACTGCCTCCTACCGCCGTCTCCGAATCACAAACCAGGGTCACACCGATGATGCGCCTCACTACCGGCATACGTAACCATAGCCGTCTTCCTTCGTTTCAAATTAGAACTCGCTGTCGGCAACTGTTTCTACGTATTTGTTTTCTGGAATGGTGATAGGGAACAAGGCATGGGTTATAAAGTCAGTGAATTTTTCCTTATTTTCCAGTTGTTGAAGAGGAAGATGAGGATGGTTCGGCCAAATTGGAAAAGGATTGAAGGGTTCACAGTGACTTAGTCATTTCTGGTTTTGTGAATTGCTTCTTGCAGGTTTGAGTGGATAAACGAAAATCGATGGCAGGGAGGTATGGTTGATGGGTTGGAGTTGGGTGATGGAATGGAGGAAACTGGGTAATGGCGTTTTGTAGTGATGAGGGAGGGCGTCGGATGGTTTCTTGGTGGTGGTGGTGTTCAGGATGAATATGAAGAGGTAATGATGCTGGAGGTTGAGTCTGGTTTGGTGAGGAATTATGAAGGGTGGAGAGTAGTCTGATAAGTGTATGATAGATAATGGGTGTTGGCAAGTGAATATGGATGATGGTTGAAGATTGGGGACCAGGATGAAGATCATCGGTTCAGAGATGAATCCTCCAATCTCCTACTCCTACCCCCTACTGCCCTCTCCCTTTTCTTCTGTCCAAAGCTCTCCTTTTATTGTGGTAAGAGCCGTATGTGTGCTTCTTTGATGGTCCAAAACAAAATGTAAGGCCCCTCCATTTCTGGTTCCACCACTTCAATTCCAAAAGATGATTGAAATTTTGTCATCACGTACTCTATGTGTGATTGCTCCTTCTTTTCCGTCTGGTGTGCCCAACTTCTTCCATCCTTCTTCAATCCAGACAAGAACAAGAAGGACCCTCCACTATGTGGAGCCGTGTTAACCAACTACACGCTTCAATCATCCATCCCGTGTTTGTCTTCTGCCTTCCTTGATGTTGTCTACTTTTCTTCCAGCTTAATAGAAATCTTTGCTGTATATTGGATGTTTTTGGACGGTGAGGAGCTGGTGAAGAATGGATGTCCGTGAACTGCTCCAAATAAACCGTGATATCCATGTGTGTGGTTCCCACTTCCCATCAAGGAGTTGTTGTCCAAGGTGGACCATCATATTCCTATTACAAACGTGAATCTCCACTAAATCCTGTCTAACTACTTCTTCATTGCCGTGTGCTCTTCTTTCTTTTCTTTCTCGAACAAGAGTAATATGCAGACCAACTTTGATTTGAAAGCACCATAATTTAATATTTCCAAATGGGTCATTCCTTATTTCGGTGAAGTGTTGGTGGGCCACTTCATTCAGCACTTATTTTCCCACACTGCCGTCCTTGTATTCTCATATGTCCTTCACGTGCTCCACTCTTCTCTCCATACTTCCATGTCATCATGCACTTCATTTCAGCAGGTCCATATACGGCCCCCTACGCTTTCACGTGCAAGGCCTTCATTCTCCGATCTTAATTTATCAATCACACCATTTTATTCTCCATTGTGCTTCATGCCGTGACAGCTTCACAAAAGTGGCAGCCCACTTTCTTTCTCCAAAATTAAAAACTGAATTTTTCTCCCATGCTGGTTCCCACGTGAAGACTGCACCAAGCATGGGCTTCTCTTTTCTTTATTTTTTCAAATGAGGGCCTGTTGTAATGTGCATGTGCTACGTGCTTCCACCATACCGCCTCTTCTTCTATTCACCACGTAATCTCAACACTTCTCTTCAATTATTATTGGACTCCACTGCCCATGCTTCCAACGTGTCCAACACATCTCCCACTTAATCTTCTTTTCTTCTCCAACTCTTCTTCCGTTGGCCTCTTCCTCACCATGCAGCCTGCTACCGTGCTCATCTATTCCTCCACCGTGAAGTGTTGGAAGCTGCTGGACCGTGCTGGATGTGTGCCTTCCTCTTCTGGAGGCTGCTGGACCATGGATTGGTGTGGTTGAGCTGCTGGCTGGAGCTGGACTGAAGCTGGACTTAGACGGCTGCTGGATGGAACGCATCTTCTCATTGCTGAACGTGTTGCTGGAGTTGCTTCCAGCCCCCACCGTGACTACTGGAAGAAATGCTCCTCTCCAAGTTGTGGCAGCCATGAACCGTGAGCTGCTGGATGCTTCAAGGAGCTTCCAACGTGGTGGCCCCCTTCTCTTTAATTCCAAGTGCTGATGTTTTCAAGTTGACTTGGTCGTGTCATGTGTTGTCTCCTTTTTCAAACTTTCTTCAATCACATAAAAATTGTGAATCATCACCACACATCTTGGACGTAATAATCTGGATATGCAATTTTGTTCAGCTCAAAACCATTTGGACCTCCGAAATTAATTCCCATGGATCGAAACATCAATTGGACGTGTGCTGTTGAACCTCCCAAAAGAAATTAATCCACAAATTTTTATCCAATAATTTCCTAATACAAATAATTAACTTAAAATAATTCAAATTACTTAAAATAAGAATTATTGGTTAAATTAAACATAATTATGAAAAACGGGAAAATATTGGACAATTAAGCATAATTCCCTGATTAAATCCGGTACAATCGACTAAGTGAAGTGAACAAAATATTGACTTATCAAAATAGACCACACTTAGCCTTTTGCACTCCTGGGCAAAATTAAAACACAGATCGGGGAATATTTTCAAATGATACTAGGAAAGTGATAGACTCAGTAGACAGAAAACAAAGACTCCTACGAAAAATAAACAGATTTACACAATTCTCAATAATTCTGGACAAAGAAAAATATGTAGATAAAATCACAGTATTTAGATACTCATGAAATTATTTAAGCAATTCAAAGCATGGTGAATTTGATCAATTAGTTTGAAAGGTGAATCAAAAGTGACAGACCTCACAAATGTACTATCAGTGTTTCTCTCAAGTGTATGGGATAAGTAATGTCAACTCGATGATCTCAAGAAAGCAAACACAAATAGATTTGGCGAGCCTCTAAAATTAATTCTTTAGAAACATACATATTTAAGTCAAAAAGTCTTTTCAAGGTTGTAATGGGGCCAAGGACAAGGGAGGATAAATATGGATAAATAGCTGTAATTCAACAGAAATAGCGGAGCGGGGAACAAGTGTAAACATAGTGAAATTACGCCCAAACCTCTAATTCAATCCTCTTCTCGACTCCATTATTCACAAAATTGTTTTTTTTTTTGGTGTTTTTATGTTTTTTTATTCTTTATTTTTTATTTTTTATTTTTTATTTTTTTTGTGTGTGATGAATTTTATTTACCCGGACGAAATTGGGTATTGACAATTACATATACACATTTTTTAAAAAAAATATATTTTATTATCTTCTTCTTCTCTTTTTCTTTTGCCCACCATGAATTATTATTCTTTTATTCTTTATTTCTTATTTATTTACTTACTCGGACAAAATTGGGTGTTGACAATTGTCCCTCTTTATTTAGATTTTGTTAGATAACATGAACCTTATAGTTTTTGTGTTATCATAGTAAAACCCAAATAAAGATAAAGACACTAATGACATTCGGGTCTAAAGAAAAGGAAAAGATTACCTCGAAGTGTACTTGGTAGAGAGTGTAGCAACCTTGTGGATTTTGCTGAAGAGTCGTGTGAACTTCGTAAATTTCGCTGGAGAGGTGTATGAATACCCTAAATTTCGCTATAGAGGTGCATGAACATCGTGAATTTCGCTGGAGAGGCGCATGAACCTCATGAATTTTGCTGGAGAGACACATGAACCTGGAGAATTTAGTTGGAGAGACGCATGAACCTCGTGAAATTTGCTGAAGAAGAGCATGAACCTCGTGAATTTCGCTGGAGAGACGCATGAACCTCGTGAATTTCACTGGAGAGGTGCATGAATCTCGTGAATTTTGCTAGAGGGGTGCATGGACCTCATGGAGGGTGTATCATCTTCTTATAGCTCTGGAATTTCTCTTTTGAAATGTGCTTTTGAGCCATCCCTACATTGTGCGCTATGGTAGTGTGTGCTTGATGTATTACTGTATGGGTGGGAATTCGTGTTATACCCTTGTTCACCCTTTTTTTTGACAATTCTAAATTTTCTCACTAATGTACTTTTTGAACTGATTTTCGTCGAATTCATGAACTCTTGTTGGATGTTGCGATGCATGGTGTGTTATGCTTTTCTTCTCTTCCCTATGATGATGCATGCACGATGCTAAATGCATGAATGTATGAATGAAAATTCGTGTGAGACAAATATATTTTATTACTTTCCGTTTCGTTTTAACCGATTCTATGACATCCCTTAAGAACAAACTTGCACCCCGTGAACCTGCCTGTGATGTATTATTTTTGAGAGGCGTTTCAAAAGTTAAGACCGATCTTATGAAGCATAATACAATAATGTCAATTCCACTTCAAAAGCATTGCCTATAATGGGATCATTATCCATTGAATTTTTTGACTGCGTCAAAATTAACTAGTAAAGGTATCCCCATCCATTCTAGTGAGAATAAGTGCCCCACCATCAAATGTCATCTTTACCACATACGGGCCTTCATAATTTGGAGTCCACTTGCCCCTGTGATCCTTTTGCATTGGCAAAATCTTTTTTAGGACCAATTCACCTTCCTAGAATCCTCTAGGGCGTACCTTTTTGTCAAATACCTTTTTTATTCTTTGCTGGTATAATTGTCCATGGCATCCTGCGGTCAACCTTTTCTCCTCGATGAGATTAAGGTGATCAAACCAGGTTTGAACCCAATCTTCCTCTTTTAATTGGGTTTCCATTAACACTCGTAGGGATGAGATTTCTATCTCGAAGGGTAATATTGCTTCCATTCCATATACCAAAGAAAAAGGTGTTGCCCTAGTTGATGTGTGTACTGATGTGCGATAACCGTGTAAAGCGAAAGGAAGTGATTCGTGTCAATCCTTATACGTGACTACCATCTTTTGTGCATTTTTCTTGATATTCTTATTAGCAATCTCAACTTCCCGATTCATCTTTGGGCGATAAGGTGAAGAATTATGATATGAAATTTTGAATTTTTTGCACAACTCTTTCATCATTTGATTGTTTAGGTTTGCGGCAATAAGAAAATGAACGGAAATTATTTTGGGAATCGCCACCATAATTTATTTTTTAAAAAAAACTATGGAAAACCATAAAATAAAAGTGTGGTCTACAAAAACAAGATTTTAGGTTCGAAAATCGGTTATGCGTAAGAAAGGTATTACCACCCTACTACACCTGCCCAAAAGGAGTACCTTTAATTAAATGTATAAAGTTGACGTGGGTTTTCAAAATATTTAATTTTCCGTAAAAAGTAATAATATAAAGAAACTATTAAGAAACAAAAAAAATTGTTTTATGAACCCGACAAGGATTGACCTTGTTTTTTTGTTTTAAAGATTTTGTATTTTTTTATTTTAAAAATGGTGGTAAAAAAGAAAAGAAATCGGTCATAGGCCGACGCGTACTTATACCCTTTTATTTATGATTTATTATTTTTTATAGGAAAATACGTGATAAGAAATATTTTTGATTTTTTTGAAATTGTTTATTTATTATTTATTTTTAAATAAAATTTTAAAAAATAAATATCACGTGATGCGAGAGATATAACCAATACCAAAAGAAACTAAAGAAGATATTCTTTTTATGAAAAAACATGATTGGTGTGTAGTAAAAATATAATACCTTTAGAAAAAACTTCAAAAGTACAATCGAAAGAGAAAAAGAAGGGCGCGGAAGTGACATACTTTTTCACCTTTTTGTACTCTCATTGTTCTTCCTTAGTAGTTTATGTTGGCAGAGTCCCTCTAGCATGAGAACTTATTTCGTCTAAACTTTCTCCCAATCTTTCTATCTCTATTATTTCTGAGTGTCTCTCTCTATTTTTTTTCATCCTCTCTTTTCATTGTAGGACACATATTTATATACACACATTATAATATCATGGTAATTTTTCCTTAATTGTTAATTAATTGACAATGAACAAAATAGGAAAAGAAATGGTCTTGGTTGCAAGAAAAACAAATCAAATAATATTCAAGACATTGATTTTAGAAAATTTCTTCCATTTTTAAAATTATATTTTTAAAAAGAAACTGACGCAACAAATTAATCAATATATTGCTTATAATTATTGGCCTAATATTGATTTAAATTATACCATATTAAACATTCCTTTATCTAGAAACAAATATTTTAAAATTATTTTCTAGTGATGTATGCTGCATTAAAGTTTGAAAATTACATATACACTTTTTTTAAAACAATTATTTTATTATTTTCTTCTTCACTTTTTCGTTTGCCTACTATTAATTATTATTATCTTATTCTTTATTTCTTATTTATTTACTTACTCAGACAAAATTGGGTGTTGACAATTGCCCCTCTTTATTTAGATTTTGTTAGATAACATGAACCTTATAGTTTTGTTTTATCATAGTAAAAACCAAATAAAGATAAAGAAAAGAAAAAAGATTACCTTGAAGTGTACGTGGAAAAGAGTGTAGCAACCATGTGGATTCTGCTGAAGAGTTGTGTGAACTTCGTAAATTTCGTTGGAGAGGTGTATGAATACCCTAATTTCGCTAGAGAGGCGCATAAAATTTTAAAAAATAAATATCACGTGATGCGAGAGATATAACCAATACCAAAAGAAAGGAAAGAAGATATTCTTTTTAAGAAAAAACATTATTGGTGTGTAGTAAAAATATAATACCTTTAGAAAAAACTTCAAAAGTACAATCAAAAGAGGAAAAGAAGGGTGCAGAGGTGACATACCTTTTCAGCTTTTAATGCTCCCGTAGTTCTTCCTTGGTAGTTTTTGGTTGCAGAGTCCCTCTAGTGTGAGAACTTATTTTGTTCTATTCTCTCTCACTCTTTCTATCTCTATTATTGTTTAGTATCTCTCTATTTTTTTTGTCCTCTTTTTCCATGACTGATGGCATATGCCCTAGCCATGGTTAAGCATACTTAAGAAGAGTTGGATTCATCTATGAAAGGTGGGTTCGAGCTCTAATCATCATGAGCCATCAACATGTTCTTAGTAAAATTGTGTGTATTTTAGACCTTGTATTAAGGGTCAAATAGTATAGTATTTAATTTTAGGCCTTGTATTAAGGGCTAAGTATTGTATGGTTTGTAATATTAGCTTAAAAGAGTGTGTCCCACCATGGGACATGATGGCCACATGGCAAGCTCTTAGTGAAGACACTTCTTAAAAAAGGAAGTGGCCATGTGTCACTTTCCAAGTGGAGAAACTCTTCCTAAAGAGGATTGCCACATGTCACTCTAAGAGTGGAAAGCTTTTGCAAAAGTGGATTGTCACATGGCACTTTAAGAGTGGAGGAACTTTGCAAAAGTGGATTACCACATGGTACTCTAAGAGTGGAGAAGACTTTACAAAAGTGGATTGCCACATGGCATCCCAAGAGTGGAGAAACTTTGTAAAAGAGGATTGCCACATGTCTCTTTAAGAGTGGATAGTTTTTAGGGTTTCTTGTCTACTTTGGAGACACCTTTCTCTATAAATAGAAGGGTCTCCTTCCTTGTAAAATCACTTGATGAATTTGAATGTTATTATGCCAAAATGTGTGCAAACATATCTTGTCTCAAGTCAAGGCTAGAGCATCCCATGAGGTCCCTCTAACCACCCTTCTCTAGAGTTGGCCCAACCTCTCCGGAGATCCATCAAACACCTCCATCCTACCACAAATACTCACCAAAACCTCACCAATATTGTGAGCCCACCACCATATCCATTACTTCCGCACAAATTCCACCTCCATAGCTTCATCTTCGCGCTTTGGCCCAACCTAGCTCGAGGAGGACGCTATCAATGACAGGGCGTGTATTTGTATACACAGATTGTAATTGTTAAAATAGAATAACTCAATTTCTCACACCAATAGGGGGTGAATTGGTGAAGTGTAAAAACAAAAGCTTTTAAAATCTTTTTCACAAAATGCGATGTCTTTACACTTGTCTTGAATCGCAAGGTAAATGATTAGCAATGCAGCGAAAACTTAATCGAATATGCAAAGAACTTAATCGAATGAATAAAAGAGAGTAAGAATCAGAAAATTCAAACGTTATGTTTTTTTACTAGTTCGGCTAAGCCTACAGCCATTGTCCTTCCAATGTCCTTCCAACCACAGGAAGCAAATGCACTATAAAGATCAAGGTTTTTACAACAAGATTTTTATAGAGACCTCACGTCAAAAATATAAAACACCTCTCTAACCCTCTAATCTAGTAAAGGTAGTAAACAACAAGACCAACAACAAGAACACCCTCTTCTGCTGTCTAACCCTTTGAGGCACCCTTAAAGTCAAGAACACCATCGTTCTTCTTCTTGTAATCACAACAGGGAAACCAAACAATCTTCAAAAGATTGCAAATCCTGATCACACAGTAAACACCCAAAATGTGTAGATTGATCAGACGTTTGAAACACAAGTCTTGCTCCTCAACAAATCTCAGAATCCTTGATTACCATGGTCAATCTTGATTCTTGGAATTTTTCCCTTCTCTGTAAGATCACACAACTTTCTATAAAGAATATGAATTTCTTAAAATCACAAAATTTCTTACAGAATTCAGCATCAATTTATAATTAAACACATATCATACACATTTTAATTGACTTTTCTACTACCATAATCAAATACATCATTCAGTTATAACAGTTTAGCAGCAATCACAACAATTAATTAAATGTACAATTAATACATTTTCCCGTAATTTGTTTATATCAATAAGGATAATTATGAATAGAAACTATAAATATTTAATACTTTTTTATTTTTTTTTATTTTTACGTTTTCCCAAAGCATTACTCTGACTCTCATTTAATTTATTTGACTAAGTTTATACGCGATAATCCTATGACTTGATCTTGATGTGTATATAAATTTTGAAATGAGAAAACGAATATTGGTAAAAAAATAACGATTTAAGAACATCTTCAATTAGAATATTTAAAACAAATATTTTGAATTTTATAAATATAACTTTCTTAAAATAACATCGTAGTTTTCAAGAAATTTACACTCGTATTTTAAGACTCACATAGAATTCAACTAAATCATTCCCATTCAATATATCTTAAGTTGATAAATGCACCCATTTAATTTATTTTCTGCATTATTCCTCCTTTTACGATATTGCATGAATCTAAAATCTCTATAATACCTTAGGTACATTAATTCTGAAATGTTCAAGGGAGCATTGTAGTTTTGAATTTTTCAGATTTCTTTTTTTAATTAAATTATTATTGATCAATAAAAAAACTTACAAGTTATTTCCTTATATTTGTATTTGTCAACATTAATACAGATCGATAAGAAAGCGTTGAAACTTCAAAACTGAACCTTTCCAAAGTATCACTGTAGCGTGTATTCCTGTACTAACAGTAAAATAGACTATAATATTTTTACAAATAAATAAACTATAAATTAAACTACTGACTAACATAAAATTAGTCATTTTCGTCATTTAGATTACGTTTCACAATGAAAAAGTCAATGTAAAAAAATATAATAAGATTTGTAATTAAGTTAAAAGTATTTATATTCGACACGTTTTTATGATATAAAACAGATTATTTCTCTAGAATATTATAGTATTTAGCATAAATTATTTATTTTATGTCAAAAAAAAATCCAACATAAATTTATTTTTATATATCAAATTTAAGATTCTTTTCTTAATTTTTACTATGCCATAACAACGAAAATATTTGTGTGATTTAGGATTTGGTATTATTTTCTTGTTTAATTCTTTTAATATTTACAAATAATTGTGGACGCCAAATGCCAATTTCAACAAATAGATAAGGGAGGACTGAATCTTCAAATATGTAAACTTCAAAATATTTGTTTAATTCAAACGCAAGCGAGCATGTTCACGGAAGTTCTATGTTAACACTTGTTCATATTTATTTATTTAAAATATTTATCTTGTGTTAAAAAGTTATTAATTTATTTCATTAATTTACCACTATATCTAAATTTGTATTGTAGAAAAATAAAAGTGGTTGTAAGTTTGTTTGTCATAAATTTCAATATTTTTAATTGAAATTCTATTTAATTATTTTTTCTATTCAATAATTAAATTTTTTTTATTTTTAATTGAGTCCTTTTCTCAAATTTTTCATTAATATGCGTTACCGTTAGGTTGTCTTGTCATTTTCCTTTCTTGATTGCATAAATATAAAAGTTTGGTAGTTAATTATAAGGAGATATAATCATTAATGTAAAACAATAAATAACTTTTATTATTATAATTTAAAATTTCTTAAATATTGAGATTATCATGTTATTTTAAAAACATTCATGTTATTCCTTACAATAAACAAGGAATAATTTCTACTTATCCAACATGTTTTTAATCAAACAAAAATCACTTGATTCTTTACATTAGTCATAATACATTTTATATTAATCACAATATAATTTTTGTTAATATTTATACAAAAGTAAGATGATGAAAGAATATAACAATCATGCAAGTTAACAAATAAATTAAATCACAAAAGACTTAATTAAAAGTACTTAAATGTATAAGAGACTTAACATTTAATTAAAATAAAACAAAATAAACAATATTACCATGTACAATAACTTCGAATAAAATAACAATTTCACAAAATTAAAGTTGAAAGATTTTGATGTGTTTCTTGCACTAACATGTACCTCTTTATCATATATCATACCTCTCAAGTCATATTGTATACAAATTTTAACAACACACAAATTTATCATTATTTAACATGCTCATTCAATTATTGTGCTTCTTTGATTAAGTTTTAACCTCACTCCATTCTTTTTGTTTTTTATGTTTATGTTGGTTTCACTTTCATAAAAATTACATTTTTCTTCCTTAACCCTATAAGACGTCTTTTAAGAAAAAAAAATTACGATGAAATTTCAAACTCTAAAGCAGACAATAGTTCGGATGTGGGAATGGAAAAGTGGTTCCAAAGACAACCCCACTTTGCCCTAGAATATTGACTAGGACACTTATTTTAATAATAATCCCATATTATTTAAGAGTCAAGACCAAGAGGAATTTAAATGCACATTTCTCCTTTAACCTTTTGAGACACCATTTAAGGATAAAATTGGGATACTGCTATGAGCTCTTACGCAGATAATATCTATGATGAAGTGATTGAAATTAATGATTTTATTTCAATAGACTTTAGGAGATAACATTGACATCATTTGTAAGAATAGAAAAGTGGTTCCAAAGATGAACCCTATTCCTCTTGATCGTTTGTTAAGGGTCTTTCTCTGATATCCTTAATAGCCTCACTTTAGTTAGGAGTCAAGGTCTAAATCAATTTAAATACATACCTTAAACCACCTTAAACCCCCAAGGCACCTTTTAAGAAAAATATCATGACGGAGCTTTGAGCCGTTATTTATCCCAACAATGTTATATAAATAAAATTGAGGTCAAGATATTGGCTCTGGCAGTGGGAATGGAAAAGTGGATTCAAAGATGAACCCTCCATTAGTGTAAAAAGGGTTTTCCACGACGAAGGTTACATAGAGAACCATCGTTGAATATGCAATACTTTCATAAAAAAGGACTAGTTTCTTAATCTCGCATGATTTTCATTTGAGAAGTTTCTTTTCCCCTTGCACTTTCATTTTCTCTTCCTCTTGCCTTATCATTTTCTCTTCCTATTGCATCTCATAGCCTCCGCTACCGCCATTGACGAAGTTCCTCCAATCATGAAGCATTATTTATCTTATTGAACACCGCAAGTTTCCATTGTATACTATTGTAAAACTTTCTACAATGAGTTGTGAGGCTCCTCTACGAAGCTCTCTACATCGTGTTACAAAAACCTTGTTGTGAGTATCTCCTCGCCCATGGTTTGTTATGACAATATCATCTAGGAACCCTTTATTTTGAAGTTTAATAAAAACGTCTAACACAATAATGTCTATAAAAATGACCATCTAGGATATCGTGCTAAAGGCTATTTATGTTTAAACAATATCCTAAACACAATAGGCTCTTATAAATGATAAAAAGAATAGACTACTGCATGAAGAATCAAGAACAAAGAATTGCACATATTCTTACTTCACCAAAATTATCTAATTATTTTGTTGTCTATCCTTTGACAAAATCTTTGTAACACGTCTTTGTAGATATACTTTGTATTTTCTAGGAGAGCTTTTTATCTCCACTTGTTTTGAAAACACTTTGTTGTTTTCGGATGATTAAAAGTGATTTAAAATACTTGGTTACTTAGCTTAAGGTGAATCAAAGGTTTTAGTTAGTTGGAGTATTGTATATCAAGAGTGATTAAAATCATTGTAAACCAGAAGTGGTGAAACTCATTGTAACTTTATAAAGTTGGTGGAACCTTTTAAGAGTGCTTAAAGGAGAAATGGACATAACTCAGTTGGGTGAACCAGTACACAAGCAAGTTTTCATCTCTACTCTCTTTTGTTGTGTTTTTAAACACCATTGAAAATCCATAAGTATTCAACATTATTTGCAGACCATCTAACCCCTATAAATAACATCTAGCAGTAATTGCGAAAGGTTTTTCAAACTCTATTCAAACCCGCACCCATCTCCCTTTTCTAGAGTTTTTTTGTTATTTCATGGTTGGTACTTTATATATATTCTAGGATTTGTTTATTTCTTTATAATATCTCTACGACTTCATAAGCAAGTAAGTGGTTGATTCATAGAAAACTTATGTGACTTTTAGCACTAAGATGAAGATGTTTTTCTCCTATATACTAGTAGGTTTGCCTTTGTTAATCCGTTGCTATATGCAATACATTATTTTTTTCTTTTTTGGATGACTTTTAACGATGGTTCAAGAACAATCATCGCTGTTTGAGACTTTTAACGACTATTATTTTAATAGTTGTCATTTTTGTCAAACTTTTAACAACATCGACATCTATGATGGTTCAAAATTTATCATTAGGGGACTATTTTAACCCTCATGGAATGCCCATTCTATAGTAGTGTTTGTTTCCTTTAGACCTTAATATCCAATAGTTACACATCACTTTATAGTTAAGACTAAGAGGAATTTTAATTCACTTTCAACCTTTAACCCTTTGAGAAACTTTTTAAGGACAAAATCATGACAGAACTCTAAGCTCTAAAGTGGACGATACCTAAGATATGATGATTGAACCTAATAATATTATCTCAACAAGGAATGTCAACAGGGGACAAGTACAGATAGTAGCTCATTAGTACAAAATTTGCGTACAACGTCGAATATTTTGGACTATTAACGGCGAATTCACAAATGACGTCATATCAGGAGACGTTAAATTGACGTCAAATTTAAAAAATTCTACGTTAAACTAGTGTTGAATTTTGTCAATATACGACGTTAACTTAACGTCGAATTTTGTAAATATACAAAATTAATCAACTTTTTTTAACTAATTGTGATCCTTTTTTACAACTCTACGAGACCTGAAAAGCAAAAAAAAAAATTTCAGTTTTTGGTATTTTATAAAGCAAGAAGAACAATGAACGTGTAGTGTAATATCAACAACAAATAACAATAACCAACAACAAACAAGTTCAATCAAACAACAACAACAAACAAGTTCAACCAAACAACAACAACAAACAAGTTCAACAAAAAACAACAAACAAATTCAAAAAATAAGTTCTTCAAAACAAAAACGAAAACTAACATTCAAAAGGTGGGTTCGTCGGAATAAAGTGTTGTCACCAGTGAGAGAGAAAAAAGAATGCACCTATGAAGGACAAGAGCATGAAAGTAATTGGTCAAAACAAACGAAATTCATACATAAAGTAGTTAATTAACATGCATTTGTATCAAATGAATATTACATGTGATGGTCGTCAAACTTCGTTCGAGAAACGTTTGAGAAAAGCAGAGAATCTCGCGCGCTAAGATAATGTGAATGAATTTTCAATCTCCCACTCAAATATTTATTAAATTCACTAACCTTTTGACATTGAATGTTGTGACATTCGAGGTTTTATATCCGTTTACGTCGAATTACAATTCTAAACGACGTTTAATAATTGCATTATTTAAAAAAATGTCACCGGTCATTTTTAACGGTAGTTATTCAATGGTTGAACGTTGAACGCGTGACGTTATACGCTGTTTTTGTACTAGTAGCTCCTTGTTACCCTCCCCACATGATAAATATCTGCCTCATATCCCTCCCACATCCATACAAGTATCCCTTATGCATATACTTGTATATTTCTTTAATATATGTGGTAATTGTGAATATTTATAAAATAAATTTTCAAGATACTTAACAAAATATTTTAACTATATAAACTATAAAAAGTATTGTCTAAATATATATATATATATATATATATATATATATATATATATATATATATTATATTTATAAATAAAGGTATTTTAGTAAATTTAAGATTAGTAGGTATAGATATTTATGTCTACCTATACTATGATACTCGTGTATATCTATTTAAAATATATTTTTTATTTATTGCAAATTTTATTTGTGAATTTTATTACAATTTTTTTTATTTTACATTAGTTATATATTTAATGTAAATAAAATTATTAGATATATTATCTTTATTTTATCTTTATATTTTATCTTAGTTAATTTGTTATTATTTTTTATTTGTACTTTGTGCTTAACCCATATTCTTCTATTATAAATAAAGGACTTATGTGTATATTCAACACAAGTGAGATTAATCACATACATAGTTTTCAGTATATTCAACATGGTATAAGGCCAAGTTCTTTTGAGGAAAAAAAATTATGTTGTCTTTAACACTACACTTGTCGCTATTGTTGGCGCCATCATCTACTGCCATCATTTATCGTTGCCACTACTAGAGTTCAAGTTTTGATCGATGATCACATGACTTTGATCGTCTCGGCCAAGTGACCACGTGCCGTTAACGACGCCTTCATTAGAGATCCTACGCGCTCTCAACGCCTTTTGATGTCGTGGATCTACTTCTTTTCTCCATCGTGCATGTTGGCATGTCTTGTCTCCTCTTAGGCAACAATTTAGAGCATCGAGGTCGCTTTTGTTTCCTCTTTTAGGTTCGTCATGCGTTGTCGTAAGTCTTGTCTCCTCTCAGACAACTATTTAGATCATTGAGGTTTGTTCTTTTTCCTTTTTCAAGTGTCTTGATTGAAGAATCTTGAATTTTTGAGGTTTCTCATTACTATTTATCCATGGCTTCTTCCACTAATGTCTCTTTTGACCTCCATTTATTCATTATTGTGTTTTACTCATCCATATATGCTTGTTCTCCTGTTGCAAACATATCTTTTGTTAGTTTATTTATAATCGTGATGGCTCTTCAAAATAACCTCATTATCCATTAGATATCAATAATGCATTCTTTAACGACAATTTGTTAGCACTAGTAAAAAACTGATTTATTACCGTGCACATTGTGCATCAGTTCACCAGTACCCAAAGCATAATATTGCGCAGTGGCATTTTTGAAATTATATCGACAATATATGCCTCGGTTGCAACAGAACTAAGGCAGTATATGCCTTTCGGCCTCGGTTCTGAGGGGAACTACGACCTATTGTCCCTACAAAATTCTGACATTCCCCCCAAGGCAGTCCTGAAATAAATTTGCAGGGGAATAGGCCTCAGTTTTGAGGGGAACCGCGACCTATTGTCCCTGCAAAATTCTGACATTCCCGCCAAGTCAGTCCTGAAATAAATTTGCAGGGGAATAGGCCTCGGTTCTGAGGGGAACTGATGAGTCAATATTTTACTCACTTCACTTAGTTTATTGTGCTAGAATTAATTGGGGAATTGTGCTTAATTGTCTAGTATTTTCCTGTTTTTACTGATTGTGCTTAATTTGATCAGAAATTCTTATTTTAATTAATTTGAATTATCTGAGATTAATTATGTGCATTATTAATTTTAGGAAAATTGTTGGATAATATTTTGGGACATTTTAAGGTTAATTGAGAAATGGCAATTGAGCCCAATACATCTGAACTATTTCAATTTTCGCACAGTATTGCGTGAATGTTGTGTCAACTTGTGTGTCTTCGTTTGGGTTCAATTCTTATCCGTTTTCCTTGCAATTTTTTTTCATAGTTTCGTCTAGATGTCTATTTTCAAGTATAGTTTTTATTTTGTTCAAATTCATTTTGTGTTGTTCCCAGTATTTTCTTTACTCTCCTATGTCAGTCTAGTGCACACTGTTTGAGTGAATTCTAGTCTGTTTGCATTTGCTTGCTGTTTGGTACTTGTGGTAGCTAAGAATTGACAATTGAAGTGTTGATTTTTGAAGTGTCACTGCTGGAAAAATTAATGTCACACGGCCATAGTGATTGCAAAATTTGCAATCTTCTTTCTTCAAATAAAAGCACATGGAGGGGGCACCACTTTTGAAGTTTACGTGAATGAAGAGGCTTATGGATGGAAAGAAAACCAAATCCACTTTCATGGCCCACATGGGAATAAAAGAAGCAGCACCGTGCACTAAATGGCTTAGGAAGAGAGAGGTTTTATTTGGAGAAAGAAAATGATTCATTTTGCTGGAAAAAAATATTGTGGCCCACAATTGAGAATAAAGAAAGAATGATAATGCTCAATAGGATGCACGTGAATGGAAGAACAAATTATTCATTCATTTCTTAAACACAATTGACTTGCAACCAACACCCACAATTGAAGAAGAACACGCTGGCTGGAAGGAGGCTTCAATTATCGAATACCAAAAGCAATTCCACATCCACTTCCACGGCCCCATGCAGCTGCCACCTAAGGAGGAAGCATCTTTCACACATCCATTATGGCTCACGGTTACATGTGTCCAGGGAAAAGTCAAATTTGGAAAAGCTTTCAAGAATTAAAGTGGAGACATCTCACGGCCCACATGGATAAGAGAAGTTTGCTGCTTATGGATTTTCAATTGCTGAATGGAGTGTTGTAGATGAAGGGAAGCTCACGGTTTTCTCCATTCATTTTGGCTTGCATCTTGCCTTCCATCACATGCAATAAAAGAGAAGGGTCACCACTTGATAGCTCACGGCTGCACATGGGAGAAGCACATTACAATTCCTTTTAGAAGTCCAAAGTGCAGCACGGTTAGAGTTTGTGGAGGATGGAAAGAGGAGACACATAAAAATCTGCACATCCACACTTAGAAGAGCAACGTGAAGTGAGTTTTTCCAGGAGCTGCACGTTCACATTTTGGAGAAGATAAGCATGGATACTACTGCTGGAAGCAAAGGAGGAAGTGTTGGCAGCATCTGCACACTTCACGGCCATGACCAACACGTCCAAGGATGGTCCAGCATGCAGCGTGAAGAGGTCTTGGAACGGAGAAGAATGTTCACGGCAAAGTGGTGAACTAGATGACAAGAGTAGTGAAAAATGGAGGGCCCTCACACTATTCTCTCACGGCCAGAAACTATTGCTCACCAATTTGTGCAAGGAAAAGATGCAAAACAAAACAAAACTGAAATGGAGGAGATCACGGGAGGATATTCAGATTTTGGCTATAAATGAAGCACAGCAGAGAGCAGATGAGGATTAGATTTTAGGAGTAGAATAGGAGGCAGACCGCCTGGGAGAGACTCTCTCTTCCAGTAGCTTTAGGTCCTTGCTCATTTTTAGAAAAAGATGTAGAATTTAATTTCTGTACTGTGTTAGTTTGTTCATTTTATTTTTATCCGTCCAGGAATTTTAATTTAATGTTGAATGTTTAATAAATTTGATTTTCAAGGTGGTTTTGTTTTTACCGTCTATTTTATTTTACCGTTTACTGTTTTCTATGCCGTTAAATTTTGTCATCGTGTTTTACTCTTCATATTATTTTCAACGTCGTTTTTACGATTTATTTTTACTGATGTTTCTGGGTAAAGTTCAAACACTGCATAATTTTCCTTTTTGTGATTTTACTATCTTTTACCGTTTGGTTTTATAGTCGTTAAAATTTATTTCAACGTTTTTCAAATTCAGTTGTGTTTAATTTTCCGCACAAAACATCCACAAACCCCCCCCCCCCCCCACTTCGTGTTTAAATCTGAGACTGAACCACAAAATTGGTCCCTGCAAAATTCTGACATTCCCGCCAAGTCAGTCCTGAAATAAATTTGCAGGGGAATAGGCCTCGGTTCTGAGGGGAACCGTGACCTATTGTCCCTGCAAAATTTTGACATTCCCGCCAAGTCAATCCTGAAATAAATTTGTTGGGGAATAGGCCTCGGTTCTGAGGGGAACCGCGACCTATTGTCCCTGCAAAATTCTGACATTCCCGCCAAGTCAGTCTTGAAATAAATTTGCAAAGGAATAGGCCTCGGTTCTTAGGGGAATCGCGGCCCATTCCCTGATCTGAACAAATTTTAAATATTTAAGAGAATAGGCCTCGGTTCAGCAGGGAACCGCGACATAAAGGTTGAAAAAAATTTCAAAATTTCCATTTCAGATCAATTTTAATTTTTTTTAGGAGAATAGGCCTCGGTTAAGTTGGGAACCGAGGCTGTATCCCCTCTATTACCGCAATTTCCAATGAACCAAGGTAGTAACATTTGATTAGGTTAAAAAAACATTAGAGAGAGTGAATAGTTTCGTCTTCCTCGAACGCGAACAATTCTTCTTCTCAAGCGATTTCTCTCTACAACCTCTTCTTCTTCTACGCCACCGCGATCTTTCCCTTCTTCCTTACCCCACAGTTGCGCCGCCGTCGTCCCTGTAGAAGGACTTCCTTCCTCATTTTTCATCACCTACGTTTGTATTCAATCAAATTTGGTTTTGGTCACCGAAGTTTTTTCATTTTTTTTTTAGTTTTTGGGTTGGTTTGATACGTTTTTTTTATTGATTCGAATTATTAAACTTATGTTTTGTTGTATTTTTTTTGTAGGTATTGTGTTTTTCCTTTTAAATTTGTTCCGTTTCAGACTGCGGGTTGTTCCATCTTCTCCATTATTGTGTGGTTTTTTACGCTCCCAGGTTCGTATTATTCTGTTTATTAATTTTCATTTTGTTAATTTTTAATTTTTTGTAGGTTGAATATGAATAATTATGTATGATTGAATGTTTGAATTGATAATTTGAATGCTTATTAATTGTTTGATTGTATGATTGTATTATTCTGTTTATTAATTTTCATTTTGTTAATTTTAATTTTGTGTGTTGAATATGAATAATTATGTATGATTGAATGTTTGAATTGATAATTTGAATGTTTATTAATTGTTTGATTGTATGATTGAATTGATTGTATGTTGAATATATTGTATAATTGTATGATTGTAATTTTGTAGAATAATTGTATGATTGTAAAAACAAAACCAGGGTTTTGGTCACGGTTCAAGCAGGAACCGCTATCATATCCTCGGGTTATTACCTCGGTTGTGGTAAAACCGAAGCCAAAGGTTAGACAAAAATCTTAAAAAAAAACAAGGTTTTGGCCGCGGTTCAAGCAAGAACCACTGTCATATCCCCAGGTTATTACCTCGGTTGGAACCGCGGCCTAAAGTGTCAGACCTTTTTACCTCGTCTGTATATGTCACGGTTCTAAAACTGAAGCGTATATTAAAAAACAACCGATTTTGTTTCCCTTTGCTGCACTAGTGTAGAGGAGATTTATATGTAGCAACCTCCCAGATTTTTTGCTCGGGGGAATCTTCTGGGTTGGTATTTTGTCTTCTATGTCGTTTTCGTAAATCATTAATAATTTGATGTCACTCGAATGCAGAAACAAATATTTCCACTAAGTGTTTATGGATTATATTAATAAAAAGCTTGGTACATACGATTTATATGCACTAGCTTGAGGGAAAAGGTTAGATATATTATCTTTATCTTATTTTTTATATTTTATCTTTAGTTAGTTTATTATTATTTCTTTTTTTTTTCAGCTTAACCCATATTTTTTCTATTATAAATAAAGGATACTATGTGTATATTAAACATAAGGGAGATTAATCTCATACATAGTTTTCAATATATTGAACACCATATTGAATATGGTGAAAACTATGTATGAGATTAATCTCCCTTAAGTTGAATATACACATAAGATCCTATATTTATAATAGAAAAAAATATGAGCTAAACCCAAAATACAAGTAAGAAATAATAACAAACTAACTAAAGATAAAAGTTAAAGAAAAGACAAAGATAATATATCTAACACTCCCATGAAGTTGGTGCATACAAATCGTATGTACCAACCTTGTTACTAATATAAGACTTAGCGAAAATATCTCCTTTTGCACTAACACCAAATTGTTAATGATTTCCGAAGACAACATAGGAGAAGAAATACCAACCCAGAAGACTCTCTCTGAGTAACAAATTTGTGAGGTTTCTCCATGTAAATCTCTTCTTGCAAATTGTCATTGAGGAATGAATTGTTGACATCCAATGGACAACGAGATCATTATTGAAGAGCCACCACGACTATAAATAAACTAACAAAAACCATCTTTTCCACGAGACAGAAAAATATATGGACGAATCAAACACAATGGTGATAAACGGAAGGTCAAAACAGACAACAACGAAAGAAGCCAGGAAGGAACAGAAGAGAGCAACATTAAAAATTCAAGATTCTCCAATCAAGGCACTTGAAAAAGGAAAAGAGCAATCTCGATGCTCTTAATAACTGCCTGAGAAAAGACAAGATGTGTGACCACTCAATGACCTTGATTCTTTAAATCGCTGCCTAAGGAGACAAGACGTGCCACACACACAGCGAAAAAGGGAGCATATTCACAACTTCAAAAGGCGTTGAAAGCGCATATGAGCTCTGATGAAGGCGTCGTTGACAGAACGATGGTCACCTGGCCGAGATGATCAAAACTATTTGTCGGTCGAAACTGAAACTCCGACAGTGACAATAGTAGATGAAGGCAGTACACGAGGATGTCGTCGGCAACGGTAGATGGTGCCGTCACCGGCAACGACGAGTGTAGTTGTAGAGGAAACATAAGTATTTTGTCAAAAAAAAACCTTAGACTCTAGATACCATATTGATTATAGTGAAAATTATGTATGAGATTAATCGCTCTTGGGTTTAATATACATATAGGATTCTCCATTTATAGTAGAAGAAATAGGATTAAACCCAAATTAAAAATAAAAAAATAATAACAAACTAACTAAATATAAAAAATAAAAAAGAATAAAGATAATATATCTAATAATCATATACATAAGTGTAAATAAAGTATTTATGAAAAAAATCAAATATATAATGGTAATTTTTTATGTTTTAAATATTTTCTTGTATTTAATTAATTATGATATATTTGTATCTCTTTTTCGCAAATCTTGTTGTTATACGAAGAAAGATAAATATGAGTTTTTTTTTTCATTTTTATTTGCTTTATTATTTTTCATTTTTTTGTGTGTGGTTTCTTCGTTTCTTCGTTTGTTATTTGTCTGCACAAATTCTTTGTCTGGAACAAGAGCATGGAGAGTTTCTTCTGATTCACTCAAGTTAATTTTTTTTTTTAATTCTCTTAGTATGAATCTTTCTTTAACTTCTCACATTTTTCTAATATTTATAAGTTCGTTCATTTAATACGCATAATTTTGTTAGTCAATAACCAAAATTATTATATATGATTTTTCGAAGTTGTTAGTAAGTTTCCATGAACTCAAAACAAAAGCCAATTAAAAGATAAGGTGTATATATCGAAAGTTCTTGGTATTTTCGTGGTTCTAAAGTCTCATACCGTTGACTTGTGAAAGATGGAATAATTCCAAATTTATATAGCAAAGACGCATGTACGTTAATGTGATAATAGATAGATTTATAGTGAAAAGATAGATGGCTAGACACTTTTCAAATGGAGGTGAAGAAGGTTTGGTGCTTCATTCTGCACCTATATTTATGTTTCTCATGATTATTGCTTCTCTTTCTATCATTTCAATCATCATATTTGCTTGTGGAGACGACAACAAAAGTACCAAGCGTAGGCGTGGCGACGGTGGTGGAGGGGATGGCGGTGGATGTGGAGGTGGTGGCGGAGGTTGTGGTGGATGTGGTGGATGCGGAGGCTAAATCTGGAGGTGTCTTAGTATGTTAGACTTATACTGAAAAATATATTAAATACTTTTGGCATTGGTGAGAAGAAATATATGGATAGAGTTTGTTAATTATTGCTAATGTTGGTGAGGTAATTGAAGGTGAAGAAACATCTTGTAATTAGTTAAGATGTAAAATTTGAATAATAATACTTTTCAATTTTAGTATTTTTCTACAAATTTAGTGTACCTTTGTATCACTATCGATAAGGAAGCCACATCCTTTTATTTTTATCTAAATTATTTTCCTGTACCTATCATTCCATGTGAATTTTTCAATCACTTTATGAGTTTAAAGAAGAATTGTGTCTTCTTTCCTATTTAGGGTTTGAAGTTGCTAAGAACAATGAAGGAATTAATTTATCACAGAAAATTTACTTAGATTTATTACAAGGAACTGGTATGTTAGCCTATGCACTTTTGAGTATACCCATGAACTTTTCAAGTAAACTGACTTCCGATGGTACACTAGGCCATATTTACATGTGTTGTACATTGTTTAAGTCGATATGTTGGAGCTCCTACAAAGGCACATAATCAAGCTTCATTTTGCATCCTTCGTTGTCTCAAGCAAACATTGGATAAGGGATCTTTTTTTACACAAACAGTGACTCGGTAGGATGTGACTCGGTAGGATGTATTGACACTAACCCTTTGTTCACTTGAATGAATTTGGAAGAGAGTGATTGAGTGGATTTGAGAGGATTTGAAGATAAACTTTTTTGTTGTTTATTTCAGTGAATTTGGAGGTAAGTAAGAGTGAATTTGGAAGCAACGTTTATGAGAATTAATCTAGGATTTGATTGATGTCCATTAAAAAAATTTACTTCCAAATTCACTCTTACCTACCTCCAAATTCACTCAAATAAACAACAACAAAATTTATTATCTTCTCAGATGTCAAGAAGTAACTTTATGAAAGATCTGTTCATCTCATAATCAACCAGCTACTATTTATTGTGACAATTTATTAGTCATAATGATTTCTTTTAATCAAGTCTTCCATGAGTATATCAAATATATAGAAATGCATTTTCACTTTATAAGAGAAAAAATTCAATAGGATCTTAAAACTTCTTTCCTTCCGGACAAGTTTTCAACTTGCTAATATTGACTAAGGTTTCATACATACATTACAGAAATAACAAAATTTGAAAAAAATTACAAAAATAGATAAGTAGTGTAATCTTTACATGATTTTAAATGAAGAAGTTATCTGTCTTCACCATGAATTTTATTATGATATAGTTGAAATGTGAAAGTCGACTACCGTCTAACAACTTCAACATTGAAGTCGACCACTCCCTCATAACTTCAACACTGAAGTCAATCATCCTCTGACAACTACAATACTGAAGTCGACCACCCTCCTAACGACTTCAACACTCAATATCAAAGTCGACTACCCTTTCACAACTTCAATAGTTTGAGTTAATGAACTCAATCATGTTTTATAGATCTTGACCGATCAGGATGAAGTTAAGCTCAACGAGATTCCACAAACTTTGGATTAACTATGTTTAATCCAGCAATGATGTTGTACAGTTTGACTAGACGTTGTTGAAGTGTCTATCAATTCATAAATTCTAACACTCATAACATTATATGACAGGACATTTTGAAAATAAAAGATCTATTAATATTAATATGAAGTGTTGAAGATTCTCGTTTTTACTCTCGAAAACTCAAAAAACTTAAAATAACATATTTATTCTTTTACATAATTATAGAAAATTATGAGTATGTGAATATTAGTTTAGAGTTGTAATTGTGCTTGTGTGTGTTTTTTTCTAAATTGAAACATGATATTCTTCTATTATTTTTTAAATCGTCCATGGACTTTTTCGTACTATGAAATGAGTTTTTTTCTTTGGTAAAGTAATACATGAAGACCACTTTTCTTTTTATTTTTTTTTAATTCGTGCATTTAAGTACTATTTCTGTTTTTTTTTTTAATTTTCGTTTTCTAACTTTTGTGAATTGGTTCTTTTAATTTTGATAGAAAAATTGAATATTAAATTTCTGTTGTTTTAATGAACTTTTTGGTTTTTATTTATTTAAAAATAGCTATTCTGAAAATGGAAATTATTCTGTTTTAATTTTTTTATCTTAATTTTTGTTTTGTAATTGGTTTTTGACAATTTTTTAAATAAAAGTTGAATATTAAATTTTTGGTTTTATTACATATTTTAGAAATGATAATATATTTAAAATTAATATTAAAATATTTAAGTATAAATAAAAAATTTATAAATAAGTTATGTTATTTTAAAACTCATTATTTCTATACAAATTAATTTCTTAAAATACAAACATTACAAAATTTTTTAATTTATTTAGGAGTTAAATTTTACATTATCGATGATTTTAACTTTTGCTAAATATATTTCTTGTGATTACAAAAAGCATCAAGAAAAAAATTATCGGTAAATAATTTTCGACTTTTGTGTCTAACAATTATTATTTATTGAGGTTTTCAAAAATGTCACTAGTTGCCAAGGCTTTCGAAAACCGTCGCTACTTAGTAGGTTCTATTAAGATTCTCCAAAACCATAGCTACTTACTGAGGTTACTCAATTGTGGTTTTAAAAACTGCTAGGGCAAAAAATGATTTTAATTTTTTTTTGTATTATTAAAATTATTATCATAAAAAAATATTTAATAATAAAACACAAAGAAATAATATGAAACCAGAATTAAATATTATTATATAAAATAGACTGTAATAATTGTTCAATACAATTAATTATTAAACATAAGAAATAACATTATTCAATTCAAAAAATTAAATAAAAAAATATGTTCTCAACAACAATAGTTAATTTTATTGTTTTTCATTATCTTCATAATTTGATACATTTTCTTAATCAGATAGGTATAATATAAAATAATAGTTAGTTAGTGATATATTAGAAAAAATTATTGAACGAATTTAAGAATTATTATGAATTATTGAAGTTGAAAAAAAAAAAGGCAAATGTGAAGATAATTAACCATGAAAATTAAATGTCCAATTATTTGATTAGTCTTGCTAAGACAAGAAATTGACTTCAAATACCTTTGTGTTTGAAAGTCCAATAATTTGATTTATTTTTCCTAACGTATACAACTTTAATTTATGGTCATTGTAAGGCTGAGCAGATTGATAAAACTTGCCACATCTATGCCAGAATGCAACGTGACATGGAATGATCTTACATATGGGGCTTTGGTGGATGGTTTCTTCAGCTATATATGAGTATGTGCTCAAAGGGTTATGCACCAACCAACCTAACTAGAGGTTTAATCTGAAGATAGATACAACAGTTACAGAGATGCTAAATAAATTTACAAAGCTAACTTATTAAATACAAACTTGTAACTTACTAGTTTACAAGATATTTTACTTGGACAAAAAAACTGAATAAAAATTTGCAAGTCAAAAGCAACAACCAGAATTAGTGTACCTGAAATTCAAGAAAAAAATTTAGATGATGGAAGTATATTCAAACAATAAATGCAGGAAATAAAAAATATATTATTAACACTATGCTATGTAAATGATACTTTAGAAGAGTAAATTGACTTTTATGCATTTCTCTTCCAACATAGATGCTTGGCTGCATGGGAAGAAATGATCAAAGAATGCAAATTATTGATATAAGTTTACAAAACATATGCTTTTAGAAAAGGGTTAAATATGTTTTTAGTCCCTTAACTTTCAGCGAAAATTGGAATTAGTTTCTCTTTAAAACTTTGCCCTAATTTAGTCCCCAAACTTTAGAAATGTGTGAATTTAGTCCTTTTAACTAAGTTTTATTAGGTTTATTTGATGTTTCAAGTGCGTTTCATGATAACATTTGAGTTGTTTACACCGTTTGACACATTTTTGGTTCAATATTTACTAAGAAATGCGTTTGAAACATCAAATAAAGTTAATAAAATTTGGTTAAAATGACTAAATTCACACATTTCTAAAGTTTGGGGATTAAATTAAACCAAAGTTTTGAAGAAATATAAATATGAGAATTCTTTTTTTTTTCGTAAATCCTTATAATTTAAATATTTCCTTATATTTAATTAATTATGATATCTTTGTATCTGTTTTTTCGCAAATCCTTGTAGTTATGTGAAGAAATATAAATATGAGAATTCTTTTTTTTCCTTTTTATTTACTTTATTATTTTTCATTTTTTTTTTTGTGGTTTCTTCTTTTCTTCGTTTCTTATTTGTCTGCAAAAATTCTTCGTTTGGAACAAGAGCATCGAGAGCTTCTTCTGATTCACTCAAGTTAATTTTGTTAATTCTCTTAGTATGAATCTTTCTTTATCTTCTCACGGCTTTTTAATATTAATAAATTCGTTCATTTAATACCCATAAATTTGTTAGTGAATAACCAAATTTAGCAGGCTTGATTGCACGTTCCTATTTTCGTTGGGTTTGTTCGAAATGATCATATTTTTTTTTGTTAAATGTTGTTCTAAAGAATGTAATTTATGTTCAATGTAGTCCTTTTTGCAAAATGCGTTTAAATCGTTAACAACCGACAGTCCAGGTGTGAAAAGAGTAATGAGATGAAATTTAACTGTAGACGTGGATTTCCTTGAGGTGGATTTAAAAAGAAATGTCCTTTATTTAATGAAACCCAATTTTCGATGAAGGTGGATTATGAAATTAGGGTTTTGTTACTTTACTTCAGTGAAAGTCATAGTGAGGTTTGAGGTTTCGAGGTTAACTAATCTTCTTCCCAATCTTGGTGGTTGATGAGCCATGTCTGCTTCTTCTTCTTCTTCTTCTTCTTCTTGTTCCAAAAGCTTCAGCCACCGAAGTTGTCATTCCTCACATGGTGGCGGTTAAATGGGGTAGGGATAATCCCCATTTGGAATTGTGGTGAGATGACAATAGTAAAAATGGCTAGAACTTCAAATAATGCTGGAAGATATTTTTGAGGTTGTCATAACTACAAGGTTATGTGAATAAAAGCATCTCTAATTAAAGTCTATTTTCTTTATGTGTTGATAATTAACATTTTGATGAATAACAACATGGACGTGCTAATATGATGTGTTGTAACTTATTTAAGTGGTGCAATGAATAAAATGTTGATGAAAGGGATGTTATCATTGTTAGGCAAAGGAGGAAGATTTGTGATATGGAGAACATAGTGAACGCTTTGAAGAGAAGGATCCAATTATTAGAAGTAGTGGTGTGTGTTCTTAGTGTACTGATCATAGTTATGTTGTGTGTGTTTTTAGGTTGATGTGTTGTAAGTGTGTTTTTAGGTTGATGTGTTCTAAGTGTGTTTTTAGGTGGTCCCAATGTGGTTTACTTTAGTGTTTTGAAGGTTGAGGTTGTTAGGTGGCCCTATTGTTAAGGTTGGGTGACTGTCTTTTGTAATAAATCAATGAATGAAATGTGTATTAGTGTTGAATTGTTCAAATTAGTCCTCAATTCAGTTAATTATGTGCGAATGTGGTCCCCATGATGATGAGTGATGTGTGCATAAAATGGAAGTGGTCAAAATCAATATCAAAACAATCAAAACTCAATTCATGGGTATATCAAAACATCAAGTTACTATATAGCACATGATAACAGATCCAGTGCTAAGTATATCAAAACATTATAAAGGACATAAGGTCTTAATTAGTAAAGTATTTCAAAACAGATCCAGTTCCAAGTGTGTAATGCTTTGTAGAAGACAAAAGTACACTAAATTTTTAACATTATAAAACAGAAGGTCTCCTAATTGGTAACTTGTCCCTTTTGATTGGCTGAGTTGGTTGATCTGTGGATTCCTGTGTTGGTTGGGGTAGTGCATCACATGGTTGTCATTTCTTGAGTTGGTGGTTGGGGTGGTGCATCACATGATTGTCATTTTTTGAGTTGGTGGTTAGGGTGCTGCTTTAGACGGCTGTGGTAGGTCTGGTTGATCTTGAGGATGTAAGGGGCATTGATTTCTGTTATGTCCAACAATACGACAAATGCTGCATTTTTTGCGGTGACCACCTTTGGTCATTTTGGTTTCATCCCTCCTTAGCTCCCAACTCTCCAACCTTCTCTTTTTCTTTGGTCTGCCAGGTAATTTTCTCTTAAATGGTGGGAGGACGTCTGGGAAAGTTGTTCTTTCCCATAAAAGGTGCTCATTCACTGGAAATATGAGGGACGCATATGTTTCATCATACGTGGACCTTCTGAACCAAATGGGAACGTACTTTTTTGGATCTAAATTTAAGAATCTCATTACTGCAATTGCATGGCAGCACGGGAGGCCACTAATAACCCATTTCCTGCAGGTATACTCATGACTGTCCAGGTTGACTGTAAACTTATTTGTAATCACTGCAAAATGTCTAACTCCAAACATTTTTTCTCCAGACTAATTGCCATGAAGTAATACATGATTAAAAGTTAAATATGAAGTGATGAATATCAATAATTTTATCAAAAACCAAGTAACATGAATTAATTGTGGGAAAGGAAATGCTTACATAGGGATCCAATTTTTGGATAAATTTGATTCTTTTGTAAGTCTCTCTCTAATCTTGGGGCAGATGTGAAGTCCATATTACACATCTTGATTTTGTTAGTTGCCCATTTTTTCATGAGGTAAACTCTAATTTCCTCTAGCATGGTTATAATGGGCTTTCCTTTAGCATCAACAATAACACTATTAAAAGCTTCACTCATGTTATTTACTAGTGCACATATTGCTCGACCTGTAAATCTAGATCTAGACCAATACCTATTACAAAGAATAAGAAATTGTTAGGAAACTAAAAGTATATAACAGGAGGAACGATAGAGAGTTAAGGTAGGACGAATACCTTGGAGGAATAGCGATTAGGTATTTGTAAGCCTCTACATTGACATCGCTTATATTTAACATTTCTCTTTCCTAAGCTTGGGGTATGTACTAGTAGTAGCCTTCCACATCAGATTCTTCAAGGTGTGCCCTCTGAACGTTTTTCTGAAATTTGCATATAAGTGTCGCATGCAAGATCTATGCTTTACCTCAAGTAGAAGTTCAAACATAGTTGGCAGCAACCCTGTGAAAAGGGACCAAATTGAACATTTTTAACAAAAATGGGGACCAAAAATTATATCAGTAATATTAGAAACCAATTCAGAGAGATATAATATATAGATATACCTTTTGTTGGTCAAACATAAAAGTGCACAAATTACATACTTCAATGCCCCCAAGGTCTTCTATCAACAACTCCAAAAACCGTGTCCAAGTTTCTTTATTCTCTACTTCCACAATTGCATATGTCAGAGGTAACATCTGCTCATTAGGATCTCTACCAAATGTGGTTAATAACTTCCCCTTGTACTTTCCTTTCAGAAAACATCCATCCAAACCAATAAAGGGCCTACAAGAGATGAAACTATTCTTGCAAGCTTTCAAGCAAACATAGAACCTCTAAAATGTGGTCTGACCATTTTCACTATACACTTTAACTTTGATTGTTGATCTAGGGTTACATCTCAATAATTCATGTGCATAGTCATATATTCTTGTGAACTAATTTTTAAATAAATCTTCAACTTTTCATGATGCTATTAATTTTGCCCTACGAGCTTTAGATATTGTGACATTTGTATTCCATTTCTTCAAAGCTTTTGATTGTATTTCATTTATCTTCAAATTCAGATTTTCATGTAATGTGGTATCTAATGTCTTACTCAACCACTTAGTGTTCATTACTTTGATATTGAATTGCCTACAACAAGTATGTGTATCCAACATTTTTCTCAATTGCCATGTTCTACATCCTTCTAAATATCTACAATAAGTCATCCATGGACATTTTTTTGGACACCCAAGCATCTCACTCATACCCTTTTGTTGTCATTCTTAACAAACTTCAAATTCCTCCCCGCATGGATGACATAACTTCTAACAACATCCATAAACTCATTTTTATCACTAATTCCCACTTCCCACTTGTATTCTGACATACTTTTTTGCTTAACAAATGTCCCAAATGGACCACAACTTTTCCTTTCATCACCTCCATCCTCACTTCCACTTGCTTCTGGACTGTCCAAAAATTCGGAGTCTCACTCATCATCAGACAACCCCCTGTCATTTGGGTTTCTCTGCCTATGTGCACTATCATGTGTTTCTAAATCACAGTTGACTTCATTTTCACTAACTTCTACTAACATAGACCCTTCTATATTGTTATCTACCAATTCATCAATATTTACATCAACATCAACTACTCCTTCATCTACTTGTCCTTCATCCACTTGTTCTTCATTAACTACTCCATGAGGAACTTCACCATGCACCACCCCTGCATCATCATCCTCACTTGAAGTAAATTCTTCAATGACTACTTCTTCCTCCCTTTGTCCGTGTTGTTCAATGACAAATTCCTCCTCCTCCACCCCCAACGTGTTGTTCAACCATATCCTCCCCCTACACATTCACTACATCCTCCCCCTACACGTTCACTTCATCATCCTTCAGTTGCACGTTCACTTCATCATCCTCCACCTGCACATCCACTTCATTATCCTCCCCCTGCACATTCACTTCATCCTCCCCATGCATGTTCACTTCATCATCATCCACTTTATCATCCTCATTTCCACCTACATGGCTATCTTCACTCTCTATACTTTAATGACAGAGCAATTTATCTTCTTCATTTAATTCACTTTCAACAATAATCTCTAGCTCATCATCCACACCGTGGACAACAAACAAGTGAACTTCTCCAAAAAACTTTGCAACGTTTACCATGTCCATTGCATCTCTGTTATCATAGAACTTATGCAAAATATTTTCAATGCAATAAAATAACTCAGACACTTTAATATACCCCAACTCCTTAATGGAATCTACCACTTCGAAATAACTCTATTTGTTAGGGTCCACACTCCAATAAGTGACTTCCCCACCAACATATTCAAAAGGTATATTGATGAGTGCATATTTATGCCCACATTTATGCTTTAAAATATGAATTTTTGAAGAGATTCATGTGCTTAAAGATTGGTTTAAAGTGAATTTGTGATGATTGAAATTGTTGGGTTTAAGAGTTAAAGAGACATAAAAGGTGAGTTTTAGCGTATAAATTATTCTTGGATGTTTTAATGTTTATTTGTGCAGCTGAAATTAAAGCTTTATTGGTCCAAATTACAAATTAAGGCCCAAAATCAAAATTTTGTTTGGAAAATAATGTACAGATGGGCCAACTAGGCAGTCTTTACCCTTGCACCTCCCAAATTTCCCTACATGCACCCCTCTTTTCTTAACCAAGTCCAAACACTAAGCCTTTTCTACTACACCCCTAAATTTTCCAACGCATACCTTTCCTACCACTAACTAGTCATACTTCACCAGATCATGCCATGTGGCAATCCACCACTAACAGATTGAACCACCTAGATGATGTCACATCACTGATCCCTACACTCACTAGTGAACCAATCAGAACATGCCACTTCATCCCTCTTGTCACGTTAGCCTTCAACCTTTCTCCAAAAACCCTAAGCCTCCTCGGGTGTTGATGGATTGGCAAGTGTACCAAATCGCACAAGTAATATAAAATGGTAAGACCAAGTATAGTATCCTAAAGGACTCTCGGCACTAAACAGTTGGGTGATAACTCGATTAATTAAGACTTAAATAAAACGAGATCATTGGTTTAAGATGCAAAGATAGAAAATTAAATATGAATGCAAATTGATCAATAGCAGAGAATAAAACGGTGAACAGAGGTTGTTTATAAAATGAAATGATTATGTTGTTGGGTTTTGATTTCACCAAGTTTACTCCCATGTATATAAGAATTCTTCTATTTACATTAATGTTAATGTCAGTCACTAAATTACTTAGAACCCGATCCATCGGCGCAATAAGCTTGCCTTAATTCCTAGTTTTGCAATTCTCTAGCGTTCCTAGAAAATTAAGTTTGAAGATCAAGAGCTTAAGACGATCAAGTACTCATACCCTCATCCCTGAAAAAATATTACCCTTGGGAGAATTCAACAAGAACCTGAATTGTAAGGAACCTCCCATCATTCATGCAATTCATAAATCATGCTACTAATTGAGTTAAAAAGATCAAGCATTGAAACAAATGAATTCCCTAACAATTAATGAAAAAACATATAAATCAAGAATCAATTCAAATACATGAGAGTTTATAAGGTTACATCATTCCCTAACAACAAATAGAGCTTAGTTCCCCATAGAGATGGAGAAACTAGATGAATAATGGAAAAACATGAGATAATGAAACCCTAAGTAGAAGAGGAAGCTCCCGCCTCCAGATCTGCCTTCAGAGAGTAAAAGAGTGTGCTGTTGTGTTGCTCCCACCAGAGATACAAAACCTAGAGCGTTTGGCTCCTTTAAATAAAGTCTGAAAAGAGTAGAAACAAGGCCCGGTCCAAAAGAGTCGAAACAGAGCAAAAATTGGGCCGGATCTGCGAATCCCAACGCTCGAGCGCCCTAAATGGGGCGCCCGAGCGGTGAACGGTCCTCATGTAGGGCTTGAACCTTCAATTGGATGCCCAGGCTTCGGGGTCCGGGGCTCAGGCGGCCTAGGAGGGGGCCCGGGCGATGGATGTTGATTTTTCGAGGCTCAAGCCTCTAGATAGGGCGCCCAAACTTCGTACAGTTCCTCCTTTTGGTGCTTTTCCAGATAGTTTGAGCTCTAAATCCTTAGCAGTTCATCTTTGCTTTCCACATTCTCTCATTACCTATCAAAACAAGGGAAATTAGTCTAAAATCATCAAATTCAACCTCAACTCTCTTATTAACACAACTTAATGAAAACAAATGAGTCCAAGCAAGTTTCTGAGTGAAAAAAGTTGTATTTAGTATTAAAATTACATCACAAATAACAGTATTTTCAACCGTTAACATCGGGGCCGTCGCACCACTCTGCCACCACCTAACCTTCCATGAGCCATCGCTACGGTCTCACCATCACCACCATGCCGCCGTGAAGCCGCCACCATCTCTTTTCTCAATCGCAAAGTCGCCATCCGTGAGAAGCCACCACCTTGTCGCAACCATCCTCAGCGACAATGCCATCACATCTTCGTCTTCTCCTCCTTCGTCAATCACGAAGACTTCTCCATCAACTAGGGAAACTACCACCAAGCCATTAACGAAACTTGCAAAGCCGAATCGCGCAACCTCCACACGTCACCATCTTCCTCGCGCCACTGTTGCGTCGCCCACGCACCTGCATTCAGAAAACCTTCGAGTCCGAACGCGACCTTCATGCGCAAGCACCATGGTAACCTGCATCAAAGCCAGACGTGCAGAGAAATAGAAACCCAGTCACGAGTTCCTCCTTCAACCAAGTGAAGTGTCACTGTCAGCCTCGCAACCTCCTTAACAAACAATTGTCGCGAGCTTCGATGGCCACAACCAAGAAACCTGCACACGCACCTAAATCACCAGCTGCCACCGTGAAGGAGAAGGAAAAAATCTGAAGGTGCCTCCATGATTGCTCAAGTGCAGCACAGAAGCCCTGTACCCGCAAACTGAAACCTTAATTTTGGGGTGGAAAAGGGGTTGTTACGTGGCGGGCTTTCATTGGTCGCCTTCCCGCAGTCAAAGATGGTCAAACAGGGGCTTTTATGCAATTTGGGTGAATTCATAAGGGGCTAAAGTGCAGTTAGAAGAACTTTTAGGGGTTTTTCTGTAATTTTGGAATTTTGAAAAGGATATTAGTGAAATAGATAATTCAGTTGATATTTTTAAAGATAATTGATTTAATCTGAAAATATTATCAACAGAAAATATCTTATCAACAACTTATTTAGAATCCAAGCCCAATAAAGTCTTATATAAAGAGACCCAAGGAAGGTAGAAATCATAATTCATTCATTCACCACTTCTCTCTCGCTTATTTCATCATGTATTCAACTCCATTCATGGATAGCTAATCATCTAAGGCTATTATGCTATAATTTCATTATGGATTCTGAGCTTAGGTTGAATTAATGTAATTGTTTATTTTGATTATTGATTTAAGTTGTTCTCTCTCGATGTCATTGATCTCTCTATCATGTTAAAAGCAAAGATATTTGCATCATAATGTGTTTGAATCTACATGCATATTGATTATATGAGTTCTAGGGTTTTTAGGTTAATTGAGAATCTACTTTGATTCAATTTAGGAACTTTCACATGATTAAATGATTTTTACTATCAATTGAGAATGTAGTTTGATTGGTAGTAATAATTCAACTATAATCAATTGAGAATTTACTTTGATTGATTAGGTTTTAACTTGGTTAAGAGATTTAAGAATAGACATGATTAAACACAATAGAATTTGATTGAGAATGTACTTTGGTTGAATTTATTGTGAATAATCTAGAAAGATTTTGCATTTGATTGAGAATTTACTTTGGTTAATTGTATGATCGCCCTCAAATTAATTAAGAATGTGCTTTAATTAATTTGAAACTTGAACAATAATCAATTGAACAATGATTTGTGAATAACCGATGATGAATCTATCTTGGAAAAGCAGTGGAATTAGCCTATTTCATCATAATTATTTTTAAGTTTCTTATTTGTTCTATAAACATTCTCAAAACATTACTTTGATTCTTAAGCATTGCATTTTACTCATAAGATTCAAATATTGAAAGGCAATTCCGTATTTGTTGGGAGACGACTCAGGGTTACTTTAACCCTATCTACTTTCTTGAATATTACTTGGCAATACTGAAGTTGTCTTGAAAAGTAGTATTAATTTGATAGCTTCAACGATAGTGTATCATATATACTTTACCAGGGTCCCACCATGGTGGACCACAACATTAAATCTCTCCTCAGACATTCCAAACACAAGCCTACAAAATGAACTTTATGGGTATGGGACCACTATGGAAACGCTAAAAGTAACAGATAAATCGTATGGGAAACCAAACCAAAACCATAAACAATAAACAAACAATCAACAATCACCCACACACAACCAATTATAATGTTACACAACAATGCCCTAAACAGTTCGTAAAATTTTTCAACAAAATCTAACACACATTTAAAACATTTTTCACTATTCAACAAAATGTTACAGAGGAATGGCACAACACAGAGCTTAGATTACAACATTACAAACACATATCTGACTGCCAAAGATCAATGCCTTCAATTTCAAGTGGACGTCACTAATGTTCTTCCCAATCTTCTAGATTTCGCTACCAAACCACGTTAGAACTTTGATTCTCAGCACCCTTAATTTAATTTTGAAAACAAAAACCCTAATATCTGCAATTGCACTTTCAAAATTATTAAATTCACCTCACTGTGTCTGAAAGGAATCCACGTGAGTAGTTAAATGTCATCTCATTATTTTTTTGCACACCTAAACTGTCGGTCATTAACAATTTAAAAACTGTTTGCAAAAATCACTAAATTGAACATAAATTACATTCTTTAGAATAACATTAAACAGAAAAAAAAAAACTAAAAAATCCGACAAAAATAAGGACCGTGCTATTAAGCCAATTTAGTATATATCATTTTTCGAATAAGTTAGTAAGAGATAAGGGATATGTATGATCGAAAGTTCTTGGTATTTTCGTGGTTCTAAAGTTTCGTACTGATGACTTGTCAAAGATGGTATAATTCCAAATTTATAAAGGATTATATATATAGGCAAGACGCATGTACGAAAATGTGATGATATAGAGATTTACAGTAAAAAGATACATGGCTAGACACTTTGTTGTGGTTGATGGTGGTAAGTCAAATGGAGGTGAAGAGGCTTTGGTGCTTCATTCTTCACCTATATTTTTGTTTCTCATGATTATTGCTTCTCTTTCCATCATTTCAATCATCATATTTGCTTGTGGAGACGACAACAAAGATACCAAGCGTAGGCGTGGCGACGGTGGTGGAGGGGGTGGCGGTGGATGTGGAGGTGATGGCGGAGGTGGAGGTGATGGCGGAGGTGGCGGTGATAGCGGAGGTGGCGGTGGAGGTGGAGGTGATGGCGGAGGTGGCGGTGGAGGT
Source organism: Vigna nakashimae (assembly GCA_034642375.1). NCBI lineage: Eukaryota > Viridiplantae > Streptophyta > Magnoliopsida > Fabales > Fabaceae > Vigna > Vigna nakashimae. The sequence goes on along the minus strand of CM067763.1, from coordinate 25,469,967 downwards.
GGTGGTGGCGGATGCGGAGGTGGTGGAGGAGGTGGTGGATGCTGAGGTGGCAGAGGAGGAAGTGAGTTGGCGGAGGATTTTAGAAGCTATCTACGAGCAAAGTGCATAGCAGACTGTCACATCACAGTCTCTTGTTTTATATAGTCTTAGGAAGAAAGAAAACTATATCATTGTGCAGTGCAGCTTTGTGATATATATCCATTAGAGACCTTAAACGTGTCTTTTTACATCAGACAACATTGTAGGAATTTGTTGTATTTTGTACCGATGTCTTCTTTTCATCTTTGTGAAAATAATACATTAATATTTATGAAAGTTTTTGATGTTGTATAATGAAAAGTAATTTACTTGCGCATTTATGTTTGATTGATTACAATTAAGAAATAAGAAACAAAGATTGTTCCTCATTTTAAGCAATTTTTGTTATGCTATAAGAGCCACCAATATCATTAAGATTGGATAAGTAATTCAATCCAATTAAGCGAAACTTTCATCTAGAATTGTGATGACCAAGTCTTTTCAACCGACCTTTAGAAAAATCAAATTGACAATTAAGTTTTCCAGTAGATTCAGCATATTGAACATATATCCATAAGTTTATCTATATTTCCTCTTCCATTTAATGATAGTAAATAGTTCTTTTAGATTTTAGGAGGAATTAAATTATTTTCTAGTTTTATTTTTTATTTAATCACTCTAATACGTAATTTTATAATCGTCAGACTACATAAAATAAATATAAATAAAAGGACAATAATATATATATATATATATATATATATATATATATATATATATATATTACATAAAACTATTTTTTGGATTTCATTCATTTAAATTTATATTAATAATTTAAAAATAAATGAGTGAGTGGATTAAGCAATGTAATTTAAGAGCAAATGATTAATTTATATAAGATATACATTAGATTAATTTGTGTAGAATCTAATATGATATAATTCATACATAAATTATGTATGAAAGAGGTTTTTATAATATTTTAGAAGAGGGTTTATATTTTAAATTTAAAATAAAAAATAAATATTTAATATAATGTAATTGTAATTTTTTACAATTTATTGTTTGTCCAAAAATAATTTAACATTTATGAGTATTTAATATTTCCACAGTTTAAATAAAGCATTTATATATAATTATTTTAAGAGAATAAAATTTTAATTTTTTTTATTAAAGTGACTAAATTAAATTATTTAATCTCAACTATTCTCAATTTCAATAAAATATTTATTAAAATCATCATCTGGCCATGGCCAAATGGGTTGGGAGAAAGGAATAAGTAAAATTCAATGTATACTTACTATAATAAAAAAAAATTAATCAATCAATTAATATTTATAATCTACTGTAGACTGTATTCATATAGGTGTTACATCCTAAAATATCACTTCGATATGTATAAATTTTGTTTTATATCAATTATCTTGATAAGGTCTAAGTTGTAGATAGGTCTAACACAAGATGATAGCCATTTACAACTTTATATATATATATATATATATATATATATATATATATATATATATATATCATTTTCCTTTATAGATATATATATTGATCTGAAAGGTCAACATGCACAAATTAATAAGTCTTGTATCTTTACCTATTCTGCAAATTTCTTGCACAGCTTGCAACTATATATAATTTAGGTAAGATATATCTTTTTTCCTCATGTATAGCACACCAACAAATAATATATCAAACAATTAAATAATCTTTACTCACCATCGACAATATTCTTATCTCTCTATTATTAAGAAAAAAAAGCCTCGAAAGTAATAGATGACGATGGGATTTACAAAGAAAAAAAATATTCAAGTCTTATTTAAATATAATTTTTAATTACTAGCTATTGACTCAAATATAATTAAAATTATTTAACTTTATGAGAATTTAGAATTTTAATCTAGTATTTTTAATGTCAGAAAATAAAAGATATATTTCCTAAAGAATTTTCAATCATGATTATTAAAGTGTAACAATGATCAGTCTCCAAAACCCGTGGGTTTAACCTAATATAAGATTTTAATAACTTTTATAAACTCTAAAATTATATATTTTATTAGATCATTTAATATATTATCATTTCATTATATTTAAATCAATATTTTTATATTATTTTTATTATAATGTTATTAAATAATATATATAGTTTAATATAATTATTGATTATAATATATATTTATTAATTTATTAGAGAAAAATATTATTATATTGTGAGACCCATTAAATATTCACCCAAAATCCAGTTGAGTGGAAGATAAGTGTCGAGGAAGGGGAGCTGGAAAATAGAAAGTGGAAGACAGGTGTGAGCAGTGGAGTGACTGTTCGGTTTTGACGGTAGGAATAAAACTCTAAGTTTTCAAATATTCACGCCACTCTCTGCATACAACCATGTTTTTCAACCTTTTGAAACTCCATTCTTCTCCTCCGTTTCTCTAAGATTTCTTTATCTTCTCTCTACGAAATCTTACTATTTTCTTCCTCCGATCATCAAATAGACCACACCTGAGCATTTCCGGCATCGAGGGTGTTCGTTTGAACCGATCAGTTTTCGATTCTGAGCTGGTAAGTTCATCTCTCCCTCAGCCGTGTGGTTTCCTGGTACATGCAAACCTAGTTTATGGGTTGCATGAATCAATCATCTTGTTTTGAGAGTTTCTGGATTTTCTGTTTGGTTTAGTTGCGGAAGTTGTCGAGCGTTGAGGGTAGAAGGATTTGTAGAGGTGAACCAGTAACCATATCTATGAGCGTTCGGTTACGTTAAGAGGTAAGGGAAGCTTATATAATTTGATTTAGATTCTTGCTTTGTATGGATGCATGTTCGTTGATTGTTGAATTAATATGAAAAATGGTTGTTACTGTATTGTTGACTATATGAGAAACTGAAATGAGATTGTGTTTGATGATGAAATATGGTATGTTGTTTAAGTGTATTGATGATTAATGAAAGACATGAAATGGGTAGAGATGTTGTCGAGAGTCAGTATTGACCATTCAATTATACAAACGTTCGTTCTCAATAGAGTTTGTTCTTAATAAGTGTTTGGTATTAGATCAGTGCTCGTTCGATATAGTGTTCGGTTTTCTTGTGGACTCGGTTGGAACTAGATTCTTTCATTTGGAGAGAATTCTAGTTGAAGACTAGCGTCTTCGTTTCGTTTTGTAATATTTGTACTTAAGCATTCAACCAAGGATATTCATTCCTTGGTATTTGATTATAAACTTCAGTATATCTATATGTATTTGTATATTTCGTTCGTTCTTGAACATTAGTTAAATGATATCTTACATTTTATCAAGCCTTTATTCTATAAATTAAGTAGTACTCGGTCTTACACCAAGCGCTCGTATTAAGTAATGCTCGGTCTTACACCAAGCGCTCGTTCTAAGTAAGTGCTCGGTCTTACACCAGGCACTAGTTTTCATTTCCGTAATCTATCTTTATAATAAGAGCGTTTGTCCAAACTCAATAGTGTTCGCTCTCTACAGTGCCCGGTCTTCGACTGGCATTCGATTTCCTTGATGTTTAACTCATTAAGAAGCTAAGTATTTATTGGTGTTCGATTCCTATGATTCCGTCAAATGCTGTGATTTGATGTCCTACAATATCTGTCTTAATTGGTTTCGGCCTAGAGTCTTAGTACTCGGCCTAGGCTTTACAGCGTTCGATTTGAAATTTTAAGAGTCAGTTCATTAAATTGGCTCACTTGGAAATAACGTTCGATTCTATTGGTCTCTGAGAAGTATTATTGTATTCGGTCCCTTTCACAACAAGTGAGTAACTCTCTCGATTGGATTAGTTTTGAGTTGGAGACATCTTGGTCTCACTCCAAGTTTCAGTCTCGTTCTGGGTTAAAAACTAACGTTCGGTATTTGGTATCCTACGGGATCTTTATTCAAATTGGTTAAGTTGAAGTTTTAATGATGAAAGATGATGGAATATGATATGGATGAAATGACTTTGATTATGAAAGAGTATTCCGGGGAGGAATATCACATGAATGGATATTGGAAATTGGTAAAGTATGAATGTGGATAAAGCTAAGCTGGCGGTTCATCCTGATATTCTGTGATTACTCGTTTCTCATATAGAGAAGGGTAACATGTGTGGGAATGACAGGAGGTCCTAGTCCTTATGGTTAATTTGGATAGATAGGACTAATCTCGAGTGACAGCTGTTGAGGGTATCCCAGTTACTACATCACCCGGGTGCACGAACGTCGTAGCTATACAGAATTCATACAGTCAAAGTCTAGTATTAGGTTTTGCATGAAAGAGTTAATGATTTTATCTAGTTTAATTGATTGTGTGAAATATATGCTAATACATGAATTAAATTACATAAGCTTACCCTATTTTTCTGTCTTGTCCATTTTATACGTTCGGTTATTGTCCTGTCGCAATGATCATCTGTGTGGATGTGAGTAGAAGGAGAAGAGCTGCTGGAAGAAGCACTAGAAGCAGAAAGTTTGGTTGAGGTAGAAGTTAAGACCGGACAGTGGAACCGTTCGGTCAGTAGTCAGTTTAATTGTACGATGATCGTTCGATCATCTTTTACCTTTTTCTTTTGTATGACCGTTCGGTATAGGCCTTTTGTAAACTGTTCGGTCTAGATTACTTATTTGTACAATTTTAACTTTCTTGTTATTCTGTAAGGCCGTTCGACCATAAGCGTACGTCCTATCTTTTGTAAGACTGATATGTAGTATTATTAACATGTGATTATTATATTATATAGTTTTATACCGTATTTTTAATCAATAAAAAAATTAAATATGTTTAGCTAATTAAAAATTTCAACATCTTACGTTATACTGTGAATTTTCTTATATAACCAATTATAAAATTTATGTAAGTCTGATTAAAAATGTTATTATATAGTTTGACAAATTAAAAACAGATTTGTGAGAGATTAAATTAATTTTATTATTTTTATTGAAAAAGAATATTTTTTTTCACATGAGGTGATCCTGTCTCACAAAATTTTTGTGAATATTTTGGTGTTGTAAATTTTCTGGATGAAGACCTTTTTATCTTTTGAATTTTTTTAACATTACTCATATGAATCAAGACTAAATCTTGTAAGAAAACTAAATCGACGGATTCAACTATAAACGTGAATCGGGATAATCTTTCATAAAATGACCCTAATAAAAAATTTGCAATACTTTCAAGTTTTATTCCCAAACTGATTAGAGAAGGCACAATTCTTCTTTAAACTCATAAAGTGATTGAAAAATTCATATATAATGATAGGTAAATAATTTAGATTATAAAAAAAAAAATGTCTTCCTCATGGATACAGTGATACAAAGGTACACTAAATTTGTAGAAAAATACTAAAAAGGAAAAGTATTGTTTTTCAAACACGGTTCTTTTACATTTAACTAATAAATTATTTCTACCTCAGACAAACTCCAGGCCAAACTCCATGCACTTTGTATATTATTCCTTACTATTAACCGCCAGCGCGAATTCCACCACCACATCCAGCATGATGATTGAAACAATAGAAAGAGAAGCAATAATCATAGGTGCAGGTGAAGCACCAAACCTTCTTCAACTTTAACTGCCACACCACCGTTAGTAACAACAAACTCTCTATCCGTATCTCTGCCACCCACCTACACCATCACCGACAACGACGCCACTATCACCGTGTCCAGTGTCTGCACTAGCGCCGCCACCCCCGTGCTTGGAACCTTTGTTGTCGTTTCCACAAGCAAATATGATGATTGAAATGATGGAAAGAGAAGCAATAATCATAAGAAACATAAATATAGGTGCAGAATGAAGCATCAAACCTTCTTCGCCTCCATTTGAAAATCTATCATCACATTATCGTACATGCGTCTTTGCTTTATAAATTTGGAATTATACCATCTTTGACAAGTCAACGGTATGAGACTTTAGAACCACGAAAATACCGAGAACTTTTGATCATACGTATACCTTTTGTTTTCAACTTACATTCTCAGAAATAATAACACGTATGTATTGAAATGGACAGTGCTAATTATGGTTGATGGAAAGCCAAAGGTATAGCTTTTAATTGCCTTTGATTTTGAGTTCATGGAAAATTGCTAGCTACCTACTTGAAAATCATATATACCAAATTTGATTATTGACTACAAATTTATGTGTATTAAAATTTAACGAATTTATCAATATTAAAAAAATCTGAGAAGATAAAGAAAGAATCATATTAAGAGGATTAACAAAATTAACTTGAGTGAATCAGAAGAAACGAAGAATTTGTGAAGACAAATAAGAAACGAAGAAAAGAAGGAACCAGACAGAAAAAAATAATAATAAAGTAAATAAAAATGAATATAAAAAAATCTCGTATTTATTTATTAAATTTATGATAACATTTTAAATTTAACTGGAATTTATTTGAAATTCATTTATATTTTTAAAATGATTTTTTACATCAAATTATTTTTATTTCATCTTTCAATTTCAATTCATAATCATTCATTACAATAACTAACTAATTATTTTTTTCATCAATAAAATTAATTACAAACTTTTCACTTATTTTTCTTTTTTTGTTTATATTTTCACTATATCTTTTGCTTTCCTTTTTTTTCTTATTTGCTCTCTCTGCATACAATTCAAACAAAGCTTTATTATATAAAACTAGTTATTTATCCTTTTTTTAGTATTAATTAATGCATTACTTAATATTTATTTTATTACTAATGAAACAATAATTTGACGAACTCAGTCACACTAATAACCAGTAAGAATGAAGTGATAAGTTCAATAAGTTTACTATAATAGCTTTCAAATGACTCTATGCTAAGTAGATTTTAAACTTAACACAATTTCAGAAAGTAGGATTTTTAATAGTTAATATAATTAAATCTTCATTTTATTTTATTTTATTTATATTTATTTCTTTATATATCTATGTTGGAGAGAAGCTTGTTTTATTTTATTTCTTTTTCATTTTCATATAACATTAGTCTAAGTCTCATTCAATTTATTTGACTAAGTATATACCGATCAATCAGTTGGTGTGTATACATTTTAGAAAATGAGAATTTAAAAAAAAAATGGTTTAACAACATCTTAAATTAAAATATTTAAAAAATATTATTTTACACTAATGCAGAAAATACTTTAAACGTATGTTGTAGTCGATTTTTTATGTATGATCCCGACCCGACGTCTATACGGGTAACGTTAATGGGATGTCTGACTGTGCATATCAGACATCTATATAGACGTTTGACTGTACAGATCAGATGTCTAAGACCCTGGAATGTGCTCAACTTCTGTAATCCATTGTACACCTCGAACACCCTTACCTTCACATTTTCCTTCATGTCTGCTCTTAGGAAGACCTCCTAGTTCACAACTTGGCCTATAACTTGAACAAAATTCAATGGCTTCTTCTGCAACGTACCACTCTATGATTGAAGCTTCTAGTTAATACTGATTCTTGACATATCCCTTTAAGATCTTCATGTATCTTTCAGCAGGGTACATCCACCTTAAGAAAACCGGTCAACATCTCTAGTTCACACAGTAGTCTTATTCCTTCATTTTCCAATTGATCTAAACCTCGAAGGTCAACAAGTTTCTTGCAAATGGCATTACAGAACAAATTGAGACGTGTCAGAATACCTCTAACAGAAGCAGGTAATATGCCTCGAAATTGGTAACAATTGTTGCATCAATACATGACAATCATGAGACTTTAAACCATTTAACTTTAACTCTTGCATAGAAACAATGTTACTAATATTTGAATAATAACCTTGTGGAATCTTCACACTTCTTAAAGAGTTACAAAAACTTTGTTTTTCTTTTTTAGAAAGAGTGTGACAAGCTTGGGGCAGATAGGTGCGTCTTCTAATTGATTGTTAATGTAACTCACAACGGGTTACCAAGTCAACCAAATCTTGTCGTGCTTTTATTTCGTCTTTGATGTTCCCTTTCACATTTAATAAAGTTTCATTGACAATGTCACAAACATTTTTTTCTATGTGCATCACATCTATATAATGTCTAACATTAGGTTTACACCAGTATGAAAGATTAAGAAATATTGACTGTTTCTTCCAAATGTTTTTTGCAAAGGTACTTTTATGATGTTTCCAGAAGACAATGTCAATGTTTTTGACTTCGTTATATACTTCTTCACCATTGCGGGGTTTGATCACAACCTCATCCTCAACACTTTCATTAAATGCTTTCTTCAATCTAAGGTAAGGGTGATTACGAGGAAATAGTTTTCGATGTCTTGTATATACTGTCTTTTGATCATGTTTCAATTGAAGGTAACTGGTGTTTTCTTCACAAATGGGACATGCAAAATGACCTTTAACACTATAACCGCTCAAGTTTTTGTATGATGGGAAATCATTTATAGTGCAAAACAACATTGCACACAAACGGAAAGTTTCTTGAACATCTGAATCAAACACTTCGACCCCTTCTTCTCACAACATTTTCAAATCATCAATTAAAGGTTTTAAGTAAACATCAATGTCATTTCCATATTGTGTAAGACCTGATATCATCATGGACAACATCACATATTTTCTCTTCATGCACAACAAAGGAGAAAGATTGTATATCATCAACATAACTGGTCATGAACTGTGTTTGCTATTTAAATTGCCATAAGGATTCATACCATCAGTTGTAAGTGGAAGTCTTAAGTTTCATCGATCTTCTTCCATTGTGATGAATCAGCTAGGTGTCGAATAAGATTATCACACTTTCTTTCGGTACCGTGCCATTTAAGGTTATGTGCATCTTCTTTAACAGAGAACATACGTTTCAACCTAGGTATTATATGCAAATACCAAATCACCTTAGTAGGTGCACCATCATTACCTTCATCGCTAGTGATTCTGTCATTTTTTTCTAAAATGGGATAAACCACATGTTGGACAATACTTTAGCGAAGCAAACTCCTTTATGTACAAAACACAATCATTAGGACAAACATATATTGTTTGATATTCGAGACTCATTGGACATAAAATTTTCTTTGCCTCGTAATTACGAATAGATAGAGTATTATTTTTTGCTAGCATTTCCTTCAACAACTCCAACAAATCTGTGAAACTTTTATCGATTCATCCATTCCTTGCTTTTAAACTAAACAACTTCAAAGTTGCAGACAGACGTGTAAAGTTCGAGCATCCTAGGAACAACGGTTGCTATGAATCATGTATAAGAGAATCATACAAATTAGCTCTTCAAAAATTATCTTCACAAACATCATGTACCATGTACTCTAAATGATCACTCAAGCATTCTTCTAGTGACGTAGTAGGTTGGTCCAATACTTCTCCATGCCAAGTCCAAAGGGTATAATTATGCTGAACATGAATAGATGGTCACGCATATTACCTAGGTCTTGGAGTATTTGATTAAGACAACGAACACAAGGACAAAAGTATGTCCCATTCATAGACTTTGCATTTTGTTCAACATAGTGCAAGAACTCCGAAACACCCTTCTCATATTCTTCAATATGCGATGTTCATTCATTCAGCTTCGATCCATACTATGTTCGTAACATACTTCATCAGTTTCAATTTTTTAACTCTCACAAGTTTAGGCCATACCCATTCAGAAAAATTATTTTTCATAATTTGCTAAGACACATGCAAAGAAGTCTAACATGATAAGTTTGATAAGATTTCGACAACATTTCGCATTGGTCTTCGAAATACACAAAATGAAAGTGGTCAAGGATGACGACAATCAAATATGCATCCGGAGAACAACACAAATAATTTGAACCAAAATTTTATCCATAAACTCCAACTTACATGTTATAGCAAATTATGAAAATAATAATTCCAAACTGTCCAATCCGACAATTTGAAACTTAATACAAATAATTAAAAGATTAATCGTTTGTGTTGAATTTCAAATGAGAATTAAGTTTCACTCAACAATTTGATACTTATAATCTAACATGCCAAGTGTAAGAACCTATATATATATATATATATATATATATACATATATATGTATATATATACATATATATGTATATATATACATATATATGTATATATATACATATATATGTATATATATACATATATATGTATATATATACATATATACATATATATATATATATATATATATATATATATATATATATATATATAAAGAAGATGGGGTGAAAACATTATTAAGAAAAAGGGGAGGGGTTTTTTATTAAAAAGAAAACAGTTTTATAGTTTCTGCTAAACTTTTAGAAAAAGAAGCTCAATTCATTTTCTTAAAAGTGGTCCTCTCTCTAGAAAGCTTCTTCTTCTTCCTCTGACTTCTCTCTAGATTCCCAGCACCTTGAACCATAGGAATTCGATTTTGGTGTTACCCAAGCGTCCGCGGAGTAGAGGGCTTCATTTCTACCGAACGTCTTCTTCTTTTCGATCAGGGCAGGTTGAGTTCTTGTGCTGTCAAGGGTACTGCTAGGGCAGTTTCAATAGTTGTGCTTGGAGAAACCCAAGTAAGGAGAGCTAGATCCTTTTCTATGGGTTGTATGAATAATACATGTGCTGAGATCTGTAATATTCTGTTGTTTGATGAACAAGTTTGTGTTTAGAGTAACCTTGTTTTGTACGGATCTGTATGAGTGAATATGGAACTGAAAAATTTTGTTAAAAATGGATCTGGGGAGAATGGAAATGGTACTCTGGAGTCTGGTTGCAATTCTGCAGAATTTTGCAGAACGCGACACAGCATTCGGCCATGCCTTGATGGTGTTTCTCTCGGTCAGTACGATTCGGTTTTAGTTACCCTATATCTGGGTAGCGTTCGGCCTCATAACGTTCGACCACATAATGTTCGGCCTCACAGCATTTGGCCTAATAGTGTTCGGGCTCATAGCGTTCAGCCAAAGGTGTTAGTGTTCAACCAAAGCTCCAACCGTTCGGCCAAGCTCTTAGAGCTCAGCCAAAGATGAAATCGTTCGGCCAAGGTCTTAGAGCTCAACCAAAGATCAAACCATTCAGCCAAAGCTTTACATGCTCGGCCAAAACCACTAGCGTTCGGTATTGAACACGTTCGGTTAGGGTTGATTTGGTACCGTTCGGTGATGGAAGACCATCTAAGACATACATTGGACCTCTTACTAGAGCCATGGCTAAGAGAGTTCAAGAGGAAGAAGGATCACTTAATATTTTGCTTCTATGGAAGGTGAATTATCTTAAACCTTCTTCTCTTAATTAAGCATGTTTACTTTGTTTTGTAGGATTAAATAAATTGGAGGGAGCAGCTGCCAGCATGGCATTTGGCACGTGAAAGGAAGGCCTGGTTGGAGAAGCTTGCTGCCAAAGTCATATGCACCCAGCTAAAACCCCAAAATAGCCCAGCGTTGGATGAGAAGATGCTTCAAACACGTGAGGAGCTGACCTGGAGCAAGGCATGGGATTTGCTGGAAGGATTTGGCGTTGCTGTTAGGCTTCCTATTTGAAATTAGGCGGGATTTCATTTCAGAAGAGAGACTCATCTTCACTTATAAATAGGAGGGTTTCTTCCTTGTATGGGTACTTTAGAGCTATGCCCAAATGCTGAGAAATATATTCCAGTCTTGCATTCTGCTCTTGAGTCAAAATTGCTTGCTAATTCTTCATTTTCTCTCAAGCTTCCTTCCATTATATGAAGGCTTTCTGAGCTGAGAGGCTTCACTCATTTTACCTTGCTTCATTCAAACATCTCCATCACCATTTACTCCATCAATTCCGCTGCACACCAACACATCTACCACACCTCTCATCTGGGAGCTTCAGGCCACTGGTTTCCTCTGGAATTTGGCTCCATCAAGTGGTATCAGAGCCAGGTTCTCCACGCACCAAGGAGCTAAGCATTTCTTCTCATTCTGCAATTTAATTTTGCTGAATTCCATCTCTGTTTCTGTTTTCTGTTTCTGTTTCAGTTTTAATTCTGTTTCAGTTTTTGTTTTTTTAATTCTGCTTCTGTAATTTTGTTCTAGCCTTTAATTCTGTGTTCTTATAGTGTTTTATGTCCATTTTTCATTTTAAACGATGAATCATTTCTTGTTTGAGTCAATTCCAGCTTTGAACTTTAAATTCTGTTTTGTCTAAAGTCTTGTGCAAACTATTGTTGCTGTTTTATCGTTGTCACTGTTTTGAAATTGTTTCTGTTGAGTTCTGTGCTTACCAGTGCTATACAAGCTGTTTGTTACCATTAGAGGCAGTGATGAGTTGATCTAGCCTTGGTAATATAGGCTGAAGCATCCAATAAGCCAAACTGGTTTTAAAATTTTGTTTAAATCTAATGCAGAATTTTGTTTGCTGTTCTAAATCATCAAATTTGTTTTCAGCTGGTTTTGGTTGATTCTAAAGCTTGATACAACATTGTTTAGTGTTGTTGAATGATGCTAAGAGTGTAGCCAACCATAACAAGCAATGAAATGCAATTTGCATAGCTTGGTTGTGCATAGACACTAGTCATTTGCTATTTCAGATTTAAATTTGGTTTATCACCGTGCCAATTTTCATTGCATAGTTTAATCTGAGTTTAGTCATGCTAAGCATCTTTAATTCCATCTTAGATCTGTGTATTCACATTTCCTAGAGTCTTTTCCTTGCTGATTCAAACTTTGATTCCATAAAACTGAATTTGGTTGGTTATTTTGGTGCCATTTACTGCATAAGTGGTACAACAGTAGGGAATTTCGAAAATCTGTTGTTTCCTTGCTGTTTTATAGCTTGAGCAAGTTTCAATTGATGGTTCAAAGTTACTAGTACTGTTCATTTGGTCAAAACATGACTTATATGCAAATTTGCATTTGAAACCATCAATTTTTGAGTGAAAATGGAAGTGAAACAATGATTTCGAATTATAGGCAATTCCTAAGTTGTTTTAAGGTCTGAACATGTTCAAAATCATCATTAAAAATTGTTGAAACTGTCCAAACAAAGATTGAAACATTTCCATATAGTTTTGGATCTCAAACCACCAAATTCAGTTTAATTTTTCTGGTGCAGTTCTGTTTTCCAGCTGCTGTTTAGTAATTTTGATGCAAAAAAATTCATTACTGGATTGTGAAAAAGTTGGTTCCATGATTAAAAATGAAATAGATGACTCAAAGAAGTAATATCAAGTGATAAAAAGTTGTTGAACTGTGCAATCCAGATTACAGGCCCTGAAAAATCAAAATTCAAAAAAAAATTTGAAAGTCATTAGGGCATTTTATCAAACAGTTTTGAAAATTATCAAACAGTTTGCATTTGGAATCATTTCTGAACTGTGTTTGCGTTTTTAATTGCTTTCTTAATCTGTTCTAGCACCTTTGGTAGGTTCTTTTTGTGTACTTGATGTTTTTTCCATACCTAGTTCATTTGTTTACCACATTTTTGGCTTCTAAAATTGTCAATTATTGCTGGAAATTGGTGTGGAAAACTGGTGCAGAATGGTAAATCTAGCTTGGTTTGTTTGAGTGGATTTAAGGTACTGTGATAGCTGTTGTGAAGCATCCAGTTGCAGAAACCTTTACTTATAATGGTAGCATACTAGGAAGTGAGGGGAAAGCTGAAATGAAAAGCAATTAGGAGCTCTTGAGTAGATGCAACTCTGCTGTCCAGCAGCTGCAGAATACATTACAGCAGCATAATTTGCCACCAGAATTTGAACAACTTGCATACTGTTTTTGAGATACACTTGGCAGCAGCTGAAGATTGAAGTCCACACTATTTTTACACATTTAATTGAGCTTGTTTGAGTACTCATATCACGGAACCTTGTAGTTTTTTTAACTATATTTTTGTTTTTGTGCCAAGTGTCTTGGGAAAATGCTTTTGAAGCAATTCCAAGCTCACAATTGAACATTGTAATAGTCCAATTTCGTTTTCTTAGTGTGAAAGTGTGTCAAGGGGCTCCAAGTGTCACTTGCACTTTCACTTAGGGCCGTCTAGCATTTACATTCTTGCATCTTTATTGCTTTCCTTAAATGTCTTGAGTAATCCTTTTGTTTTTAGGTCTCCGTGGTATTTAGGGTAGCATAGCATATAGTAAACCTTTCTTTGGTTTGTAGGTTCATAACATTTAAAAAGAATTTGAAGAATTTCTACTTAGAAACTAAAGTAAAAGAACATTCTAAGGAAACTCTGGCTAAGGAAGAACTTGGTTTCTAAGCTTGTCCATTTGTGACTCACCTCTTCTTCCTGGGAGCTACTTAGAAACATCTTTTACTTCTAGAATCTCTTAGAAATTTTTCACCAAAAACAAAGAACATTTGTGAAAATCTTTTTTTCATTCATTACTTGTCAAACATTTTGAAAACCTTTTGAAAATTTTCCTTTGACAAGAATGAGTCAATCAAGTGTGCAAGGAAGTTTGAAACCCAATAGTGAAATGTCTTTAAGGGAAGAATTTAAGCAAAGATTTGAACAAAGAGATAAAGAGATTAGTGAGCTCAAAGATATGATTAGTCAACTTTTGATTAATCAAGATAAAAAGAAAGAGAGGTCTTCCCATAGGAGAAGAGAAGAATCATCATCTTCTCCAAGTGAAATTGAGCAAAATAGTAGTCATCACAATGATGACCACTACCAAATGCCTCCTAGAAGACAACATAGAGTTAGAGAGCATTACCCAAGAGAGCCTAAGATTGATCTTCCTTCCTTTCATGGAAAAGATGATGTAGAAGAATACCTAGAGTGGGAAATGAAAGTTGAGCAATTGTTTGAGTGCCACCAAATAGATGATGAAAGGAGAGTCACCATGGCTTCTCTAAGCTTTCAAGGTTATGCCTTAATTTGGTGGACAGCCTTAGTCAAGGACCATAGGCTAAGACACTTACCTCCCATTAGGTATTGGAATGAAATGAGAGCTGCCTTGAGGAGGAGTCATGTATCAGCCTACTATGATAGGTAGATAATGGATAAACTCCATAAACTCCAACAAAGGAACATGAGTGTTGAGGAATATAGACAAAAAATGGAATTACTCATGTTGAGGGCTGGGATAAGAGAGGAACCAAGAATCACAATTGCTAGGTTCCAAAGTGGACTCAACTATGACATAAGAGATAGGGTTGAACTTATACCCTACAATGATCTCAATGAGTTAGTCCAACTTTGTGTGAGGGTAGAGCAGCAACTCAAAAGAAAAAGCTCTACTAAGAAAGATTACCCTCATAGTTACAAGAAAGAATATAAGAGGGAGGGTAGTCTAATTAAGCCAAGATATGAAGAATCTAGAGAGAGGGAGAAAGGGAAAGAAAGAGCCAAAGAACCTCCAAAAGATAATAAAAGTAAGGAAACCAAATGCTTTAAATGTGGGGAAAGAGGGCACTATTCATCTTAGTGTCGAAATAGAAGGTCAACTTACATTCTTGAACATGAGAGTGAAAGTGAGGGTTCTTCATGTAGTGAGTCTGAAACATCCACTTCTGAAGAAGAAGAAACTCTACCTTGTGATGGAGATTTACTCATGGTGAGAAGACTCCTTGAGAGCAAACATGTAGAACTAGAACAGTCACAAAGAGAGAACCTATTCCACACAAGATGCAAAGTTTTAGAATAGACATGTTCAATGATAGTGGATAGTGGCTCTTGTTGCAACTGTTGTAGTTCTAGAATGGTAGAGAAGCTTGGCTTAACCACTACTCCTCATCCTAAACCTTACAAACTTCAATGGATCAAAGAGGATGATGGAATAGTAGTTAAAGAACAAGTAAGTGTACCCATTTCCATTGACAAATATGAAGATCAAATTGTTTGTGATATAGTACCAATGGAAGCTGGGCACATATTACTTGGAAGACCTTGGCAATATGATAAACAAGCTTTACATGATGGAGTCACCAACAAAATCACCATTCAACACAAGGGAAAGAAAATTATTTTGTGTCCTCTTACACCTTCACAAGTAAGAGAGGACCAAATAATTCTTAAGAAGAAGTTGGATGGAGAAAAGAAAAAAGAAATAAGAAAGAAAGAAAGAATTTGGTAACCCATGCCTCAGCCCATGAAGTTGTCCAACCTCAAACCTTGAATATTTCCAAAAATCTTTTTCTTGGACAACCTCATTTCCTTCTTTATTGCAAAGAGACATTTGTTTCAATCACTCATGAACTTGGTTCTCTACCGAAGGGGTTGCAAAAACTTTTAAAGGAATTTGATGATATATTTCCCAAAGAGGTACCAAGTGGATTACCACCTTTGAGGGGAATAGAACATCAAATAGATTTGGTGCCTGGGGCAAGCCTACCTAATAGGCCAGCCTATAGAACCAACCCTATGGAAACAAAAGAAATAGAGAAACAAGTTAATGACTTGTTGAACAAAGGGTGGATCCAAAAGAGTTTAAGTCCCTGTGTTGTGCCTGTGTTGTTGGTCCCTAAAAAGGATGGGTCTTGGAGAATGTGTACAGATTGTAGGGCCATCAACAACATAACTGTCAAGTATAGGCATCCCATTCCTAGGCTAGATGACATGTTGGATGAATTACATGGAGCAAATCTCTTCACCAAAATTGATCTTAAAAGTGGATACCATCAAATAAGAATTGATGAAGGAGATGAATGGAAAACTGCTTTCAAGACCAAGTTTGGTTTGTATGAATGGTTAATCATGCCCTTTGGCTTGACCAATGCTCCAAGTACATTCATGAGATTAATGAATCATGTGCTTAGGGAATGCATAGGCAGATTTGTAGTGGTCTACTTTGATGACATCTTAATCTATAGTCAAAATCTTCAAGAACATCTTAGACATATCAAGGAAGTCTTGCTTCTTCTTAGAGAACATCACCTCTTTGCCAACTTTGACAAATGTACTTTTTGTCAAGAAAGTGTGATTTTCCTTGGTTTCAAAGTTGGAAAAGAAGGTGTGCATGTTGATCCAGAGAAGATCAAGGCTATACAAGAATGGCCAACCCCTAAAAATATAGGAGAAGTAAGAAGCTTTCATGGGCTAGCTAGTTTTTATAGGAGATTTGTGAAAGACTTTTCCACCATAGTTGCTCCTTTAAATGAGTTAGTCAAGAAAGATGTTCCTTTTCTTTGGGGTGATAAGCAAGAGTTGTCTTTTGAGACTTTGAAACATAAGTTAACTCATGCACCCATTCTCGTTTTACCTGATTTTTCCAAAGCCTTTGAATTAGAATGTGATGCATCTGGGATAGGTATAGGAGTTGTTTTAATACAAGGAGGACATCCCGTAGCTTACTTTAGTGAAAAACTTAGGGGACCTACCTTGAACTATCCTACCTATGACAAAGAGTTATATGCCCTCATTAGAGCTTTAAAAACTTGGGAACATTACTTGGTTACTAGAGAATTCATCATCCACACTGACCATGAATCTCTCAAGTACATAAAAGGGCAAGCAAAGCTAAACAAAAGACATGCCAAGTGGGTGGAATGTCTGGAGCAATTTCCCTATGTCATCAAACACAAAAAGGGGAGTATTAATGTTGTTGCGGATGCTTTATCTAGAAGACATGCATTATTAGTAACCCTAGGATCCCAAATATTAGGATTTGATGACATAAAAGAGTTGTATGAAAATGATGAAACATTTGCATCCACTTATTCATCATGTCTTAAGAAGCCTTTTGATGGATTCTATCTTTCTGAGGGGTATCTTTTTAATAAAGGAAAACTTTGTATACCCCAAGAATCCATTAGAAAACTTCTTATCAAAGAGAGTCATGGAGGAGGACTTATGGGCCATCATGGAGTTGATAAAACTCAAAACATTTTGAAAAGTAAATTTTATTGACCACACATGAGAATAGATGTTCAAAGGCATTGTTCTAAATGCATAGCTTGTTTACAAGCTAAGTCAAAGATTATGCCTCATGGACTCTATACACCTCTTCCCATAGCTAATACCCCTTGGGAGGACATAAGCATGGACTTTGTCCTAGGATTACCAAGAACTCAAAGGGGTTATGATTCTATATTTGTGGTAGTAGATCGTTTTAGTAAAATGGCTCATTTTATACCCTGCCACAAAGTAGATGATGCTAGTTATATATCTCGACTCTTCTTTAAGGAAATAGTGAGATTGCATGGTTTACCCAAATCTATAGTGTCTGATAGAGATGTGAAGTTCCTAAGCCACTTTTGGAAAACTTTATGGGAAAAGCTTGGAACTAAACTTCTATTTTCTACTACATGTCACCCACAAACTGATGGGCAAACTGAAGTAGTTAATAGATCTCTATCTACATTATTAAGGGTAATATTAAGAGGTAACAATAAATCTTGGGATGAACATCTACCTCATATTGAATTTGCTTATAACAGGGTAGTCCACAAGACTACTAATCTTTCTCCTTTTGAGGTTGTTTATGGTTTTAATCCTATCACACCTCTTGATTTACTACCTCTTCCAGAACCATCTCTTTTTCTTCATAAAGAAGGTGTTTCTAAAGCGGAGTTCATCAAGAAGTTACATGAGAAGGTCAAAACCCAAATTGAAAAACAAACTCAAAAATATACAGAATACAACAACAAAGGGAGAAAGAAAATAGTTTTTGAAAAAGGAGACCTAGTTTGGCTTCATTTGAGAAAGGAAAGATTTCCCTCTCAAAGGAAGTCCAAACTTAGTCCAAGAGGAGATGGTCCATTCAAGGTGGTCAAAAGGATAAATGATAATGCATACATCTTAGATCTTCCTGAAAGTTATGGTGTCAGTCATACTTTTAACATCTGTGACTTAATTCCTTTCACAGGAGATGATCAACAAGATGCAACAGATCTGAGGACAGATCCTTCTCAAGAGGGAGGGTCTGATGGAAGACCATCTAAGACATACATTGGACCTCTTACTAGAGCCATGGCTAAGAGAGTTCAAGAGGAAGAAGGATCACTTAATATTTTGCTTCTATGGAAGGTGAATTATCTTAAACCTTCTTCTCTTAATTAAGCATGTTTACTTTGTTTTGTAGGATTAAATAAATTGGAGGGAGCAGCTGCCAGCATGGCATTTGGCACGTGAAAGGAAGGCTTGGTTGGAGAAGCTTGCTGCCAAAGTCATATGCACCCAACCAAAACTCCAAAATAGCCCAGCGTTGGATGAGAAGATGCTTCAAACACGTGAGGAGCTAACCTGGAGCAAGGCATGGGATTTGCTGGAAGGATTTGGCGTTGCTGTTAGGCTTCCCATTTGAAATTAGGCGGGATTTCATTTCAGAAAAGAGACCCATCTTCACTTATAAATAGGAGGGTTTCTTCCTTGTATGGTTACTTTAGAGCTATGCCCAAATGCTGAGAAATATATTCCAGTCTTGCATTCTGCTCTTGAGTCAAAATTGCTTACTAATTCTTCATTTTCTCTCAAGCTTCCTTCCATTATATGAAGGCTTTCTGAGCTGAGAGGCTTCACTCATTTTACCTTGCTTCATTCAAACATCTCCATCACCATTTACTTCATCAATTCCGCTGCACACCAACACATCTATCACACCTCTGATCTGGGAGCTTCAGGCCACTGGTTTCCTCTGGAATTTGGCTCCACAATTCGGTCAGGGTTGATTTGGTTCCGTTCGGTTAGGGTATTTGGTACCTTTCAGTCAGGGTTTACTTGGTACCGTTCGGTTAGGGTTTATTTGGTACCGTTCGGTTAGGTGTTGATTTAGTATCGTTCGGTTAGGTGTTGATTTTGGTACCGTTCGGTTAGGTGTTAGTGTTCGGCCAAAGCTCCCCTAACATGATTTGGTCTTCATTCATATAAGTTAGGGTTAGGAAAATTCACAAAACAAAAACAATTTCATTGGAAAAGTTCACAAAGCCAAAATATTCATAAAAGTTATGTTGGCCAAGATCAATCCATGAGAACCAAATATTTTTTTAATAAAAAAAAAATATAATTAACTCTTAATTTGATGCAAATCTAGATGCTTTTAATTTGTCCAAGAACTATATACAAACATTTTAATCAGACTTACATAGACTTTGTAATTGATTATATAGGAAAATTATATAGTAATATAAGACGTTGAAATTCTTAATTCTTTAAACATATTTAGTTTTTCTTGATTGCTTGTATATAAGATACTCATTTAATTTTGTTGTGAAAAATAATCTATACCTAAATTAAAACTAAATAATATTTAATTTTGAAAATTTAAAATAATGAATTTATAAATAATAAATTTATGGATTTTTTTTATTATATACTGTTTATTTTCTTCTTTTTATAACGTATAACTTTAATGTGAATTTTATTTGAATTAATCTATTATTCTAATGACTAGAGCCTGGTCTTTTTTATTAAATGTAATAAGTTTTATTTTTAAGAAATTAATAAAATTAATAAATAAATTATAATTAATAATTGTATTAAATTACATATATATATATATATATATATATATATATATATATATATATGTATATATTATTTAATAACATAATAATGAATATGATATAAATATAATGATTTAAATATAATAAATTAATCAAATGAATAATAAAAGATATAGTTATATATATATATATATAAATAATATTGTTTATAAGAATTAAATAAATTATTGTATTATGTTAAACCACCGATAGGCTTTA
The DNA here is from genome assembly GCA_034642375.1 of Vigna nakashimae. Classification (NCBI taxonomy): domain Eukaryota; kingdom Viridiplantae; phylum Streptophyta; class Magnoliopsida; order Fabales; family Fabaceae; genus Vigna; species Vigna nakashimae. Next base: position 25,449,416 of record CM067763.1, on the reverse strand, counting down.
GAAAATGGATGATTGTGACACTTCAATAATTATGATTGAAAATTATTTAGGAAATATATCTTTTATTTTCTGACATGAAAAATACTGAAAAGTTGAATTAAAATTCTAAATTCTCATAAAGTTAAACAATTTTAATTATATTTGAGTCAATAGCTAGTAATTAAAAAAATATATTTAAATAAGACTTGAATATTTTTTTCTTTGCGAATTTCATCGTGATTTATTATTTTTGATGTTTTTTTAGTAATAGATAGGGTGTCATTTGAGTCCCAATCCATGGTTGACCCTTATCCCTTTTAAAATCAAACTCCAATTTTCTAGCCTACTTAATAGGGGGCTTTTTAAAAGCCCAAACTCTAAAGCCCCACATAAAGTGGGCTGGGGTAGGGTTAGGATGGGGCTAGCCCCCAAACTAAATTAATTGACTTTTAATATTTTTTTAGTTATTTCTTTTATTTACTTTACAAGTTCATTAATTTTAAAATTTTACATGATATTTAATATCTTTTTAATTAAATATAAATATATAAATATTGATTTTATAAAAAATTATTTAAAATAATTTTTAATTATAAGTATATTTTAAATATATAATTTTATTATTTTGAAAAGTTAAAAAAGAAAATTTTTATTGTTAATTTTATTTAAAAGAAAATGAAAAAATTTTCAAAAAAGAAATTATAAAAGTAACACAGTTCAAAATTCGATTTTTCAATAGTTGAACTCTGATATCCATATAAATATTTGAAATATTAATTATGGAAAGATTTTAAATTCAAATCTACTGTTTGGATGAATTTTTAATATCAGTGTAAAATTTTTATTTTTTATAGTTTATCACATAAAATTCTTTTGTTGAATTTTTTGTATAGATATATACATTAAAAAAATTAAACCACAAACTTTATAAAGTTTAAAATTAATTTCATGAACTAACTTTTTAGTGAAAATCCTTATTAGGCAAAATTGTTATAAATATCATATATGTTAGTATACAAGATCTAGATGTAATCCTAGCGGTTATAAAATTAGATTTTTTTTCTAACCTTTTAGATTAAATTAATATTTTAAAATCCAACATATCTTTATCCAATTTATTGAATTATTTATCATAATTGAATTGATTGCAATAAAAAATAATTAAATAATAGATACAATACTTTTAAATAAATATAATGTTATAACACTAATATTAAAATTATTATTGTATTTAATTATTAACATATAAAATAAATAAAAATTATAATAATTAAAATAATAAATAAATTACATTAATGTCTCTTAATAAGAAACTAATAAAAAAGACAAATGAATATAATATAAAATATATGAAAAGACATAAAAATATATAAATTTTGTCATTTTGTCTTACAATAGCCTTCCCGGTAGAATTACCCATGCAAGGTTGTGAGCTGTCATCCTCTCTTCCTTATTAAATTCTTCATGTACATACAACCTTTCAATCGTGTATATACCCAAAAATCTTAACCAATTTATGTAAACATGTCTCTTTTTCAACCACATATTTGTCTCAGAGTTACGTAGGTGAGAGAATAAACCTTCAGCTTTCAACCCAACTACTTGCAATCAGATATTGTTGTCAATGTAGATATTGACCCCTTTCACTCTAGACTAAATATCTCCATTTACGCTTTTCAGATTATTGTAAAATACTCTCACCAAGTCAGGGTACTAATCACCCTTCATTTGTACCAGTGTGGAGAGGCCTTAAATTTTAATCCATTTTGGGAAATGAAAGCCCTCTTTTTTGAATAAGTCTAGCTTCAGGTGCTTATGTGGTACAAAGGTCTTGTTTCTTTTCCCTCTCAAAAATATTTCACGTGTTTCATCATCACTGATCCATCTCGAGGAATCAACATTTCTTGCAGCAACTACAACCTTTTCTCTATTTCCTGACGGGTGTGATGAAGAAGCCATTTGATTTTTGAACTCTTGGACAACTTTCTCAGTACTAGGGTTATGAAGTTTACACAGACATGACACACTTTATGTTTTCCAGTTTTCAAACACAACACTTATAAGGGCGCACAATAACACATTAATATCAGCCCATTCAACTTTTCAAAACATGAAAGCCTATTATAGAGAAACAATCAATTTTATTAAAACCATAGTCGACTTGTGTTTGATAGAGTATTATCAAGAAATAGAGAAGCACATACACAAAACATAATAGACTATATATATAACACAATCGATTAAAAGTCGTGCAATCAGATTTTCATACAAACAAATCAATCACATAGACACTCATCAATTATGCATATAACGATCATTAATATCAACACTTATGATGCATGAGTGTATGAAAATAATTGCTACAGTTACCACATGTAGATACTCAAGAACTTGTGATTTATTCTATTTGTAGTTCATCCTTGAGCATTGTTTCTGCTTCAGCAACAACTTATTTACCTGCAAAACAATTGAATGGTTTTATAGCAGGTACCCATACAAACTTGGGTCCCTTTTTGTTAGTTGCAGGGGGGTGTTCCTTGGGAATCCACTTATATTTTCCTTTAGGAACCCCAACCGTTCTATAGCAGCAATTTCTGACATTATGGCCAATAGTATTGCAGTAGAAATAAGCATTTGTAACAAGTTTACTAAGATCAATAAACTTCTTAAAATTAATCCTATTACTCTTTGCTTTATAGCCAATGCCTTGCCTATTAATTGCTTTACCAGATGTTCTTAACACAATATCTAGATTTTCTTTCCCTTGAGTAAATTCAGCTAGAATGCTTGTTAAGTCATCTATCTTTTCTAAATGTATTGGATAGTTACCTTTGGCTGCTAGCTTCTATTTAAACTCTTCAGGATTTCGATGTTAATCTCTTCTTTCTCAAAAGACTTTTCGAGATCCATCAGATGGTTGACTGTGTGTGTAAACCTCTTCTACACATCATAGATGGTCTCCCCGACCTTCATCCTGAACAACTTATATTCTTGTATCAAGGAATTCTTTCTGGAACGCTTCACCTTATCTGTTCCTTCATGTGTAACTTCAAGGACCTCCCACCTTTCTTTTGTTGTTTTGCATTGAGAGACCCTGAAAAATTCATCCATTGTTAAAGGAGAGGCAATCAAATTTTTAGCTTTCACATCCGGTTCTCATCTTGAGTCCACTCAGAAAAAATTTTCAAAACAGTTTTTCCATTAACAACATGAGTAGGTTCAAATGGACCATTGAGTGTAGCATCCCATACACCTTTGTCCACGGATTCAAGAAAAATTTGCATCCTAACAAGTTTTTGGCGCTGTTGTCTGGGACTCATGGTTTAACTATTCTATTTGTGTGATTATTGATTAGCTTTGACTTAATTATTTTTATTTTGTTTTTGTGTTGTGCTAACAATTGTTTTCTAGGGTTTGTTTTCTTGTGCATGCAGGATATAATTTGCACTAGAAGCAAGGAAAAATTCTAACCTCTCTTTACATATCAGGAAACAGAAGATATGGCTGGCAATCAGAATATGGGTCCTGTGAGACGAAGTCTGGAGGATTACGCAACAGTCACTAGTCCTTTGTATTTTAGCAGTATTGTCAGGACAAGGGTAAATGCTACCAACATGGAGATGAAGTCTGCTCTTATTCACTTGGTGCAGAGCAAGAAAGACGGAAAGACATACCATTAATTTTACACAAGTCCCAAAAATGTCCATTGTCAAACTCCCTCCCATTATCACATTGGAAATTTTTTATATGACGTTCAAATTGAGTGAGAATATGGGCTCGAAAAGCTAAGAATTTCTCAAATACATCAAACTTTCTAGTCAACGGAAAAGTCCACAAATAATTAGAATAATCATCCAAAAATAAAAAATAATATTAATGTCCCATTGAACTCAAAATAGGAGATGTCCAAATATCACTATGAATAATATCGAAAGGCATAAACGTACTCGTAGAAGAGGAATCAAATGACAACTTAATATGTTTTCCAAAAACACAAGATTTACAAAGACTAAAACTAGAAATACGATTACAAGAAATGGTTTTATTTTTCCTAAGAACATCTAAAATAGGAGCAACCGAATGACCCAACTAGTCATGCCAAAGCTTAGGACAAATGGCGACAAAGATTGAAGGAAGAGTTTGATTGTTGATAGGAATAGTAAGAGGGTAAAGATCACTCTGGCTATCATATCTGATTATTGGCGTCCCTGTTTGAAAATCCTTCACAGAAAAACCAAAAGGATCAAATTCCACGGTCATAAAGTTATCAGTAGTGAATTTTCTAACCGAAATAAGATTTTTGATAATTTTGAAAAAGTGTAGAATATTTGTGAGAGATAGGGAAGGATTAGGGGAAGTCAAGTAAGTATGACCATAACCATGAATCGAGATAGTATGATCATTACCAACGATAATGCCATGATGATTGCTCAAATTACAATAACACGAGAGATTACCATTGGAAGATGTCATATGAGAGGTAGCTCTAGTGTCCATGTACCATGATAGATTAGAGGGACTCAAAGACACAGTATACATCACCGCTTCAATATTTTTAGGAACATAAGAAGTGGATTGCCCATTTTGAGAGGTCATGAAGCCTGTTATGGTCGTGACTCAAGAACGTCAGGCTGTTGTTGTTGTCTGTATGGTGTTGGACCTCGTGCCCACGCTTGGTTTGGATATGGACATGGAGTAGCCCATTGAGGCATCCAACCCCAAGGTGGGTAATTTGGCCAATGTGAAGACCTCCATTGTGGTTGTTGTTGTAGACTCTCACAAGACTGTTGCGAACCACCACTGTAATTTAGCTAAAACTAGTTGCTGTAGCAAATTTATCAAAACTGAATTGGTGAATTAATTATTGTTTGAGGGTTGTAGCAAAAGCTTGGGTCCATATAAAAGAATTGAAAACATTCAAAAGAGTTTGGAAAGACATTAGAAAGCTAATTGGACTAGTGCAACCAAATTTCGAAATCTGAAATTCCAAATTCAAAATTCTACACCAAAAACTGAATTTTCTTTGAGACATTTTAACAAATAGTTTGTAAAATCTACACTACGCACCTGATTTGAGTCTAATTTCAACTTGTGGTCTTTTCTTACTTTCTTAATTCAGTCTAGCACTAATCCTAGGATCATTTTGAGTTACCTCCTTGTTTGTTATCCAATTAATTGATTGATTTTGCATTCTTGGTCATCTTGCACACAAACTGTTCGACAAAAGGTTGTGTGTTGCTGTCACTTTAGGTTCATTTTCTGGTAACAATACAATTTTGTACTGGCTTTAAAATTGTGTTGTTGTGATCTATGTAAGGTGCTTTATGTTGGTGCAACATAGCCAGACACCTATACATCCAAGGTAGCTTTTTAGGAAGTGGAGTAAAGGTGGAATCAAGTGTAGAAACCCACTTTTGGTGCAGCAGTTTTCATGGCCAAACCTATCAAATTATTGTGCTTTGCTGCAACAACAGACCTTACTCCCTAGCAACTGGGAGATTTGTATTGAACTTATACAATTCACCCTTTTGAGAAGCTAAAGTTGCATAGTCTCTCTCCCCCTCTCCATTTGTGCACTTTGTATTTGTTTCCTCATTTTAATCTCTTGTAATTGGCCATTAAGCAAGTGACTTGGAAGAATTCACAACTATTCTTCCATCACTTGCAAAACTTTGCTTTCAATTTGCTCATTAAAATTGGTAGACGGTGAGTGTGTCTTGGATCCAAAGTTCCAAGCCTCATTTAGGAGACCTCACTTCTTTCAATCCGTGTATGCGCGTAGGAAAAGTCTTGGAGTCCGCTCTTAGAGTTTAGTTCTTCTCTTCATGTTTGTTTGTTGTCTCTAGATTTTTAGTGAATTTAGAGGTAATTTTTACTTAAGGAATATTAGTACGTAACTAGGAGCATATTTGGCAAGGCAAGACTTGGTATTTAACCAACCTACACGGTTCACCTCTCTTACCTGAAATATTGCTCTCAAGTGAAAACCTTCATTTTCCTTACTTCAAGAAAACCTTTTAATTCATAAAAATGTCTGGAAGACATTAACTTAGGATCAACAACTCTCCTGAACAACAATTTTTCTTCCAAACTTTAGTCAACCAACTAAGTGAGATTGATAGAAAAATAAGTCAAGGAAAAGACCACAGAGAGCTCCATAATGCTAGGGTTCAAAATGAGTTGAGAATGCTAAGAGAGGAACGAGCCTAGAGTAGGGAGAGGTCTAGGGGAAGTTACAGTGTAGATGTGACAAAGATTCCTTAAGGGTAGGAGAGTATTACCAACAGCGCTCTTCCTCCAGAAGACACAGGAGGGAATTTCAACATCTTCCACCCCCTAAGGAAGTTAATCTAGTGTTACCTCACTTCCATGGAAGAGATAATGTTGAGGCTTACCTAGATTGGGAGATGAAGGTGGAGCAAATCTTTGCTTGCCACTAAGTAGGAGAAGAAAGGAAAGTCTTTCTTGCCATCCTAAGCTTTCAAGGGTATGCAATGTATTGGTGGACTGCTCTTGTCCAAGAGAGACTAAGACATCAAGATCCTCCAATAGAATATTTGAATGATCTTAAAGCTGCCCTTAGGGGAAGACACATGCCCTCCTATTACAAAAGAGAACTCGTGGATAAGCTCCAAAAGTTGCAACAGAAATCTATGACTGTGGAAGAATATAGGCAAAAGATAGAGCTATACAGAATGAGGATAGGAATTGTTGAGAGGGAAGAGATCACCTTAGCCAGATTTTTGAGTGGGCTCAATTTTGACATAAGGAATATGGTTGAATTACTACCTTATAGAGATTTGAATGATCTTGTTCAAATGTGTATAAAGGTAGAACAACAATGTTTGAAAAAATCATCTTCCAAAAGAGAGCAAGAGAAAAGAAGAAAAGAAGAGAAGAAGAAAAGAGAAGAGAAGAAAGAGAGAGAAAAGAAGAAGAGGAAAAAGAAAGAATAGCTGAAGAAAGAAGAGAAGAAAATAGGAAAATGTAAGAGAGAAGAGAAGAAGAGAAAAGAAGAGAGCAAGAGATAAGAGATAAGAGAGCAAGAGAGAAGAGAAGAAGAAGAAAGAGAGAGAAAAGAAGAAGAGAGAAGAAGGAAAGAAGAGAAAATAGAAAAGGAAGAATGTGAAAGAAGAGAAAAGAAATGGAAGAAAAGAAGAAGGAACAATTAGAGGCAACATCTTCTCCCACAATTACAATAGAACCAAGACTCTTAAGAGGAGGTTTTCAAACCTTTAACTTCTCACTACTTCCTCCCTTACCCCTATAGCTTCCTTCCTTGATGGAGGGCCGCTTGAGCTATAGCCACTCCATTTGAAGCACCTCACCCATTTCCAAACAACCATCAATATTCACTACTTTCGTTGCCAGATTTCCCGTTATCCTTCACTATACCAGTTTTACAGTTCTGTGATGGACCAAGCATTTGGGCTCCTCTATCAAGGACCTTATGAGAATGTACACTAATTTTAAAAAGTTCCGCCTATATAGAGTATTGGACATTCTTCATTTCAAAAGTGATAGAGATATGGTTTCGTATATTGGAAACCGCAAGAGCCTGATGGAAAGAACTCTTGTTATCCATCATGGCTGTGAGAAAAATAAATAAGATAAATGAAGGAGAATGAAGAAGAAGCATAAGTGTCGTGTAACTTTAATACCATAAAAAATATTTTGCTCAATTAATCTCATTCGTTAACTTGGAATAAATACAATAATTTTAAAAAATTAATTAGGTAACAAATAATATAAGACATGTGCTTAGAAAACTAATTATAAACTAAATATATACTTAGTTAATATACAATAACAAAATATGTTTACAAAGTAGTTATACAATACTCTAAATTTGTAGAAATAATAACACGTATATCTTTTTCTTCACCTGTACGTTCTCAGAAATAATAACACGTATATGTTGAAATGGACAGTGCTAATTATGGTTGATGGAAAGCCAAAGGTATAGCTTTTAATTGCCTTTGATTTTGAGTTCATGGAAAATTGCTAGCTAACTACTTGAAAATCATATATACCAAATTTGGTGATTGACTAAGAAATTTATGTATATTAAATTCAACGAATTTATCAATATTAAAAAATGTGAGAAGATAAATCAAGAATCATACTAAGAGAATTAACAAAATTAACTTGAGTGGATCAGAAGAAGCTCTCGATGCTCATGTTCCGAACGAAGAATTTGTGCAGACATATAAGAAACGAAGAAAAGAAGAAACCACACAGAAAAAAAATGAAAAATAATAAAGTAAATCAAAATGAAAAAAAATCGTATTTATCTTTCTTCATATAACTACAAGGATTTTTCATAAATACTTTATTTATATTTACGTATGTTATATTTACATTAAATACATAACTAATTATCTATTATTTTTTATATAATTAACTATTATTAATACTTAAATTTTTATTATAAAATATAATTAGAATACAAATATTAAAATGATATATAAAATAATTTAAATTTTGGTTTTAAATATAAATTTTTATTTATTTAGATTATATGATAACTGTTTTAATATTTTTCTCCTAAAATATACTTTTTATTTATTAAAATTTATGATAACATTTTAAATTTAACTGGAATTTATTTAAAATTCATTTATATTTTTAAAATGATTTTTTTACATCAAATTATTTTTATTTCATGTTTCAATTTCAATTCGTAAACATTCATTACATTAACTAAGTAATTATTTTTTTCATCAATATAATTAATTACAAACTTTTCACTTATTTTTCTTTTTTCTTTTCTCTAAATAAGCATCCTATATTTTCACTATCTTTTGTTTTCGTTTTTCTTATTTGCTCTCTCCAAGATTCAAACAACTTTTATTATATAAAACTAACAATTTATCCTCTTTTAGTATTAATTTATGCTTTATTTAATTTTCTTCTAATTATTAATTTAACAATAATTTGACGAACTCAATCACAACTATAACTATCAAATAATGGAATGATAAGTTCAATCAATAATTAATTTAAAAGTTAACTCAATTTTACAAAACTAACTTATAAGATGAGATTTACATTTACTTTATATATATATATATATATATATATATATATATATATATATATATATATATATATATGATAAAATTACATTATCTTTAATTAATATAAGATTTCTAATAGGTAATATAATTAAATTTTAATTTTGTTTTATTTATATTTATTTCTTTATATATCTATGTTGGAGAGAAGCTTGTTTTATTTTATTTCTTTTTCATTTTCCTATAACAGTTTCAATCTCATTCAATTTATTTGACTAAGTATATACCGAGATATCCAATCACTTGGTGTGTATACATTTTGAAAAATAAGAAAAAAAAATCTTAAAATCAACGCTTTAAGAGCATCTTCAATTGAAATATTTTTAAAATGTCATTTTAATATAAATTTTATAAATATAACTTTCTTAAAATTAAATCATAGTAACTATTTTCACTTTTAAGAAATTTATACTCGTGTTATAAGACTAGCATAGAATTGAACGAAACCATTCCCATTCTATATATCCTAAGTTGATAAATATGCACCCATTTAATTTATTTTCTGCATTGCTTTTTTTTTTTTATGATATTTGTTCCGATCTCAAGTGAGGTATAATTAGGGTTAATCAACATATATTTGAAATATTGTTTTGGAGTCATCCCACTTTTGTTTTAGACTAGTTAAAACTAAGAATTTTATTCTGCCTTCTTTCAATAAATTCATTATTTTAGGAGTTCATTAGCATCATATGAAACATGCTTATGTGTTAAGATTATGCATTTATGCAATTCTAAACATTCAGACCCAAAATTGCAAACATAATTTAACAAGCTTGGTGTTCTTACTTGAAAATTCCAGTTTGCACATTGAAATTTTGCTTTGGCGTTTACTAGACAGTTTTGAACATTCATTTTGAATATTTTAGTGTATTAAAACATTCTCATAGTTCAAGAATTCCAGTTCGCACTTTTATATGCATAATTTCACCCATTCTTACAAGCTTATTTGCATTCATTTATGTTAAATTAGTCATTTTTTAATTTGTTTTATAGTTTAGGCATTTTAGTGTTTTAAGAGTCATTTAGTATCACATTCACTAGTGCACAAAATAGCACCGGTTATTATTGGTTATAGGCACCGATTTTGCAACCAAGGCATAAACAGACGAAGTAAAAAAGGTAGATTTTATGCCTCAATTATGAACTGAGACAAAAGTGGTAAGATTATGTCTCGGATTTTAGGTAACCGAGGTCGTAACACTTTTTTTTAAATTTTATGTGACACAGTTCAAGCAATTAGAGGAGGATCTGTGACTGAGATTGACAAAAATGCAACCGCAAGAAGCAAAATCAGAGCAACAGAAACGTGGTTTTGGCATTTCTTTTGCTTCACCAAATATTTCTGGCATGAGAGTCTCCTTAACAACAACCCAAAACCCAGAACAGCAACCCGAAACAACAACCCAAAACCCAGAACAGCAACCCGGAACAACAACCCAGAACCCAATTTGATTTCTACGCGAGTTCGTCCTCCTCAATAGACGCAACCAGAAAGCAAATTGTGCCTCCATGATTCAATCTTCTCCACCCCAACCTGCACACAGAACCCAGAAACTCAAAAATCGCCGAAACCAAACTCATCGCAGAAACCAAACTCAAAAATCCTTTTAATGATGCCTATCTCCATTAACGCGGACGAGTTCTTTTCTTCCTAGCAAGACGCGAGCTGGTTTTCCTCTTTCCCCCTTCTGAAGAACCCTAATAAGGACGCTAGACGCGGGCTGGAGACGCAACTCAAGAGGACGGTAAGAGAGAAAATAGAGATGGCGAGGGAGATCGAGGAATTCTCGCCGACGCCACGTCCTCGCCATCGTTGCGTCCCCGTCGTCGCCGCATCCTTGCCGCCGCTGCGTCCTCGTCGACGCCGCATCCACTATTGTTTCTCTCTCGCCGCACAGGAGAAGAGGAGAGGTGCTAGGTTTTTGGGGAAAAGCTTTTCCTACCCAGAGGCTAGGTTTATCTGGATTTAAGTTCCCACAGCCCAAGCCCAATATGCCTCGGGTCCATCTGCCAACCGAGGCAGTATCTTTGTTGCATGAGGTTTATGCTTCAATTCACCTTGGAAACTGAGTCAATATTTTCTTTAGACACCGATTGCTTAACAACCGAGACATATAATATTTTTAAAATTACGAGATTGCCCCTTGTTTTGATATGCTTTGGTCCAATAAAAACTGAGACATAATCTACGAGTTAAAAACGCCTTTTTTTACTAGTAATTATACATGTTCAGATAGTTGAAATATCAGTGCATATCATTCTAGAAAAACTAAAAGATGTCAAAATGAATAGTGGATAGCTTTGGTGCCAACTTTGGTTTAATTAGTGGTTTTGCATTTTCTGCATATTTTATTTTGTTTGTGCATCATATTCATACCCTTAGGCATACAAAACCTAGTCCAATCATTAGTATTGCATCAGACCCATACAATTGCATGATCATAGTTGTTGTAAAAAATCATTTAGCTGTCTTTAGTGTCAAATTTGATTCAACTACTAATTTTGTGAATTTTGAGTTTTTATTAAATTTGAGCATTCATTTATTATATTTTATCACATAAAAATATGTTTAGGTTATTTACATTGCATAATTATTAGATTGGTTCATTTAAGGATTTCATCAAACACTTGATGAAATTTAGGGTTTCATTGAGACATTTCATCAAACAGTTTTAAATTCAACATCTAAACATATATAAAATTAGGACAACTTAGGATCCATAAATCATTGATGTTATGTTTCTTATTATTTTATCATATTCATATATGATTTTAAAACCCTCAAACCAATTCGAAGAAATCATTGAAATTTTTCTTTAAATTAATTGTTTTGGAACTTTGTAGTGTGAGTGACTTGGATTTTTGTTTTTGCATGTTCTCAACAGCATTTTTGCATCATTTTAGAGGATATTGTGTATTCCTTTGATTCTATCACATTTTTTTTAGTTTTAGGGTGATCATATACTCAAATTTAGCTCCGAATTAATTTACACTTACTTGGATTGATACCTTGGTTGGCTTCCTATATGCATTAGGGAGAAATTAAGATTTTTCTAATTCATCAAGTGAAAAAGGGGTTAGCAGACTGCTTACAAACAAACTCCTTACAAACAAACTCCTAGAAAACATTGTGACACTTATAACATTTTAGGAATGCCCTGGTCAATAATCGATGAGGGAGTTCCTCTAGCACTTTATGTGGAGACTGCTCCTTAGGTGTCACTAGCGTATCACATAAGGAGATCAACCATTTGGGATTTATATTATAGTAGGGAATTTTGGCTGATTGTTCTCATTAAAAAATATTTAGAAACTATAGAGTACAACTTTAAAGTACCTAGACTTGAAGCCCTATACGAAGCGACACATAGTCAGAAGAGCCACTTGTCGAATTCACTTATTAAAGACAACCATCCAATCTTTCGGTTTGGTCGAGTGCAAAAGTGATGATGAAATAGAGAAGGTGTAGGAGTCAAACAAAACATCTTACATAAAATATGAAACACTTGATTGACTGCCTAAGTGTTCGGGTGAACCTAGGTGGGTGTAATGTTTAGCACCCACAAAACCCCCGTTTGAAAGTCATTGAACGAGATTTGCATGAACAAGTCAGTGAAGAAACAAGCATACATGAAAAATAAGTCTAGCTTAGAATCTTCCTAACTGTGGCACAACCCGTTCATTCTCTTTGCAAAGTAGGAGATTCACAACGTAATCCTCGATATTATCAACGAGTATATACACTTGCTCGACTAAATCCTCTAGATCATTGACCCATCGAAATCGAGTGTTGTACTCACGAACCTCATGGGAAACCCAGTCATAGCTCGGAATCTCTGACAGGTTTAGTTCACCCCGCTTCGTCGATGCGTTAACTTGAACCTCCCAATCGTACTCTAGGTAGACCCCTTCAATCATTTCATTTCTTTAATAACCGATGGATTATTTGAATTAATATTTTTATCTGACTATTTGAAACTAAGATTTATTTAAATGAGACATAATGTTAAGAATAATTTCTTTTAATTATACTTTAAAAGAAGAATATTTTACTGAAGATAAAATTGTTTATTGATTGCAATTGGAAAAGATCATTACTTTAATGATACAATTACGAAATAATGTTGCACAAAGTTTCCTTAAACATGATAAAAGTTGAATTTTTAAGAAAGAATAAAATTCAAATCAAGCTCGTGCACATTCAATAAAGGAGAAAAATATATTATGAAGAGCATTAACAAGAAAAAATTGAAGACTCGAAGACTAACTGATGAGTGCATATTTAAGCTTTCATTTAGCCTATAATATTGAATTCTTAATTGGTTTTTGTAATTTAATAGAATATTTTAATTAGTATTTGTTATAATTGGATTTATTTACCATGAGATACAAAAACGTATTAAAAATAACTTTTTAGTTGCATAAATGTTTTTTGGATATTTTGATGTGTGGTAGTGTAACTCCAGCTAAGTTGTGCTCATTAAGGTGTGAAAATAAATTAGTTAAAGTTTCATTCCACTTAAAAATAAATCCAAGAATGACAATTAATCAAGACCATAAGAAGTCAATTCAAACATAACATGAAAAAGTGAAGAAATTTGGCTAAGCAAGAAGAGAGAACATGCAACAAAAATTAGATCTTGCGATTTTCTCTACTTTTTCTACTAAAAGGGCTTGGATAATGGATAAATGTTTATGATTAAAAATAATTTGGGGAAATATATCTTAAGATATTTTATTTGATATTATTAAATAACTACCTTATTTAACTATATCAATAAATATCAAAAGATAATATTTATCAATTTTTTTCTAATGTAGCATATATCTTCTCAAACATTTTTAGATCTCCACAAAAGTCAAATATATGTTGAAGATATTAGATTTTTTTGGAAGATAATTGGAGGAGATTACATTATTATAAAAAATATTATAACATAAAAGCTTGAAACAAAGCCCAATCTAATTTTTGTATAAATAGACTTAGGGAAACACATTAAGGGAGCTTAAGAACCCTTTGGGGATTCAAATTTTATCATCTCTTCTCTCATGTTCTCCACCATTTCTTCTTATATTTTCATGTCATTTCAACATTCCATGGAATGCTAAGCCTCTAGGGTTGATTCTACTGTAATTTCTTAATTGGATTCTGAGGTTAGATGAATAAATTTGTTTGTTGTTTTTTATTCTTGTTGTGATTTATTTTTATCTATGTATTTTTACTTTTTAATTAATTAAAATTAATGATTTTTACATTATAGCAAGTTAGCACGGTTTTAAATCTACATAACATATCAATCATATGAGTCCAAGGATTTTTTTTAATTGAGAATTTACTTTGATTAAAGTTAGAAACTTTCATGTGATTGAATGAGTTTTTTCCAATAATTGAGAATTTACTTTGATTAGTAGTAAAATCTTTAATAAGAATTAATCAAGAATGTACTTTGGTTAATTAGCTTTTTACTTGATATAAGAGATAAAAGAATAGACATGATTAGACATAGCAATATTTTATTCAGAATGTACTTTGGTTAAATTTACTATGATTAATCTAAAAAGTTCTTGCTTTTAATTGAGAATGTATTTTGGTTAAGAGTGAGAACGCCAACAAAATAATTGAGATTTTACATTGATTAATTTGAAAATCTAAGACAATAATTAATTGAACAATAATCTTTAGATAACCAATGATGAACCCTATTTTGAAAAAGCAGTCAAATCAACCTATTTTCTTTATCATTATTTTTATACTTTATATATCCTTTATAAATTTCTTTCTTTCTATTTTTTGTTACTTTATTCTTTAATATTTTCTTTATCTTTATCTTCTTTATTATTTTACTAATCTTTTATATAGTTTTTATAAGAACTAATTTGTTAAGAATCAATTCCATGTTCATTGGGAGATGACTTAGGGTTGAATTTACCCTTTCTATTTTGTTGGCTACTATCTTAGCAATACTGAAGTTGCTAGAGTTTAGCAATATTAATTTGATCGCGTCAACAACTGTGTTATCACTAACATTGAAGAGTTACACCAATTAATCAAATTGAAGAAATAAGGTTCAAGTTTAGCTTAGTCATATAGACCTAGATCAAGCCGAGTCTCCAAACAAGGTTGAGCTCAGTCAATTCGGGCTCATGTCGATACATCTCAGCTCATGCTCAAATGGAACCAAGTTGAGACAAAAGAACATTAAATCGAGTCAAACAAGGCCTATGTTGAGTTAATTTTGGCTAGGTCTAGGTTGAGATAGCTAAACTAGAACAAAGATATAAATTGGGTCAAGTATGCTGAGTTAAGCCTGTGTTCAATTGAGACATCAGGACTACATTAGGTCAAGGTCATAGCCAACTAAGTTGGATCGATCTAATGTTAGGTCGACCAGAATCTACTCGGCCTAGTCAAGCTAAGTTGACTCAAGCTAAGTCAAACTGAATTGATCCTACCTAGATCGACTTGACTCAAGGGAGGCCTACATTCAATTAAGTTGGATCAGGTCTAGGTTTTATTGAGTCTAGTTAAGGCATGACTAAGTTGGACTGACTTTAGCCAGATCTACATCCAATTAGGCTTAGGTGGGATCGTCGAGGTGGCCTAGGTCAAGTTTACCCTATGTTAGGTTAAGAGATCATTACCACATCCAATGGATGGCAACTTAGATCGCATTGAGTTGGCCATGGTCTAAATCAAGTTGAATCAGCCGAGACTCAAGTCTAGCCTAGTTGACTTGGCTCTACGTTTGGTTGAGTTGTGTTATTATGATTAAATGTGGCTAATACCAGTTTATATTAGGTTAGGCCAAGTCCAAATTGAGATGAGTTCGATTGGGTACATATTGAATTAGGCTCAATTGAGATCAAAACAAACTAAGTTAGGTTGGGCCAAGTCAATTTGGACTCGTGTTTGGTCAAGATCGAGCCAAGATAACCCGAGCCCAAGTGAAGCCAATATAATTAGGGTTTAGGTTGACCAGAGTTGAGGCAGACCCACATTCAATCAAGTTAATTAGGCTAGGCCCAAGTTTGGGTGAGTCTAGTCATGACAAACCCAAGTTAAGCCTAGTCTAGCCAAGTCTAGGTTGAGTGAGGCTTTGATGCAATCAAGATGGACTAGGCCAGGCCATGTCAAGTTGGCCTATGTTACACTAAAACGTTGTTACCACATCAAGTTGGGACCATGTTAGGTTGAGTTGAGTTAACCTTACTCTATGTTCAATCAATTTCTGTTGAGCCTAAGTAACATTGGCACCAATTAAAATTAGGTTAGGTTAAACTCAAATAGAGTGGATTCTAATAATATATAGATTAACTCAAGATGATTTTGGGATAAATCAGGATGAGTTTGGTTGTTTAGATATTTTGAAACAAGTTGGTTGTTTAGATATTCGAAACAAGTTTTGATTGAGATGTTGGATAAATATGTGCACGCAAAAAGGTTTTATGCATGTCTTTGAATATGATTTAGTATTTGAGGAGTGGAAACTGAATGTAAAAACGATAACTGAATCATTAGAATGGAAGTTTGTATGTGTTCAAAATTATTTTCGTTTTAAAATTAATATTCAAAATTTTATCATAAAAAATAATTAGAATACAAATATTAAAATGATATATTAAATTAAATAAAATAATTTTAATTTTTTTTAAATATATATTTCTATTTATTAAGATTATATGATAACTATTTTAATATTTTTATCCTAAAATATACTTTTTTATTTATTAAAATTTATGATAATATTTTAAATTTAACTGAAATTTATTTGAAATTCATTTATATGTTTTAAATGATTTTTTTCACAGTTTTTATTTCATCTTTCAATTTCAATTCATACCCATTCATTACATTAACACTAACTAATTATTTTTTTCATCAATAAAATTAATTATAAACTTTTCACTTATGTTTTTTCTCTAAATAAACATCCTATATTTTCATTATCTTTTGCTCTCTTTTTTCTTATTTTCTGTCTCTACAATTCAAACAAAAAACTTTATTATAGAAAACTAACAATTTATCCTTTTTTAGTATTAACTTATGCATTACTAAATATTTGTTATTATTATTGATTAAACTATAATTCAACACTTCCAAAAGTTTTTCTGACTTGTAGTATTAATTAGCTTTTTAAAGGGTTAAATATGTTTTTGGTCTCTTAACTTTCAGCGAAAATTGGAATTAGTCTTTCTTCAAAACTTTGGACTAATTTAATCCCCAAACTTTAGAAATGTGTAAATTTAGTCCTTTTAACCAAATTTATTAACTTTATTTGATGTTTCAAACGCATTTCTTAGTGAACATTGAACCAAAAATGTGTCAAACGGTGTAAACAACTCAAATGATATCATGAAACGCACTTGAAACATTAAATAAACCTAATAAAACTTAGTTAAAAGGACTAAATTCACACATTTCTAAAGTTTAGGGACTAAATTAAGTCAAAGTTTTAAAGAAGGACTAATTTCAATTTTCGCTGAAAGTTAAGGGACTAAAAAACATATTTAATCCTTTTCTAAAAGCATATGTTTTGTAAACTTATATCAATAATTTGCATTCTTTGATCATTTCTTCCGATGTAGCCAAGCATCTATGTTGGAAGAGAAATGCATAAAAGTCAATTTACTCTTCTAAAGTATCATTTACATAGCATAGTGGTAATAATATATTTTTTATTTCCTGCATTTATTGTTTGAATATACTTCCATCATCTAAATTTTTTTCTTGAATTTCAGGTACACTAATTCTGGTTGTTGCTTTTGACTTGCAAATTTTTATTCAGTTTTTTTGTCCAAGTAAAATATCTTGTAAACTAGTAAGTTACAAGTTTGTATTTAATAAGTTAGCTTTGTAAATTTATTGAGCATCTCTGTAACTGTTGTATCTATCTTCAGATTAAACCTCTAGTTAGGTTGGTTGGTGCATAACCCTTTGAGCACATAGAAACTGTTCAATTATTCCCAGTTTCCCTAAGCTACCGTTTGCTTTGCATAAACCATCCACCAAAGCCCCATATGTAAGATCATTCCATGTCACCTTGCATTCTCGCATAGATGTGGCAACTTTTATCAATCTGCTCAGCCTTACAATGACCATAAATTAAAGTTTTATACGTTAGCAAAAATAAATCAAATTATTGGACTTTCAAACACAAAGGTATTTGAAGTCAATTTCTTGTCTTAGCAAGACTAATTAAATAATTGGACTTTTAAACACAATTTTCATGGTTAATGATCTTCACATTTTGCCTTTTTTTTCAATTCGTTCAATAATCGTAATAATTCTTAAATTTGTTCAATAACTTTTTCTAATATATCACTAACTAACTATTATTTTATATTATAACATAAGTATCTCAAGAAAACGTATAAAAATAAAGATAATGAAAAACAACAAAAATAATTATTGTTGTTGAGAACATATTTTTTTATTTAATTTTTAGAATTGAACGATGTTATTTCTTATATTTAATAATTAATTGTATTAAACAATTATTACAGTTTATTTTATATAATAATATTTAATTATGGTTTCATATTATTTCTTTGTGTTTTATTATTAAATATTTTTTTATGATAACAATTTTAATAATACAAAAAATTAAAATCATTTTTAGTTGTGTTTTATTATTAAATATTTTTTTATGATAACAATTTTAATAATACAAAATTTGTATGTGTTCGAAATTATTTAATTTCTTTTTTGGTTTTTTGATAAAGGGTGTGCTCGCAGGATGAATATCGTCCAAGCGATATCTATCAAAATCTTAAGCGATGACATGTGTAGCTCATGCTGCGAAGGAGAGGTTAAGGTTGAAGACCTTCCGCACCACTTGGAAAAAGTTTATTGTTTCTTTAAACTCATGAAGTGTTTGAAAAATTCATATGGAATGGTACAGGAAAATAATAATTTAGACTATAAAAAAAAGTGCCTTCCTTAAAGACAAAGGGATACAAAGGTACACTAAATTTGTAGAAAAATACTAAAATTGAAAAGTATTATTATTCAAGCACAAACTTCTTTCACATCTTAACTAATACAATTATTTCTACCTCAACAAAGAGAAACTCCAACCCAAACTTCACGCATTTTGTATATTATTCCTTACTCTTAACCGCCGCATCCACCGCCGCATCCACCGCCACATCCAGCACCACATCCAGCGGCCTGAGTGTTACCCTTGGTACTTTTGTTGTCGTCTCCACAAGCAAATATGATGATTGAAATGATAGAAAGAGAAGCAATAATCATGAGAAACATAAATATAGGTGCAGAATGAAGCACCAAACCTTCTTCACCTCCATTTGAAAAGTGTCTAGCCATCTATCTTTTCACTATAAATCTCTCTATCATCACATTATCGTACATGCGTCTATGCTTTATAAATTTGGAATTATTCCATCTTTCACAAGTCAACGTATGAGACTTTAGAACCACGAAAATATCAAGAACTTTCCATCATACATATACCTTATCTTTTTCTTCAACTAACGCGTATATATATTAAAATCGACAGAGCTAATTATTGAAATGGAAAGCCAAAAGGTATAGCTTTTAATTGCCTTTGATTTTGACTTCATGGAAAGTTACTAGCTATCTACTTGAAAATCATATATACCAAATTTCGTTATTGACTAATTAACAAATTTATGTGTATTAAATTAAATTAAATAATTTAAATATTGGTTTTAAATATAAACTTTTATTTATTAAGATTATATAATAACTGTTTTAATATTTTTATCCTAAAATATACTTTTTTATTTATTGAAATTTGTGATAATATTTTTAATTTTACTGAAATTTATTTCAAATTCATTTAAATTTTTAAAATTATTTTTCTACATCAAATTAATTTTATTTCATCTTTCCATTTCAATTCATACCCATTGATTACATTAACTTACTCATTATTTCTTTCATCAATAAAATTAATTACAAACTTTTCACTTGTTTTTTCTATATAAAAATCCTATAAAATAGAAGGATATGTGGGATAAATAACACATCTTACTTTATGATTATGATATCACGTAGACTTTAAGTTTCACTTTATTATAAGAAATTAGTTTATAAAATGAGATTTTCATTCACATTTATACCATAAAATCACATTATTTTTAATCAAGGTGAGATTTTTAATAATTAATATAATTAAATCTTTATATTATTTTATTTATATTTATTTTTTTATATATCTATTTTAGAGAGAAGTTTCTCTTATTTTATTTCTTTTCCATTTTCCAGTAACATTAGTCTCATTCAATTTATTTGACTAAGTATATACCAAGATATCCAATCACTTGGTGTGTATACATTTTGAAAAATGGA
Organism: Vigna nakashimae; assembly: GCA_034642375.1. NCBI lineage: Eukaryota > Viridiplantae > Streptophyta > Magnoliopsida > Fabales > Fabaceae > Vigna > Vigna nakashimae. The sequence goes on along the minus strand of CM067763.1, from coordinate 25,429,025 downwards.
AAAAGAAATCTTAAAAACAACAATTTAAGAGCATCTTCAATTGAGATATTTTAAAAAAATAATATATAAATTTTATAAATATAACTTTCTTAAAATTACATCATAGTAACTTTTTCTACTTTTAAGAAATTTATGCTCTCGCATCGAATTGGACGAAAACTTTTCCGTTGTATATATCCTAAGTTGATAAATATGCATCCACTTAATTTATTTTTTACATTGCTCCTTCTATAATGGTATTGCATGAATCTCAATCTCTATTTTTTTTAAAGTGTTGAGAATATGTATTTTGTAAAAACTTTAAATCTTCAATTTATAAGCTACTCGTCTTTCTTTTGGTTACTTGTTTCCCTTAAGCTAGGTAGGGGTTGCACTTGTAGAAGACACTCTAACACCCAAGTCAGTTTAGCCCGTCAATAAACAATAAATATAGTAATTAATGAACGTAATTGATGTATTTCGTAGGACATATTATTTATATTATTGTTCACGGGCCTTGCTGGAAGGGTTTGGACCATGTGACCTAATCACCAGTTAACCTTGGCCTAATCCTTTCTTCATCATCTCAGTGGCAGGTTATCATTTCTAGTTGATCTTGATGATGTTGATATGTTCTTTGACCGAATACATATTTACCTAGTAAGAAAATTTGTATTCAACCATAAGGTTACCTGAACATGTACAATACATCACTAGAAAATTCCATGCAATTACCAATGAAAATAAATTATTAGTAAATTTGAATTATCGACAGATTTTATCAATGAATTTATTTTGTTAGTTAAAATTCGTTGGTAATACATATTTCATTTACTAACAGTTTTTTTTGTTTAGTAAAATTTATCAATAAATGAAATTTATATGAATTTTTTTGATAGTAAAATTTGTCGACGAAAAGAGTGGAAAATTTCTTCCCTACTATCTCACTCTCCGCGAGCCACGCACTAGAAAAGTGAACTCCCATATTTCCCCTTCTCATTCCCCTACGAGCCACCATAGAAACCACTACATACTTAATTTAACGAGATGTAGTAGAATCCATCACGCCCAACTCTTAAAACCATCAATGTAGAGAGATACACTAGAAGCCACACTCACTATGACTTTAGAAAAGACAACACATTGTGACAAAGAGTTGTCTCTCCTCCACGGAGTGATTACCGTGAGCACTAGATTCGCCAACTACTACGAAGAGGGCCCAATGTTGTAAGCGTTCTACTATCACATATATGTTGCTTAGAAGAAGAGTCTCCACTATCAACATTGATGACTGGATTGGCATGACCCCTAACAAGTTTTTCCCTAAAAGTTTATCAAATTTTGTAATGAAGGATTCAATTAGATTGAAGATGAGTTATCCCTTTCATTTGTAATGTGTTTATTTTTTGTAGATTGAGAAAGCTAAAAGAAAGAAGAAGAAGGATATTAACGGAATTGACTAACAGATTTTTCCTTCGATAATTATCGACAAATTTTTCCTTTAGTAATTATCAACGAATTTAAAATTTCACCAGTAAATGTTTAAATTGTACTATTACAGACAAATTTTGAATCATCGAAAACTTTTTGAAAGTGTGAATGGTATGGCATTGAGCGGTAACAAGTTACTGTTGAGCACTAGTTATCACTTTAGGTCTAGAACTTTAATTCAAGAACGTTGAGCAATAAAGTTGTCACTGGATGAGGCATTTTGTGAGAAGAATGATGTTGAGCGTCAGAACTGCCATTAAGTGTCACCCTTTGTGAAATGTTCACTACAAGAAAAGTGTGAATTACCGACAGTGTTTTTTCGAAGGACTATCGACCGTCGGTAAAAGTGCTTTACCGAGGGTCAAAAAGTGAATCACCGACAGCCTTAATGAAATACATTAATGGATTAATGAATGTTCTATGCATTAATGAATACATTTTCTATGCATTAATGGATGTTCTATGGATATTGATCAATGATTGCATCTTTGAAATGCACATTATGCAGGTCTGTATGTGCTTGAAAACTGATATGCAGGTTTGTTTGTATCTAAAAACTGTTATGCAGGTCTGCTTGTTGGTTTCATAACAAATACAATTTTTCCTTACATTTCCCTCTAATTTACCAAAGGCTTTTGGCCCTCGGTAAATACCAACGTTAGGTAATTACCGAAGGCTTTGTGCCCTCGGTAATTACCGAAGGCTTCTGGCCCTCGGTAATTACCGAAGGCTTCTGGTCCTTGGTAATTACCGAAAGCTTCAGGCCCTCGGTAATTACCAAAGGCTTCAGGCCCTCGATAATTGTTAGCGACAAGGGATTTACCGAGGGCTCGTTGGCCGTCGATAAGCCGTCTATAAATACCCTTTTCCGACTGCTTCTGGCATTTTCCGAGGGCTTTTGGCCTTCGGTAATGCCCTTATTTTTTGTAGTGGTTGAGCAGTGAGTGTTAGGAATGTGTTGCTGAGCATCACCTTCTACGAGAAGTCTTGCGCTAAGTGTCACTCTAAGCGTCAATGTATGTTTTTGGTGAATTTCTAATCCTTTGATGGTTTGAAGTAGTTTACCATGAGTTATATGTACGTTTATTATAGAAATGATGATGTTTCATGGATTGATAACATGATAGTGAGTGTGTGTGGAATTTATTCATCTATAATATGATGATTATGATGAGTTTTTTATTGGTTATGTGCATGACACATGTGTAAGTATTGATGTAGGAGTCCAAATGTTGGAGGTTATCATAATTCTCTAATAACCATTCAATCTCAAGTAGAGAAGGGTGAGGTATGTGGTGAAAGGAGCAAAAGGTCCTAGTTTAAAGACTTTACCTTGACCTAAGACGTTAACGAATTAACATTGTGTGTGGTAGGATGAAACTCATTGCCAATGGCTCTATAGAGTAGTAGAGGCCACCACATATGCATGACCTCCCAAGATTTCACATCAATGCTTTATCTAGATTTTTTAAGTCTAGAATGAGTCATTACATGTGATAATGTCATTTTATGAATGAGTGTTGTATGATGTTTATATTTATTTATGAAAACTATTCTTGGTATATTAGTTTACACTTTCTTCTCTATTTGTTTGTTTGTTTATTTCTTTTGTTTTTGCAATAATCACCTTAATGGTGTAAGCAGAAGAAGATGTTCCAGTTGATTTAGTGCAATGTGAGGGGAGGCAACAACATAGCTACAATTTGTTCTATTGTATATAAACATTTTTATTTTGAATATTCTAGTTTCATAGTTTTCTTTATGCATTATTGTATATAGTTGTTATATTTCTATCTCACATACTTAGTGATTATTATTTATATAACTTTTATTTAATACTTTTACATTATTAAATAGGTTGTTACATCAAACATTATTGTTTTTTCAAAACTCATTTAACATTTAAGACTATTTAATATTGCTATAATTTAAATAAAGCATTTATAATTATTTTAAAAGAATAAAATTTTTAAATTTTAAATTATTAAATTTAGTAAATAAAATTATTTAATCTTAATTGTTCTCAATTTCAATAAAATATCTATTAAATTCACTATTAACCATGGCAACGGTCAAAGAAGGTTTGGGAAAGGGAATATGAAAATTCAATGAAAACCAACTACAAAGACAAATGAATGAATCAATTAATATCATGTACTAGGGATTATCTTCTTAAATGTGTCACATTACATCCTAAAAGATACATTTGATATTTACAAAGTTGTGTTATATTTCAATTTCAAAAGTCACTTTTCATCATTTATCGTGATAAAAAGTGTTGTTTAAAACTATAACTGACGAAATGCAAAGTTGTTACATCAATGCTAAGTCAAGATTAGAGCTATTTACAACTTTATAATATATTATTTTCCTTTATGCATATATATAAATGACATATCTTACTTGCACTGTATTCATATATATTGAATTAAATTTATACATAACTTGAAAAGGACGGTATGTAACACCCCAAAATATAAAATATCTCACACACAAATTATTTCATTAATAATATAAACATCGTACATTGTTACAATCATCCATTTATGAGTAAAATGGTTCACACTGAAAATACATTATATTTTTACACATAAATAAAACACTCTTAAATTTTTATTTTTCTTCTTAAAATTATCTTCATTTTTCTGCTGCTTCCTCCTTCACTTGAATTGGTTCAGATGTCGTTCCCTCATCTGCTCTCGTATAACAAAAACATTATACGTTCATCGCAAAAATAAGATTTTTCCAGCACAAACAAAGAAGTAAGGGTGAGCTACCATGCACAATTCAAAGAAAAACATGACACTATTAATATACGTAATACATTCACCATAAATTCTTGTAAGATGCAATTATCATACTAGACTCTATTATCCGGATATAATGTTGATGGAAGTCTCGGGTGGTCATGCACTTGTGGTGACATCTACAACACAGTTATGGCCAAAAATATAATATATCACATCACCCACAATGTTAGTCCATTAACGTATAGGACCTCCTACTACTCTCACCACATAATACATCCTTCTCTAATTGAGATTGGAAAATTATTAGAGTTTTAGGATCACCACCAACAACAGGACCCTCAACATCAACATATACACTAATACCATGCCAATTTAGAGTCTCTCCCCGAGACTCATACTATATTTCAAATGCATAATTTCATATCAATCATCACAATAAACATTCATAATAGAATTCATACAAGATAATTATAAACAATTAACAATAATAAAATATTACTGTAAATGGTCATATAAGAATACAATATTTGACAATCATAAAAATAATCTTAATATAAAAATTTATGGGGAAACAAGAAGTTGAATCTGGCAGAGCCGGTTAGACAACTTCTAATCCATCCAAAATACAATATAATTAAATAACAAAAACAATAACATGTCTGGGGAAATAAGAAGTTGAATCTGGCAGAGCCGGTTAGACAACTCCTAATCCTTCCAAAAATGCAATAAAATAAATAAGTAAAGCAATAAATAGTTTGGGGAAACAAGAAGTTGAATCTGGCAGAGCCGGTTAGACAACTTCTAATCCTTCCAAAAATGCAATAAAATAATTAAGTAAAGAAATAAAAAGTTTGGGGAAACAAGAAGTTGAATCTGGCAGAGCCGGTTAGACAACTTCTAATCCTTCCAAAATACGATAAAAATAAATAAGGAAAACAATAAAATGGTTGGGGAAACAAGAAATTGAATCTGGCAGAGCCGGTTAGACAATTTCTAATCCATCCAAAAATACAAAAATAAACAATTAGTAGCATAATCAACATCACATTTTACAATTATCACACTTAGATCTAAACACCGAAGCATGTTCTCATCCAAAATTCAAAATCATACAGAAACAAAATACTTTACATTCAAGATTTAAGATCAACCAAAAGCAACATATACAAGACTCAAAATAATACCAAACAAAATGTAACTCCCCTTACCTCTATTCCAGACTTAGTTTCCTCTTCTCAAACCGTTCTCCAGAAACTTCCAGAATTTCCCCTCTTCAACTAGAATTTCCTCCAACTCTCTTCTCTCACAATTTCTCTAGAATTTTGGTGCAAATCTTCAGCCTCCCCCCCTTGGCTATTTATAGCCAAAAAATTTTACTATTCATTTTTACTATTCAAAAATTATTTTTTATTCACCATTCTTATCTCTGAATGATTAATTCTACGTGGAGTGTTCTCTTCCACAATTTATTTTAATATTTTTTTTTTAACTATTCACTATTCACTATTTACTATTTACTATTTACTATTCATTCATTTTTTTTTTAACTTTTAAAATAAATTCTCAAATTTTTAAACTCCTTCCTTTGAAATTATTATTATTGTTACCTATCATAAATTTTAATTTTTTTTTTCTTACCATACTTTTATTAACTTTATAAAAAAAAAAAAAACAACTATTTATTAAATTTAAATATTTTTTTCATGGGTCTTACAGGTAATTATAACATCTCATAGTATTCAATTACCATAGGACTCATCACACTTTCAATAATACAAAACAATTAATTCAAGAAAAACGTACAAGTTGCTATTATAGTTATCTAGATATAACATATAATACTAAATTATATATATAAGGTCCTACACTATTATGAGATATACTCCAGTGAACCAAAAACAAAATGTAATAAAGTCCTTTGAAAATAAAAGAGACCAAAAAATTGTCCTACTCTATAATGGGAAGACATCTTCAGTGCAAGGAATTGTGAGGCCACCCATTGGGTGATCATATCCAAACTCTTCCACAACTTGACTCAACAAGTAATTGATATCTAAAAGCATCCAAAATTTTATAGACTTCTTTTGAAACCTTATCTTCTCAAATAATAATGGGTTTTAGTTTACCTATTATCAAAAAGGCCTTATTTGCAGCAAATCAAGCATCTTTGAAAGAAGTGGATGCACAAAAGGGCCATCTTGCAGTCTATGTCAGAGAGAAAATGAAGCGGTTCGTGATCCATGTGTCATACTTGAATCAACCGTCGTTCCAAGACTTGTTGAGGAAGAGTTTGGATATGATCATCCAATGTGTGGCCTTACAACTCCTTGCAGTGAAGATGTCTTCTTAAGTATAACTTCTTGCTTGAATTGACCTTAAATCTCACACTTTAGGCGACTGACATATATTAGTTGTAAACATCTACTTTATCTAGAAAGAGGACAAAGAAAAGTAATGACAAAATCATTGTATATAATATTTTTGTTTAACTAAATTGCATTCAACTACTCAAGCAGTTCCTTTGCAGTTTCCTTTTTAGTTCAAATATTCACTTCTCTCTATTCCTATGGTTGAATTGTGTTTAAAAGCAAGACTTAGTTTTTATAAGAAAACATTATATGCCATAAAATTTTGAGAAATTTTTCAATAAGTATACATATGATTTTGTAAATTTTGAGAAATAAATTATGTGAAGAAACAAATGAAAAATCATGGCACGAGGTACTCCGTGTTAAAGCCGTTAAAATAAAGGTATGCTTTACTTCAAAATTTCTTTTATTTTATGAATGTGTGGCCTGCTATTACGAAACCTTTCAATTATATCATTCACGAATGGTATGTCTCATTGCAATTCGTCTTTAGAAACTAAGATCTTACAATCCAAGAAGCGTAGGATTAAAGTTATGAGACCAATAAAACAAGTGTCTTGGAGAAAAATAGTTGCTTCATTCGAATAAAAAGCTGTGACCGACTAAAATCTATATCATAAATAACTACCTTATTTAAATTTAATAAAAAAATTAATTCTAAAAGTACAAAATAATTGGTTGTGAATATAAGATCAGTACCCTGATATTTTCTAATCGTGAGCATTAAAGTTCTAAAATTATAGATCAGTACCCTGATATTTTCTGATACCTTGTTCTATTTATGTTGTGAAATTTGGTGCAATGGCATACTAGTAATAATTCCATAATCTTTTGCCCAAGGAACAACTAATAATCCATGTGATGATGTGGTTATATTAACATTGCTTCATAAGGTGACATGATTGTTTAAAACAACTAAGTGATATCTCATGCCTGTCCTCAATCCTTTATCAGTCATTAATTTCATGTCGGAATTTGATTGTGTCTTAAAAGCTATATATATATACACACACTACCCTTTGTCTTCACAAAGAACACAACTAAAAATGGGTTTTCATTTCATCGTTATTCAATGGGCATCATTAACAGCTAGCCATGCAACATCAAAATCAATAAAAGTTGCAAATGGTTATCTTGGAGTGTATGTTGGAGAGAATCAAAAGTGGTTTGTGATTCCGATGTCATACATTAATCAACCTTCATTCCAAGATCATTCCAAGATCATTCCAAGACTTGCTTTGTCAAGTTGAAGAAGTGTTTGGATAAGATCATCCCATGGGTGGCATCTCAACCCCTTGCAAGAAATATGTTTCCATCATATGACTTTCAACTTCCATAGAAAAAAAATCTCACACTATATATCAAACTGTGATAACAACCTCCATGGTTAGGTTGGGCCAAAGCTAGGAGGTATGCACCGATTGTTGTTTCCTTGGATGGATGGAGCGAAAATGTGGCGGTAAATGGTCCAAAGATGATGAGCTAAGGTATGGATGGTGTAGAAGCTCATGGCCTCTAGGAGATATGGTGGTGGTGGTGTAGTGTTCAAGAGAGGTGAGGCTAACTCAAGAAGGAATGTGACTATAGGGGACTCTAGGCTTGTTCTACTCTTGATCTAGGAAATGTATGGCCAAATTTGAGATACAAAAACATTAAAAAACTTCCAAGATGATTACAAGAGAGGAGACACTTCTCTATATAGGCAAGGGTGTCTCCTAAAAACGCTAAAAGCATGATCTCCAACCTTTGCACTCATCGGCCAAAAATAATACCTTTCTAGGATGGAGACAAGTGTCACAAATCCTCTCCAATGATGGAGAGACATGTGGCCACTACCAAAAAGAAAACCTCTCCAATCCTAAAGTGCCATGTGACCACTATGAAAGGAAAATCTTTTCCAATGGAAGCATGACACATGGCTCACACTTTCCACTTAGTTTGAATGTCAACCTTGTGCTAATAAGGACATAATACAAGTCTTAAACAAACCTACACTACATGGTTGAGTACAATGGCCTTAACAAGCTATGTTACTCTTCAAGTTATGCTCCATGATGACTCTAAAGGTGGTCCACAAGGTAGAGTTGATACCATCTTTAAGGATGACTTCCACTCTTCTTGAAAGTGCTTGACCATTGCTAGGGTATTTGTCATCAGACTGATATTGATTAATAATCATTTTATTGAACAAGAAACTTCTCAATCGACTTGTAAAGACTTGTAGGTATTCGGAGGTTGTCAAAGGAATAGTTGATGGGATAGAGAAAATGTAAAGATAGTATAATGTGAAAGTATTCATTATAAGAAGTGTATTTTGTAATTGTCTTAGTTCTGGAAGATTTTGTCTTATATCAAATTGTAGAGTACATGGTTATTTATAGACCTATAGATTATTCTACAAAATGCTAGCCTAACTTATCACTATAAGAAAAATGCATTTTATCGGCGTATATTTACTGACAAATTATTTTCTTTCGGTAGATGTTAATTACCAACGAATTTATAGGTGGTCGTATGTGTTTCATTTACTAACAGATATATCTATCAGTAAGGTATTGTTGATTTAATTTGGTTGATATATCCATCTATATGTTCATCAATGAAATAAGGTCAAAATTTAGGATTTCCCTTCCCCAATTCACATTGACGAAATCTTTCCTCTTTTACTCACGCTTTTGTCTTCCGAAAGCTCCATTGCTTTCACTCCCTCAATCGCCACTGCCCTTCACTCCCCCAACCTTGTTTGACTTTCACTCGTGTTCTTTGATGAAATAAGGTTAAAATTTCGGATTTCACTCCTCTAAATTCATTTTGGTTGAAATCTTTCTCTTTCACACTCGCTCTATTGTTCCCTAACCTCCACTGACCTTTACTCGTCCTGCATTGGTGCTTCCATGAGGAGGGTGCTATGATGACGTGAGCCTGCTTATTGCGTGGAGGTTTCTTGGTTGACAGACTTTTGGTCGAGGGTCCTTTGTGGGGTTTTATATGAGGGTTGCCATCACCGAAAGAGGATATCGAGACATCTTGTTGTCAAGGTAAGTTTTGTGTTTAGAATGAAATGTAAAAGTTGATGACCATGTTCTTTGATGTTAAATGTGTGTAATAATAGGCATTACAATTTGGTTGAGAAATATGGTTTCACAGTGTGTTAAAATTGAACCAACGTTGTTTTGTGTCATTGGAAAAATTGGCCATATGTTGTGCACAATGGATTTCATCTCTTTTTGTGTATAATGTTTTTTGATTCACAAACATGATTGATTTATCACTGAAATCAAGGGTAACCAAACCTTAAACTAGCCTCAACATCAGGGGTAATTGAACCTTAATCTAGTCTTAATATCCTTACTACCTTAAACTAGCCTTGTTGAAGACACAACGCAATATTCTGGAAATTAATTCCTTGAAGGTTGTTATAGGATCAGAATTAAGCATCCTTGTCTTTAGATGGGATATTTTCTCTCTCTTTGATGGCTGATCTATCTACTTCTAAGTCTTTATACCTGAGCAAATACCTTTTCAATGGCTCTATATAGTCATCAAAGCTAAGAGGCCATAAGGCCCATCATATATCATCTCTAGAGTCTTCCTCCTCTCCTTTCTTCAATTCTTTGAAGCCTCACTCGTCACAAAGCATATAAACTCCTACATTGTTTCCTTTGATTCCTTTGAGATTTTTGCATTACGAGGTAGAATTCGCTTCATGATCCTCCCAACACTAGTTATTGGCAACAAACAGTCTTGTTCCCTGATGCCATTGTTTTTAGGATTAGAGGAACTTCCAACATTGTCCACCATCTTTGGAAGGGAGCAAGGAAGGAATTCAACTTCAATAGACAACATGTGAAGGCTTTGTGTGTGTGAGTGTGTATAGGTGTATTATATATATATATATATATATATATATATATATATATATGTATATATGTGTATATCTGTATATGTGTATATGTGTATATCTGTATATGTGTATATGTGTTTATGTGTATATGTGTTTATGTGTATATGTGTATATGTGTATGTGTGTATGTGTATATGTGTATATGTGTATGTGTGTATATGTGTATGTGTGTATGTGTATATACACATACACACATACACATATACACACATACACATATACACATATACACATAAACACATATATACATATATACATATACATACATACATATATATATAGCCACCAAAAAACAAAAGGAAATAAGTGTTGTTAAGACAAAATCGTCTATGTGCATAAATGTTTTCATGTTTTGAAATTTAATCAAATAACATTAAAACAGGATAATAATCAGAAAATGACTTAGGATGAAAACACAAGACTTAGATCCAAAATCCCAAACATTAAACCTAAAACCAAAATCCCCAACATAAGAAAGCTTAGATAGACACTCAGGTTCATAAATAATAGAAAAACATCTAGGACAAAACATCTAGACACATGGCTAAATGATGTTGTGCCTAAAATGTCTAAGAGAATTGAAGCTAAATGCTTGATACTTATCATACTTGAGAAAGGTATTCAGTAAAGCTCTCGAAAACATAATAGGTCGAGACAATGTCTTTGACAAAACATTTTAAAATACATAAAAATAAAATACAAAAGAAAGCTTAAACAAGCTAAACACTATCCATCTAAAAAGATACAAAAATAGAAGAAGTGTTTACTTGACTAAATGATACCATGAGCTTAATCAGTAGAAAATGCTACCTAACGGTAGAAAATCAAAACTCACTTTGTTGTTCTGAGCAAGCATTAAATGACTTTAAATGCTCAACATTCAAAAATAACAAAAGTGATAAGAAAAGACATATTTGTTGCATGCACAAATTACTCTATTCTTGTGGATACTCAATGAACGGATGACAAAATAAAAACCACATCATCTAAATTAAAAAAAAAAGACATTAACTTACATATTCAATAAATCAATCAATCCTTTTATTCCATGGGAAGAGAACTTCTTGGCTTTCCCCATTTGTTCAATGTGAGGAGAGAATTAAAGTGCTTCATAACTAGGGATATTTGTTATCCACACTACAAAAAAAAATACTATTTTACGGAGGTTATTTTGTGGGGGTTATAAAAACCCTCCACAAATTAATATTATTTAAAATAATTAGAAAGATTTAACTAAGCCCTGATGATTGTGGGGGGTTTAATGTTATTAGGAGGAGGTTAATGTCTTTTAGAAATTAAAATACAATTTTCAGTTTCTATAACTTTCCTCCTAAACTCAAAATTTCCCGAATCTATCATCCCTCTCATATTTTCCCTCTTTCCAAAATCAAAAGTTGCATTTCTTTTCCCTAAAATTTTCCAAACCCTCACATTTTCTCTACTTTCCCTAAACTTTTCGTGCAAGGTTTTCATTTTTCTCCGGCAACTCAGTTCGTGCTCAAGTCATCATCGTTTTCAGGTTGTTTTTCATTGTGCGTCGATCGTCAGTTCAGCGTCTTCGTCGTTCGGTCGCCGTTACGGTCTCTGCTTCGCTCTCCATTGCAATCACCGTTGCGCTCGCCACTACGGTCATCGTTGCGCTCGCCGCTGCGTCGTGAGTTACAGCCACCATGGAGTCCTCAGTTGTGGTCGCCGTTGTGCTGGCCACTACGGTCGTCGTTGCGCTCACCTTTTCGTTGTTAGTTGCAGTCGCCATGGAGTCCTCAGTTGCGGTCGTTGTCATCGCTCATCATCGCTAGGGCTCACCGTCATTAAACCTAGGTTTCCTCTTCCAGGTTACAATTTTAAAACCTATATTGAATTATATCTATTACGAAGCCTCTTTGTTTTGTATTTGATATACTTCTTTATTGTGAAATTTGCAAGAGGTTAGTTTTATGGTATTGGAGACGCTTGTTGTTGTAGGAATTAGGGATCGACCTGTTGTTTTTGTTACTCACAGGTTAATTTAATTACCTATATTGAACTTTTGTGCACTTTACTTAGTCGTGGAGTCCAGGCTAATGCAAAAGTAAGATTTCTTTTTATGTTTAAAGTTGTAACAATGTTGAGTTTTTGCATCTTCTTTTGTATGAGTGGGAAAACAAGGCATATGAATAAGGAAGATTGTTTATTTATTGTAAAATGAGTTGATACTTAGTCTTACAAATTCATTTAGTGTTTCGTTGATGCTAGTATTTCTTTTATTAATTCATTAGTATTGAAGGATTTTGTATGTTTCTGTCGTGATACTTAGTCTCCAAATGCTGATGTTATTTATTGAAGACTACTGGTACTGTATTGACTAGTTTCATGTGTTTTGCGCCCTTGAATATGTGTTACACTGATTATAATCCCGATTCTATGCTCTCTACTTTGTTTTAATGTATGGTTATAGTATGAATGTGTCATTGGGCTTTATGTGATATTCAGTAAATTTTAGACGTGGTATTTTCCAATTTTGTTGTTTATCAGTTGACATTGTTGTTATTTATTTAGATAAAGTTTTCCTGCTTCCTTCACATCAGGTTATGGCTGTCAAGAAGAATATTGAAGATGTACACAGCAAAGATAATTACCCGTTTGGACAACAAATGTTGATTCACAATGGCAAGGTTTTAGAAGATACATTAGTTCTGAACAAAGTCTCTGAAGATGGCTTTCTGGTTGTTATGCTTGGCAAGGTATATTTCTTCCTTAAAAATGCTTTGTCAAACAAATGCATAGGCAAGCTACGTGCTCATTTGTTGTCATTTCAGCTCTCATATTTTTACTCTGTATTAGTCATTATACATTGTTGTATCTAATCTAAAGGCCTCAAATCCACAATCATCAATTACTAAGTGTTTTCAATTTATCGTTATAAAATGGAAACAAGATGTAACACTTTAATTGTTGATAGTGAAATTTATTTGTTTAATTTTTAGATACTGAGATTTATTGATTTAACAAATTTAATTGATAACAATCTTTTGCTTGGATTCTCTCATTCTCTGATATTTTTGTTTTGACATTGTGAGAGGTATTATATTAGATCTTGTCATATAGTATCTTTTACGCAGTTTCAATTCGATAAACTCAATTAACACATTTTTCTTTCAATAAGCTTTAGCATTTATATGGTAAGAAGCACAATTTACCTTTTTTTACCACAATTGCCATTTTAATTCTCTATTTTCAGAGTAAAGCATCATGTCCTGCTGCAGCTCCATTTGTTCAGGTATGTAATTACTCGCTCAATTTTGGAAGTTTTCTTTCTTTTCTAGTTTTCTTTATCTGTATTAATTATGGTGAAATTATTTCAGCCTACCAGTAGTCATGCTTTTTTATTCATTGTCAATTCTGCTATATTTCTTGTTAATAATTTCTTGTTCCATACCTTAATGTTCAATATTTACCCTGCCTCAATAAATTAGGTCCTTCAAGTTATCATAAAACATTGTCTTCAATGTTGTGAGAAGAAAAGTATTTTTTTATTTGGCCAATGATGCTTTGATTAACAGGAATAATTATACCAAATTTGTTTATTTTTGTAGTTGGCTTTCTTTCATTTAAAGGACATGATGAGAAAGTGGTAGTCTTAATTAAAATCTGATAAAAAAGTTCAACCTGCAACCTTTAACATTGATGCAATCTTTAACAAATTCATTTTTTTTCTCACTTTTCTTGTACTGCAAAATTATGAGTATACTTATAATTGTTTATTTTTTTATTTTTATTTTAGTGCAACCAGTTTTATTGAAGACATGTATTATTGTATTTTTAGTGCAGCCAGTTTGATTGAAGATAGTTTAAGATTATACTTTGTTATTTTTCATAAATATATAGTCATGTCAAAGGTCAAGCATTTCCTAAATCTACAAAATTGGGCAAGTGTGGACATGTATGAGTGTAACCATAAACTCTCAAATTATACTTATCTCATTTATTATTTTATTTTAATATTTTTCTTTTCTCATTTCAGGAAGCTATTGATGTAAATGAGTCTGGGTCTTCTTTGAGTACAAGAAGATTATCTCATGCTAACAACATTTTGGGAGTTTATGATGTTTTTAAAGGATAGAATTATATTTAGTCTATTATGTATTTTTAGTGATTATGGATGAAGTTGTAATTACATTTCAATTGAATTTAGTTTTATGTTATTATGATGACATTGAGAATATAATGTTTACATTGTAATTGTCAATGAATGTATGTTATTTTAAATCATGAATAAAATTAATTTTGAATTATTTTTTTGTATTTTACAATTTTATATATTTTATTATTTTTTTTATTATTTTAGCAAGCGGATGAATTGAATAGTATATAAAAAATATAGATATTTTTTGTAATTAAATAGTTGAAAATAAAGGAGGTTAAAAACTCCCACAAGATAATAGCCACTAATAGAGGAGGTTTTCACCCTCCGCAGAAAAACCTCCGCAAATTGAACGTGATACCAGGGGGTGCGGAAAACCCCCGCAAATAAGTTGTGGCGACTCAAACTGCGGCGGTTTGAAAAACCTCCGGAAATTACTTTGCGGAGGGTGAAAACCCCCGCAAATCGAAAAAAAAACCTCCACTAAATGACATTTTTTTTGTAGTGCCACTTAACTCTATATTCTTCATTGCTTTCTTTTTTTTCCTTTGTATTGGAGAATTACTCATCCTCTTTCTCTCTCAAATGCTTTCTTCGGTTAAATAATTTTTTCCTAAGTGTTCAGATTTGTTAACAAAAAACAAGGAATTTACAAAGTGATGCATAATCGTATGAAAAATTATTTCACCTCTACCAAAATCCACCAATGTTAAGCAGTACCACAAAAACGATCTTTCCAAGTGAAAAATAGGCGTAATAACTAAATCAACCTGAAAATAACAAGTGATTGTGTAAAACTAGATGTCAAGACTATTTTATAAGCTAAAATCAATGAAGAAAGTGTGAAACTAAGTAATCTCGATAGGTATTTATAACTTTAAAATACCTTCATCATAGTTCTAATAATTGAACTCACAATTACTTATAACTAAAGTGGTGGAAAATACCGTATATTTTTGCTTAACTATACTAAAAAGAGGAAGGAATAAAAATATAATAATCAACATTTCTTGAACATATAAACCAACTTCTGAAAGAAACCTTTCAACATTACTCCACTAAAAAGTACATACCTTTCCTCTCAAATTAATGCCTCAATGTCTTTCCCCTCCATCTCAAACAAACAATCTAGAACGACTATTTTTTTATAGATTTCTAATGGGCAAAAATTCATCGTAATAGTAGTGTCAGTAAATTTATCAACGAAATTTTACATCCGTCAGTAATTATTGAAGAAAAAAATTTGTCATTAACTATAGAAAAAATTTGTCGATAAATTTAATTAGTAAATATTGTGTTTTTGTTCATCTTCTTCTCGTGCTTTCTTTCTTCTTTTATTTTATTTTTACCAATCCAAACATGAACACATTCCCAACAAAATGAATTTTTTGCTTCAGTTTATATCGAAGACGAAAAACCTTTTTTTTTTATCTCATCTTAATATATCTCGATTCTCAAACCGTTGTGAATTGTAAAAATAATTGCTCATAAGTCAGAAAAGTTATTAATTAGAAAACTTTAATACTTTACATGTCTAAATTAAATTAAACCGTCTTAAAAAATAATACGCTTTCTACTCAATTTATGAGAGCATAAGTTGGGACTTGCGTAACTTTTTACTAGTAAATTAACTACTTGGAAGAACAAGTTAACTTGAGTAATTAAACCTACTACTTGGTTTCAGTCTTGTTATTCTTCGGCTTGGCGATGGCGTACCCTGTTAAACTTGATTAATTACTGTATTGAATAAAAGATCACTTTCAATAAACATATTGTTTTACTATATATATATATATATATATATATATGTTTATGTGTCAAAAATATATATTATAAAATTTGATTTTGGAAGATTCTAAGTTTTCGTTTGCCAATGCATTAGCAATTTGCCTGGACAGTTGATAAAGTTTTCAAAGTTCCATTTTTTATTAGTCAGCTTTTCCAACACGCACAATCCTCTTGAGAGGTAATTTGGCAGTATGGTACATGAAGCATCTACGTTTGACAAACAATTTGTCCATAACAGCATAACAAAGCTACAATTTCTTATTACCTACAAGAAAGAGTTGCTTCGAGATTTCAGTTGAAAAGTGAAAACTAATTTATAATTCAACGTTAACATCCCTATATAAACACCACAAACAATCCTCAATACCACTCCACAGCACACTTCCCTCGGCAACAAATACAAGAACAAGCCATCATGGTTGCAAAAAGTCAGTTCTATTATATTTTACTGACATTGCTTTTCTGCATGGGATTTTGGAGTTTCCAAGTCACATGTCGCACTCTCCAAGATGCCTCGATGTATGAGAGACATGAACAATGGATGAATCGTTATGGCATAGAGTACAAGGACCCTGAGGAAAGGGAAAAGCGTTTCAGAATATTTAAGGAAAATGTGAATTACATCGAAGCCTCCAACAATGCTGCCAATAAACCTTATCTGCTAGGCATTAACCAATTTGCAGACCTCACCAACGAGGAGTTCATAGCACGCAGAAATAGGTTCAAGGCCCACATGTGTTCCTCAATCATAAGGTCAACCACTTTTAAGTATGAAAATGTGACTGCAGTTCCTTCTACAGTGGATTGGAGGCAAAAGGGTGCAGTTACACCCGTGAAGAACCAAGGTCAATGTGGTAAGCAAATGCTTCATTCTTCATTCGCATTTCCAAGTCAAATTATAAACTCAATCGTTTATCTAACTATTAATTTATCTTGTAGGATGTTGTTGGGCGTTTTCCGCAGTTGCAGCAACAGAAGGAATTCATGCACTCACTACTGGGAAACTGATCTCTTTATCTGAACAAGAACTTGTTGATTGTGACACAAAAGGTGTGGACCAGGGTTGTGAAGGTGGTTTTATGGATGATGCTTTCAAATTCATCATTAACAATCATGGACTCAACACCGAAGCCAATTACCCCTACAAGGGTGTTGATGGAAAATGCAATGCAAAGGCAGAAGCCATCGGTGCTGCAACCATTACTGGCTACGAAGATGTCCCTGTTAACAATGAGAAAGCCCTTCAGAAAGCGGTTGCCAATCAACCAGTTTCTGTAGCCATTGATGCAAGTGGCTCTGACTTTCAATTTTACAAGAGTGGTGTCTTCACTGGTTCTTGTGGAACTGAACTGGATCACGGTGTGACTGCTGTGGGATATGGTGTTAGTGATGATGGGAGCAAGTATTGGTTAGTTAAGAACTCATGGGGAACAGAGTGGGGTGAAGAAGGCTACATTAGGATGCAAAGAGGTGTGGCTGCTCAAGAAGGACTCTGTGGGATAGCCATGATGGCATCTTATCCTACTGCATAATTATGAAATTTGTACCTTATTTCAAACCTATGTTCTTTTGTGTAGAACAGTGTATTCTCTTATGAATCATTGTATATGGATATATGACCAATGATGAAATGAAAAATTAGCCTTGTCACTAAACATGTTATGATGGTTCATAATTCATATAGCAGCTTTATCTATTCATTTAATTTAATAAGTGTAATTGTAACTAACACTAACTAACGCGCGTGCAATCGTGGTATAAAAGGAGACGCTTTCCTCTCTCATTCTGTTATAAAGAATGGCAGAAGAATTACCATCAGCGATTCCGCAATCGCAAGGAAGTTCCATGAAGAAACGGCCTTCGAAGAAAGACAAACTATGGCTGGACGACTATCTCCATCTCCTTCATTCTCGCCAAACGCTTCACGTAACAATCAATCAACTTAACCAGGTTCCATTCATTCTGTGCATTTTTCAATTCTCAATTTTCTTTCGATACTCTGCATTTCATCGTTAATTTTTCTTCTTCCTATTGCCACAGGTCATCCGCATTCACGGATTCAAGAAAACCCACCACTCTCCCAAGGTTCTTTTCTCCCTCAACAGCAGATTGCGGTTCTCTTGCTTCCCGTTGAGTCAATGAATGAAATTGGTGTGTATATATGAGTAAAATGTTAAATAGGAGAATGGATACGACACTAGATATGAATGAGTTCCAATGTGAGGATATTCTAAACGTGTCTCACCAAAGAGGCAAGTGTTTTCCCTTTGAACTATTAGCCTCTTACTGTCATTTTATTTGCCTTCCATCTTCCATATTCTATAGTAAAGCTTAGAAGTCAAAACAGTATGCAAGTATAATCTTTCCGTCTCCGTAAACTTTGATAGTGTCTTTTTCTATCTGGATTATTCAATAACCAGAGTCAGAAAAAAGCAGCAAAATTGAAATTGTAGATATAAAGCACCAGGATGACATGATTCTCACACTCGTACATAAAATAAATATGATATTACAATACTATCTAATTGCGTAGTAGTCGATGAACATATCCCTTAATTGAAAACATTCAGTTTAGATATTCTTAGTCAATCGGTGGTAACTTAACATTATTTTTTCATTTCACTGCATATATGTTTGCCTATAAAAGGCTTCCTTCCTATTAGGCATGACTTTTCAATTAAACATAGTGAGAGGTACGATTTCATCCTTCCATTACTGAATTTTTTTTTTGAGATCATAATTCCGATTATTTTAATAATACAATATTATAAAAATAATACTTAATATATATAAAAATATTTAAATAATAAAATATAAAATTATCTTTTATAATAACAAATAGTATTATTGAATTAAGTATAATTAGTTGTGATCTGATGGCACACTTATCACAAACAGAAAATTTAACACCAGTATGATAGCGAAACACTAGGTGCACTAATGCAAAATATGTTTTCAATGAAGTGTGCTGACAGTTGACTTATAATAATACCATAAAGCATAAATCAAATAATATGTATTCCAATGGAAAACAATAGAATATAATGAGGTATATGACAAAAATTCTTCAAACGTGTAAAAAATTTTAAAATAGAAAACTTATGAGTGAAAACTAAAATTACAAAGCAAAGTCTAAAAACTTTCGAACGAAATCAATAAATCTTAAATTTAATTCTATTACAAGAAAACATAAATTTATAGCATTCACTAAATTATGATAGAATTACCATATGTCAAGAGGACGTCAAGAAAATTAAAATAAATAAATTTAATAGTGATTCACCTAATATTAACCTTATATGTTTTAATATTTATATTTATTTATATTTAAGTTAGTATGTGACATTAATTATAAAAAAACTAAAACAAATATTAAAAATAAATTAGCAAATATTAATTTTATTTAATTTTAATATTTTATTTATTTGAGTCTATTGATTAAGTGAATTCTTAAGGATTAGAGAAACTAAAATAAATATTAAAGATAAATAAAGTTAGCATAGGGTTTAATGAACATTAACATTACTTATTTTTAATATTTTATATATTTAAATGTAACTAAGAAGATTTTAATTATAAAAATAAAAAATAAAACTAGCTACGGTTTAGTGGATATTAAATTTTTTTAAATATTTATATTCATTTAAGTTACCTACTCTCAGTAAATTATATATTATAAATTTATTTACATTCTTCAATTGAATATGGATCGTATATTATTTTTAATCTAAAAGTCCATATTTAAAAGTGTGAAATCTTCCTACTCATAATTTTTTTTCTCATTTTCTATATAAATTTCATTACACTCACATTCATAAATTTACTTACACTATATTTTTCATCCATATTGGTTGAAACTTATTTTTTCATCCATACATATCTCTTTACATTTTGTTCATTCTCTATCATGTCCACATTCTTGTATCTTCATCTCATTTATACTCATATCTTTTATCTACATTTATCTTTTTCATTTGCACTCATTTCCTTAATGTAATATAATTGTTCATTTCTTTTTTCATTTATATTATTTAAATATGAAGGTATTATACGATTTCCTTTAAGTTAGTATTATTAGCATTGTACTTTCCTCCATCCAAGTTGAAAAATAATATTAAATCAATATAATTATTCTAATAATATCCTACAATATGTACTTATGATTCTCGTAAAAATTACAATTATTATTTAAGTTACTTGTTCCATATTAAATTATATATTATAAATTTATTTACGTTTTTCAATTGACTATAAGTTGTACATTACTTTTAACTCAAAAGATGTTAAATCTTTTCATTCATAATTTTCTTCTCAATATAAATCTCATTACACTCACATTCATAAATGTACTTACACTTATATTTTTCATCCATATTCGTTGAAACATATCTTTTCCATCAATACATTTCTCATTCATCTACATTTTGCTCATTATCTATGTCCACATTCTTATATCTTCATCTCAATTCATACTCATCTCTTTTATCCACATTCATCTTCTTCCTTTATACTTATTTCCTTAATGTATTATATTTTTTTTTCGTTTATATTATTTCAACATGGAGGTACTATACAACTTTCTTTAAGTTACTATTATTAATGTTGTATTTCCCTCCATCGAAATTGAAAAATAATATTAAATCAATATAATTATTCTAATAATATCCTATAATATGTACCTATTATTCTCGTAAAAAATATAATTATAATATATCATAAAAATATTACATCATACAGTTAATACAATCACTACAAAAAAAATCATCTAAATTGTGAGGGTTTTATATATGGTAATTGGTTAAAACATTTACTTTTTATGATATATTACGACAATTAGAAAACTGTCACATTTTACATGTAAATTATAGTAGTTCTAACTATCAATTTTTCAACAAATCTTAGTATTTTGTATTTACTTTCCCTCTCACTCTTACTTTAGTGCCTCTCCTTTCTTTCACTCTCATCATTCCCTTCAATGCACTGTTAGGATTAGAGTTTCTCTTGGCAACGTTCTTCCAATTGCATGAAAGCGATATTATTTTTGGCTCAATCACGAAGAGTAGTGTTGCTCGAAATGGTGGCCCTTTCGACCCCAAAACTGTGACGGTGCTATTTCACTTTGCCCATGGAGTTAACACATCCTCACAATCCAAACACCTTTCCTACACACAATCAAATATAAAAAAGAAAACACATGCACACATAGAACCACACGTTCTTATTGTAGAAACCCTTTGAGAAATCTCTCTCAAAGTCCAAAAGTTTCTCACTCTTCTTCTTATCGCGCACGACCAAGGACACAACACAATCAACAAGTTTAGAAACCTTTTCTGATCACAGCAAATACACCTCAGCAGTGCGAATAAGATCAGTCAGTCAAGCTCTCAAATTTCCTCTCATGAACCTTCAACTTTCTTCAGGTTCTTCGCTTCTTGATTCTTGGAGTGTCTATGTAATTTGTAAATCTTTCTCATATCAAAACTATCAGATATCAAAGTGTACAAATGATCAAAAAATCTATTTAATTACAAGCAATGCGTTTATTTATATTTTTCATCATATCAGACGCAAACTAATCAATTATGTTAGTAATGTAATCGGTTGCATAAAAACCAGGTGTAAAAAATGATCAAAAAATCTTTCTCATATCAAAAAATCGGTTGCATAATCGGTTGTAAATCTTTCTCATATCAAAACTATCAGATATCAAAGTGTACAAATGATCAAAAAATCTATTTAATTACAAGCAATGCGTTTATTTATATTTTTCATCATATCAGACGCAAACTAATCGATTATGTTAGTAATGTAATCGGTTGCATAAAAACCAGGTGTAAAAGAATTATAACTAACGTGGCTCTTAATTGAATGCAAAATTAATGTAATTGATTTGCATTTAATGTTAGTCAAACATATTTAAAAATATCACTGTTATAGTAGTTATGACTAAGCTTAAAACAGTTTTCAAAAGATAACAGACTTAATTGATTACATAAAATGTGTAATCGATTAAGCTTGACACTTAAACAGATTTTGAAAACTCTTTCTTTTCAAAAACTCATCACAACACATTTAAAAATGATATATGCAAATACACGATTTTTAATCGATTTAACAACTAATATAATCGATTCAAACTTGTTGTTTTGCCACAGTTCAAAACATAAGTTGTATGATGACGTTAATTGATTACAACAAAATTGTAATCGATTATGTCATGCATATATGCTTTTGTGCTTGTGGTTTTCATCACACATAACATACAATATGCATACAAAATTATATGAACACATCATAAGCAATAGTATGCACAACCAATAGCATGTCAACATATGCATTTATCAGCAATAAGCATTTCCATATTCACATATGTATTTCATCACATAGAAACATATTTATGTAGTGACATGACACCATATGTGTTGATACAGTCAATGTGTTGCCATCATAAAAAACAAACACATTAGAGAATGGGTTTAGCACTCATATTGCTCCCCATATCAATAATACACCTTTTCTTCATACATGTCTCTCATTAGCACTTGTCTGTTTTCAATTGTGCCTCAAGTGTACCTTGATTCTAAGGTCATTTATTCACTTCAAACTATTGGTTTTACACCTTGCATGTGAAAAACATAAACATATGCACTTTTTAATATGCTTTTTTATTAAAGTGTAATACAAATTTTAGAAGAATATAAAAAATCCTAAAATAAAAGTATTGAAATATAATGCAAAGTTTAGAATATTGTAGAAAAGCTTTAAGAAGAAAAAAATAAAAAAAAAACGTTCTACATAGGTGAAAATTCAAACAATTCACATAAGTTGTGACTATCCTTTTCTGGAATAATCTATGGATTTATAAATATCCATGTACTTCACCATTTGATGTACGACAACATTTAATACAACGTAGACAACTACAAAATACACTTCTTTCAACTACGTAAAGTGAATAAAGTGAAGCGGTTTTAGTGTGTTGATTATTTAAAAAACTTAAAAGAAGTTGTAATTGTTGATTTGATTTATTATTACTATGTTGTTGATCAGGTGAGTAATTTCATGAACAAATTTGTACATATTCTGCATCGATTGAAGTTTTTTAAGAGAAATCTCAAAATGTCAAGAGAGTTACTTTGCAGAAGTGCAAGCAATGGGAAGCTCGTAAGTGAGATTGTGGTTATTGTTTTTCATAACTATTAACGTAAGACCCAAGAAAAATAAAGGATTTTAAAATAAAGTAGTATTGAGACTTTAGTATAGTTTTCTATAAAATTTGGTATGTTTAACAAGGTGTTGTGTAGCTTACTTGGTGAGAGCTCTTTGAATGGGCTAAGTGGTCTTGTGGTTACATCTTTGTTAGAATATAAATGCTATGTTATTTATTTGATGTTATTTTGATAAAGTGAAACACATGTTTCAGTATGCTTGTTAGGTGATAGTGAAGATGTTGACTAGAATTAAATGGATGTGGGTTCAATTCCTAGAGAGAAAAGTTTAAGAGAAACCTAGATTTTATTTATACTTTTGCATACGGGAAAAAGGGTCTTTTACACTATTAATTGGTACATAAATTAAACTAGGGGATGTAGGAAGTAAAGGTTGCATGCTAAATATCTAAACTGAAATTTAAAAGAGATTGACATGAATCTTGGTAGGGTGGACAGTTTCATTTTAAAAGTTGGTTGAGAAATGATAGGGTAAGAGATAAGTGGTTTCCAATATTTAAAAAAGATTTTTAAGAGTTAAAGATAAGTTGGAAAATAAAATAAAAGAGGGTCTCCACTTTTGAAACCCTAAACATACGTCAAAGAGAGAAAGAGAGCGAAATGCAGGAGAGGGAGGAATCAACTGCAAAAGCATGAGAGGCTGGGTGTTGCTATAATCTTTGTGGGTGGAGAAAGCCTTAGTATTGACCAAGGTATGGAAACACTTACCTTGTTTTTATTGTATGTTGTACGTGGTTGTGTTCTTGACTGTCTTGAATGATATCGGATATGTATGAATATGTGTTTTTACATTATGATGGTGTATACCATGATGATTAGGGGGTTTCCTATGATAATAGGGTTCTGTTAAGGGTTGTGTTAATTGTATTTCTGAAATTATAATTTCATTATGAGATATACCATAATTAGTACTTTATAAAGAATAATTGTAGAAGGTAATTGTGCCACGTATATGATGGGGGTATATATATTAGCTTTATTGACTCTTGTTAAAGAAAATACAAATAAACATTTATTTTATAATTAATTTTAAGTAAATAGTTAATTTAATATGACAAGTACATATTTAGCTTTTTAGTACAATAAAATTATTGTAGTGTTAATACAAACATTTTAATTCTATTGATTGTGTTTCAACTTCATTAATGATTAAGGCAACTAAACACAAATATGGTATTTAATGATAGATACATGTATTTATTGCAAAATAAATTAATGTTAATATGCAATTAAACTTAAGAGAATATTTGAGCTTTGTTTTATAAATTTAAAATAAAATTAAATATGTTTGTGGTCTCTTGGATACAAAATTATAATTTATTTTTGTCCAAAATTTTGATTTATTTTTATCTTAAAAATTAAAAATGATGGATATACTGATCTTAATCCAAAAATGTTTGAATGGATACACTCATCTTAACTCAAAAATGTTAATTATTAGTAGGTGATAAACAATGTTATATATTGGTATTTAAGTTGGAACATGATAGATCAAACACTAACCTAAAATATAAAAAAAAAAAAATTAACACAATTGAATTAGATATATCCATTTATTTTTTAAGTTTGAAAATCAAATTTTATCAAAATTTGATGAATTTCAATTTTATGTCAAATTTTAGAATTAACTACATATTTGAACCTTTCAAATATTTAATGATTCCTTTCATTATTTTATTATTAAAATTGCAAAAAACATATTTTACAAAAATTAAAATAAATCAATTCTTGTTATATTAAATCAATTATTTGTTTATTAACTTTTTAACTAATTGTACATATAGCCATGTTGTAAACACAATTTAATTTCCCAGGCCAGTTTATTATCATCCCATTTTAATATTTACAGGTAATTTTCTGTATGTGTGTGGGGTTTGTGGGTGAAGTAAGAATATACCTTTTGACTTCTTACTTACTTATATTGATGAATGGATATTTTATTTATTTATTTTTCATCAAAAGATAATTAGCAACCAGTTCTTAATTTCCTTTTTAATATATTCGTTTTATTTTCAGAAAGTAAACTTCAACAAAAAGATAAGGCAAGTGTGATCTAAAATTTCGTATCCGTTGACTTCCTAGATGTTTTATAAAGTATGATTTAGCCAACACGCATGTGCGATAGTGTCATTATAGTCAACACGCATTTAAGAACCTTGTACTAAGTTATCTGGCTTCGACGGTTCAGCTTAGTACTCTTTTCAACACAATTCTCTTGGTTTTTTTTTTCAATAAACTTTAGAGTTTAATGGTTGTGTTAACTATGTAATTTGTCATCTGATAAAAAAGTTATCATCGATGTGATTTTTAATAAAAATGTTATAAAAATTTACTGATAATATGTAAGTGGAGGCTGATGTAAAATTCCAAATATAATTATGTATATGATAAATTTATACCATATAACTTTATAGAATAAATTGGTAATAACCGTATAAAAGTAATTAATATTATTAAAATTATAAAATAAATTCAAACAAACTCGTACAAAGTAGGCTTAGTAGCTTAGTTGTTATGAACTTGCTTTTCTTTTGGACTGAGCAAAAGGCCTAAATACTAGAGGCGACAACTATTTGAAGCCTGAACATGACAGAATGTTACTATAAACAGTGACCAAATCACAGCACCCTTTTGTTCTCCATGAAAACAGATTTTGATATGGCCACTGACAATAACTTTTTCAACATTACGTAACTATTCTACTGGATTACTTTTGAGGTCTGTAAATAGATTACACTAGTGCATCATTATGTACACACTCCAGTGACTCACACACATAGACAAAGAATATAATAATTATTGCACATTCCACTGTTCCCTTTGTTGTATTCTAAAGATAAGCCAATTTCCTTTTTGTGTAAGTCCCATCAAAGAAGAAAATTTTTCAAGTTCTAATAACTGGACCCCTGTACAGTCCTCTCCGGATCACAAAGTCATCAGGAGGTTGAAACTCTTCTAACCAAGTCACTTCAGAAACCGTCACTCCATCCAACTCAACATTAACTGCAGTGGAAATGAAGGTTGGCAATAGTGCAATATGATTAACAGAACATAGTTTTAGATGTTGGTTGGTGATGAAGATAAATGAGATTACCTGGGAGATCTCTCCGTTGGGATCGCCTGAAGTAGGTGCAGTGTCTTCCATGCTCTGAAGAGTAAGGAGGAGACAATATGTCAAAGATAGCACAAGGAGTTATAGCTCTAAAACAATGGATGTTTCCTCCACTGGTGGGGTAAAGAACTGTTGTGGGGCTTGGTGCTGTCATATCAGTATCTTTCACAAGCTTTGCAGGTCGAACTGTGAATCACAGATTAACAACTTTTGGTGTCAGGAGGATAAAAAAAAGGGTATTAATACTTACCAAATTAGGGCAAATAAGACAGGTAATACAATGAAGGAAAATTGATCACAAAACAAAAGGATAGTACTTATTCATACAGACATTTAGATGCTTCTTAAGCCCAATAAATTACTTCAAAACTAGCACTAGCACAAACATGTAGCTGCTGAACTACTATGGTCCCTACACCCACCCCTGCAGTCTGCTATTTAAAACCCTGAATTAGATGCAGGCATGAACTTTTGTTTTCTTTTACTTTTTGAGACAGTTTCAGTGGCATAGCATAAGAAACATACCATAACTTACTTTCAACAAACTCATAAAACTGATATCAAGTCATTATATGTCCAGAGAATCATTAGATGTAGCCCTCGTTTTTCATTCCTTTGACACTAGTGTTCTAAGTCAATTGATAAGTTAACAACTAATAATCTAAATTGTTCAGAATTAGGCATTAAGAACACGATAAATTATTGTTTATACTTTATGATTTGTCAAAAGGAATAAATGTTTAGAAGTGACACAAGTAGTTTAGAAGATGCAACTCATGTAGATCGAACTTCTTCTCCAATCAATTATGTTCACTATGGTATTGAAGAAGCCAATCAAGCTCAAATAATAGACGACGAGAAAAATAAATAAAAGTAGAGCTTTAAGAATTTATAAATAATCAGTCAATCCATCAAAAAATTATCCAACATGAAGAATATGACATGCAAAACAAAGGATCAGAAGCCATTCAAATTCAAAAGGATTTCTGATGGAAAGCACCTCCAGCTTCACACAAGGGAAGATAATGAAAATTCTTTAAACTTTTAAGTTTCTAAAAAGAAACTCAAACTTTTTTCCTCTTCCAAGGAAGGTTCCTTGGTGAAGACCTCAGGAAAAGATTACTCCCATGTATGAGCTGAAGAATAAGAAGACAAGCTAGGTGATTTCCTTCAAAAGGAAACTGTAAATCTTCCAATCCAACTTAATTTTGTGAAGAACCAAATTTTAGTGGCTAGATCTGTTCCATCTAAATCGCATTCAATAAAATTAGAGGTCCAGGGGCAGTTACAAATGTATGGGGAATACATATATTCACATTAAAGTACAAACTTCCAAATATTCTCAATATTCTTGTAGAATTTTATATGGAATGAGCGATTTCAGTTTTAATTAGATAATGATATAAGATAATTTTAACATGGTCTTTGATAAAACTTTTGGAATTTAAGTAACATTAATATATAACAAGGATTGGAAAAATTCTAGGTGAATGTTTATTTTCCAATCCCATTCATATGTGCTATGAAAGAGCTTGTTATATGTAAAATGAAATAGAATTTGTATTGACAAAAGAAAATAACAACACCGGCCTAGAATTAGATAGCGTTTTCAGAAAGTGTTACTGATGCACACACACAGAAGAACATATCCACTTATCAGTCTAACATTGTCACTCAGACCTTCTCGCAAGGTTTCAATATTAAGAGTATATAAGTTCCCAAAATATGACTCTGTCTGTTTTATTTGGTCTTTGCGATGGTACACACACTAGCAGATGAAGAAAGGATAAAATTCACTACAGTTTATGGATTTGAATATTATAA
The DNA here is from genome assembly GCA_034642375.1 of Vigna nakashimae. Taxonomy (NCBI): domain Eukaryota; kingdom Viridiplantae; phylum Streptophyta; class Magnoliopsida; order Fabales; family Fabaceae; genus Vigna; species Vigna nakashimae. The sequence goes on along the minus strand of CM067763.1, from coordinate 25,400,456 downwards.
CTGTAACCACCCTGATATAAATCCAAAATGGTCGAGTATTCTATCAATCCATTATGACTTCCTTACATATTAAAGCACTTAATAGTACAGAGTAATAGATCAGGAAGTAGATGACTAACTAAGAACAACAATCTATCCTTATTCACGTTTACTTTACAGTGCCATGACAACTTTAGCCTTTTCATAACGTATTCTTCATTAAGCTCCAAACGATACCAAATAAAATCAAGAAAGGACATATGCCACGTATTGATTTCTGAACTAATATTACTCCAGTTTTTATCTAAGCTGTCCAATCGGAATATTTTGGTGATGCCTAGTACAATGCTACCATCTCTTCTACCTCAACGAGGCTGGAGCTAGAGTTCTTTAAGAAGGTAAATGCAAGGAGAAAGGGCAATCAATCACACTCGCATGTAAATACGGAAGACTAAAACATAAACAGAGCAATAGTAAAATATATGAAGTTATAGAAAATAGACCTTCAGATTGATCAGGAGAGCCAGATGCATCGATCCAATCATAGGATTTAACATGCATTGAGCCATACAACAACTTGCTCAACACTGTCATTCCAGGATGATTATGGAGAGGAATGATAGACGAGGGGGGCATGCAAAAAATTCCTATCTGCAAAAGAGAAAGCAAATAAAACTTCAGTTAGTATTGCTAATATAAGGCCCAAATACATAAAAATCTCTGACAGAGTAAACATGATCTGAAGTTATGAGACTTTACTTACAGAGAAGGAGTCACATTCATGCAAATGCAAATATTTTATAGGTGGCAAGGATTGATGGCTCCCATTACGTTCAAGTGCTGGACCAGGCCAATTCCGAACTAGTTGTGCTTCTTGTTCAAGACCTACGTCTGACGGCTTGATTCTCTCTGTAGAAATATTATGTAAGGTTATCAATAAAATATCTGTTAGACATGAAAATTATTGGGGTGGAGGATCAAAGTCATCTAATCTAAGAACTAAGATAGGAAACCATAAAGGTATTAGTAGTAATGTGTTAATTCTGTCTGCACTATAAACCACGCAGGCATGTCTCAAGATGAAGGAAAATAATTGAAGATACACACTTTGAACATACAACTTATGACAAATCCCTCTTTTCCTCACCTCAAAAACATAGGTCCAAAACTGTATCGACTAAAATCCATTATCTAAATTGACAAGTGAAACAAATTTTACACCACAAAAATTGATGGTAACAGTTCATCAGCAGAAGAATATATTTCAAAAGGATAATCTTTTCCGTTATCCATTAACAGATAATAAGCAAGTAAATTTGTAGTGACAAATAAAATTCTAATTACCACAAAGCTTCAAGTTTAATTCATCCTAGCTTTAAACATAAAAGTGTGACCCAAATCCTACCCTTAAAAGGAGAAGGAATGAAATAGGATTGCAAACAGACTAACAGTGCGGTCCCCCTCAAAATTCAACCTTGAGGTTATAACTCCTTCAAAAAGACAAATACCTTAAACTGGTTTTGACGAAAGCATAGAGACAAGTGATCCAGAGGAAAAAGGGAGGGAAACAAAGAAAGCTTGAAGTTATTGACAAAGTATAGAACAATCAATAATCCAGAACTAACTTTTTTTGTACATCATAAAACATTCTAAAAGTTAACCATAAAAATGAATATAAAAGCAAGATAAACAAGTCAAAAAGGAAATATACCTAACTTCTCACGAACTTTCTCAATGACCTCTTCCGACACAGGTCCATCAGATGAAAAGGATGCATTGCATAGCCTATAAAGTCTCTGTATATAATATGGCATCTTGCAAACTTGAGACCAAGTTATCTATTCACTCGGACCAAAATCCCCAGGGTCAGCAAGCTGATAACACCTTGTAAGTGGCTTACTGATTGCAATAGGGACTGGATATACAATTAGATAACAACCGTATTTTAGCCTCAGAATCAAACCATCGGTAATGAATCTGCATGGTCGTAATGTTTCCTTCGCAACAATTCAAACTAATGGATCTATTGAACAAGGAAAAAGCAATAACGAGCCAAAAATCAATGACCTCTACTTCAAATATAGACATATCACAGCAAATGCAACCACAGATCACGAAGTAATACCGATATAGCCAATAGAAACCCCGTCAATTCATTCAAAAGCATTAACAATCAATTGCATTTTGAGGCAATCATTGCAAAAGTTACATTATCAGTATAAAAAAGCTCACACTGTCAACTCATTACTTTTAAGGTATTTATGGTAAAATTAACAAACCACACCATACATGATGATTTATGATTGGATCAGTTGGTGCATCCACTCTTTACTCCACTATTATTATATACATTCACCAAAAGGAACTCACTTTTAGATCAAAATTAAGTAAAACCCAAGACAGATAAAACCAACGTGAGACTCTCCATAACTTCCACTCCATAAAGCACACCTCCCAGAACCCAATGTGATATTCCAAGAACAAAACACAAATTTTTATTTATTTTTTTATTTATTTGCGTCATAAACAACATGAACACCGCTAGTTAATTAATTAAAGCAGGGAAGATTTCCAAAACGAGAAATAGAGAGTGACCCAACAGAAGTAGCGAGGTGAAAGGGCGAGCAAAGTGATCAAAAAGGGATTTTGGATCAAAATCTGAAATGGGGCAAATGAGATTCCGACAGAAGAAGGGGAAGGGTGGGAGATGCAGAAGAAGAAGGTACCTGAGAGAGGCATGATTAGAGAGAGAAAAGGGTGAGGAACATGGTGAATTAGCAGAGGAATGAGAAGAAGAAGATGAAGGGGCTGTTGAAGGAAGATGAATGGACGTGCATAGAAGGATGAAGAGAGGGATCGTTGTTGTGACTGTGTGAGGAACAGAAAGGGTTGGAGGTGAAAAGAAAAAGGCCCAAGGAAGATCTTGGACACGTCATCAGTGTGTGTGTGTGTGTTTTTTTTTTTCTGTTTGATTGAAATGAAAAAAAAAAATAGAGAAAAGGAATTGCAGGTTTGCCTTTTGTGAGATTTTTTGAGCCGTTTTTGAAGTCCAGCTGTTCCCCGACCACCTTTTTTCTTTCGTATGTTTTTCACAGCTGTTAAAAGGAAAATGACAAACGTGCCTCTCATTTCCTGTCTACAAGGTGTAACGAACCAGCATGGTACAATAGTTTTACTTAACTTTATCCTTCAAATAGGGAATAAAGATTCAATTTTTTTGTTTTTTTTGTGTGTAAAAAAATCTTATCGGAAGAAATCTATCTTACCACAACTTATTTTATATTCAAAATCACTTATCAATACTGTAACTCATTTAATGAAGAGATACTTGTTTCAGTAATTATTGATTAAAGAGTTTTGTCTTTAATCCTTTAATGAAAGAATAAAGTTATTACTATTTTTTAATATTTGGTTGCTTTTTTTAATATATTTTCAAAATTTTCAATGTAGTTTGCATCTTAGTTAAAATAAATCAACGTGATTTTTTATGTTGTATTTTATGTTGGCAGTTAAAAGAGTGGTGATTTGCTAGGATAAATATTTAAGGGACAGATACAACACTCATTTGATATTTTTTTATAAGGATTCATTAATTGATATATGGAATAAACGTTTGGGTCACCATTTTAACAAAAGAGACCATATTGAATTTTTATAAAAAATATTGCAATGACATTTAATAAAAAATAAATAGAAAAATATTGATGAAAAGAACATTAACGGTTTTACCCTTAAGAATTATCCTACTGATAAAAAAATAAATAAAAACAATCAACATTATAATACAGCGTGAAAACTTGAAAATTGGAGAAACTCATTATATTGTTTAATGATAACTAGAGAATAATACTATGTAAAAAATTTTACAACTAGAAAATAATTCAATTTTAAAAAAAAACTAGTTGAAAATAAATATAAATGAGATAAATAAAAATTAAAAAAATTAACATATAACAAAACTCAAATAAAAATAACTATTGTGGACGTGTCTTAAATATAAATATTTCTAGTGATACAGGAAAATAAATAGAACGTGGAAGTGTCTTGAAATGAAAATAAACAATTTTCGAATTAAATCAAAGACACCCATTTGTCATTTATATGTTAGTTTTCTACAAAAAATATTGAATATTTTTGGGGATGTGTGCAAAATAAAATACTCATCGTAGATTTCGTGTTAGCAGGCCTAACTTTAGGTAGAACCATATCATAGTATCCTAGTCATTGTTTCATAATGTATTTAAATCTTTTTTCCAAGTGTCAGATAACTTTCGTAAGGTTTTATTTCTTACGTAATCACACTTTTATTTGTTATGTGACACCTGTCCTTAGAAGTTGAATAATAAATATTAAATCATTTTAGTTAAAGAAAATTTTTAATTACTTTATCCGTATTCAAATGTTTTCCATGAACAATAAGTTTAATGAAATATTTTCGTATCAACATCAAATAGAATATTTTCTATTACCTAAACTAATTTGTAGGTAGATTTTAAACCAAGAGTTCCAACTGTCTCAAATTTTACTCTATTTAATCAAAATTCTAGTTAAATAAAACTCTATTTTACCATCTCTAGTTTTTAATTCTTCTAAGTCATTTATTACAAATAGTTTATATTCTATATGGTATATGTTATTGACCAAACAATCAAAGAGTGAAGACCGTTGGTCAGATTGATGCGTGAGACAAAAATCAGCTACAGCAAATAGTTTTATTTACGATGAACTGAAATTGGATTGATGTGTAACTCATTGGATCACAATTAAACTATAATTAAGGAGCCATTAATTATTATTATTGGACTAGTAATTTAACCGTTATCAGGATAATAACATAATAGATTAAAGATATTGATTACAGAATAAGGAAACAGTTTTTAAGTAACAGACCGAAAAGAAGGTAAGTCAGTTTTATTAATCTATGATAAGTTTAAAGTTCATCGGTAGTCTATAAATAAAGGGCTAAACCGCAAAGGTAGGTAAGTTTTATAGAATTCTGAGTATACAATCTCTATCAAATATTATCAATATTCTTACGTCTATCATTGACTTGAGCGTTGGAATGTCTTTAGCAGATATCTCTCTCCTGAATCAAACTAGAAGAAAGAGATACAAAAGTTAGACAATAGTTAAGCAAAAACAAGAAGATTAGTCTTTCCGTCTGTATAAATATATCGAAACATATTTATTAGAAGAAAAAAAACGAAAAAGAAAGAAAGTGAATAATAATAATATAAATTTAAAAAAATTTGTGATTTATGACAAATAATTATAGATGCTACAGGAAATAACTATTTACTTAAAAAAAAGTAAATAACATTTTAGAACATGGGGACGTTGTTCTTTCAAGATAAAAACAAAATTACTGTAAAATTATATAGTATATCATATGATTATTTTATTTTAGAATTTGGAATGCTGATCTTTCATGAACAATTTAATACAATTTTTTGGCGAAATAACTTTTAGGATAAGCATGGGATATTTAATCTTGAAAGGCAAACTTTAATTTTATATGTTGCTGGTTAATTCGTTGGCCAAGAGACATGCTGTCCTTTCGTAAATATCTGAATTAATTGAATATATTTTTTAATGGTTTTTATTTTAAAACAGTTGTATTATAGAATTAAGTTTATATATCTTTAAATAAATTTAATATATTAATGGATTCTTAATATATATATATATATATATATATATATATATATATATATATATAATTTTAATTTTTAATTGAGTCACATAATGATGATTTTTTTAATTATTTTAAAGGTTTAATTAATTTTTAAGTTATTTATAAATTTGATTATTTTTAAATAAGTTTCTATTAAAAAATTATTTATTGAATGTTTTAAATCTTTATATTTTTTGAATTATTTTTGTTTAATATTTTTATTAACTTTGATGTTATTGTTCTACTGATTTGTCGTAATATTGCTTAGTTGTTTTCAGGAGTTCAGAAATGTAAGGTTTTGTAGTTATTATAGAATGATATCGTGATTAATGTAAAATATTAAGTGACATTTATTGTTTTAATTAAAAATATGTTGATAAGAAGATCATCATGCTTTCCAATAACTTTTATGTGATTACCTACAAGAAATTAATATTAGCACTCTAATGACTTTGTTCATTACTGGACTTTGTTCATAAGATTTTAAGAGAAGTGAGGAGTTTTAGCTCTACTTGTGAGTAAATGGCTAGTAAGTTACGTATGCAAGTTGTAGTTGAGAACTTAATATTTGCTTAGTTCTTGAAGAGTGAAAGTCTGGAAACTCTATGGGAGTGCAAATTGCGAAAACAATTTATTAGGTTGTTTTGTGTGAGTTAATATCTTACACTTAAGTCAGGTGTGTTTAAATGGTGTATAATACCATTTGTGTCTTGAACTAGTGTGTGAGATCACAAGTCGTTACATTGTTGTTTGATAAGGTGTTTTGAGATTATGTGTAAGAAAAAAATTGTTATGAACTCTAGGATATGATTATGGGTGTGGTTAGAATGTTGGTTGAGGGATTTATTGTGATTTTTATATTTTTCATTTGTGAATAGTATTGTAAGATTGGTTGGTTGTATGTTAGCTCGTCCTTGTTTTGTTTATGTGTGACTATAATAATCACATTTTTATACAAGAACAAATGATAACATAAGTGTAGTTGAAGATCCATTATTGTTAGGATACATGTTGAGGTTTTAGCAGGAAGAGTTTTATTTTGGTAGTTGCATGATAATGTATTAAGGATATTTTTTTTCTAGTTGGTTCATTTGATGAATCATATTTTTGGACTTTGAGTTTGATTTTAAGATTTAATAAAAAAAAAATTCATTCATAGTTAACTTTTGACTATGATTAAGCAATTTGATAAGAGGTTAGTGACATCCTAAATTGGGTATTACATCTTTTGTTATCCAATATATTTTAAATAAAAATAATAGAAGTTGTTTGTCATTTTGAAATAATAGAAATATATTTCAATATTAATCATAAAATCTCATGTTTATTAACATATGGAGACAAGTAGGTAGGATGACATAGAAAGATAGTAACCATATCACACAATTAACGAAAATAATAAATAAGAAGTACTCAAATGAAAAATATAAAATTTCTTAGTACTTAATATACTAAAACAATTTAACAGGAACTCAATTGAAAACATTTAAATTTATGAAAGACTTGAAAACTTAATTATGTCTATTTTAAATTACAAAAGCTAATGATTTGTTTTTGTTAGACAATATTAATGCTTGAAAGATAGTTCCAATCAAAGAAATGTTATATTAAACAAAGAAGTTACAAAGACTTGGGAACTAGAAATAATGTGTATTTGCAATTTTGAAGGTAAGTGTAACCATGTTTTGGTTTTATTGTATACATGTTTGTGTTTTTGGTGCATGTTGACATGTGTTGATGAAACTTATACATATCTTTGTTTTGTGTTAATACTTATGGACAATATGGTTTGTTGTATGATTTATTTTTTATGGTTGTATATGAGTGATAACATTTAAAAATGGTTCCTCTATTTTCTTGCTCACTAAATCATTAAATCATAAAATAATGAAAGTTTATATAATACATCACTTAGTGTGGTTCAAAATATACATTTAAGGCAAAATGAAAGTTGTCTAGTTGTCCATGATTGGCTTATCATGCTAGGAATGATATAAATATTCGTTTCAAAACAAGATTGTTTTTTAACATAATTGTTATATGGTGCATGGAATTAAACAAGTAATTAGCAAGTGAGTCATTGATAACTTTGAGCATCAATTTGAATATATCCATCCTCCTTTAACTACTACTAAGATTTTTTTTTATTTCTTTAAAGAAAATTTAAATTTTCTTGTGGAAGAACAAAAAATATTTAGAGCCATGAGAGATATATATATATATATATATATATATATATATATATATATATATATATATATATATATATAAAAGACTCAAAGAAATTTTAGAAATATCTAAAAATAATAATTGTATGAATTTATCTTAATTTAAATGGATCGGGTGAATGCATGTAATATTGTTAATTTTTATGATGTGGGAGAGCTAAAGAAAATTAAAAAGAGATTATATATATATTAGTTTTTGCACTATATTTTAGTTGGAGCGTGTTGGCCTAGTGGTGGAAACATTAGTCCATGACTCCATGCTTGGAGACCCTTTATTTGAACCCTGCCTGCAACACTTGGAAATGTATTTCTCATTTTCTACGTTGTTGGGTCTATTTGGTCGCTAATAGGCTAGAGGAGGAAAAATTTAGGTTTAGTTTAGGTGTATAAATACTTAATTAATGAGGGTTAGCCTCATAATTAAAACCTAACCATTTTGAGGGAATTTTCAAAGAAAGAGAGAAGTCTTTCGAGTTGGTCATGCCAACATTCAGAAGTTGAAAGGTTTGGAGGCTGAGCATGGATAAAGGTTTGCTTGGAACAGTGGTAAGGCGAGCTAGCCATCAATGTTTATGTTTGAGAAATTATGTGTAAGTGCATGTCCCTTTTATTCAGTGTATGTGTCGTGGAGGTGACAATATGTGTCATGTGAGTCATGTTAATTATTTTAACCAAATGTCATTATGTTGCATGTGTTTTGTTATGAGTTATGTCATTCTTGTATTCGTAAATTATTATGAAAGGTTTTAGGATTTTAAGGTTTGTAATATGTTATAGGATTGTTGGGTTGTTTTTGTGTAATGCCATGTTGATATATGCCTAGACCATATTATTAATAGACTATACCAAGTTCTTTAGGGTTGATTTACATGAGGTTATGGTGTTTAGGGGATGGTTAAATTATATACTTTACCATAGTTGATTTTCATGCATCCCATGTTGCTATAATGATGTTTTATGACTGGATTCATGTGTAAATGATGTGTTGTGATGATTTCATATATTACGGGATGTTTTGGGTGTTTAGGGTGAATTTTTGTAGGCTGGCCGAGATGTGGCTGAACTGTCCATGGTGTTTGGCTGAGTTGGTTGAACTATCCAGAATCAAAATGTTTTGGACCTCGGTTTAGAACTTCTAAAGCTCAAATTTAGACATTTTTAGGCTTTTTGATGTTGGTCGACCTCCTAGTGATGTTGGTCAAGCTAGTTGAGATGTTGGTCGAGTTGTCTGTCTGAACTATTTGGGACCTCAATTTCAAGTTTCTAAATCTTAGATTTTGACGTTTTTAGAATCGTTTTAAGGGGTTTTTATGTTGGCTGACCTCTTGGTGATGTAGTAAGATACTCATTAAAATATCTTAAATATCTTAAACGGTTAAGATATTTATCAAGCCACTAACCACATTTTTAGGTAAGGTGGTTATTTTTATTTTGCTTATAAATACAATGACAGGACCAGAGTCCAGGTACGTTCTCTTTATGCTCTAGAGACCCTAAATAATATTTCAGAACAGTATCCAATTACTCTTTTGAGAGCTGAAGCTCCATAACTCACATCTGACTTGAGCGTCAGAGTATCTTTGCAGGTACCTCCCCCTCCTTTGGCGAGTATGAACAACAACAATTGGATAAGAGCAAGCGTCCCAAACAGCCAAAAGCAAAGACACACCGGACAACATGTACACCGAAACATTTTGGCGCCCACCGTGGGGCCGAGAGCCAACCCAAAGAAGCCACAAGAGGAGCCTCGGCCTTGCTGGATCATTTCTTCGGATAAAGCCACTCCATCACCGCCAGAAGTCGCCTTCGCGAGCCATTGACGCCAGCACGAGCACCTCTGCGAAATCGCGCCAGTGAGCACATCAGCGAAATCACACCCTTTGTGGGTCAGATCCAACACCCAAAACTCGCCACTATCTCCGCCCGAACCGGCCGCCACCAGCTACCTCCAAACCGCCACCAGCATGCCCACCGTCAAGACCATCGTCGGCCGTCACCGAAACTCTTCCCCTCCTCCTTTCTCGCGTGCGAAGTTCTCTCCGTGACGCGTCTTCGCCGTCTGAAGGAGCCCGTCCATCGCGAGTTGCGGCTGATGCCACCAAGCCAGGGTCACCGCCATTCGTCGAGCTCGCCGCCGGCCACAGAATTAGGCTCCCCTTTTTCTCTTCTCCTTGCGCGCGAGAGGGATAATCTTCTCCTCCATGAATCGCTTCTTGGGCGAACTCAGCCACCATGCCGACCAGGGTCGCCGCTCTCCGTCAAGCTCTCCCCACCATCACTACGTTGCCTGCCACTACCGAGTCTGCTGCCAGCGTTGCCTAAAGTCAACGGCGCTTCCTAAAACTGGTTGTACTGCTCTCTTCTTCGTTTTCTTTGAAACGAGTTTCCTCTCCGATTTGGGGCACGCTGTTTTGCCTTCCACTTGGAGACAGCCACCACCAAAGGTTTTGCCGAGAAAATAATTGGGGTTTCCTTCTGTGTTTAATTGATGTATGAATTATCAAAATCGAGACAGAGAACAGGAAACCCTAAATCCCCAAATTGAGCCCAGGCGGAATCTGCCGTGTAAAATGCAGACACATTCCCGCCAATATGCAAGAGCTGGTGCGCAAAACTAGGGTTTCTGTTCAAGAACTTCGAAGGCCCCTCAGCTGCATTGACCATGGCGGAGGACCTTACTCAGATCGCTCACTTGCTCAACAGCCCCATGAAGCACCGATTCTAAGGTTTATTGGGGCAGAAGAGGATTTTACAGAGAGGCTGGAAGAAGACGGTGGTCACCCAGGGTAAACTCTTTCGGTGTCTGGTCAAACCCATTCTCCACGTCTTCCGCAACCCTCGCGCAATCCACGCACCGTTCGGTTCTGCCTCCACATGATCGGCCATTTCACCTAACGGACGTGCGGCTTCAAGCGTCCAGCAATCAGCCTCGCCAAACGTTCTGCCTTTCGGCTACGAGGACGCTCGAACACTCAACCTCACGTACCACACGAACGTTCAAGGAGTTGAACGCTCGACTATGCCTGTGGACGAGCGTTCAAGCAATCAGCCGTTCGTCCTCGCCCTTCGGATTCGAACGCTCGACAATCTTTGTGGACGAGCGTTCCAGCAATCAGCCGTTCGTCCTCGGACCGTTCGTGCTCGCCCTTCGGACTTGAACGCTCGACAATGCCTGTGGACGAGCGTTCAAGCAATCAGTCGTTCGTCCTCGCCTTTGGATTCGAACGCTCGACACTCAATGTGGACGAGCGTTCAAACAGTAGACCGTGCGTCCTCGACCTTCGGATTCGAATGCTCGACAATGCCTGTGGACGAGCGTTCAAGCAATCAGTCGTTCGTCCTCGCCCTTCGGATTCGAACGCTCGACAGCGCCTGTGGACGAGCGTTCAAGCAATCAGCCGTTCGTCCTCGGACCGTTCGTCCTCGCCCTTCGGACTTGAACGCTCGACTATGCCTGTGGACGACCCTTCGGACTTGAACGCTCGACTATGCCTGTGGACGAGCATTCAAGCAACCAGCCGTTCGTCCTCGCCTTTGGATTCGAACGCTCGACACTTAATGTGGACGAGCGTTCAAACAAAAAACCGTTCGTCCTCTCCTTCTGGTTACGACCGCTACACGCTCCAACGTTCGTCCCTTCGACGCCATTAATGTTGGCCACCCCTCTCAACGACATTTGGACGCTTGGGCTCAACCGTTCGACCATCCGTCTCATCGATGTTCGGCAGATTGGCATGAACCGTTCGGCTTTTCTTATTGACGTTCGGCCTTTACTATTGACGTTCAGCCTTTAGCGTTCGGTCATGCATAATCTCAACACTCAATCGTTGGGCCATTCGGTCTCACCGTCGTTCGACAATTTGCAGCACCAATCGTCCAGCCTGCGTCCTTAATAACGTTCGTTCTGAAAATCAGCATGAAGCGCCCAACACTCACTCTCCCTGACGTTCGACCAACCCGCCTCAATGGTTTGGCTTTCCGTGGCCTACAGCGTCCATCATTCTTCCCCATTGTCGTTCGCCACTTTCTAGGTCGACCATACTTCAACACGAACACTCCAGCACTCGGCCTAACTCTTGTTCGACCTCCTGACGTTCGGCATCTTGGCTTCAACCGTTCGGCCAATCGCTTCATTAACGTTCGGCAATTCACGCAGGAAGCGTTCGGTCATTCGGACTCACTGCGTTCGGTCAATCGATCTCTTTGACGTACGGCCTCAAGCGTCCAGCATTCAGCCTAATGGACGTTCGGCTACCAGGTTTGAGACTTGACCAAACGGTGTCACCTATATGCTTAATATTATTTCTTACAGTGCAGATAAGCATATCTTGTACATAAAAGCGGACACCTGAAAGCCGTTCATCCTGAAGCACTCCTAGACCCGATAGATGTTCGCCCTAGAACACCCAGGTGCATTGAATAAAGGGATACACTCCCGCTGGTAGATGTTCGCCCTAGAACACCCAGGAGCATTGAACAAAGGGACACACTCCCGCTGGTAGATGTTCGCCCTAGAACACCCAGACCATCAAACCTAGGGGACCATCCTCTAGCCTAGCTTATGTTCGCCCAAGAACATAAAATTTTCAAAGATTCTGTTGTTTGACATCGAAAGCGTTCGTCATTCGGCCTCAACACTCGACCATCAATGACAACGAGCGTTCACACAGTCGGTCATTCGGCCTCAGCGCTCAACCATCAATGTCAACGAACGTTCACATAGTCGGTCGTTCGACCTCAGCGCTCAACCATCAATGTCAACGAGCGTCCACACATCGCTCGACAATTCATTTCAACGAGCGTCCGAACATCGCTCGACCATCCATTTCAACGAGCGTTCAAGAACCGCTCGTCAATCCATGTCAACGAGCGTCCAAACGTCGCTCGACGATCCATTTCAACGAGCGTTACAAAACCGCTCGTCAATTCATGTCAACGAGCGTTCAACCACCGCTCGTCAATTCACATCAACGAGCGTTCGAAAACGAGCGTTCAGACACCGCTCGACAATCCATGTTTTCGAGCGTTCAGGAAGTTGCTCGTTCGGCCTCAAATTTGTTCGACCTTTTTGGTTTCAACCACTCAGCCTCACATGCCACTCGGCGCCATACCGCTCGGTCATACGTATCCTCACGTTCGGCCTCACTCGCTCTAGCTTTTTTGTCGTTCGTTTTCGCCTCTTTTTGGACCATCAAACTCAACCACTCGTGTGTGACGTTGTTTGATTCGGGGGCGACACATTCTTTTGTGTCTAAGGCTTGTGTGGAGAGGCTTGGTTTAGTTGTCAGAGAGCTTCCGTGTGATCTGGTGGTGTCTACACCAGCAGCTGGGTTAGTCAAGACATCTAATGTGTGCTCCAAATGTCCTATTGAGGTAGAGGGGCGTAGGTTCAGAGTGAACCTTATTTGCTTACCTCTGCAGGGGCTAGAGGTAATTCTGGGAATGGATTGGTTAGCAGCCAATCGTATTCTTTTAGATTGCGGTAGTAAGAAGTTAATAATTCCCAAAGAAGATGAAGACTTGTCATTATCGCTCGGTGTATTGAGGCAGGATATCTTCGAGGGTGTCAGCTGCTTCCTGATCATGTTTCACATGGACGGGACTACTAATTTAAACTCTTTATCGCTTGAGAACCAGAGTATAGACCTTCTGGTTGTGAATGAATTCATGGATGTTTTCCCTGAAGAAGTTCCTGGTTTACCTCCTCCGCGAGAAGTGGAGTTCTCTATTGATCTAGTCTCAGGAGCAGGACCAGTATCCATAGCCCCTTATCGGATGGCACCAGCTGAACTGGCTGAGTTGAAGAAGCAGATTGAAGAACTGTTAGAGAAACAATTTATCCGGCCGAGTGCTTCGCCGTGGGGTGCGCCAGTGTTGCTAGTAAAGAAGAAGGATGGTAGCTCAAGGTTGTGCGTTGACTATCGACAGCTGAATAAGTTGACGATCAAGAACAAGTATCCATTGCCGAGGATCGATGATCTAATGGATCAATTACACGGAGCTACGGTATTCTCCAAGATTGATTTGAGGTCAGGTTACCATCAAATTTTAGTGAAAGCCGAGGATGTACAGAAGACGGCATTCAGGTCCAGGTATGGCCACTATGAGTATGTGGTTATGCCTTTTGGTGTGACTAATGCTCCAGCCATATTCATGGACTATATGAATCGAATTTTCAGACCATTCTTGGACAAGTTTGTGGTAGTGTTTATAGATGACATACTTGTCTATTCTAAAACTCGGGAAGAACATGAAGATCACCTTAGGGCAGTGCTTGAAGTGCTGAAAAAAAAAGATTGTATGCCAAGCTGTCCAAGTGTGAGTTTTGGATGGAAGAGGTTCCTTTTCTTGGACATGTGATTTCAGCTGGAGGAATTGCTGTTGATCCCGCTAAAGTGCAAGCAGTACTTCAGTGGGAGAGACCTAAGACTGTTACAAAAGTCAGGAGCTTTGTGGGTCTAGCGGGCTATTATCGCCGTTTTATTGAGAATTTTTCCCGGATTGTGGCGCCGTTGACGCAACTGACTAGGAAGGATCAACCTTTTGTTTGGACAGATCTTAAGGTTCAAAGGCAGAGTCTGTATCCCTAGCAATTCAGAAATGAAGAGGTTAATCCTTGAGGAGGGTCATAAAATCCGTTTTAGCATGCATCCTGGCATGACTAAAATGTATCAAGACCTCAAGGAGTCTTTTTGGTGGTCCGGTATGAAGAGAGATGTAGCTCAGTTTGTTGCCTCTTGTTTAACGTGTCAAAAGGCTAAGATAGAGCATCAGAGACCGGGAGGTTTGTTGCAACCATTAGAAATTCCAGAGTGGAAATGGGATAGCATCGCTATGGACTTTGTTACCCATTTGCCACACACTGTCCGAAGACATGATGCAATATGGGTAATAGTGGACCGATTGACCAAAAGTGCCCACTTCTTAGCAATTGATTTGAGAATGTCTATGGCGAGGTTGGCGCAACTGTATGTTAAGGAGATAGTGAGGTTACATGGGGTGCCTTCGAGTATTGTATCAGATAGAGACCCGAGGTTCACATCTAGGTTTTGGCAAACCCTTCAGAGTGAGATGGGAAGTAGACTACAGATGAGCTCGGCTTATCATCCCCAAACAGATGGACAGTCTGAACGGACGATCCAATCGCTTGAAGATTTGTTGAGGACTTGCATTTTGGATCACCTAGGAGTATGGGATGAGATATTGTCATTGGTTGAATTCACTTACAACAACAGCTACCAGGCTAGTATCGGCATGGCACCGTTTGAAGCATTATATGGGAGGCGCTGCAGAACACCTCTTTGTTGGTTTCAGGATGGAGAAGCAGTTTTGACGGGACCGGAGATAGTTCAGCAGACTACAAAGAAGGTGAAGCTTATACAAGAGAGGATGCGGGCATCTCAGAATAGGCAGAAGTCTTATGCTGATCGGAGACGCAAGCTGTTAGAATTTGCAGTTGGAGACCATGTGTTCCTCCGAGTGACTCCTACTACAGGTATAGGAAGAGCCATTCGTGCTAGGAAACTATCTCCTAGATATCTTGGTCCTTACCAGATTCTACGACGTATAGGACCAGTAGCTTATGAGATAACCATGCCACCTCAGTTAGCAAAGTTGCATCCAGTGTTCCATGTATCTCAACTAAGAAAATACATGTCTGATCCGTCTCATGTGCTTGAAGTTGACGATGTGCAAGTCAGAGAAGATTTATCAATTGAAGTGCAACCAATAAGAATTGAGGAGAGTCAAAACAGACAACTTAGAGGAAGAACTGTCAGACTTGTCAAAGTCATCTGGAACAGTGGAACGGGCGACTCTACCTGGGAGTTAGAGGACGAGATGAGAGAAACTTACCCCCACTTGTTCCGATAAGCCTAATTTTCGAGGACGAAAATTTTTGTGTATTGGGGAGAATGTAAGGACCTAAATAAATTTTTTTAATAAAAAAAAAAAGGGATGGGGACGATCAGTGCTGGAAAGCACCAACCGTCCCATTGAAAGAAGTGGGATTTTATTTTATTTGGCGACAAGGGGAACAACACACGTTCAAGCCCTTCCTTTCAGTTTTGGCACCATTGATACGACTGTCGCGGTCATACAAATTTGATGTGCAGAAATTAATGCAGTATAACTAGGAAGTGACTCCTAGGTCGTCTCTCAAGGACCAATTTTGTGGTTCAGTCTCAGATTTAACATGAAGGGGGGGGGGTTTGTAGTGTTTTTGGTTTGGATGCAGAAAAATTAAATTGGAAATGCAGTAAAAATAACAGACTGTAAAAACAAGATTAAAACAGTAAAACAGTAAAACGGTGAATAAATTATAGAAACAGTAAATGTGTAGAAAATGGTAAATTCAGAAATATTTAAATTGCAAAACAAATAAACTTTTACAGAAATTAAAATGTGCAAAGAAACTTAAAGGAAATTGATGTGAGCAGAAACTTGCAGTGACAGTAATTTGATCAAAGCTTTAAGCGTGCAGATGAAATTATAAAACACACTGGAAATTAACATTCAATTGAAACTGGAAAACAATTTGGAAAACAAACTGGAAAACAAATCCAAAACCTCCCAAAGGAGAGGAGGAAAAATGAAAGCCAACGTAAAACTCTTCCTAATTCCTACTCCTAAAAATCTAATGAAATCTCCCTAAAAACTGATACACATTCTTTGCTGCTTGTGGTGGTTTTATAACAAAACATCTGAACCCGTGAGTCTCTCCTTTTTCCAACTAATATTTGTCCTCTTCTCCCAACTTGCTTCTCTTCATTTTGCTGCTTCTAGTTTCAAGCTTTCAAGCTTCAAGCTGCTGTGCATGGTGTGCTTTTCTTCCAGCCATTAACGTTCCCATCCAGCACCACTTCTTCCAGCTAGCCGTTTGCACTCCCAATGGATGGATGTGACCTTTAGAGCTTCTCCGTGAGCTTCTTCTCCATTCAACCGTGAACACCCTTCTCAACTCTTCTCCCTTCACATGTTGCAGCTGCTGGACATCTTCTTCCTCAACTAGATCAAGACCGTGGAGTGTGAAGTGCTGGGTGCAGCTGCTGTACCGAGAGGTCCTCTGCTGGCTTGTGCATGTCGTGGTCTTCTCTCCAAGATGCTGGAATCCTCTTCTCTTAGTGTTGCTCACGTAAAGGAAGGTGAAGAAATTTCTCAGTGGTGGCTGGTGATCAGGCCGTGTGTCTCCAGCGTGCTCTGCAGCTCCAAGCTCTGTTTTGCTGACTATGGGAAGCTTCTCCAAGTAGCATGTAACCGTGTTTGACTTTGCAAGCCAAAAAGTAATAGGGGCCCTTGTGTTTTGCTTTTCTTCGAACAGAAATTAAATGCCCACCGTTTCTTGTACATGATCTGTGTGCTTCTTTCAGCCACCTTCATGCCTTGCTTCTATGTAGATGGTGCTGTTAGAATATGAAACCAAACCAGGCTATGACAGCATCTAGGCCGTGAGCTACTTTGTGGAAAACACTTCAAAAATTCTGCACCAAACTTCTCAAAGCCGTGAACTCATTGCATATATGCAAGCCAATTTTCGTTTTAGGAAAGAAGTGTGGTGTGTGTTGTTTCTGAAGCAATTGTGAGATGAGTGCAAAGTGGGCCATAATGTATTTTCTACCATCAATACCATGAGCTCCATTAAGTGGTTTGTTGGCTTGGCAAAACATATCAGTAACACCACTTCCCTTAATAATATAAAATTCAAATTTTTGCAAGCTTCTCCCGAGAACTTGAACAAAGTGGTGGCCCCTCTTTAATTCAACATATGTGGTGAATGCTTTGCCCAAAATAATATGGGGCATGTGTTTATGAAGAATTAAAAGCATAGCATTTTGGAGCTCTTACACCTTCACGTAAACTTTTCAAAGTGGTGGCTCCCATGTTGTCTGGCCAAAAACAAATGGAGATAAAAACAAACCATTCACCATTCCATTTTTTCAAGTGTTGGACGTTAGCTTCAACCATGGTGGCCCCCCTCCATTTTGCCAATGTGAATTGTCTATGGGCCATGTAACCTATTACATCCAATGTCGTGACACTTTCCATTCAAAGGCATGGCATCAACTATTTTCTACCGTGCACCTCTCAGTGGTTTTCTTCCAAGAGTGAATAAACCAATAATATAACCTGTGACACGCATAGCACTTAATTCTTCAGCCGTGTGGTGTATTAGTTCAAAGTTAATAATGATATTTCTTCCAAGTAAATAACCGTGTGCAAATGAATGTTGTTTCAAATGTCCCAAAATATTATCCAATATTTTCTCTGCAATTAATAATGTAAATAATTAGTCTCAGATAATTCGAATTAATTAAAATAAGAATTTCTGATCGAATTAAGCTTAATTCAGTAAAATGGGAAAATACTGGACAATTATGCACAATTCCCTAATTAAATCTAGTACAATAAGCTAAGTGAAGTGAAGAAAATAATGATTCATCAATCATTCAAAAATCATTGCTCGTAGGAGATAAAAAAGGAGTATGGGTTATGCACTTGGGGTAGAAATCATTCCTGCAAAACTGAGAGAAGGTGAGGTGGGGAGCTGCTGAAGTGCAAGGAGGCTTTGGTGCTGCATCTAGAGGAGTGGAAGAGTGGCTGCAAGTTCTGGGAAAGAGGAGAAGTGGAGAACTTTTGAAGTTGGAAGGAGATCAAACCCTTTGGAGATAAATTCAAGGAAGTCTTCAAGAGGTAAGGGGAGCTAGATCTTTTGTTTGATTGATGATATATGTTGTGTTTGATGCAAATCTGGGAAGGAAGGGATGAAAAATTGGGATTTCGGGGTTTCTGGTTTTCTGGGTTTCGCAATTCTGCAGAATTCTGCAGAACGCGCGTTCGTTCAATTTGATGCGAAATTGGACGTTCGTCCAAATTGCTCGACCAATTAGTGGTCGGCAGAAATGGTATGAGCGTTCGGTTAGGATGTTCTAAGGTAACGAGCGTTCGCGGTCGTGT
The DNA here is from genome assembly GCA_034642375.1 of Vigna nakashimae. Lineage (NCBI taxonomy): Eukaryota > Viridiplantae > Streptophyta > Magnoliopsida > Fabales > Fabaceae > Vigna > Vigna nakashimae. The sequence goes on along the minus strand of CM067763.1, from coordinate 25,381,622 downwards.
TAGAAATTTTAGTCGTTCGTCCTTGATATGAATTCTTAGGTTTCAAATTTAAAAGGTTCGGTTTTAGTGGATTAATGAGCGTTCGATCTTTATTCTGTATTAGCAATTCTGAGCGTTCGGTTTTGAGGTTTCAGTGATTTAAGCGTGCGATCTAAATTTGATATTCTTAGGTGTAAATCTGGAACATTCGGCCTTTGGGTGTATTAGTATAATTTGATATTCTTAGTTTAAGAGCTTGAACGTCCGTTTTGGTGAATTAGTGAGTGTAGCGTTCGGTCTTCATTTGATATTCTAAGTTTGAATCTTAAACGTTCGACTTTGGTGTATTAGACAGTATAAGCGTTCGTTCCTAATTTAGTATTCTTAGGTTTCCCTCTTGAGCGTTCGACTTTGGTATGGTTGTGATGTGAGCGTTCGGCCTTGGTGTAGCTGTGATTATGAGCGTTCGGCCTAGGATCTGATAACGTCCGTTCTTATAGTATTCAGGAATTAGCGTTCGGCAGAGAGCGTTCGGTCATTTGTTAAATTTCTTAGCGTTCGTCCTAAGTATCAATCAGCGTTCGGCCACATAGTGTTGAATCCAATATGACGTTCGGTTTTAGCGTTCGGCCTAATTGTGTTCAGGCGTTCGGTTTTAGCGTTCGGCCAAATAGTGTTGAATCCAATATGACGTTCGGTTTTAGCGTTCGGCCTAGTTGTGTTCAGCGTTCGGTTTTAGCGTTCGTCCAAATTGTGTTAAATCTTTGAGCGTTCGTTCAATTGGCATAGTTTGCGTTCGGTTTATAACGCTCGGTGAATAGTGTTCGTCCATCCAATGGTCTGCAAATGGTGATGGGTTTTAAGTTCATTTCTCTTGAATTGAATTATGTGCAAAATGTTTGGAAAATATATACTGTGAATGGGATTTATGTGAATGTATGAAATACGTTGGATGTAATGTGATATTATGGAGGTATCTGGTTATTCATGACTTGGGTTAAGGTTTAAAGTAACAGTATGATTCATGAACGTAATTCCATGATCCTCAAGGAGAGGATACATGGTGGTGTTTTGGGGTTGTATAGAATAATTACATGGTAGCTCAGTTTTGGGGGTCATCCTGAATCTCCAATGGTCTTTCTTCTCATGTAGAGAGGATTGAACATGTGGTGAGGAGTAGCAGGAGGTCCTAGTCTTGGATGCTTCCATATGATCCAAGGTGAGTGATAACGGATTAACCTCGTGATTGTGGCCGGGCGGGAGTGCCCAAAAGTTCCACCAGGCGGTAGTGCCTAAGTTTCACAAGGCGGTAGTGCCAGGGCGGGAGTGCCCAAATTTCATAAAGCCACCACGAGTGCAAGACCCGCCATAGCTCGGTAATCATTCTAGTCCAGACGAGTCGGTCTATAAAGCAACAAGTCGGGGTTTAAAGTAACAAGTCTTGTGATGTCAGTTTACCATGTTTGGATGAATGTTTACATGTCATGGAAGTATGTGAAATATGGATCAATGAGTATGCTTTAATTGTTCTTTTATATGAATCTATGAATGATTGCATGAATTAACTGTGCTGTATGTATAACATGCTTTTTATATCTAGCTCACCCTTGCATTGTTTGTGTTGTGTGCCAATTTGGATATATTTCTTTGGCGATGATCATCCACTTGGATGGGAGCAGATGACGGGAAGGATACTTTGGAAGCAGCCCTTGATGGAGACGGCAGTGCTGCAGCTTAGATTAGCTAGTCTTATGTCGTAATTCTTAATGTTTGGAAGAACTCGTGTGTGTTTTAAGTTTTAAATTCTCCGTGATTTTCATGGAGAAATTCTAATACTCTTGTTGTCAATTCCGCACTATTCTGAGGATGACTGTAATCCTTAAAATTACTCTTGACTGCTTTCCTATATTATGCATGATGACGTCTTTATTATATATGCATCATGTATATAATTGGGACGTTACAGACAACATGTACACCGAAACAGCTGACCTCTTGGTGATGTTGACCGAGCTGTTTTCTGCTCTATTCAATTAATGGTAGACAAGAAAAAAAATGAAATAAATTCTCTTTATATTTTCAAACTTTAATTTTAGAAAAAAAACTAAGAAAAACATAATAAAATAAAATAATAATAAAATAAAATTAAAAGAAAGAGAAAATGGATAACCCAAGTAAATAAATTTGTTTTAAAAAACTCTGTATAAAAAATATTTTTTAGATTTTCAAACTTTAACTTTAGCACAAAAATAATATATATATATATATATATATATATATATATATATCTATATATAATAAAAATAACAAGAAATAATAGTCCAATTTATTTCTAATTATCATATTCTTTTCATGAACCCATTAGCACAACGACTTTATACAAATCATCATTCTTAACTTTTACTTTTTACACCCCTTACAAGACGTGTTACGAAAAAATATTTTGAAATATCTAATTTTTGAGAAAAATATGTTTTTATAATTAGAAGCAATATTATGATAATAATTAGAATCAATACCTTGATATTATATTATGATTTGCTATATCAAAATTTTCAATTAAAGAAAAATATGATTCTAATAATTTGAAGTAATATATTTTATAATAATTAGAATTAATATCTTAAATATTATATTATGATTTGATATTTTTAATGTGTTGTCATAAAGAGTAACTCCTTTCTTATATTGTTTATTTATAATTGAGGCTAGGATTATAATTGTATTACCATGTGTATATAAATACATAATTTATCATATGAAAAAAAAAAAACTCATAAGTGAGAAAAAGGGCTACACTTCTCCTTTTCTTTCTATTAGCACAACACACATAGGAGAAAATTTATTTAGAAAAATATCTTCCAGGTATTTTCTTTGGCTCTTGTTTTATCTAGAGTTAATATGTGAATATGTTGGAAAAGGTTGAGTGATTGAATGTAATATATGATGATATTAGGTGAATATCCCAATTCTTATATGTTGTTATGCCCATTCAATGTGTGAATATCATCATAATTATGAAAGCTAATAATATACATATGTGTGTTTGTTGTATTTTGTCTTGAGTGGCAAAGGGTTTTAATAAGATATATATAGCTATTTTTGCATTATATATTAGTTTAGGACACACTAGCCTACTGGTGGAGGCGGTGGTCCGGCATGCAAAGGCGTTGATTAATGAGACTTTGCTTCATAAATAAAAATAGCATTTGTGAGTTAGTGTTTGGAGGGAGAGAGCGTGAACTAGGTGGTAGTGGCTAGAAGTGGTTTAGAGCAAAGGTTTTGAATCGGTTTTAGTAAACAGGATGCGTGGTGGAGCACGGAAGATGTTGTATGGTTGAATGGATTAGTAGTGTTGGTATGGTTGGTTTGAGTAGAAGTTTGAGTTTAAAAGAATAAATGTATTCTTATATTGTGCTTTTATGTTTATTATATTAGTTCACCTTTAATTGTTTTGTGTTTATTTGATGATATTATAACTCGTGTTATTATATAAAAGTATATAATTTTACATATGTTTCTGTTGTTGATGAATAAAGAGGCGAGTATTTTAGGAGAGTTTTTGGATTTATTGAACATTTTGGCTGTTAAGTTTTATTTCGTAACAATTATTTGTAAAGGTTAAATGTTGGATTTTTGTTTGGTTTATTTTATTTAAGTAAACGATCTTATAATTTTAATAGGCAAATTTTATAAAAAAATTGTAAGTTGAAAAGGTATACATTATCCTAGTGGCATCACAAATTAGGATGTTACAAAGAGATCTTCCCCTGCACTTCCTTATTCTCATCTTGCAAGAGCCTGCAAGGATTTAGCCTTCTCTATTAGTTTTTCAATATTTGTGTTCTCATGGAAGTTTAATAATCTCTGAAGACAGGTTGTAGGATTTTCTGCAGCAAGAAGTGAAGATCTTTAATGAAGCATCATTGATACTGCCATAACAGAGATAAATGCTCCACGAGACAAATTGAAGATCATAAAACCAGAGTCTGCATTGTCCTCGACATGTTTTTCCACTTTACTATTATTTGATAAAAATATTTCATCCCAGATTATTAGAAGGTTGCTGAGTGAAAATTCTCGCCCAAATAAAACTCGTAACCAGCAGAGAGCAAAGTACTGGGGTTCAACCCCGAGATCAATAAGATTGGCATGTAGAGATGAATCCACATGAAACAACAAATGATACAATGCAGCAGAAGCTTCAATTACAGAAGGCAAGCAAGTATGGGACCCAGGCAAAGGGGAATAGGAGAAGAAATCGATCATTGAAATTGAACCACGAGCCCCATTCATCAAAGCATCAAACATACAATAAGCATCATGTTCGATGAATTTCTCAGATAAAACAATGCCCAGTTCACCTTCTACCCCATAAGCGTCACTTAGCAACACGACGTCAGTGCGAAACCCTAACTCTTTTTCGCAGCCAAACGACGTCGTTGAAAGTTTAGCTTCGTCGTTGTCGTCTTCCCTTGCTGCGAAAGCTATCAGAGCTTCTTCGGCGTGTCGCGACTCTTTGCTGTCCTAGATCTCTCCTTTACTTCTTCTCCGACAACTCCTTCTTCGCCGTGAAGGAGCCCCTTGCAGCATTTGAGGTGTCATCCTCGTCGATTGTGGATGAGAGAACGGCGGTGGAGACCCAGAAGAAATAGCGGACGACCTCTTAGGAAACAAAAAATACCAACGTGGAAAACAACGAATGGCTAGACGTTAGCCACCTCATCCGATTTTTAACTGTGTATATTTTAGAGGACAAAAAATTATGATTTCCTTAAGGAATGAGATTAAATCGTACAAAGTTTGAAATAGGGACGAAAGACAAAATCGCTTGATAATTGAGGGACTAAAAACATATTTAACCCTAAAATAATTAACAAAATCAACAAAACCAATAACACCATTAATTAATAAAATCAATAAAATATATAAATAACAAAGAAAAAAAATTTAATAACATTAAATAATTAAATAATAAACAATACGTAAATAAGTTAAAAATATTACACAAATTACAAATTCAAAATAACAAATTTAACAAAACTAAAATAATTACATAATATATAATATTTAAATATATACAAATAAATATATATCAATTTATTTATTTCAAAAATATTTTAAAATATTACAATATATAAATACATAATAAAACTTAAAAACTAAACAAATTAAAATTAAAATCAATATTAAAATAATACAAATATAGAAAATAAACACATAGAGATCTCCAAATACGGCAAGGGCTTCTGCAGCATTCGAATTTCGGTGACGCTTTAACCTGCGTTTCGAGCACCAGTGAGACCTTTACCATAATTCGAATTTCTGTTAAAGTCTCTGAGCCTCGATTCACGTCATTAAACCACAAATCCAAGCATCTAGTAATAGTGATTTAATTCCATTTCTACGTTCAGTCATGATACTTCAATCCAATTTCTACTGAAATCCATATATACATACAACAACATTGGAATAGATAATGGATAGAGGAGAGAAAGAAAGATCAACCTGCACAAATCAAAGCCGCAGAAAGGAGGTCCGAACACCGTCACACCACCGAAGGCGATAACGACCAACACCAAACGAACCAACACAGATTCCGGAACAGATGACCCCGATCCATAGATAGTGAGGGGTGACTTTGAAATGCAGGGACCGAGTTTACAGTGAAGGCCACAAATCAAGAGAGTTGTGCCAGATAAAATACATTCACAGAAGAGGACGACTCACGTACGTGATGAGGGATGAGGAAGGGTTTAGAGAGTTTCTTTACAAAGGCACGAGAGGAATTCTTTTTGAGGGTATAGGATTTTGGTTTTAAAATATCAAACACATTCTTAAGCAAAAGATTATCTGAACTGTATACATGTTTTTGCATATTTTCAAAAAGTTATTAAAGTTTTTGGGTTCAGGATGAAAATATGAATGTGCAGGGAAAGAGCTCTGTTACAAATTGCAAAGTCATCTTTATAGGTAAGACCTCCACATCATCAATCTTTTTAATCATCTTTCCAACTGTCAATTTTCTATGATAGTTTATTATTTTAAAATTATAGTTTTTTTTCTTATTATGGTATATGTTACCTGTTATACCACCCTATTTATCTTTTCAAAATTTAGTTAAAAAATATTTAATTAGGTATCTAAGATATAAAAGCAATATAAAAAATTTGAAAAATAATATTTTGATATATATAAATTTTTTATATTTATTTGATATTATATTTTCTTATTTTCTATTTTTTATTTTTTTCAAATTACAAAAATTTATTTATTATGATATTTTAGTTTTATAGTATACGTGAAATAGATGTAAAAATGTGATACTATTACTCAAAATATTATTTCCGGAAAAAGAGAAACATAATTACCAGAAGCTATCTCATCTTCCAAATCCACTTCTTCCTTCGTCCCTTCTCTCCTTGAAGCTTCGCGAACGAACAGAACGAACCCAATACACAACCATTCCATAACCAGACAAACACACAAACAAACATGTCCGGCGCGGGCCCTATTTCCCAGGACTGGGAACCCGTCGTCCTCCGCAAGAAAGCTCCCACCGCCGCGGCCAAGACGGACGAGAAAGCCGTCAACGCCGCCCGCCGCGCCGGCGCCGATATTGAAACCCAAAAAAAATGTTCGTTTCCAATACCCTCAATGAAAAAAGTAAACAAATCTTCGAAATATTGTTCCTCGCGTGTTAATTGTTTTGCAAATATGAATTTCTTCTTACGATTTCATCAGTTTATCGTCGATTTTTTTTTTGAAATCTCGGATCTGAACGTGTTTTCTTGTGACTATTGCAGATGATTTGGTGTTGAGGCAGCAGATTTAATTTGCAAATTAAATCTTTTAAATGGTTAGGAAAAAATTGAATTTGATAATTGTTTAGTTTGGAAAAGGGGGTACATAAAAAGCAAGAGCTAAATGATTTGGCATAGAATGCTTATCGGTGTGTCTTTTGTGCGTGTGTTTGTTTGTATGTTTTTTTTTTCTTCTGTTGGTGACCTTTATTTGTTTGGATGGTTTGAATCATGATTGTTCAAATGTTGCTCTTACAGATAATGCTGGGACAAACAAAGCAGCCTCTAGCAGCACTTCATTGAACACCAAGAGGCTGGATGAGGACACAGAGAATCTAGCACGTGAGTATTACAACATATATAGACAGAGAATTAGGTTGTGTTTGATTTATCTTCTGAAAAATTGCTTTTAGTTTTCAAAATTTAACCAAACAAGGTTGCTTGGACAATTGGTGGAGGGTGGTGTAAGCCACAAAGCAGAGCGTGGACAAATAAGATGAGAAAATATCACCAACTTTCTGTATTTTGGATTTCAAAACACTTGTTTTGTGAACGATTTTCAAAGCCTAACAGATTTTAGATGACAAACTTGATTACTGAGTAGTGTTAAATTTTTATAAGGAAATCAAACAGCCCTTAGGTTTTTCTTTTTCTTATGTGTTTTACCAATAAAAACATGGGTGCATCTACCTGTGAATATACGGTTATATGGGAGGAATAAAGAGGTGAATTATGTATAATACAATATTGTGGTCCATATGGGGTGTTTTCATTGAGGGGATATTCCCTGCAGTGGCTTCCTTGTCCTGCTTTTTAGTATTGTCAACTACACAATTTTTCTTGGAGCATGTTCTTTTTGGTAGTTTTATTTTATTGTCTTTTGACTCTTTCTAGGTTATGGAGGTTCTGTTTTTTTCAATGAATAGTGATTATGTGGTAGGTAGATTGAAGGTTCCACTGTGTCACCGTTATAATTTCACAATAGCTAGAAATGTGTTTGCTAATAACTTTTTTGAGATGTCAAGGCAAAGTGTTTGGTGGTGTAATTGTTAGAGATGCTATGTAGAATCATTCATGCATCTTCCCAAACCACTCAAGATTTTTGGGTAATTGGTTAATGTCATGGTATCAGAGTCGCTGTGAGCAAGTGACCTAGAGTTTGATTCCTGCGGTCCTCATTCTTCTGATAAAAAGTTTAATCTGTTCTACGGTGAGGGAGCCTGAGCATTAATCATGCAACTAAATAGATTTGGGGTGTGTTAGAGATGTGATGTAAATGATAGATGATAGAAATCAATGTTAGTTCTTTGTCCTAAGCACAAAATAAGAAAATGTATGGCTAACATGGTAGAAATGATGTCATAGATTCAGACACGAGGAAAAACTTCATGATAGTAACCCTCTTCCCCAACAAAATTAAAGATTTTTCTTCAAGAATTGACCTATGTGCGATTTCTAAGTTGAATGATACTATTTTTTCAAATCTTGTCATTATAAATTTGAGTCCTGCGTGCATTCAATTTGTTTCACATACCCATCTGTATTTTGGTTATTTCTTGATGAGACGTGGAACTTCTCGAGGTCACTGGATCATTAATTCTAGGTTTTGATATTAAATCCTTGGGCTTGAGGAGCATAAAACAAGATTGAAGTTGTTTCTCTCTACATTTTTATTTTTCACTGATTGTGCATATTATGGATTCATATGATTTCATAGTCTGTTTAATGGACCAGAGAATTATGGTGAGCAGTGGCACTGTTGTTCAAGTTTTAGATTTCTTAAACAAAAATTATGGCCTCTGATTGGAGTTTTGTGTACAGATGAGAAAGTACCAACTGAGCTTAAGAAGGCTATAATGCAAGCTAGGATGGAGAAGAAGCTTACTCAGGCTCAGCTTGCTCAAGTATTATTCTCCCCTCTGCAGAACAAAAAATTGAATAAGTTATCGGTCTCTTGATTTTCTTTTTCAATATAGTTAGGCATTATCAATGATTTGCATTTGCATTGTTATTTGAAGGTGATCAACGAGAAACCTCAAGTGATCCAGGAATACGAATCAGGGAAAGCCATTCCAAACCAGCAGATAATTGGCAAGTTGGAAAGAGCCCTTGGAACTAAACTTCGTGGCAAGAAATAAGGAAACTAAATTCGTGGTTCTGCATATATTATGGTTTGCATGTCTCGCTATGGGAGTGTTGTGTTTGCTCACTAATTATGTATATTTAAGACGGATAAAAGGTTGTGAAGACCTGAGGCTTTCAATTGTTTGAATAAATAAAAGTTGCATTTTCATCATAAAACCTAGTTTTACCCGCGATTGTGAGATGTTATGGGTGTCAAAATTAAGTGAATGTGTGTTGACATATTTTGGACTTTTTCCCTTTAATAAATATAAACATTCCTTTAATAAATTCATAAAGGGAAGAATTTAAAAAGATGGCATACACTTTTTTTCTTTTTCATTTATGAGATGATATAATGATGTAGTATTTACTTTTTGAAGAAGTAAAAGCTCATGTAATTCGTGTAGTAATTCTATGTAAGAACATTACTATTTATAAGTGTCTAAGGTTATTGGGTATGTCGATCGTCAACGTTGTTAATGTTATTTGGGTATGAAGAAAGTGCGGTAAAAAATGTATTGGTTAAATTGGCTTATTTACAAGAACTTTAATCTCATCTTGCAAAGGGCGCAATAAGGATTTTTCATTTTTGTTTCATTCTTTTGTAGACGTTAATCGTGAGGTGTTATGCAGCAATGGTGTGCTCAAGCCCTTTGAGTTTATATAAGTGTGGATTCAGTAATCATTATTGTCGAATATATATAATATGTTGTGCTTTTTCACGAGGACAAATGCTTTTAAAATATTGTTTTGTTTTTTAACTTAATATTTTTCTAGTTCGTTTATCGATTGATCGGACCATATACTCAAATTTCACCACTTTTTTTATTTACGATCGAGGTTGTGTGCTTAGAGATATCAAAATAGATATAAAAACATTGAGAGTGTTAAATAAATAAAATATACTAAAATAAATTAAATTATTTTTATGTATATATTAATTTATATGTAAAAAAATTGCGCATGGCCCCCAAAACCACTTAAGCTCCTAAAGAAGTTTCATAGAAGCAAATTAAAAGAGTCATAAATTTTCATTACATAAGTTGAAAGGATATATTCTCTAAAGGTTTAATCATTCACGAAGTCCTTTTTTTCGCGTGGAATCTCAATTTAGTCCTTTTGTTTTTGGAAATCTCAATTGGGTCCCAAAGTTATGAAAATTGCAACAATTTGATCCTTTCCGTTAAATTGTCTCCAACGGCGGCGTTAGTGTGTGTCTGACGTGGCATGCTGTAGTCTGACGTGGATGGCGTGCCACGTCAGACACACACTAACGCCGTTGGAGACAATTTAACGGAAATGATCCAATTGTTGCAATTTTCATAAATTTGAGACCCAATTGAGATTTTAAAAAATAAAGGGACTAAATTGAGATTTCACGCGAAAAAAAGGACTTCGTGAATGATTAAACCTTCTCTAAATTAAAGCATGTAGTGGAACTTACTTTTCTAACTTTTGCGCTTACTTTTTAACAAGGAATTTGATCCCTAAAAATTAATTAATTAAACTTTTCCATGTCTCAACTATGATTGGCTCCATTTTGTTGCGTGAGTGTTAGATAGAATTACATCATTCACTGCAATAATTGCAATTCCATTTTCATGTCTCAACTATGATTTTTTTTAAATTTTTTTGAAAGAGGATGGTTTGACTTTCCTTTAAACTGTATACACACTCTATTATTGAGAAAGAAAATCAGGGAGATTTTATCTACAGTTTTTAAATAATGAACTATAAAATTTATGATAATTTGTGATTGAATGATAATTAGACGTGGTTCGTGTTAAGTTGAGGTGCACCTAAATTCAGTTTAAATTTTAATGGTAATAATAATTATGAGTTAAAAAAGAATATAATAAAAAAAAGATGAAATTAGAGTTATCCTACTTGAAACAGAAATAGAAGGGGAAAGGAAGATGAGGAAATGAAACCTACCATAATAGGCTTAGATTTGTTCAGGCACAGGCACGTCCTCCTCATCTGGTGCATTTGAAACCCATTCGCCATCCTCCCTCTTCACCATTCCCTTGTTCTTCTCCACCCACCAGGACTCAGGCACGCCACACTCATCCTTCAGAAATGAACACGACTTATTCACCAGAGCCAAACTCCTCTTCACTTTCAACTCAAATCCCCCACGCACCCCGTTCCACCCTGCCACCACGTGCAGCATCGCTTGCAAGTTGTGCCAGTCGCTTGGGTTCTTCGACTCCTTCAAGCTCGGCGACTTCCGCGTGTCGATCACCAACTCCTCTCCCGTGTGCTCGTACCCCAACAATCTCCCAGGGTAGTGCGGGATCAAATCGATCACGTTCGTCACGTGCAGAACCTTCAGGTTTCCCTTCTTCTTGAACCGGTTATTGAACGCCTTGTTTCCAACCTGGGGAGACCCAAACACAATTGCGGTGACCGGGACATCCGTTACCCCGTTTTCCACCAAGTCAAACCCACTCACTATCGATAGGGTTGCGCCTAGACTGTGTCCCATGATCAACACACTCGGATTCTCAGATTTGTATCGTTCTAACAGGGATTTCACATGAGAAAGAACTTGTGTTCTCGCGCTGGTTTTCGTGAAAGGAGATTTTGGATCGTCTGAGGTATAGATCGTGAGCCAGCCTAACATCACCTTTGGTGTTTTTGAATCGTCTTCATCGTCACTACTGCTGTTTCCTATATTAATCCAATGTCAAATTTAATTATGGTTAAGTTTGTAGTCTAAAATTTTAGCTTAAAATACTATTAAAAAATAAATTTAAATATATTACCGTCCTTGTTTCTTGCCTTCAACTCTTTGACGCTTTCCGCGTTGAGCAGTGCTGAAGCGGACTCTTGGCTGGCGCCGAAGACGTTGATCCACTCCATGTCTCTCGTGGTGCCGCGCCATACCACGTAGATCTCTCTCCGCCCGAGCTCCTTCGAGCGGCTGTCCGACGTGACGGCGACATATCCGATCCAGTTGGACTCGCGGTCCCAGGCCTCGCGCGAATGCGAGTGGAGGAGAAAGGCCTCGGGAACGGAGACTCTGGCGGTGCCGTAGAGGAACGCTGTAACGTTGTAGTGGTCGGCGTCGTCGAGCATGACCTTTCGGAAGAAGGAGGTCTTGCCGTAGCGGCTGGAGCCGCAGAACGGTGAGTTCTTGTCGTTGTTGAAGGCGTCGTAGGTGGCCTGGATTAAGTCGCCGCAACGGAGGATGAGGGTGCGGAGGGAGGGGTGGAGGGGGTCGAGAAGGCCGGCCCAGTCTTTGTGGCCCAGAAGTTCGGCCCAGGAGGGTTGGGAGGCCATGGTAGGGAGAAAGTGTGTGTGAGTGTGTGGTGTTGAGAGAGATAGAGATATTGAGACGTGGATGATGAAGTGTGAGTGTGTTTTGCGATGGTGTTACCATGGATATATATGGATGGATGTCGCTGACCCTCCTTTCACGTCCTCTAGTGTCTCGATAGTTGTTCTCTATATATTTCCTTTTTCACGTGTGTCATTTCTCTATTCGTGTCCTTTTCCTTATTTTCGCATGTATATTTAACTTCTTTTATCTATTTTTAGTTTAACTTTCTCTAAATACAAATATATTTTTAATCACGTATTTTATCCTTTCACTATTTTATTATATTATTATTATAAAAAATATTTTAAAATATCACATTTTTTTAGTGTTTCACATATTTGATTAATGCATAAAATTCGTAATATAATATATATATATATATATATATATATATATATATATATATATATATATATATATATATATATATATATATATATATATATATATATAAGCATATAAGATTAAGGAAAGGGAAAGAAAACATTACTGAGATTGAGAGGGGTGTGATCAAAATAGAGAAGACACTAAACGGAATGTGATCAAGACAAAAACTAAAGTTAAGCCAAGAGAAAAGTTATTTAAAAGAACTACTACAAGAGACATGAAAAGAATGGAAACACCTAACATAACATGGATAATTTAAGGGAGTTATTTCATTTATGTAATTTTCTCTTTTATTTTTGTTGTTGTTTAAATCCCAAAGGAGAAAAAATATAAATAGAGAATTCAAATGTAAAATAAAGATGACAAATTGTGGATACAATTTTAAATTTTCTCATAACACCATGAACAAGAAGAAATGACAAATCTAGTATTGGTTGTAACAATTTGGGTTATCGTTTCATTGATTTCCTTTACTAGTTCTTGTTTTATCCTTAATAATTTACTTTACTACAATTTACATTCTTGCAAAACTTTTATCTTCATTCTCTTCTTCATTTAGTTTCTTTTTCATTTTTATCTTTTTTTACCTTTATCCACCGTTTCATCTCTAAATATAAAAGATATGGTTGTTGGAGAAATTAGAGACAAGTTCCCTTAATGAGTGTAACCCATAATTGTCTTTGATATTGTCAATCATTACAATTAGTGTAATTCTAATCAATAGTTGTCAACATAATTTATTGCCTTATTTGCTTCCAGTACCTAGTCTTAATTATAAGATCATATATTACTATCTTTTTTCTTATATATGTACTCTGTAATTATCAGAATAATATAACATTATTCTTTCACCTTCTATTACTTTTCTTTATTGGTATGCTTTAAAGCTCTAAAGGCTCTTGATCCAATACAAATCATGGCATCCGTTACAAATTCAAAGTCCAAAAATGATCTCTCATTCATTGTGTTTGTCTAGTTGGACAGAGATAATTATCCCCTGTGGAAATCCTTGGTGACCTCCATAATCAAAGGTTGCAGGCTCAATGGGAACATACTAGAGACAAAGGAAAGTCTCAAAGAATTCATAATTTCTACAAATTCAAGCAAGAATCCAAATCCTGTGTTTGAAATTTGTAAGCTCATGATTCACAACTCCTTGAATGGTTGATGAATTCAATGACTATTGAAATGACAACACAATTGCTACATTATGAAACCTCAAAACAACTATGGGATGAAGCTAAAAGCCTAGTAGGAGCACACACAAGGTCTCGAGTCACTTACTTTAAATCTGAGTTTCATAGCCTCAGAAAAGGAGAGATGAAGATGGAGGAGTATTTAGTCAAGATGAAAAAATTCGGGAACAAGGTTAAACTTGTAGGTAGTCCCATTTCCAATTCAGATCTAATCATTCAAACTCTGAATGGTTTATATTCTAAATACAATCTTATTGTGGTCAGGCTATCTGATCAACCTAATCTCACATGGGTTGATCTGCAAGCTCAATTACTAACCTTTGGGAGTAGACTTGATTAATTGAATAACCTCACTAACCTAACTCTTAATTCCTAAGCAAATGTTATCAACAAAAACGACTACAAAGGCAACATATTCAACACAAACAACAATTGGAGAGGTTCTAGTAGCAACTAAAGAGGCTCTAACTTCAAAGGTTGGAGAGGAGGCAAAGGAATGAGAGGAAGAATGTTCAAGCCAACGTGTCAAGTTTGCACCAAGGTCGGGCACACAATAGTAAATTGTTATTACTAGCTTGATAAGTCTTACTCAAACTCTAATTATTCAACAGGTAGTGACAGACAAGGAGCAAACAATACCTTCATAGCCTTACAAAACTTTAGTCAAGATTATGATTGGTACTTTGACAGTGGTGCAAGTATGTGAGACACGAAACTGACAAATTCGAGGATCTGGCCGAGCATCATGGTAAAACCTCATTAATAGTTGGAAGTGGTGAAAACTTGAAGATTGTTGCTACAGGTTCCTCAAAACTAAATTCACTCAACTTACATTATGTCCTATGTGCCCAACATTACCAAAAACCTATTAAGTGTGTCAAAATTAACTGTTGAGAATAATATTTTGGTTGAGTTTGATACAAATTTTTGTTTTGTGAAGGACAAGTTGATAGGAAGGAAATTCTAAGAAGGACACTTAAAGAAGGATTGTATTAGCTCTCAAGGAATAAAAGGGACCTGTGTGCTTATATGTCTACTAAGGAGATTTGGCATAGAAGGTTTGGTCATCCAAATAATAAAGTCCTAGATAAAGTCTTGAAAAATTGTAATGTCAAACTATCATCTAGTGATCATTTTAATTTTTGTGAAGCTTGTCAATATGGCAAAACACATTTCTTACCCTTTAAAACCTCTTACTCTCATGCTAAGGAAGTTCTTAAATTAGTTCATACTAATGTGCGGGAGCCTGGACCAATAACATCTCCTTCAAGTTTCAAATATTACGTTCACTTTCTTGATGACTTTAATAGATTCACCTGGATTTATTTGCTAAAACAGAAATCAGATACTACACAAGCCTTTATCCAGTTTAAAAATATGGCAACAAATTTGTTTGAGAAGAGAATTAAGACAATCCAATGTGATGGTGACAGAGAATATAAAGTTGTAGAATATCATGCAATAGAAGCAGGGATACAATTTAGAATGTTAGGCCCCTACACTTCACAACAAAATGGTACACTTCACAACAAAATGGTAGGACTTAGAGAAAACACAAGCATATTGCTGAACTTGGCTTGACACTACTAGCACAAGCCAAAATGCCTTTACATTATTGGTGGGAAGCTTTCTCCACGACAACTTATCTCATAAACAAATTGTCCTCTCTAGTCACCCAAAATGAATGTCCTTACTTCCTACTCTTTAGAAAGGAACCTGACTACAGCTTCCTAAAACCTTTTGCTTGTGCTTGTTATCCTTGTCTCAAACCCTTTAATAAGCACAAACTACAATTTCACACAACCAGATGTGTGTTCATAGGCTATAGTAACTCTCACAAAGGATACAAATGCCTAGACTTTCATGCAAGAATCTTCACTTCAAGACATGTTGTCTTCAATGAAGAACATTTTCCATTCCATGATGGTTTTAAATAAAAGAAGTCTCTTAAAAACACTAATTGAAAGTCCACCTGTCTTCTTTTCCTTGCCTACTGCAAGTAACTCACATACTAGAGAAACAACACCTTCAGATGACAACAATTCTAATGTCCCACAAGAACCCGTCAGTTCAACTGGAGTGTTGTAGTTAATTCTAGTAGAGATCAAACTACAAATGATTCACATGTTCAAGATGCGAATGATTCAACAAGGAACAATCCAATTTCTGATGACACTAACCCTAGAAATATTTACTAAAGCTCCCCAAGTCTTTGTTGAACCAAGCACAACCATCAACCCTCATTATACCAGGAGCAAGGCTAGAATTCACAAGCCAAAGTCGTCATATGTCGGGTTACCTGAAACCCACATAGATGAGAAGGAACCAAAAAATGTCACAGAAGCACTCATAAGGCCACAGTGGAAAGAAGCAATGGATAATGAGTATAAGGCACTCATGTCAAATTGAACTTGGGTTTTGGTACCATATCAAGACCATGAAAACATCATTGATTTTAAATGGATGTTTAAAACCAAGTATTGATTTTAAATGGATGTTTAAAACCAAGTATTGATTTTAAATGGATGTTGACAACCAAGTACAAAGCACATGATAAAATTGAAAGAAGAAAGGCAAGATTAGTTGCAAAAGGATTTCAACAAAAACTGGATTGAGCTACAAAGAGACTTTCAGTTAAATTGTCAAGGCTTGTACAACTCGAATCATACTCTCAATTATAGTACATTCAGTTGGAAGGTCAAACAATTGGACATAAACAATGCATTTCTAAATGGCTACCTCAAAGAAATTGTGTTTATGATTTTAAATGGATGTTTGAAAACAAGTACAAAGCACATGAGAAAATTGAAAAAAGAAAGGCAAGATTAGTTGCAAAAGGATTTCAACAAACAATTGGATTGGACTATGAAGAGACTTTCAGTTCAATTGTCAAGGCTTGTACAACTCGAATCATACTCTCAATTATAGTACATCTCAGTTGGAAGGTCAAACAATTGGACATAAACAATGTATTTCTAAATGGCTACTTCAAAGAAATTGTGTTTATGATCAACCAGAAGGATTTATAGACCTAACTAAACCTAAACATGTTTAAAAGTTAACTAAGGTGATCTATGGATTGAAACAAGCCCTAAGAGCCTGGTTTGACAGCCTTAAAAATTCCTTACTCAGTTGGGGTTTCAAGAACACAAAAAGTGATTCCCCATTCTTCCCTCTAAGAGGTACAAATCACATTACATTTCTACTTATATATGTGGATAATATAATTATCATAGGGAACAAGACCAAATTTTTAGAATCCTTCATCAAACAACTCAATGTTATGTTTTCGATTAAGGATCTTGGTCCACTACACTACTTCTTAGGCATTGAACTTTGAAGAGATGCATCGAGTATGTACTTGAAGCAATCGAAATACATAGGAGACATCCTAAGAAAGGGGAGAAGTTACAAGACCCAACCTTTTTCAGACAAGCTATAGGGGCATTACATTACTTAACAAACACAAGGCCTGATATAACTTTCTTAGTCAACAAGCTCAGCCAATTCATAAGCTCTCTCACTATAGATCACTAGCAAGGCATCAAAAGAATAATGAGATATCTTTAAGGTACCATCTAACACTGCCTACACATTAAAACCATCCACTGACTTATAACAGGCTTCTCATATGCATATTGGGCCACAAATGTGGATGAGAGAAAATCCATGGCAGGTCAATGTGTCTCAAGGTTTAGTACAAAGTCAGAATATAGAGCCCTTGCCGACTTAGCTGCTGAAATAACATGAACCAGTTCACTCCTTGATGAGTTGAGACTCCCTCTACCAAGAAAACCAACATTATGGTGTGACAACTTGAGTGCCAAGGCATTAACCTCAAATCCAGTTATGCATGATCGGTTAAAATACATTGAAATTGATGTACACTACATCACAGACCAAGTGTTGAAAAATGAGATTGTTGTGGGCTATCTTCCATCAGCGGATCAAATTGTTGACTACCTCACTAAAGCATTAGCTCATACACGATTCAACCAACTCAAAGACAAACTTAGAGTGACTCCCTCACTCATTAGTTTGATGGGGGAATTAAAGACAAGATCCCTTAATGAATGCAACCGATAATTGCCTTTTATATTGTCAATCATTGTAATTAATGTAATTACCAATCAATGGTTTTCAACATAATTTGTTACCTTATTTGCTTCCAGTACCTTAATGTTAGCCTTAATTATAAGATCACATATTTCTACGTTTTCTGTTATATATGTACTTTGTAATTTTCAGAATAATATAACATTATTCTTTTACCTTCTATTACTTTTCTTTGTAAAGGGAATTCATTATTGAAATATGTATTAAGGAGATGCAGGTTCATCTATTGTGGTATCAAGAGAGGTGGTTTCTAAACTTTTACAAATTATTTCTTTTGTAATTTGTAATTGTTTTGTGATTAGCGAACTGTTAATCTTGATTTGAGATAAGCGACTGAATGTATGATTGGTAAGATCCGAACCAGGATAAAATTATTTGTTCAAATTTCTCTCTTTTTATGTATCGTTGTTATTTGCTTAGTAAGTTAAATTGAGAAGAAATTTTAAAAGACACACATTATTATTAAAACCAATTCACCTCCCTCTCTTGGTTTGTTATCCCACGCTAACCATTCCGTTGCAACCGCTCTAACAGCTGTGTCCATGTACCTATAACAAGAAAGTTAAGTTGTTAGAAACTAATAATCTAAATATAACTAATATGGAAGACAAAATTGACTATCTTACATACACCATAGTTGAAAGATTGAAATATTCAACATTATGTCCCTCCAATGACCTCTAATGCAACATTTAATGTGATATATACTGGCACATGACATTGGAAGCTAAATACTCTCAAATCCCAGTACAATTTTACTAGTCGTTTGGACAACCTGACTAAATTTGTCATGAGCTTTGTTAGAGAATCCTCCTTCGCTTCTACAACGTCATCATCTTCATGTATCACTAGCTCATGCATGGGCTGCTTCTAAGGGCGTATGAACTGAAAAACAAATTTCAAAGTAATCAATCAATATTTATAAATTTAACATAGAAATACTAATAATAGAAATATAATACATGTGGTGTGGCAATGTGTGACATGATCAATGCTTTAAAGCAAGCTATAAATGTTCCTATGGCCTCCCCAAAAAATGAATTTTGGTCAGTACAGGCACATGAGCATGGGGATCACGAACTTCATCAATCATCACACGTGCGTGGTGGGGTAATAAAGGAGCACCATTAATAGTTTGCCCTTCCTCAAGTTCTTGTCCGACAACCACTACTAGTGGGGGATCCCCATCAACCAACAACTCATATTGACCACTATAGTGAGTAGGGTCTACAATATAGCATGATCCTCTTGTGCTTACCCGAGGTACTATTGGAGCTACAATGGGCAACCTCATGGTGCCTTTGATCATGGAATGAAACTTCTCTTCAAGTGCTCTTTGGATTTATTTTTGTTTTTGTAGTTTCTCCATGAATCGTTGCTCCATAGATCTCGGGCATTGTTCAACATATTGTACGAACTCTGAAACTCCCTTTTCATATTCTTAATTGTTGCGACATTCATTCATTCAGCTTCGATCCATACTATGTTCATAACAAACTTCAGCAGTCTCAAAGTTTTTAACTCTCACAAGGTTATGCCCTACCCGTTCAGAAAAATTATTTTTCGTAACTTGCTAACACACAGGTAAAGAAGTCTAACATGATAAATTTAATAAGATTTCGACAACATTTCGCATTGGTCTCCGAAATACACGAAATGAAACTGGTCACGGATGACCACAATCAAATATTCATCCAGAGAACATTACAAATAATTTGAATCAAAATTTTATCAAACTTATCCATAAACTTCAACGTACATGTTATAGCAAATTATGAAAAATAATTTTTCTAAGTTGTCCGATCGGATAATTCGAAATTTAATACAAATGATTAAAAGTTTAATCGTCTATGTTAAATCTCAATCGGAAACTATGTTTCACTCAATGATTTCAAATTATACAATCATAATTAACACATCAAACTTAATCAATCATTCATGCATACTCAAGAAACAATGTGTAAAACAAAAACTAAAAATGACATCAGCAACAACCAATATCCATTAACTAAAATTCATATATTCAAATACCAATTACATCTCAAAACCAAAATTAACATATAAAATAACAGATAACGAATAACCAATATTCAATATCATATTCTATAACTAAAAACAAATAATAAACCAAAATGCTAACCTTCTTGAACGGTTGAAAATGGACATCACTGAATGAGAATAAACACAAGCAATGTAGAATAGGCACAAGCAAGCAATGGAGAGGGAAAGCGTCACCACAGAGCCCGCTAACTCGCACATAAGAACTACACCAAAGAGCCAACAAAAACAAATTTTAATAGGTGCAAATGATTTTAAACGTAATATAATCAGTGCAAAATAATTTTAATCGGTAAAAAGTGAAAGAAAATGAACATTAACGTTAATGGCAAGAGGAAGAAGATGAACAATAGCAGGGAGCAAAATGTGTAATTATTGTTCGCGTTTGGGTTGGTGTAAAAACATACTATTTGACGTCGGCTACCCACATATCTGATGTCTAAATAGTTTTACACGTTGGCCATTTACCTAGCTGACACATAAAAGAGTAAAAAATGAAAATTTGACGCTTAAAATGAAGCTTTTTCAGGACTTTTTATCATTCAATATAGGGAGAGCCGACGTCTAAATGCAATTTGACATCAGTGGAGCAGCAGGGAATGTCTAAATGCAATAAAATAGGGCCTTTTGGGTTACTTTTCACAAGCTTTTTGTTGTCTGATATAAGGGGGAGCCAACGTCTAACTGTCATTTAACGTCGGCGGAACAGCATTAGACGTCTAAATGCAAGGAAACAATGCCTTTTGGTTTTCTTTTGCAGACTATTTGACGTCTAATGGAGGAGTAGCCGACGTCTACATGGTATTTGACGTCGGGGCCTCCTACCCGATGTCTATAGAGTGAATTTGTTTACGAAATTGTCACCAGTCATTTTTTACATTGGATTTTGTTTGATCAAACGTGAACCGCAATTTTTGCAATAATGCTAGGAGTGAAAAAAAGATAAGTGTATGGTAAGAATGCCCTCACTTAAGCTTTAAATTTAAATTTGTAATTGAGTTTTTTATGGTAATGATTGGACTTATAGAGTTAATACAGGAAGCAGAGATGAAGTGCTAAGGATATAAAACTCAGAAAGGCCTAAAAAAGCACCAAAAAGGGAATCGCACAAAGCTTGGGTGACCTGCAAAAGGCTTGGGCGTGGAAAAATCGATGCCCGCCGCCCAGGCGTCGGATCCCCGAAGCTCGGGCAAAATTGAAGGCTCAAGCCCTACGAAAATCGACGTCCACCGCCCGGGCGGTCAAATGGGTCGCTCAAGCGGTGTGCACTGCTAATCCAACCCAGTTTTTGTTCTGTTTCAACTCTTTTGGACCATGCCCTATTTCTACTCTTTTCGAACTCTATTTAAAGGATCCAAGCACTTTAGGTTTACTATCTTTTGATGACTTGAGCATAGTAACACACTTTTCACCCCTTGGGGGTATATTTGGGGATGGTGACATCTCTCCTAATCTTGGAGGGTAGATTTGAGGATGTTGACATCTCTCCTTTTCTCTTTCTAGGGTTTTTCTATCTCTTCCATTCTTTCATTCCATTATAATTCTATTTGTTGATTGAGGGATGATGTAACCTTGTAAACTCTCATGTATTTGAATTGATTCTTAATCATATATGCTTTATTCATTAATTGTTAGGGAATTCATCTGTTTTAATCTTGCTCTATTTAACTCATTTAGTTGCATGATTTATGAATTGCATGAGTGCTGGGAGGTTCCTTACAATTCAGGTTCTTGTTGAATTCTTCCAAGGGTAATATTTCTCAGGATGAAGGTATGAGTACTTGGTCGTCTTAAGCTCTTGATCTTCAGACTTAATTCTCTAGGAACGCTAGGAATTGCACGAACTAGGATTTAAGACATGCTTATTGCGCCAAGGGATTGGGTTCTAAGTACTTTAGTGAGTGACGTTAACATTAATGCATAAAAAAGAATTCTTATATATATGAGAGTAAACTTGGTAAATCAAACCCCAACAACATAGTCATCTCATATTATCAACTTCATCCATTCATTCTTGTGTTTAGCCTCAATTGATCAAATTGTATTTATATTTATTTTATTGTATTTGCATTCAAAAACCCCAAAATATGTTCTTTAGAGTCTTAATTAGTTGAGTAATCACATAACTGTTTAATGTTGTGAGCCCGCTGGGATACGATACTTGGTCTTACCATTTTATATTACTTGTGTGATTTGGTACACTTGCCAATCCATCAACAAAATCTCACATTGTTGAATATAACTTTTTGAACAATTTCTGGTTGTGCATCATGGTTGTGCATCATCAAAAAAGGGGGAGATTGTTGATAGGAGGATCAATGTGCTAAACCCAGTTCCCATGTGTTTGGTTTTTTATTATGACAACACATACATGTTACCATGACAACAACATAAATTGTCTTTATGTTTGATACATGTGTTGCTAAACTGATTGATATGCATACTCGTTGTGATGATAAATGTGTTTACTTCTGTTGTATGCATTCTCATGTGTTCATATGTTAAAGCCACTTGCACAAAACAAATTTGTATGAAGTAATTGATTACACTAGTTTAGTAATCAATTAAGTTCATCAGATAGCTTGTGCTTAAATCTGCGGCAAACTACACAAGTTTAAATTGATTACATTATGTATAAAATCGATTAAAACTCGTGTCTTTGCATACACCTGTTGCAATGTAATCGATTAAATCATGGTATAAACTCTGTTAAAGCATAACCAATTACATTATTTTAGTAATTGAGTATAGTGCGTTTGATATGGGAAATTCTATATAATAACATGTTGCGCACTGTATTAAAAACTTTTGACACTTTGATCATTTGAGAATTTTCGTATCTGATATCAGAGAGTTTAGAAAGAGATTGCAAGTGTGCCTAGTGCTCAACGAATCAAGATTCAAAGGTTTTGAAGAATTCTTGTAGGCTAGCATTAGACTTCTTTTGGTTGATCATTTTTGCACAATTAAGGTGTATTTTTACCTTATTAGAATTCTTGTTTAGCAATCTAGGATTGTGTTGTTTCCTTGTGCGTGTTGCCAGGAAGAAGAACTTGGTGTTCTTGGTACTTTGAGAAGGGTCTCAAAGGGTTACTGTAGTGAAGATGATTGTTCTTCTGCAAGGTTTATGTTTGCTATATTAGATTGGTGTGAGTTAGAGAGATATTTTACATTTTGGCAGTGTGGTCTATGTAAAGCCTTGTTGTAAAAACTTAAAATCTTTATAGTGGAAAGTCTTTCAATCTAAGGTTGATTGAAAGAGATTGAATGTAGGTATTGAGGCCGAACCAGGATAAAAAAAACTGTGTTTGTTTTCTACCCTTAATCTCTCTATTGCATTATTTTGATATTTCTATTGTGCGCATTTAAAGATCATCTAACATTTCCAAAAAGATTCAAAAAAGAAAGTGTTTTTATTGATTACTAATTCACTCCCCTCTTGGTAAGAGAAACAAACCATAACTTTCCTTACACTAGAGTTCTAAAGGAAACTTTTTTATATTTTGAACAATCATTTTAGAATAATGTATTAGGGAGATTTGAATTTGATTTATTTGATGAATTACATTTTGAATTTTGTTTGATTTTGAGATTAAATAAAAGTTTTGATATTTATGTTCATAATTAAGTTTTTATTATGATTTAAGCAATTTGGTTAAATGCTAATGACATGCTAAATAGGATGTTACACATAGTCATGTCCATCCATATTAGCACTACCTTAGATAAAAAAGCACTCTCTTTTTGTAAAATTTGAATGTGAAATGACAGTACATTCTCTCTTTATAAAATTTGAATTCGAGATGAGACTACACATTATGAATTTATTTATGTATGACACTTGCATCTATACATGACAAGATTGACTTAATGTTTTAAATTTCAGGAATTCTATTAATAGATGTAATTTATTTTTGGAATGATTACCACATTCTTTTTGGGTTTAAAATTTTGGATGATCCTCATATTTGTTCAAGCATCTCAATTCAGTCCTCTCGTTTAAAATTGTCTTAATTGGGTCCTAAATTTTGTAAATTAGTAACAATTAAGTCCTTTTCATTAAGTGATAAGGAATGACGTCAAAAACTGCTAAGCTGTAATATTTTTTGGAGGACTTGCTAATTTTTGTTAATTTCAGTGGTTGATATGTTTTATAATGATGATTTACACGTGGAGTGAATTATGACGTGCAATTCCCTACGCAAATTAGGGTTCTGATGCAGAAAGGATCCTTGCTTCGCGAGGACATGGAGAAGGTTTTTTGGTGACTGCTGGTTCCATCACGATGGTGCACTGCATAAGTGGGTTCTGTGGTCTTTTCCTTTTTGTAGGTTGAAGAAGCTAATGGAGAACACGATTTCTTATTGGTTTCAGTTTGTAGGTGGTTCACCATTGGCTCAATGGAGAGACATTGATGGTGCGATTAAGCTCGCTACGAAGGAGGATTGCACGGGGATTTCAAACTAGGGTTTCCTTTTCCTTGTTGGTTTGAGTGCGATTTTGGTTTTATTGGTGATTAACAACGATGTTGATGATTTTGCGGTAAGGAGTTTGCGAACTCGCGAGTTAGGGTTTCAATTTGTGTTTCTTTGGGTTTTTCTAGTTTTGGGTTATCTATGATTGCAGGTACGTGATGATGGAACCGGATGCTCCATGGCCGCTATAATTGCACGATTTGGGTGGCGCCATTCTCACAATTTGGTTTGTGCAGGTACGCGAAGATGATTCATGGTAGCAGAGGAATGAAGACATGAGACCATGATGGCGCTTCTTTGGTTCGCGTCTTGGTTGCGATCTAGGGCTTTTCACATTCTGAGTTTTCTAGTTTTCAGGTCTTCATGAAGGCGCGATCATGGTGCAATGGTGGAACTCACAATTTCTGCGATTAGGGTTTCGTCACGATGGCTGAATGGCAGCACTGCTGTGTGTGATGAAACTGATGGGTGCGCACCACGTGAAAGATGCTGCTCGCGATGGTGATTGAAACGAACATAGTGGAGTCGCAGTGGTCCGATGGAGATGACGATAGTGCGAAATTTGCGGTGACATGATGAAGGAGATACATCATAGTTTATTTTTTATTTCCACATAATAAAATAATCCAGATCAACATATCTAATATACACCACATGAGCATGTCTTGACACCGTTTCTTACCGTTGAACGAAAAGAACTTAATTGTTAGTAATTTATAAAGTTTAGGATCCAATTGAGAGTGTTTTAAACAAGAAGACCGAATTGAGATTATTTAACAAATATGATGACCATTAAGGGTTTAAACTTTTTTTCAATTTTATCCATTTAAAAACTTTTTGATCACACTAAAATAATTATCTTATTATTTTACTCTTTATATAGTTATTTATTTAAATGTAACTATTTTTTAAATCAAAATAATTATATTATTCTTTTACTTTTAAGTGATTATTTATTTAATATTAAATTTTTTTTCTAAACTACATTAATTAGTTACAATAAAAAAAGAGATACAAATTACATCTATATGTTTCTACATCTAAACATGTAACATCTGTACTATTAGTGTCAATAAAGATAATTCACTTTTTTATATACACAATTTCTTTTTGTCAATTTTATGTTTTTAATAACTATTTTTTCAAAATTTAAATAATTAATCATAATAAAAAGTCATTTAGACAATAAAAAAATTATAAAGATTATTTTATAATTTTCTAGTACTTTTTATTTCAATAATTTAATATTATTTTATAATTTAATGAAACTTTTTCTATAATAAAAGAAAAATAATACATAATGTATCTATTTCAGTATAAATATAATAATTATTTTATTTTATTTAATTAAATATATCAATCAATCAATAAAAAATTAAAATATTTATATAATTAAATATATTTTAAATATATATATTAATAAATTTTTTAAAAATATTAATAAAAATTTGGATAATACAAACTTAATATGTACTAGTAAACAACATGTGTATTACTTTTGTGATAAAAAAATAATGAAATCAAAATTATAAAAATAAATATAAATAATTTTACTATATAGATTTTATCTATTTTGTAGATGATTTTATCTAATTTAAAAAAATAAAATAAAAAAACACTTAATTTTAAAAGAATAGTTAATTTTAAAAGAATAGTTAATTTTAAAAGTGAGTTAAATTTAAATAAAATGATAACTTGAAGGGTACAAATAAAAATAAAATAAAAAAAGAAAGTCTTATTATTTTTTATATATAATAAATATAGTTTTTATGGATTATATAAACTTTAACTATATTTGAGAGGGTATTCTTTTAAAAATGTTAAAAAAATATTAATATAAGATTTTTATATTATTGGGTAATGATACTTGAACAACCATTTTTGACAACATTTAGACACGCGCACACGTGTCAAAATCTGAGTGGTCCAGTTAAAAAAATTAAATGAAAATGGACCACTCAGATTTTGACACGTGTGCGCATGTCTAAATGTTGTCAAAAATGGATTTTCCTATATTATTTTCGGGATTAAAATTAATTTTATGTTTTGTAAAATGCAATCTTTTAAATACTTTGCTACACAATTATTAAAATGAATAAAAAAAAGAAAAAAAAAACAGAATTGGTGAACAGAGGGAAAGGAGAGGGAAGAAATCACTAAAGAGTGAAGGAGCAGTAAGATCTGCCTCTAATCCCAAATTCTGATTACAAAACGGCGTTTTCTCAAACACCCCAAGCGTGATTTGTTGGAGGCGAGTGAAGTTTTAACTCCATTGAACGCTGGGTGGTTTGGGATTTTGCGATTTCGAAGAAAATCACGTTCCGCTGGAGGAGAGGTTATAGAGAATAAGAAATGGCTACAGTTGATGTTATCAAATGTTGTATCGATTCTATTAGACAGGTAGCACAAGCCTTACGAAGTAGAATACCTTCAGTTTTATGCCTGTTTCTGATTTTACGGAATGATTCAGTAGGGCTCTGCAATGATTATGATTTAAACTTTTCTTAATTTCGCAAAATTAAGAACCAATTGGATGTAACTTGTATGTAGAATAAAGGAATATTGAAATGCATGTTTTGATGCATGTAGCGTTCTTCTGGTGAAGTTTTCTTCACTTTATTAGCCAAATTAAACAGTGGAAGGGATTAGGTGGATGTATCTTGGTCTATGTTAGTGCCCTTGGATACCTAGATTAAACTTGAGCAACCATTTTTAGAAGAAGAGCTATGAACCAGGTTTAGTTTAATGCGATCTGAGAAGTTATTTTGACCTTTAAGAGTTATGGTATGGATTTGGGAGCAAGGTTTTAAACTGCCTATGTGCTTTTGTTGTTATATTCCATATTGATGGAAATTGTAGACACGATTGTGGTTTAAGATTTTTTCAGATTATACATAATACCCCTCCTTTCTTGTCTCTACACGAAGGCTCTTAATTGTTCGATAAACATTACAATTATATTCCTTGTACATTACACTGACTTTTCTTGTTTGTTTGAAAAACATTACATCATGGTTGTTGTAAATGTCATAAAATTAGGGGTGCTGTGTGTACTTTTGAAAAAAATATTAGGGAGTATAAGAGTAATTCACTATTTTTTAAATCCCTTGTTTGGGAGCTTTATCAGTGGATCTCCATTAGCAAGAACATTTATCCCAAAAGGCAATAAGTTGTCACAGAACTAATTCTAATATTGAGATTGGAAGAAATGATGTTGGCTATGTTTATATAGCTCCAGGGAAGATAGCTTTTAGAATTCTTTACTGTTGTGTTTCATCCAAAATCTATATTTATTTTCTTAATTTTGTGCTTATGATGGAGTAGTTCATTGTTTTCTTCTCTTTAACATTAAGTAAAGTTATTCACTTGTAGATTTGAGCCCAATATAGTTGCCGCAAAGCATCTTATACTGTACATGTGAATTTGAATTTTCTTCTGAAAATATTACCCATTGTACATGTTACAACTGTAACCATGTGATCCTTTTCCTTTTATTTTTTTCATTAATATTAGTTGTGCCCATTTTTCCAGATAGCTGAGCATATTCAAGATGCTACTGTTTATTTAGATGCTGGATCTACAGAAAGTTTCCAATTTTTGGGGGCCTATCCCATACTTCTTGAACTTGGAGCACGGGCTATTTGCAATTTGGAAAACATGTGTGGACTTGATGTTGTAAGTGCTTGTTTCATGTTACATTGTTGCCCTAGTTGGTTCTCTATTCTTTCTGTGAACTACCAAGATTTGATTATCTCAATGATTGATTTAATTGCTATAAAATTTAAAGTATTTTTCTGTTTTGAAAAATATTACATCAGAGGCTATGAAATGGAATCAACAATTTTTGGTGATCTGTGTTTGGATTTTCACTTAATGAATTCTTCCCCTTGGCCAAAGTTTGGAGCCCATTAATTCCTATGTTATATCAGTGAATGTAGGTAGGGTATGTATCAGCTTTAGACAAGTTTGAGTGTCGTTAAGTGATGAATATCTATAATTCACCTAGTAATAATTACCAAAATGCATGATGTTATGAACTGAAATTTTTTTCTATTAATAATTCTGAATTCCTTGATTTAAATATTAAGATAAAGGTTACATACTGAATTGTCAATAAAATCGTCCAAGGCTTTCTATTTTTCAATTTTAACATTATTCTTGCCTTTTCTCCTTGTTGTAGGGAACATGTTAATACCCATTGTCATTTGTAAATATTGTATTCCTTCTTTTCATGGGTCAAGTCCTTTTGAGATGGAATGATCTGAATGCGTCATGTGCTTGAATAATAGGAATTGATTTTATACTGCTTTTCATGGTTGAATTCTCACTCAGGCATGCCTATCCAGTATTCCTTTTTATTTCCTTTCCCCTTCTTGATACTTATGGAAGTGTCAAAGGGTGGATAAACTTTTTGAAGTTTTTCATCTGGTCTTGCGTAGCCAAGCAAAGTAGCAAAGGCTATTCATCATTTGAAGGTTTATTGCACGGTGGATTGAGTTTGTCTTGATAATCTACTATGCAGAAGCATGGCTTTGTCAGCTCATTTGCTATGGTGTATTTGTGTTAAGACAAATGCCTGTATGTTCCGTGGTGCCTCTGTACCCATACCATACGTGAAATTTTATTTGTGGCCACTTGGGTGCTTATTTCACGGTTGCTTTGAGGATAACGATATACAATGAAATTGAATTTCTCTTTTGCATGTTTAAGGCTTTGAGCTATGATTCAGATGCAGATGGAGGGGGTGACCTGGTGGGGTCATGGTCACCTTCATTTATTTATTTTTTATTTAAATCATTATAAAGATTATTTTGTGAACACCCCAACACATCATTTATCTAATCTGTTTCTTGTATTATACTGTTTTTATACTCAATAGTAAATATATTTATGTGTTTTATTCATAATAGAAATATTATTTATATGTTAAATTCTTGCACATGTTATGCATGTGAAAATTTAAATATTCTTTTAGTAGTGTTTTTTTGAGACAAAGTTCTAGGTCCACCTCTGGTTATCTTTTCTTCTTGAAATTAAGACAAGTTGTGTTTGAACATAAAAAAATAGTGTTTTTTAATGTTTGATAGAAACCCAACAATAAAGCTGATATCACAGGTATATTATTCAAGTATTATGCAGAAGAAAAGTTATGGAGCTGAAAGCTCTACAATCGCCAGTAAAATCCAGAGTGCTCTCACTCCTAACAAGAGGATGACTCTCCTCCTAACCAACTCACCACCTTCCCTTCGTATCCCCTCACACTCTCTATTCTCTCTCCTATAACCGAATTCCCCTTCCCTCTGACACGTCATTCCCCTCTCTAACTAACTTCCCTTTCTTTTCCTAATCCCCTTTTCTTTCTTCTCACGTAAACATTCCATATTTTGGGCCTTGCTCCCTCTATAATTGTTTCATGTTGATTAACAGGCCCATCCTTATTAGGAGTCCTATCAATGTTCATGGATAATGATGTTATAGAATTGAATAATTCTTAATCCTCCTCCTACCTTTCATGGAAAGTATTGGATGAAAAGTAAATGTATTTAATATCTTGGAAGTATAAATACTTTCTGTAAAAGAGAGTAAGAGCATTTGTAGGATATAGAATTCCCTTAGAGTTTATTCTTTATCCATTCCATGATTCCATCCTTTTTCTTAGTAAATTTACAGTTGATGCTGTATGGAACCATGTGGAGACATTCTTTCATCTGCTGGCTGAGATTTCTGCATGCTCCTGAATTGTTTGTACTATAATATTCTATGACTACTTTAGGTTGCCACGTTATCATGATCTACTTTTATTAATGTTTCCTTGTTTAGGTGGTTGATTGGAACTCAAATTCTGATCCTGCGAGGAAACTTGTGGTTATCACATCAAGTCTACTAAGTGATGCTCACCGGTATATTTTACGTTGCCTGAGCACACATCAAGTTGTTCGTCATTGTATTATATTTACATCTATCTCAGAGGTACTTATCTGCAATTACATCTCTTTTTCCCTTTTTCTATTTCCCTCCTTTTCTCTCCTTTTACTTATTTTCCATGTTTTATACATTTAATGTTGTTGACCAGTGTTATCAATATCAGACAACGGAAAATATTGGCGACCCAAAAATCCTTTATAAAGTTATAACAGAACCATAATGGGTTATGGCAGAAACATTGCAGTCAAAAGAAATATAATACCACCACATATAATTCTAATGCAAAAGTAATGATATTATGTCTAAAAATTCAAATAATAATAACATCATAGCAAAACATCACAAATTTGAAGTTCAAAACATAAAATAACAACAAATCTTAAAATAAATGTATTAAGTTTCTAATCATCAGATTCTTCTTCAATCCCAATATAATTGTCTTCAATATTATCATCCAGTGGGGAATATTCCTCCTTCTTTTCCCCTTCAAAGAGACTCTTGTCAAAGTTAAGTAATCTTTTAAACTCAAAATCAGAGTATCATGCAATTCATTCTGAACCCCAATTTGAGCCTTCTCTTTAACCTTCCCTGTTGGTGTTGGAGTTGGAGTTGCACCTGGACCTTTCTTAGAAGCATGGGAAGATCCAATAACAATACCACCACTTGGTGGTTGCTTTCTTTTATTTGTTGCTTGTCTCCTTGTATAAACTATTGGTTCTCCAACATAATTGTCTGCAATATTATCATCCAATGGGGCATAACCCTCTTCCTCTTCCCCTTCTGAGAGACTCTTGTCAAAGTTAAGTAGTCTTTCAAACTCAAAATGAGAGCTATCATGCAATTCATTCTGAACCCCAATTTGAGTTTTCTCTTTACCCTTCCCTGCTGCTGTTAGAGTTGGAATTGCACCTGGACCTTTCTTAGAAGTATAAGAAGATCCAATAAAAATACCACCACTTGATGGTTGCTTTCTTTTATTGGTTGCTTGTATCCTTGTATAAACTATTCGTTCTCCAATACCTGAAGCTTCATAAACAGTTGCCCAATTAAGAGTGGGATCATCATCAAAAACCAACTCATTTCTCCCTCTTCATTATCATTATCATCAACTTCTCCCACAACTCATTACATTCATCAATGTCATTCAATACAATAGGGTCTATTGCATCCGTAATATTGTATCTTTGAGCAAATTGTTGATTATACTTTATCTAAACCAAATCATGCAGCCTTTTGGGGTCCAACCTATTCTTTTTCTTGGAATGAATGTACATTATGAATAAGTAAAATGTGAATTAATTTCTTGGGTTAAATATGCTTTTAGTCCCTCAACTATCAAGCGATTTTGTTTTTCGTCCCTATTTCAAACTTTGTATGTTTTGATCCCTCTCCTTGAGGAAACCATAATTTTTGATCCTCCAAAATAAACGGCGTTAAAAATCAGGTGAGGTGGATAACGTTTGGCCACGCTGGAAACTTTGAAACTCTCCCTCTCTACTACATTTAATATTTTTTAATGCAAAGTCAATGGTGGTCACACACGAACGTCAACACACCTCCACTAACTCGGGCTATTGCCGGCGACGTTTGTTACCGCCAGGAAGCCATTGGAGTTTCCCTTCCTTTTCTTCTAATCATTAGGGTTTCTTTCTTCTTTTTCAATCTCTGCAACGTTCATCAGGAACGATAAAGGCATCATCACTGTCCACTCCAACCAGATTCGCCGCGGGTGGCATATGGAGCCATCGGGGTGTCGTCAACGCCAGCGTCTCCTTCGATCGGTCCGCACCGGCCGTCGCAGCTTCAAGCTTCAATCCCAAAACATAAAACAGAATATATAAGCTTCAGGCTGATTATGTGTTAGGTGAAAATCCTACGAAGATGAGCTATCTTTGTGGGCTATGGAACTCAACCACAATTACGTACATCACAGGATCTTCTGTTCCTGCTAATGGTAAACTGATTGCAAGGATGGATTCAAGTGGTTTCACTCACCTTACCCCAATCCTAATGTAGCATTTGGAGCACTAGAGTTGGTGGTCCTTTCCTTAATGAAACATACAATGATTTCAGAAACAACTCTATGCAAACTGAACCAAGACGTACAACAGTGCCCTCTTCGTTGCTCTCTTATCTGGTTTGGTTGCGACTTCCACTGTACCACTCTCCTTCTATAACTAGTATCGTTCAAATTTGTTGTGCCATATGTAAATAACCCCTTTCTGTATTACCTTCTTAGATAGCAATAATTTTTTAGTAAACCCTTCCAACAGTTTTGCTTTATTTGGCATCAACACTGTTCCAAAAAAATTTTACTTGAGTAAGATTTTTTTTTTCAATTTTATTTGTAAATACTGCTCACCCAAAATACAAAATAGAATTGCTTTAGTAAACTAAATTAAAAGAAAAACAAAATTCAAGTAAGATGTTTATAAAAATTGTATTTATAAACACTACTTATCCAAATACATAATTTCTTAAAAGAATTAATTTAGAAAAAAAAACACACCTATTTCGTACTTTTTTTTTCCATTGATCCTAAGAAATAATAGCATTGCAAAAAAAAAGGTTGGAAGACAAAAAAAATTGGAGTTTAAATCTCAGTAACCAATGCCATTGTTAGCCAAATTCAAAGGAACAGTGGCCACAGGCATGTAAAATGATGGGTAATCTACTTAATAGATCAGATTAGAGTGGAAAAGAATAATACCAAATGCCCCAGAAGAACTGTAGGAATAACAAAGGTAAGAAGTCCAGCTTCTAGCTTGCCATAGCAGAGTCCTGTTTAAAGAACATAGGATTACTTTCAAGAATCAAGAGAATGCTTCTTTTTCAATTTGATATGTAATGAGGAAAGATAAGTTAGATGACGCATTACCTTCCTTGAAGACAAGTCCTGTAAGGGCAGCAAAAAGAGGACCGACAAACCAGATAGCGGATGGGTTGTCGCCGGCGATAGCCCGAGTTAGTGGTGGTGTGTTGACGTTCGTGTGTGACCACTGACTTTGCATTAAAAAATATTAAATGTTGTAGAGAGAGAGTTTCAAAGTTTCCAGCGTGGTGGCCAAACGTTATCCACCTCACCTGATTTTTAATGCTGTTTATTTTGGAGGATCAAAAATTATGGTTTCCTTAAGGAGAGGGATCAAAACGTACAAAGTTTGAAATAGGGACGATAACAAAATCTCTTGATAGTTGAGGGACTAAAAGCATATTTAGCCCTAATTTCTTTCTATACTCTACAAATAAGATAATAATGAAATGAGTCATGTCTTATTACTTGCTCAAAAACACTCCAATTGTGCTCGCATCCCGATGAACTACATGTCAAACTTAAAATCTTGATTGCTAGCTTTTATAAGTTGGGAGTTGCATGTCCATAATTCTTCCACCACCGAGCTACAAAAGCAAAGAAAGTAACTTAGAATGTAACCATTATATCTTAGCGCAATTTACTCACCTGGCGCTGTGGTCTTCCTTGATTCTATGGAAAAATCATCACCAAAGAGTCCACTTGCACTCTTATAAAGAGGCAACTCAGTTAAATTTTTTGGTTGCACATCTTTACTTGGCACCAACCTCCTGAAGCAAGCATACAGTCCATTTGTATCTTCCAATTCATATTCCATTTATGGGTTGGAATAATAGAACTCTGGGTTCAAAAAGTGACCAGTTGCATGCAAGGGGTGATGAAGTTAACATGTCCATCTATTATCTAGTGTTATTAAATTTTGGCCCTGGCAGCACAATAAGGTGGTGGCGAAGCGGGTTTTCCATGGTGGCCCATGGCTGCTGCTTTTTGCATGGTGGTTAGTGGTGGCGGAATGGTAGTTGTGGAAAAAGTGAGGTGGAGAAAGAAGAAGACAACAACTTGAACAAAAGAAACTAAGAGAAGAGATAGGGGGAGTTATGGCTTGGACAAAAAAGAGTAGCAAAGTGAGAGAAGAAATAGGGCAGCAACTGCGTGGGAGAAGAGATAGGGCAGGAGCCGTGCACGCAAGACACTAACCCTAATGCATCCTTATATGTGTTTTTTGAATGTTTAAAACATAATGTTAAAAATTGGGTAAGGCCCAATAAAACATTATTTAATCTAACGTAATACACACAACCCCTCCTCTCTTATTCTTTTGCCTTTGCCCTAAGTTACTGCCACCAACATCCACCGCCACCATCATCGGTTGTCGCCGCCACCGCCTCTAAGTCTATTTTTTTTCAGTTTTTTATTTTTTATTTATTTTTTACTTCTCTACTTTCACTATAATTATATTTCAAAAGATATACCTGTTTTCTAGCACCAATAATGACCCATGATCAAGATAGTTCAAGAACATCTCACAGAAGTGACTCGGGTTGAAAACATTGTCACCTGATGGATGAGTCAAATTTAAATACAACCTTTTGTAATTATTGTGGGAAAGTTATGAAAGGAGGAGCTACTAGAGCAAAAGAACATCTAACGGTAAAGAAGGGCAATGTTGCTGTGTGAGAGAAGAACTTTGGAAATTATATAGAAAAGAAATAGACAGCTCCTTCATCAATCCTGAATATGGTGTAGCCAATGATAATCATGAGAGGAAGATGAAGTTGAAATTTCCACTGCTAGTAATGATAGAGGGAGATATAGCAGTGGAAGAAAAGGACCAATGGATATGTTTTGTAGAAATCGAGCTGTTGCAGTAGAGAAGAGAAAAAAGAAAAAATTGAGGCAAGCTAACATCAAAGAGGCATGGGACAAAAATTTAAAGTCCTTGGTTCATTATATTGCTTGGTTTTGGTACCAAGTAGGCTTGTCATTCAACCTTGTGAGGTTGAAAAATTTTCAAGATATGATTGATGCCAAGGTGCTTATGAACGTAATTTACCCACTCCTACTTATCATGAAATCAAAGTTCCACTTCTAAGCAAGGAAGTTGACTATACTGAGAAGTTGAAAGATCATAAATTGCAATGGGGAAAACATGGTTGTTCTATTATGTTAGATGCATGGATTGACTGAAAGTAACGATGCTTGATTAATTTTTTGTGAGCAACCTTGAAGGGAAAATGTTTGTCAAGTCTATTGATGGTTCTAAATTTATGTAGACAGGAGTAAAGCTATTTGCGATGCTTGATTCCTTTTTGGAGGAAATTGGAGAAGAAAATGTTAAAGTTATATAGATTTGTCTGGTAAAGTTATATTGATGGTTCTAAATTATGTGTTGTCTGGTAAGTTGTTGGAAGAGAAAAGGCCCCATCTCTATTGGACTCTTTGTGCTGCCCATTATATAGATTTGATGCTTGAAGACATTGAAAAACTTCCTTTGATAAAGAAGACAATTCAAAGAGTTAGTCTTGTTGGCTTTATCTATAGTCATTCTAGTACCTTGAGTTTTTTAAGACAATTTACAAATAAGAGGGAAATAGTAAGACATGCTGTTACATGATTTTCTACCACTTATTTATCATTACAAAGGTTGCATCAAGAAAAGGGAAATTTGAGAAAGATGTTCACTTCTGATGAATGGAGCAATACAAGTTTTCTAAGGAAGCTGTTAGATATATTATCTTTATCTTTTCTTTATCTTTAACCTGTAGTTAGGTTTTTATTATTTCTTATTTGTATTTTGGATTTAGCCCATATTTCTTCTATTATAAATAGAGAACTATATGTGTATATTCGACACAAGGAAGATTAATCTCATACATAATTTTTGCTATATTCAACATGGTATCTTGAGCCAGGTTCTTTTGAGGAATTTTTTTTTTGTTGCCTCTGCTGCCACAGCTGCCGCTCCGGCGGCGCCATAGTCTACCATTGTCGTCTATGCTGCAATTACTAGAGTTCTAGTTTCAACCAACTATCACACGACTTTGATCGCTTTGGCCAGGCAACCACCATGTCATCAACGACGCCTTCATCAAAGCTCCTACGTGCTTTTAGTGCCTTTTAAAGTTGTGGATCTTCTCCTTTTGTGTCGTGTGTGTGGCACATCTTGTTTCCCCTTAGATAGCGATTTAGAGCATTGAGGTCACTCTTTTTCCTCCTTCAGGTTCATCGTGCATTGTCGCACGTCCCCGTAGCTATTCAGAGCATTGAGGTTGCTTTTTTTCCTTTTCCAAGTGTCTTGATTGGAGAATCTTGGATTTTTAAGGTTTCTCTCTTTTGTTCATCCATGACTCCTTCCGCTGTTGTCTCTTCTAACTTCCCTTCTGTCACCATTGTGTTTAACCCATCTATATATGCTTTTTCTCCCGTTGGAAAGATGAATTTTGGTAGTTTATTTATAGCCGTGGTGACTCTTCAACAATGACCTTTTTATCCACTAGATGTCAACGACATTTCTTAACGAAGATTTGCAAGAAGAGATTTACAAGGAGCAACCTCCCAGATTTGTTGCTCAGGGGAGTCTTCTTGGTTGGTATTTTGTCTTCTATGTCGTCTTCGCAAATCATTAACAATTTGGTATTACTTGAGTGCAAAAGTAGATATTTTCACTAAAGTCTTTATAAATTATATTAGTAACAAGCTTGATACATACGATTTGTATGCACTAGCTTGAGGGAGTGTGTTAGATATATTTTGTTTATCTTTTATCTTTAGTTAGTTTGTTATTATTTCTTATTTGTATTTTGGGTTTAGTCCACATTTCTTCTATTATAAATAGAGGACACTATGTATATATTCAACATAAGAGCGATTAATCTCATACATAGTTTTCACTATATTCAACATAAGTCAGGGGAGGGAAATTGTTCATATGCCTTCATTTTGGAATCATGTTGTATTTACTCTCAAAGTCATGGCTGCTCTTGTTCATATGCTTCGTCTAGTGGATGGGGAAAGAAAAACAACTATGGGCCTATATATATGAAGCAATGGAGAAAGCCAAGGAAACAATAATGAAGTCATTCAATAAGAGAGGATGGGTTGTGTGTATTATGTTATTAAATAATGTTTTATTGTGGCTACGGTTGGGGGTAGTAACTTAAGACAAAGGCAAAAGAATAAGAGAGGAGGGGTTCTGTGTATTAGGTTAGGATAAATAATGTTTTACAGGGCCCGACCCGATTTTTAATCTTATGTTTTAAACACTGAGAAAACACATATAAGGATGTAATTAGGGTTTTAGTGTCTTGCGTGCGCCATTGCTGCCCTATCTCTTTTCCCACTTTGCTTCTCATTTTTCTCCAAGCCGTAACTGCCCCTATCTCTTCTCTTGGTCTCTTTTGTTGAAGCTGTTGTCTTCTTTCTCCACCCTGCTTTTTCCGTCACTGCTAGCTGCCATGCAAAAAGTGGTGCCATGGGTGGCCATGGACAACCTGCTTCACTATGGCCTTGTTGTGGCGGCAGGTTGGTAAACCACTACTGGTTTCAACCTTAGCTGAAATGATAGCACTGTTGTTGGCTTACCACTACTGGTTTCCACCTTAACAATAACATTATTCACTTGGTCTGTACTGTAATTACTTCTCTTTTTCCTGTCTTTTGCAATAGTAAAATAAGCTACCAGTGTTTGAAGAATGAGTTATGGTTGCACCTTAATCCTTTTATTTTTCATTAGCAAACCCTAGTATTACACGAATAGTTAGCAAGTTGCTATCCTAATGAAAGTATTAGTGGTGGTCTTAGGGCTTGTTTGGACAAACTTCTCCACTAGAATTTCTAGGAGAGAAAAGTAAGGAGTTAAGTGAATTTTTCCGTAGGTTAAAATTGTTAGAATTGCTGCAGCGGAAGTGTTAGCATAGAATAACAAACCAAGAGGGTTTTTAATACGAACGTGTGCCTTTTAATTTCTACTCAATTAAACTTACCACGCAAATAATAAAAACAAATAAAGAGAGTAAGGTTGAGAGATATTTGCACAGATGATTTTATCCTGGTTCGGATCTTACCAATCCTACGTCCAGTCGTTTATCTCAAACAAGATAAACCTTTTTCACTAACACAAAACAATTACAAATATTAATCACAAAGAAAAACAATTTGTAAGAGTTTAGAATTACCACCTCTCTTGAAACCACAAGAGATGAACTTACACTTCCTTTGAATCTTCACAAAGGATGACCACCTCCTTCGAATACTTCACGAAGGATGATTCTGAACTTACACTTCCTTTGAATCTTCACAAAGGATGACCACCTCCTTCGAATGCTTCACGAAGGATGATTCTCTTCCAGACACCTCCTCGAACACACCAAGGATGAACAAGCTATTCCTCTGTCACCGCAGTAGCACTTCAGGACTTGCAGACAAGAGTTTCCTTAGCTTCAAAGATTTCTCTAAGAGTTAAGAGAGTTTCTAGCACAAGGGAAGAGTTGTCTTTTGAGATAAAGAGTGAGCCAATTTATAGACTCAGCCTAATACCCTTCCATTCTTCGAAAACGGGCCATCTAACGCATTTAATCGATTAACATAAATATTAATCGATTAATAATGAGTACAACGGCTAGTTTTTCAAATCTGAAACCCCCAACGGCTAGTTTTTCAAATCTGAAACCCCCAACGGCTAGTGTTAATCGATTATTCTCAGGAATAATCGATTAACTAATCGATTATTAATAGCCTTAATCGATTATTACAGGGGTAATTGGGTTTTCAGTGCCAGCCTCGTTTTAATCGATTAACACTGGGTTTAATCGATTAAAACAACTTGTGGATGATTCTTAACAGTAAATAAAACAAATATAAATTACAAGAATCAACCCTAATACTTATTTGAGCACTATTACATCAACTTTGATTATTATAAAAGCTTTATAAAATACAGAGATCTTCAATTTGTCTTTATGGATCTTGACTTGTGCAAATCTATTCATCATCAAAACTACATCTTTGATTTTTGCTAACAAAAATTAGCTTATGCATAAGTTAAAAAATGAAAATTTAGGAAAATCACGAGTTAACCTCTACAAATTAGTTTTTATGCATGGGTTGATTTTAACTTCTGAGAAAGTTTATTTAATTTTTTTCTCCTAGAAGTCCTTACGGAGAAGTTTCTGCAGCAAACAAACCCTTAATTAAGGTTGGTTTCCAGTATGTTAAAAAAGTAATGTTGTTATAGTAGAAACAGAAACAGAAATTATCATCTTTCGGAAATAGTTGGGTCGTCTCTAGTTAATTTAGACATATAAAATGTTTTGGGAATAAATCAAAAAGTCAAAAGCAGATGAGGTATTTTATTTAATTAGCAATATTGTCATCAGTTCTCCTAGAATTTTGTCAATATGGATGGCTGGTTATATTTGCTGGAGTAAAGGGATGAACTCATTATTTATCACCAATGATCAACATAAGGATGAAATTACTTTATCCATTAATGATATTTTGATAGCTAGTTTATTGTTTTTTCGTTTCAATACCCATTTCCTTCCTTCATTGTTTCCTTTTGTTTTTGAATTTTCTAATACTAATAAAAAATGCAGACAGCACACTCAGCATTTCCTGATTCACCTCTGGGACCAGATGCATATCCTGAATATGAATCCTTACTGGTTCAAGATTATGAAGAACTAGTTAAGAAATCCCGGACAAAACCGGGACAGGGAAAGCTTAACATTGAAGATGGAGGACGTTCAGAGTTTCCTTCCATTGGAGAGGATGTTCTTAATCTCGAAGCTAGTCCAAGTGGAAGAGATTTTTATGACAATTCATTAGACTACGTTGAAGAATCAGTGGTGAAATTGGTTGTTTCTGTTTATCATTTTCCCATGATTTTATGTCCTATTTCACCACGAGTATTTGTTCTGCCTTCAGAAGGGTTGGTAGCTGAAGCACACTTATCATCTGGGCATGAAGATTCCATTAGTCCTGGTTTGCCTCCATTAAGTACTGGTTTTCTCTCTGATGCCGATGATGTGCCTCCAGGGGCTACTCTTACGGCACACTTTCTCTACCATTTGGCTGCCAAGGTAACAAGTTATATACATTTTGTAACTGAAATGTGTGCACATTTCTGTTGACTTTATTTCAAGATTTGTTTTTTGTTTGTTTTTTTTTTTTTAATATTTTAGGATTCTTATGTTGTGTACTTCATATATTTAAATGCTGGGGACTATCTTGAACATTATAATATTAATAGGTCTGTGATAGAGCTGCTCCATGCCATATTCTATTTTACTAGGGGGCTCATACTTCCATTCTGAAAAAGATTACTGGAATAAAAAAAATTTCTTGTAAGAGTGTTACTCATTTAAATAGATCATGCTCTGAATCTTTTTCAAAAACTTGGTATTTAATAGCACACAATTTTATTGTTTGGTTCATGTAGCCAATCCCATTTAAGGGTGAAAAAGGCTTTGCTTTTTATTGAGAGTATATCTGATTTACCTCTAGCTGCAATACTTTTTGTTTTGTTTCTTGTTTCTCCTTTAATTTTTTACCTTGACCATTAATTGTCTTGTTTATGATATAGATGGACTTGAAAGTAGAAATTTTCTCCCTTGGTGATATATCAAAAACTGTGGGAAAAG
This sequence comes from Vigna nakashimae, assembly GCA_034642375.1. Classification (NCBI taxonomy): domain Eukaryota; kingdom Viridiplantae; phylum Streptophyta; class Magnoliopsida; order Fabales; family Fabaceae; genus Vigna; species Vigna nakashimae. The sequence continues at coordinate 25,340,782 of CM067763.1, read as the reverse complement.
TTTTGACAGGCATGTCTAGTCTTTATGACGTAGGCCGTCGTAAACGATCAGCAGGACTGTTACTCATTGATCGTACACTTGATCTTCTCACTCCTTGCTGCCATGGGGACTCACTTGTTGACCGCATATTTTCTTCTTTGCCCCGTAGAAATAGAACAATATCTGGTAAAGGTTCTGGGAGCCAACTCAAACTACGTTCTTTATACCTGCAACGTGCTCCTTTAGATGTTCAGATACCACTTGCAAGGATCCTCAACGAAGAAGATAAGAAAATAGACAGTTATCGTCTTTTAGAAAGCATTGAGGCTTTTTTGTGTGGGTGGAATTCTGATTCTCAGTTAACTGGGTTGATTAACCTTCGCCAGAAAATTCATGACAAGCCTAATCACACTGATGCAGAGATACTCACTGGGTCCTTTGTCTCTTCTGAAAATTTCCTTGGGATGCCACTTTTGGAAGCTATTTTAGATAGAAGAACGAAAGATGGAGCCTTACTGGTAAAGAAATGGCTACAAGAAACTCTGCACAGGGAAAATGTTGCCGTGAATGTGAAGTCTCGTCCTGGTGTTGCTACAAAACCGGAGATACAAGCTATGATCAAAGCTTTGTCCAGGAACCAATCATCTTTGCTAAGGAACAAGGGAATTATTCAATTAGCTGCAGCCACGTTATTTGCCCTTGAAGAATCAAATTATACCCTATGGGATGCATTTAGCAGCGCAGAGAAAATTCTGAGTGTAAGTTCTGGAGAAACAAGTCAAAGTCTTGCCATTCAAATTGGTGACCTTATCAACAAGAGTGCTCTGTTGGGATCACATGTAAATAAGGGGAAAAGGGAGATCTCAAAGGGGTTACTTTCTTTGCAAGATGCTTTGCTGTTGATGATCATTGGATATATATTGGCTGGTGAGAATTTTCCAACATCTGGTGCTGACGGGCCATTTTCTTGGCAAGAGGAGCATTTGTTAAAAGATGCTGTTGTAGATGCGCTTTTAGAAAATCCTTCAGTAGCAAATCTCAAATTTCTAGATGGACTAAGAGAAGAGCTTGAAACTAATGTTGATAGTAAGTTAAAATCTCAGGGAACTGCTGAAGAATCTTCGGAACTAGATATTGATGACTTTGATGATGATCAATGGGGCAAATGGGGTGACGAAGATGGTGACGATGACAATAAAATTGAACAAGCATATGGTGATGTGCAACTGAAGTTGGAGTTGCGTGATAGGGTGGACAATCTTTTCAAATTTCTTCACAAGTTATCTGATCTGAAAAGAAAGAATATACCATTGAGGGATGGATCATTGACCATGGAAGCTAATTTTGATGAGGATAGAAAAGGATTGCTTTATAAGCTACTAACAAGGGTGTTGGGCAAGTACGACGTGCCTGGGTTAGAATATCATTCTTCCACTGTGGGGCGCCTCTTTAAGAGTGGGTTTGGAAGATTTGGCCTTGGTCAGGTAATTATGGTTTCTTAATTTATTGTTGAGGAGGTTACTTTAGTAGTCCAGTTCAAATATGCTAATAATTTTTTTTAACCTTTTCTCTATTCTTGTCAATACGAATACTGCAGGCCAAACCAAGCCTTGCTGATCAAAATGTCATTTTGGTGTTCGTTATTGGCGGCATTAATGGGCTCGAGGTGAAATTCTTGAATACCTTTGTCTCCTCTCTCTCTCTTACTATTCCTCTATGTCTGTGAATAACAATATGGCATTGTATTGGGAATTAAAGTTTGAGTAAATAATCTACACATTGGCATTGTATGTAAAGGTATTTTAATCTGTTATTCAATTATAATTTGTTGATTTTTACAATAATTACCTTTAAGAGTCATAGTAACAATGAATTTTTATAAGTTGACATTGCAAAACCTTTTATATTGTCATTGCTAAAGAATTGAAGTTTTTAAAACTATTATATATATATATATATATATATATATATATATATAAATGATGAGACATTTGTTGTCTTTTTTTTTTTTACACATAGCTCTGTTTAATTTAAAACCTGATCCTTGATTAGTATGCAGAACAGTAACCTGACATTTTTTTTTTTCACTTTTGTCACTGTCATAGGTGTGTGAGGCTCATGAGGCATTGGCTGAAAGTGGGAGACCTGACATTGAGTTGCTAGTTGGTGGAACAACTCTTCTCACTTCTAATGACATGCTCGATTTACTGCTAGGGAATTCAAGTTACTTTTAATTCGTTCATCTGTTAAGATATAGGAGATAGAAATTAAATTGAATTGGTTTTCTTAAATCCTGTATGTTGTAACTTTTAACTTTGTATAGGCAGTTCTAATTGTATTTTCTTTCTTTCCAAATCAAAAGCAAGAGAAATTAATAAATTGAGTCAAAATTGGCTTTTAATATACAAGTTGCCTCTCAAGAAAGCATGAAACCATGTTGCAAAGGACCAGCATATTATCAGTTTTGAATGTGCTTTCAGTACTATTACCCTTCGAACAAAAATTGAATGTGTCTAGACAGTTTCGATTAGTTGCTTTCTTTATCTCATTGTTACAGCATAAGACATGACATGGACACGGTTTGGTACGTGGGTTGATTCAGTAAAACAGCCGAATAGACAGTAGTACAAGTTATGTGTATGAACTTTTAGATTGAGAAATATACCCAAAAATCCATATTTATAAAATAACACGAGTTTCTTCTCCTATTTCAAACTAAGAAATGTCTCGTGTAATTTCTAAACTAAACACTCATGTTGTAACTTATTGTATATTTTTTCTTTAACAATATGTTTAAATTGCTTAAAAAATTGGTTGATATTCATATTAGGTATAATGTGATGACGGAGACATGGATAATGTTTATATGTTATCTCATTCATATTAAAAAAAATATATTCTCTACTTGTTAATTATTTGCGTGAATATTTGTTTAAAAAATATTTGAGAATATTTTAAAATTTGTATCTACTTGTATAGTAAATATTTAAAAAATAATATTTTATAAATTTTAAAATAAAATTTAAATAAAATTATAAAAATAAAATAAAATAAAAAATAAATAAAATTTAATATAAATTAAAATTTAATTTTAGTTAAATTTAACTTGATAAAATATAAATTAATTTGAATTTTAATTAAATTTAACTTAATAGAATATAAATTAAATTTTTATTTTTATTTTTTGCGGATAATGGATACCCACGGGTACAATAGTATAATACCCGCACCTGACCTATTTATAAGCGGATATTAAAATATCGATTACCTACATATATATTAACTATCCATTTCAGATTTTATTCGCGAATACTTACGGGTATGAATATTTTTGTCTTTTGTCATTCCGACAACTTTATATTTGAATTAATGTTTTCACTTAGTTGTGTTGTTCTTGCTAAACATAAAAGCATTCTTCATGCTGTCATTTCTCTATTTTTTAATATATTGAATTCAATCATGTATTTCTTCAACATTGTATTTTGTAGTAAATCTCTCAATGAGATCTCAAAATCTATTTCTTCTTCATAATCATACATATACTTCTTGAAATCTCGTAACAAATTTGAGTCATTTTTCATTAAATTTTCAAGATGCTTTACTTTATTCCTCATTATATGCCATGTGCACAAACCATGCTTTGTTAGCAACATAATTTCCTTTAATGATATTTTCATGGCTTAGTCTTGATCAGTAAAAATAATTTATAGATTTCTTTTATTTTATGTTTGCAAAAATGTTTATAATAACCATTTGAAAGATCTTAATGGTCTTGTCATGCAATAAGGCTGCCCCAAATACCACCATCCTATGTAATGATTAAATCTCAAGGAAATTTCAAGGGGCTTATGATCTCTGTTTGTAAAATATGTTGTATCCAACAAAATAATGTAAGACTCCTCTTTGAAATGTCACTTGTAATTTATAAACACAATATTTTCTTATACCACCACTAAAAGTGAATTAAAAGAAAAATCAATTAACTGAGAAAAGCTTTAATTCTGAAATAAAATCCAAGCATTGTAATTATTACAAGATAAAACTCCAACATGTTCAAAATTACAATTCAAAAACCATAAATGATTCTCAATTCTTCTAGTGACTTTAATTAGCTCTAGCGTGATCTATAACTACATGTGCTCTCATATAACAACACAAGTTATACGATCATATGACATAAACACACACAAATCAAGGCTGAGCTAACTAAAATATAAACATGATAACATAAACAACAAACACACTCACCAAAACCAACAATCTCCAAACATGAATCAACAATATTCATGCAATCAATCAATACTTATATCACCAAACAACATCAATCATTATGTCTTTTTCTTCCCCGTAACATATCGCCACTCTGACAACCTCGGAGTCACCCTACCCACTTCCATAAGCCTTATGAGTAACACTATGCATAAGACCAAAGTCTTTTCGTCAAACCTATCTCTACTTGCTTCTATAAGCCTTACAAATTTATTTTTCTTAAGCCCAAAGCCTTATTGTCAAGATCAACCTCCATTTTCCAAGGTTAGCAAAACCTCAAACGAAAAAGAACTAGACCCCCACTTTATAGTTATGACAACAAAAGACATAACACAACCAATCACACCAGACAACTCAAACGTCTCGGCCAACACAAACTCAGTCATTCTCACATGCAGTTTGGTCATTAATTTAAACAACTTAGAAAACAACATGCACAACTCATAACCACCGAGCATAAACTCGCAACAATATATATAACTCCCAACAACATGTATAGCTTGACAAAAAAACATAAATAATTTAGTCAAAGATACCAATAACTCGACCTAAACAACAAACATTTGTGCACAAAGGTCTCTACCTAAACAAAACAACACAAAAAAAAACATTCTTAACAACTTGGTATAAAATTTTAGTAACATGATGAATGATTTATACACATAGCAACACAAATTCAATTTAAATAAAATTATAAAACAACTTGTACACTTTAAAACCGTGGCTAAACATAAACATCTTGGTCTATAATAAAATTTATCACTTAAACAATCTAGCATAGATTTCAAAAAAAATCAAACACCACAAATTACTCTAACAATTCGCTAAAAACCACTTAACAACACCTTTTCAATTATGCCCATCACTTATTCACTCTTAAACAACATGATTCACGCATACACCACAACCTTATTATTGATAGGGGAGTTATACCTATCCTATATATCTTTGTTTTTTATGATGAACAAAAGAATGATTTTGTGGTTTCTTGCACAACAAATGACATAAAAATTGCTTTATATTTATTATGTTTGTGCTTCATATATGAAATCATTATTTGTAAATGAATCATGAATTAAACAGATTGAACATTCCATTTCTGGTAGAAATAATCGGTTAAACAATGTATATAATCTCTTAGATTTCTCCAGATATCATTATATGTTTAACATGGGCAAACAACTGTGTAGTAATTGATTACATAAGTTGTATAATCGATTAAAATACGATGTTATGCCAATATGTGTTTGATTTATGTATTGATCTGTTTAGAATAGAAATTGATTTGAAAATTTGGTTAAGTGTTGAAGATAATCGATTACATAGGTTTCGTAATCGGTTAAGTATGTTTCTTTTGTCAAAATCAATTTCATTTAAAGCATGAACTATTTTTATCGGTCAAATGAATTTATGGTTGGCTTGTAAGAATTGTATAATCGATTGCATGCACTATATAATCTGTTAAATCAAAACAAAAGCAAATTTATTAAATCAAAACAGAAGCAAATATGTTAAAGCAGAAGGAAAAACTTAACAGATTACATAAATTTCATAATCGATTATATCGAGTCAAGATTGTGAAAATCTTATAAATAATTATCTTGTGTGTTGTTTTAAATGAATTAAATAGCAATCAATTTCATAACTAACATTTTCGTTGAGTTTTGATCACAGGAGTGTCCAAGAACTGTCTTGAAGAATTAAGGATCAATTTTGTTTTCACACATCAAGATTCTATCAAGAAACTAGCCTACACACATCAAGATTCTATCAAGAAACTAGGCTAAATTGTTCTGATTGTATCTGCATTACTGGAGTGTACTTAAAATATCAGTTTCAGCATTTCTAATTTGTGGATTGCATTCCTATGTAGGTGTACCAGGGGGAGAGAGTCGTGTGTGTTCTCATTGAGAGTTGGGATTGTTCTCAAGTGTCAAGAGAGCTGTGATTGTTCTCTGTTTGGTAAGATTGTGAGGGTATTCACATCTTGTTTACTATAGTGATTTTGAGTGGGGTAAGAAGTACATTGAGAGGGAATATCTTTGTATTCTTGTAACTCTATCATTATAAGAAAGACTGAATGTAAGCTTGGCCGAACTAGTATAAATTGCTTGTGTGAATCTTTCTCTATCCTTTCTCTTTTATTGTTGATTCATCATTATAATTTTATTGATTTCAAGAAAACCAAAGATTTCGCAAATCTTTTGAAAAGAACATTTTTTTAAGGCAAAATCCAATTCACTCCCGCTCTTGGTTTGAGATACAAGGCATCACTTTTAAAACAAGTATATTAATATAGAAAGAAATTTTTTATATTCTTTTAGGCACATCTTCATTCTTGTTTCTTTAAAGCATACGATAAATCTCTCTTAAAATTTTCATTTGTTTTTGCATCTGTTATAGCATAACTACTTGCATATTTGTTTGTGCTTTCATTTTCTTGAATTAATTCTTCCATAATAGTTTATACTAGTAAATATGTTTTCACTTGCTCTTGTAAATTAGATCTTGAGTATATAATGTAGTGATCTTTTTAGTTGTTGGATTAGGATTTTAGGAAGAAAGACCTTCAATCACTGAAATTGAAACATGGAATAATTGAATTCAAGAAATACAAATACATTACTTAATTGCTTAAATATTACATGACATCTAAACTCTAAGAATAAATAGAGCATTTATATCATATTCAAGCCAAAAGTAGAAGAATTGGATTCATGGTTGATGTTTATGACAACTTCAGGTAGGGTATAGTTCAATATGGCAACAAAAAATATTTTAAGTGAAGATCAAGGTAACAAGATACCACATTACTATTTCCAATTAATGAATAGACTATATTAAAATGAGTGAAACATAATAAATAGACATAGAAGGATTTAATTAAAAGATTATTTCACAAATAACACCAAATATAATATATAGTTTACAACTAATAATCCACATGGACTAACACTTATATGACAATAATATTATTCTATTTAGTTTACATACATTATAATAACCTAAAATGAGTTTTTAATATTATTATCAAATGTGAAAAGTATGAATACCATTTTTATGAAGTGTTGTCCAAAGCTTTGTGACCTTTTGTGTGAACCATGAAGTAGCCAAATTGCTCTTACTTGCAATAGAATTTTGTCCATTCTTATGTTTGCCATATGTCTACTAATCCCTCCCACATCTTAGTTTATATGCCTCTTAGTTCAAGACTCTTTTAAGATTTGAATATTTTTTGAATTTGTCCTTTCTTTTGCTCTTTCTGTATTGTAGATAAAGAGTCAGAATATTGATCCATACATGTTAGATTCTAAAACCTTTCTTGCCATACTATGATCATAAGTTGATGGAAAACAACAATTATTCTACATAATATACAATAATTAAATTAGTTTATAATACAAAAGTTGATGCAAAAGTCACTACAAGAAAAAAGATCATTACCTACAGAAAATCCTTAAGTAAATCACAAAATCCAATAGGTAACTCTATTTTACCTACTGATTATCCACAGACAAAAATTCACAGATAAATTAGTCGTAGCAAATGTTACGTATAGATTTATCCATAGGTAATTACCTACTTTGATGACCCTAATTTTTTTTCCGAAACATTTATACAAATTTGAACATTAAAGTACATCATAAAAGTTCAAAATATTATACATTGCAAGGAATTTGTATAATATATAAGAATTAGTTGTTAAAGTAAATAATTTCAACATACAATATTTGAGGTTGTTAAAGTAAATAATTTCAACATACAATATTTGAGGTTTAACAATATTAAATACCATACTAGACAATAGTAGGTTTATTAATTTAGCTAAGTCTGCAAAAGCATTACTATACAAGATTGAGATCCTAACTAAGTCAACACCTCATCTTATATCAATCACTTGCTTCTCTTTTGCTTTTTGAGACTCAAGTTTGTGAATCTTTTGTCATAAGGCTTTTATGATATGTGTCATGCTTGTCTTCTAGGTTTGTTTGCTTGTCATGAAGGAAAAAACCTCAAATTCTTCAGAAAAGGCATCATTCTTCATTCTGTTTAGCTGGTTGTAGTTGTATTGCTGCATGAAGTCCAGTGGAGAACTGCATAGGCCAATGCAGTGGCCCATAGTCACGACATGTTCTAAAGGGTGGAAATGAGTGTCTTGTTATTGTTCCTTTCACCTAAAAATGGGTTTGGTTACATGTTGCTCATTGAATTCACGTCAATGTTGAAGTTAATTGAGTGGTTCACTGTTTCAATGCACTAGCTTGTGACAAAATCTATTACTTGATGATCTTTAGGCGTGCATGCACACACACACACACACACACATGTCAGAAGCGGCTGCAGCGGAAGGGTTAGCGTGGAATAACAAACCAAGAGGGTTTTTAATACGAACGTGTGCCTTTTAATTTCTACTCAAATAAACTTACCAAACAAATAATAAAGACAAATAAAGCGAGAGTAAGGTTGAGAGAAATTTGCACAGATGATTTTATCCTGGTTCGGATCTTACCAATCCTACGTCCAGTCGTTTATCTCAAACAAGATAAACAATTCACTAATCACAAAACAATTACAAATTACAATCACAAAGAAACAATTTGTAAGAGTTTAGAAACCACCTCTCTTGATACCACAAGAGATGAACCTACACCTCCTTTGAGTCTTCACAAAGGATGAACACCTCCTCCGAATACTTCACGAAGGATGATTCTCTTCCGAACACCTCCTTAGACACACCAAGGATGAACCGGCTATTTCCTCTGTCACCGTAGCAGCACTTCACCAGCTCCACAGACAAGAGTTTCACAAGCCGAACAAGAACACACAAGTCTCAAGAATTTCTGAGTATTTGAGCACAAGGGAAGAGTTTCTGTGTCTCTAGTTATCTTTTGAGAGGAAATGAGAGTCTATTTATAGACTCATCCAAAGGGCTCTTCCATTTTTCGTTTTCAGCCTTTCACACTGTGTTAATCGATTAGCTACAGTGGTTAATCGATTAACACCCCAACGGATAGTCCAACGGCTATAAAAACGGCTAGTTTTTCAAACGGTCCCTGTGTTAATCGATTAACACCTTCTGTTAATCGATTAACGTTAATCGATTAACACCCTCTGTTAATCGATTAACACTGCACTGCTGAATTTTTCCATTTTTCTCTGGAACAATCGATTAACAGCCTCTGTTAATTGATTAGCTACAGTACTTGCTATAGTACCGTGCTATAGTAATGCGCTACAGTAATTTGCTACAGTATTTTGCTACAGTACTTTTTACAAAACACTTTTCTTTTTCTAATCTAAGTCCTATACATATTTCTAAGAGTATTACAAAAGCTTTCCATCACAATACAAATCTTCAAATCATTTTGATTCTTGATTGGTCTTGACTTGATTTGGACATCATCAAAACTTCATCTTCATCATTTTGCTAACAACACACACACATTAGCAACATGTGTATGACTTTTTGACAACTTTATTCCTACAAAACAATTAGAATTAGCTGCGACTGTAAGGTCTTAATAGAAATCGCACAAGTATCACCAATACAAGTACATCTCATGCTTTCTTAATAATTTAACTTTAAAGGCTCTAGAAATTTAACAAATTCATTTTCAATTAGCAAGCCTACATTTTTACAAGTGTTCTCTTCATTTATTCCCTCTAATTCTACCGTATCAACCTTAGAATCCTCAAATAGTATAAGGTTGTTACTTTTAGAATTAAATACAATTCCTCATAAAAAAAAATACTTTAGATTATGAATAAACATCAACCATGTTATTTACTACTAGAATATGTGTATGCTTAATTATACATGATGAAATAGTGGCATTAGAAGCAAAACTATGTGCAAAATCATTATTCTCTATAGGTTCAACATGCACATGCTCAAAACCATCAAAATTGGATTCAAGATCACTCAAATAAATATTAAAATCCATCTCAATATTCTACAACACAAAAACATGATTGTAAGCTTTATTAAGCTTTTCAATATGTTATTCTTTTCCAATTTAGTGAATGATCTATATCTATCATGAAAGTTAAATTCCAGCTTTAAAAAAACCAGTGTCAAAATTAAATTTAGGTGTTGGATAAGTGATAACACTTTGAAACACATGAAAAACTCTAGAAAGGAAGGATTTGAAAAGAGTTTTTAAAACTTTTTGCAAATAAATGTTTAAGTGCTTTTGTAGGGGTTAAATGGTCTGCAATAAGTGTTAAACACTTAAGTATTTGTAAGAGTATTTAGGAAAACTTTTAAAAACATAAGCAATAAGGAAAACTTACTTTTATGCTGGTTCACTTTAAACTAAGCTACTTTTAGTTTCTCTTAAACACTCTTCCACTAATCTTTCAAAAGATTACAACGACTTTAACCACTTATGGTTTTACAACTAAGCCACTGGTTATACGAGTTTCACCTCTCCTAATATCTCATTAGTCCAATGGACTAGACCGTTTAACTTCATTGAGTTAAACAACCAAGTGTTTTAATTCACTTTTGAATATACAAACACAACAAAGATATTTTTATAAAACAAGTATAGATTATAACTCTCGTAGAAAAGATAAGTTTTCAATACAAAGAAATCTTAAGACTTGTAATAAAACTTTTCTTTTTCAAAGAGAGTGCTAAACGATAAAGACTTGAAAGAAAAAAGATAGTGTAAAATTCAGAGCGTTATTCTTCTTGTCCTCTTGATGTGATCCTCTTTATATAAACCTTCTTAGAAAAAGATCTGTTATTTAGATGCATTTACTTTCTTTGTAGGCAATTTTTTGATACAAAGTCAGATGTTGAGTTTTTTTAAAAATAGCTTGTACAAATGAGCAGAACTTACAATACTTGAAGAAACATTCTTAAAATGTCTTGTATCTTTTAATGGTCGTTTTTATTTAATGCAAAACATTTGTAAAAAAACTTTGTACATTAATATCTATTAAATGTGCTTACTAGAAAGTAGCCTAAATATCTATTCAATTGAAATCAATTTCGCCAAATCAAATGTAACAGTGACAAAGGAATTGAAAACCTCAAAAGCACATTATTTTATTATTTATTTTACTTTTTCACATTATTTTAAAGCAATAGTTTGAATAATTAAATTTATTTATTTATAAGCTTTTTAATTATGATTAAAATACCAAAAAAAAAAGCCGCATGCATCAATAATATGTGGATGATATGGAAAATGCACAACCGTTTTGATAATTCCATATCTTTCAACAATGCTCTGGCATTGGTTGAGTTGAGGCTAGTTGCAAAAATGGTTTGGAACTTCTCAAAAGGGGTTTTTGGTGGAATGATGGTCACAAAATGTTTCAGCATCAACATTCACCCTGAAAAAGCATATAACAAATTGTGCATTATTGTTGTTAAAAAATATAAAATTAGATGAGTCGTTATAATTAATAAATCTGTTTCTTTAGTCTTGTGGCCCATCAGAAATCAAACGGTTTGATTATTGACCCGATACCGTACCCATTTTCATGATTAACTCACAAAAGTCCGTATTAGAATTTCGGGTTTTTCGGAACCCGAACCAACTTTCACTGCTCTTTCACCACCACGCTAACCCCATTTCCTAAAACCTCTCACTCCCTCTCACACTCTTCAGCCATGGCGGCACTCAAGCTTCTCCTCTCCCAAGCTCGCCGCCATTCCCTCGCCAAACGCGCTTACTTCCCACACTCTCCTTTCACTCTCACCTCTCACCGATCCCTCTGCTCTTCCTCCGATTCAAACTCAAACCCTCCCGCCAGACCCTCCCAACCCATCCCCATCCAACCAGTTTCCTACCCGGTCAAGCCCAAATCCCCGCCGCCAGAACCCTCGCCACAATCCTCACCACCACCTGCCGAACCGCAATCCCTCCGACCGCCGTCGGACTCGCAGCGCGCGTGGACGCGCGAGGACATCCGATACGTGAAGGAGGCGCCGCCGATTGGAGTAGTGTCGTACGGCCCGCGGGTGGCGCCTCTCCCCGATGACAAGGTGGCGGACGAAGGGGCGGAGATTGAAAGGAAGAAGATCGAGGCGGAGAATGAGCTGAGGATGAGAATGGCGAAGGCCTACGAAGAGGAGCGTATGAAGGTGCCGTTTCCGCTTCTGATTAAGCCCAAAAAGAACGAGAAGCCACCTCCGCTTGATTTGGCAGAAGCCATTCGCCAAATTAAGGTGAAAACAAAAGCCATTAGTTCAAATTATAAATAGTTTCGAGTGACTAACCAAAAGTTTTGCTCCGGGAGTATTACTTTTGCTGTTAAAGTGGCCTTTGAAGTAATGAAATTATACAAGTAGTCACTGAAGTATTGTTGAATATCCATTATTATTTTCTTAATGTTCAGATACTAGTTTGAATTTGTGTAGTACTCAGGCACTGCGTAACATGATTTATGAAAAACATGGCTGAACTTTGGTCCTTTAACTGAGCCAAATTGCATCATGTGATTTGAGTAGTTGACCTCACCTAGTGGAATAAGACTTTATTGTTGTATGTAGACTTTTTTTTTTTTGTTGCTTATAATTATTTCTAGCTTAATTTGCACCCTTTATGTGTCCATTACGTAGTACTTTTGTTGGAGCTTTTGGGTAATGCCGTAGTTGGATTGTTGGTTATTAGGAACAAGTTGCTGTATTAGAAATTACATGTGAAACAAGGAGTCTTGGATCCTCCAATGAGAGAGTGATGCACAAAATTTTTATAAAAATTGCTGGGATATTTGAGGGTGGTATAGTAACCTCTACGGAATTTCTTTGCTGTTGGCTTCTGTGAAAGAGCAGTTGTTTCTTTTTCAGAATTTTATGGTAAATGCCTTTATCGAGGCTGTTAAAGTGACATACACACTAGTCCTGGTTGGTCATTTTTGCTGTCTGTAAGTGTGGCAGATTATCATACAGTAACCTACGCTTAGATTATACATTTTAGGAGACTGAAAATGCATTTTTCAGGTTTGCAATCAGGTATGTGAGTTGTCCTGGAGAAAAAAACGTGTACTTATTGCAATAAATTTATAAAATCTACTGCTGCAAATATTTAATACATAGATAAAAAATTGTGTTGTTTACTAATGGCACTTTTTTCTTTGTTAGGAAGACCAATTTGGAAAGTATAAAATTGTTACAATTTATAGCAACTGTATTTTTTTGTTTGATACTGTACGTGTGCTCATAGCTGCGATATGTTTGCAACATTGCATGCAGTACCAAGATGTGTTATAGAAGTATTCTGTATAGCACCATCCCCCTGCCGAGTTTTTAATGTTAGATATGCATTATTTTGTGAGTTATTACAATCTCTATTGGAACGTACCCTCTCACCAATCTGTGCCATTTTCTTAATAATAAATAGTACTAAACAATGTTGTCAAACTCTCTATTTAACTGGTAAACTTTTACAAGTTCACTGTTTTAGGTAGAGAAAATGAGTTAATTCTATAATTTCGTGTAAGCTCTCAAGTTAAGAAGTGAGTTAGTGAGTTTGAAATCAAATGTAATTATTGGCCCCCATGGAGCCCATAGTTGATTGGAAGAAATGAACTTTGTGAAATGTTTTCACCGGAAGCACTTATGTTTTTGAAATTTGTATGCTTTGATAATTTATATATTTTACGCTTATTTAGTAATAATGTACTGTGAAATGTATATATTTTTGTTTGATTTGTTGCTTTACTTTATTGTGGAGTTGAAATGTTGAATTGTTGTTTTCAAGTATCATGTTATTTGTAAATGTCCTGAATATTTCTTTTGCCTCTTGAGTTTACTAGTTGAGTCTATGAAATCTTAACCAAATTTATGCTAATTCTTGAGTTTGATAATCTTGATGCTAAACTAATGAATTGTTAGTATAGCTAAACTGCCTACATCCATCCTTTTGGGTCATTGCTTGGATTAGTTCATCCTTAGTGATGATCTTCACAATTTATCTTGAATGTTCCATCAGTTGCTATCATTTAATATAATCACAAATTGTTCAGGCCAATGCCAAGGCAAAGTTTGATGAAACTGTTGAAGCACATGTAAGATTGGGTGTTGATTCAAAGCGAACAGAACTGGTATGCATTGTTTCCACCCTTTTCCTCATTTTGAATGTGTTGGTTTGCTCGAGTGATTCTTTCAACAACATATAAATCTTGAATTTGACATGTAAAACTGAGGTTCCATAGGTTTGTCATGTTCAACAAATTGCATTGTTAATATGCTAAAATACATCCACAGTAGATTAAGGGTATAAAAAGAAGTTAGCAACTAATACATTTGAAGGGAGTCCATGTTTCTTATAATTAGGACAAAAAAGTGTACACATTTGTTTCTAGTATCAAGGACTGAAGGAAGTAATATCTTCAAAAGCATAGCCTTTTCATGTTCCCCAAGCATCAAGTCCTGTGAAATTATTATTGTTATTACATGTTGAGTGAATTATCTTGGAAAATCTCTTCAAAGACTATCAAACATATTCTACAATTTTTTTTTTTAAATATTGTTATTTGTAAAACTCTTTTTTGTGCTTATATATCCCAAATCACTGTTATTTCCCCCTTTTCTGGATAAAACTATATATGCTGTTCCATCAATCCTCTGCTTTAGAAGATAATGATTTCAACTCTGGCAGGCAGTTCGTGGTACTGTGATTCTGCCTCATGGTGCTCCCAAGGTAACCTATGAATGTTAAGCTATTGATATAATGGTAGGTTTGTCGTCTAATTATCCATACCTTCCAGGCCGTCAGTGTGGCTGTTTTTGCAGAAGGGGCTGAGGCAGAGGAAGCTAAAGCTGCAGGAGCTGATATAGTTGGTGGTAAAGAGCTTATTGAGGAGATTGCTAGTAATGAACTGATCTCTTTCTACAAGTAATTTTGTACATCATTTTGATAGATTTTTCCCATACTATATTTGTGAAAAGCAAATGCGCAGATGCATATTGTCCCTTGCCTTGATGGTTCCCTTCTTGCTTTTCTTGTTTTTTAGCTGTATAGCTATCACCTTCTGTATGTGCATACTCACTTCTAGTATATGCTTGTTTATCTGCAATTATTTTTCTTCTTTGATCTATCTGTGCACACATCTAAACCTAATGTTTTAATTTAGGCAAACTTGTAACATTAATTTTGTTTGTCATGTGCTTAACAGACACTTTAACTGTAACTCAACTGTGCATGAAATGGAATATCATGTCTTTGGGACCTTAGCAGCTATAATTTTTCCTTTTCATAGCAAGAATATGAAATTTCTAAACTCTATCCACATCTAATAATAGCTTATACACACTTATAGGTGGTAAAAATAAGCTCAAAGTTGACAAATGCTTCTCGTCTCCTGGAATGGCACCTCATCTTGGAAAGGTTTTTTCTTCAATTTAAATGGTCTTATACTTGTAAAAATCATCTGAATTAATAGTTTTTTTCTTCTAAAGCTTTTATGAACTATGCAGATAGCACAATACCTCAGAAAGCGCAGACTGATGCCAGATAAGAAGGTTAGTTTATCGACATCTTTTGGCATTCTTTTTAAGTCTAGGAATATATGGGTTGTATGTAACTCTTGTTCGGTTGTTTTTATATGATCAGCTAGGTACTCTCACCAGTGATATTGCAGGGCAGTTGAAAGAGTTAAGACAGGGTCGTGTGGAATTTAAAATGGAAAGTAAATCAATTTTGCATGTGGGACTTGGAAAGGTACTGTGGTGTTCTTCCAACTCCTTATAGACTTGGTTTCGTGCAATAGGAGTGTTGTGTAAGGTGCTTTATGCTTCCAATAATATCCACAGGTAAGCTACAAAGAAGACGCTCTACGGGAGAATATTAGTGCATTTATGAACGCTGTATTACTTGCGAAGCCTGCTGGCTTAAAGAAGAGTAAGTAGCACATACGTCCTCATGCTTCCCTTCTCTGGATTTTGGAAAAATAAGATGTCAGATCACAACTGATAACCTATCTCCCCTCCCCACAAACTTATTTACAACAAATTCCATAGCACTTTAAGTTGGTATACACATGATCACAAATTTTATATTCTAAGGTTACTTCGATTATCTTATAATTCTCTTTGTTATACAGCTTCC
Source organism: Vigna nakashimae (assembly GCA_034642375.1). Lineage (NCBI taxonomy): Eukaryota > Viridiplantae > Streptophyta > Magnoliopsida > Fabales > Fabaceae > Vigna > Vigna nakashimae. The sequence goes on along the minus strand of CM067763.1, from coordinate 25,324,466 downwards.
AAATATGCTGGGTATGTGCTGTCTGTCCATATAAGCAGCACGGTAAGTTCCTATATCTCATTTTTGTTTCAGTTTTTTTTGTGTATTTAGATTGCAAGCTACCATTTCATTATTGCATTTCACATTAATGGTGCTCAAGGAAACATTGGGTGTGTCCTCCCCTGTTTCCTTCTGAAAATAGAAAGTAAACTAATATTGGCAATATTTTTAGAGTTCAGTATGCAAACCGTCTCCACCTAGTGGGGAAAGGTTTGTCTGTTATTGTTTTATGCAAAATATAACATCAGGGATTTTGATTTGCTCGCTGTTTCTCACAAGTCCCCTGTCTCATCTCATTGTCGACTCCAATGTATTTAGGATGCATTTAGTTGCTCTGATTTAGCCACAATCAGTAAAACCGTGGTATAGGATTAAGGGGGACATAGTAGTGAAAAATTCCATGTTATTATTTGTTGTAAGGTTTCCTTGAGGAAGTTCAATCGATTTAGAGTAGCAATGCAATCAGATTACCTTTGAAGTTAAAATTGGGTGAAAAATTGAACTGGAGACCTGAGAATTAATGATGGAAATGTTAAAAAGAGTGGTGTGAAATCTGATATCAAACTTGTGCTCAATTAGATCTCATAATTTTCTTAATGCAAAAAGGTGTATTCCCCTAACATACAGATTCGTGAAATTTCATGATTGCACTGGTTATGTGGGGAGATAGAAGTGACCATTAGTGATTAAGGTATGAGATTTAACTTGTGCTGTGAAGAATCAGCAATGAAAAGTGAAACAAGAGAGGGAGTTATGTAAAACGGGATCAATGAAGATGTAAATTTGCTAGTGTCATCCATTGCCCAGTGATTATGCATTTTGTCTCATTCTTGGGGCGTTTAAATTATTTTTTGCTATCCTATGGATGCAGATGGGCCCAGGATTTCCTGTATCAATACAATCATTATCCAAAGCTGCAGATAACTACAAGAAAATGCATGTGGTATGAATCACGTGGATATGTCAAATGTAGGCATTCGACATGAATCCAACTTTAGATGAACATATATCGTAGTGTTTTTGTTCATTACTTTTGATTTTGTAAGCTGTTTAGTGATGTATGTGACAATAAGCGAAAATTTTGACATTGTACGAGCTTGTTGAATTTTCTGGTTATGTATCATTTTCCTCATTGCACCACCGAAAATCTTGGCTTACCAAATTAATTCATTTAAAGCATTACCACACCTAACCCTTTGATTTATTGGTTTGTTTGTTTCTCCCTTTAAACTAAATTTACTGATCATATGCAAATTGATTTTTATGACAATAGACTTTTTGGGGTTGATGTGTTAAAAGAGTATTATGGTTATATTTTGAAGTGGTTAATTTGTGTATCTTTCCACCACGATCAAAGATCCATACGCAAGTGTCTTTTTTTTAAATGCTTATTTAGTTTTTAACAAAAGGATAATGATATTTTGACAATATTTGTTTGACAACATTTTAATATCATCTACGTGTCATTCTGTGATTGATCTAAAATTACTCCACAATTAATAATAATAATAATCATAAACACATGGATCAATCATAGAATGACACGTAAAAAAAGATGTTAAAATGTTGTCAAACAAAACATAAGAACACGTACCAAATACCAAGGCCATGCCGTGTGCAGCAATTATGGTTCCCAAAATTCAGTTGTATTCCTCAAGGGAAGGCCGACGAGAGGAAAAAAAGAATAGCAAAAAGAAGCAATTCAATAACGGCCCACTTTTTTCCATTTCGGCATATGATTTCACATTGTCATTAAGAGTATTTGCCTCCATTTTTTTTGTCAGCGCATACTTTTCTAAGTTTCATTATGATAGTCAACGTGACTATTACATTACAATGGAAGTGACTTGTATATCTTACAACCTATAAGCATAGGGATGATAATTTAATTGGATTGTTTGGTTTATACGCAAATATATATTTCATTAAAATGTCTGATGAGAATCTTAAATGTTTAACTCAATTTCTAATCTATGTCATTGAGAATCCATGCATGTTTTCAAATTTCAACCGTTACTTTATCGCATTAGGCAGCTGCCACATTCATATTTATTTCCTAAGAAAAATACACATGCTAACTTCTGTTATTTGGGTGACTCTTAAAATGGAAAAATTATTCTTGGAAAGCCGAGTTCAATTTTCAAGAATTGACCACCCAGTTCGTGATTAAGATAAAGAGCAGATTCATCTGCAGAAAATAATTGAATGAATACTTCTTGTGAGATCAATGTGCATCAATAAGCTTTTTGACCCTTTGACCAAAGGCTAAATTATCGAAAAGATAATAAACCTAAACCAGATATAGAATTGGTTATTGAATACGTATTTTACGTGAACTTTAATTTTCATTTTTGATGAACAATTGAGATTAATTAAGTTCTAAGTGTAATGTAATCTCTTTCATAGAAATAATTGTAATATTAATTTTAAATGTGCTCCAGAATAATAATATTTATATTTTGTCTCATTTATCCTCTAATCCCATCAGAAATAAATTTTACAATTTCATAATAGTTTTTATTTATTTTGAAATTATTTTTATTTATTTAGTAGATTATTATTTTTAATTAAAAGAAGTAGTTAAATTTACATAAAAACAATTAAATTTTAAATATTACTTAAATTTAAATAAAATGGTAACTTGAAAATTAAAAGAGGAAAAAAAAGTATAGAAAAAAAGGAGAATCCCTTTATAATTAATATATATATATATATATATATATATATATATATATATATATATATATATATATATATATATATATATATATATATATATATATTCTATCTTCATAACTAAATCAATTGTCTTAATTAAAGCACACCAATTCAGATTTAACGAATCTTTTTAAGTTTTATAAATAAACATAGAGCTTCTCTTGCCTGTTGAAAGCTAACTGTTGTATCAAAACTAGTCTTTTAGCTTAGAGAACTCTATTTGCACCTACATACCACGAAAACATGATTAACGTATACGATTAAAATCACTCATAAAAAAAGAACATATTAGAAGACTAGGAAGTCACATGTGAAAAGAATGCTCACATGCATGGAAGGAAACGTACAACTCGAGAAAATAGTAAAATCTAACTTACTCTTTAAAGCAAACTGATCGGAAGACCTTGCAGACACTTCTTGATTTTCAAAAGGATAACTCAAAAGTTAGAAGTTGAAGATAGAAGGGAGAGGATACTCGATGAAAGACTTCTAGAGACATGGTAGGTGTTTTGAGTAATGAGACTTCTTAACGGAATTTTTATTAATACCTTTTTGTTTTTAATATTAAAATAACATGGTCTCGGTATTTAAACACTTTATCAATTCCTAAGACTCTATTTTCTGGCTCTTACACTAAGTCATTTTTATTAGTGTAATTTTACCACCACAATTGTACAAAAACATTTCATTTACTATGATGTAAAAATATAATACAATTGTCAATAATCTTGTTGATGGAAGATGCCTGAAGAAGAACACTGATGCGCGGCGCGAGTTCGATATGAAGGTTCCTCGAAGCTTCCTCCAAAGGGAAGACGTAGCAGAATAATCAATAAACTCAAGATCAAGAGAGGAATCGTAAACAGAGTGCGAAGGAGAGCGCAAATCTTAGGTGAAACCCTAAATTCGAGAAAGGGTGCGAAATCGAGAGCGAATGTAATAAACCTAAGAACGAACTCAAGAAAACCCTAAACACACGACGCAAACCTATTATGGACCAATTAATTACTGTAAAGAAGAGATTAAACGGTGATAATGATGCTAATCAAAGAATCAATCTGTAGAAAGGTGTTTAATCAATTGAAAATGAAGAACAATCGGTGAAAATGAAAGAAAATGGTGAAAAGAGGATCTAATCGGTTGAAACCGAACGATAAACAAAAAGATAGGAGGGAATATGAACAAGATGATAGATAATTTTGTGATGAAGAATGACTTACGCATTGAAGATATTTCTCGAGAGAGAATGAAATGCCTCTGATGTGAGAAATGAAGAGAAAATGAGGATGTATTGTACGCGCGTGCGAAGGAGGTAGATGTGGCTAATGAAGTGTCACCACAGAGATGAAGAAATTAATGAAGGAGAGCGTCTGTGTGGAGGAGAGAGGTAAATCAGTAGAAACACAAATGGGAATTTTGAAAATGGAGAAATGGAGGAGTGTGCTTGGAAGGTGGCTGGAGGTGGATCCCTAAGATTCTCTAGTCTAACTTTCAAGGGAGAATTAATTCTGGGTTTCAAAAATCTAATTCTCATTCATCTCAAAAGTGTCAAATACAAGAGAGGGATTGGGTATTTATAGTAACCCATGCTCGTTGCAAGCTAACATTCATATACAATTAAATGTAAAATATACGAAAAGAGGACACGAGAAAGATACGTCAGGTAGGATTTCATCATCCCCTCTTAAAAAAGATTGTTCCTCAAATCTGGCAATCGCCTTATGAAGAAGCTCCACACATTTTTGGGAGCAGGGCCATATTGGAATGACCTTATTCCTTTAGATCCATTTTTCTTCCTTCTAGATCAAACACGAATCTGCAATAGGCCTCAAATATATCTTCAAGTAACATTAACTCAAGAGTAACATTGCCAAATTTTGAAAAGGTTTGCACAAAATATGAATGACAATTGATTTGAAAGAGAAATTAATTTTTGAAGATTGCACAATGATTGGAAAAGAAGTAAAGAATTGGAAACCTTCCCTTTTAGGTTCCATGGTCTTTGAAAGAATATGAATTTCCATCAGAATCAATTTCTCCTTTTCTCTCTTCTCTTTTTCTTGCCTTTCTCTCTTCTTTTCTTCTTCCCTTCTCTCTCTTTCTCTTCTCTCTTCTTTTTTTGTTTTCTCTTCTTCTTTCTCTTTTTTTTCTTCTTCTCTCGTATCTTATTCTCTTCTTCTCTCTTCTTCCTTTCTTCTCTCTTATCTTATTCTTTTCTACTTTCTTCTCTTTTCTCTTTTTCTTCTCTCTCTCTCTTCTCTTTTTCTTTCTTCTCTTCATCTTTTCGCACTTTTGCTCTTCTTTCTTCCTCTTCTTTTCTCTCAAGCTCTGTTACTCTTTTCTTATCCTTAAGTTCCTTGAGTCTAGCTCCAAACTCAATTTCTCTACAAAGAAAACCATGATCTTTTAAACTCAAGAAATATTTTTCCCTTTTCAATACTTTCTCTCATTAGTTCTATGTTTCTTTTAATGATTGGAGGCACAAACTTCCTTCTCATGCAAGTTTTTAATTCATACCAATTATCAATGGTGGATTTTCTACCTTTATTAACCCAAATTGTCTTTCATCCCACCACTCACTTGCATGCTTTTCTAACTTAGAGAGATATAAACTAAGAACATGAAATTCACTCTCTCTAGAAATAAAAATGGAAACATAAGATTTAGATTCACTTATTCTAGTAATGAAAGGATGCTTTTTATCAATTTCTATTTCCCAAGCTAGGTATGTTAATGCACCTATATCTTTACCAAAGAATGAAAGATTCCTAGCTTGATTAAACATCTCATTATCAATCCTAGATGACCTAGATGATCTATGTGAACTATAATACATCATCTTTGTTTTTAAAAGTTTTTCTAATCTAAAGGATTACAAGATTCACATATAGACAAATTCCAGGTAAGAGAGGTGAGCCAAAGGGCTGCTTAAGTACCGAGTCTTACCCTGTCAGAAATGTCTTAGACTAACTAATTACCCCTTAAATTAAAATTACCTTTAAAATCAAAGGACACGACTCACAAAAAAATACAAATAATCAAAACTAGACTCCTAATTTGCGGACTCTAATGACCCCTAAACGTGAAACACAAAAATTGAAGCAATCAAGATGAAGTTCTACTCCTATGGTGAGGCTTGTAGCTTTGGCTAACAAGACACACTCACCATGCCAAATTTAAATCAACAATCAAGAAAAGTTCTCAAGAGTTGAAAGAGCCCCAAAGACTCTTCTAAAGCACTTGCACTTTTAAAGGCCTTTTAGAAATGATGAATAAAACCAAACAGAAAGGTGCAAGGCTAACACAAGCTTATTACAAACCAATTTGAACTAATCAAATACAAAAGAAAATAAAGCTATGCTACTGTCTTGTTCCACTTCTGCAGGACGATCCATGTGAGCAAATGTTGCTTTCACTCTCTCTTGGTCTAATTTAGGAAGCTGGGTGTCCAAACCCTTTCTTTCAACTTGAGCAGTTAAAACAATGAAAAGGTCCTCTTTGCTTTCAAACTGTTCCAATAACACTACACAGATAACTCACACCAATTCAGCAGATCATGCAATCCAACAATGAACAATTTAAAACCAAAGCAATTTAAATAGTCATAAGCAATTAAACTAGATAACTCATTTTAGTTTTGTTAGAAATGATGAGCCTAGTTTCTCAACACTAAGAGGGGAGGAGGGGGGGGGGGGAGGGAGAAGTGAATTGATGGTTTATAAAAACTTATGCTTTTTAAATCTTTTTGAGAAATCAAAATGATCTTTACACTTTCTTGGGTTGTAAGTAAATGCGCATGCAAAGAAAGTAAAGAGATAAGGAAAGAAAATCAAACTCAAGATTTTTATTCTGGTTTGGCCTTAATGCCTACACTCAGTCACTCTTCCAATCAATCTTAGATTGAAGAGTATTTCACTATAATGATCAGAGGATTACAACAAAGATTTTACAAAGCTCTCTCAAATGTAAACACCTTTCCCACTCTCAATCAAATATAGAACAAAATACACCAGCACACACAAAACCACCAGTCCTTGTTGCAGAAACCCTTTGAGAATCCCCTCTCAAAGTCCAAGAGCTCCTCACCCTTCTTCCTATCGCTCACGACCAGGGAAACAACAAATCAAAGATTGTAGAAACTTCTTTTGATCAAACCAGATACACCTAAGTAGTGCGAATGTGATCAGCCAATGCAATCCACTAATTTATTTTCAAGAATATCTCAAGATTCTTCAAATTCTTCACGTTCTTGATTCTTGGAGCGTATTTGTAACTTGTAAAGCTTTTCTTAGAGAAAGTATCAGATATAACAATGTGAGAATGATAAAACAATCGATTATGTTACTTATGTAATCGGTTACATAATAAAAAATCAAATGTAACAGAAATACAGTTAACTCAACTCTTAATTGAATGCTCAATTAATGTAATCGGTTTGCATTTAATGCTGGTCAAACATATTTAAAAATATGACTGTTATAGTAGTTAGGACTAACATGAAATCAGTTTTCAAAAGATAACACACTTAATTGATTACATAAAGTGTGTAATCGATTAAGCTTAACACTTAAATAATTTTTGAAAACTTTTCTTCTTCAAAAGTCATCACAACACTTATGAAAATGATATGTGCAAAGGCACGTGTCTTAATCAATTCAACAACTAATGTAACCAATTTAAAACTAACTATTTTGCCACAGTTTAAAAATTAAGCTGTCTGATGAACTTTATTGATTACAACAATAATGTAATCGATTATTTTATTTAGATATGCTTTTGTGCTTGTGGTTTTCTTTACATAAACATACAGTAATACAAAGATATAAACACATCATAATCACAGTAGTATGCAGAATCACAGTATGTTAGCAAATGCATTTAATCATCAACACACATTCATATAACCATATATGTATCAAACACAGAACAACATATTTCTATTGTGTCAGGACAACATCTATGTGTTGTTACTATTGGTGTGTTGTCATCATAAAAAACAAATACTGTAGGGATTGGGTTCATCACACATATTGCTCCCCCTGTCAACAAGTTCAGATGGCTTCTTCTAGCTTGCTCCAACTAGATGTTGTTGTCTTCACAGTGTTCAACTCAACCTACAAACTTAATGAGAACGATGTTTTCTACTTCCTAGCTCATCTACCAAGTTCAAAAAAATCTTATTAACTCAAAATCAGCATTCAACAAGTTCAATTAAACCATGAAATCAACAATCAGATTCAAAACAATTAGGATACCAATGATTCAACAAACAATTTATAAAATGAATGCAACAGAATGCAATAATCAGATTTAATGCAATAAAGCTTTTGCTTTTGGTCAAATGGGTTACATCCCAGCTTAAGCAATCTACACAATGAACAATCAAAAATCAATTTAATGAAATCTGAATTCTCTCTTTCAAATGCCAATGAATTTAGGCTAAATCAACCTTACTAAACTCACTACACTTAGGCTTCTCTTTAAAAAAACTTAAAGCACTCAAAATGGAAAGGTTTGGAAGGGAGATTCGCCCTTGGCAGTTCAAAGCTGAAGAATATTTCGGACCACCACCTAAGATGCTACCAAGCACACAAACCTTTCTTTCAAATTCCATAAATCCAGAGTAAATCAACTTCTCAATAAAGAAATGGCTAGGTTAAGGCAATCATAAGCTAGAGACAAAACAGGACAACCACAAACAATAACAACACATTAGATCTACTACTTAAGACAACTCTAGATCAGATTAAAAAATCAATTAAAGCTCAATTAAGATCAGATGAACAAAACTCTCATGGATTGAGACAAAACCAAGAAAGTCAATCAAGATAAGCAAGAAAAAGGCAATTTAGAACAGTTGGCGCACAAATAGAATCCTAAGAACAGAACTAGATCGGATATTAAAAGCAATAAAAGACAAACAAGAAGTTGCTGAGATGCTTAAGGAAAAGTCAAATTAGGGTGCATGAGTTTTCAGATTTGAACTTGCACTGGTCTTTCAACTTTTTAGAATGATTTAAATGTTGCTTTTGAATTGTTTATTTTACATATCACACATGAACCAAGCTTTTGCTGCAAGTTTACACAAATGTAGATGCACCATACAAACCTCAGAAATAAGTAATCAAACCAACAACTTGTTATCAGCAAAAGATCTAAATATGGTGGTTTGGAGAGTGAAAACACGCAAGGCTGTTAAGTCAAGATTCTTTGCCATGAACATGTTTAAATCAATGAAATGAACTTGTGATCACAACTAATTGATGCTAAACAATAGTGTTTTTAAGATTCACTTATCTAGATCCAATTATGTGTCAATGTAAACAACTCCACCAACATATTTTAGATATAATGGGTCAAATGACTTCTGGACACCTAATTGGTCTCAAAAACAGTTTAGAAAACTTGAATAAGACACTACAAAATGATTGCAAGATGTTCAGCCATGGACTAAATGCCAAACAGAGTTAAAACAATAAAACTAGACTCAAACTAGGAATATGCAGATCGGCCAACTACATATGAAACAACTCTGCTGTGATTTTTACTTAGCAACCAAGCTTATGCTTGAGCATATCATCGCTTGTATAATTTGCTACTGTTACTAATCATTTTACACATTGCAATTTCAAATTTAAAGCACAAAACATCGGTGAAAACTGTATTAAACTAATCTTGTTGCTTTATAACAAATTGCCACTAAGCTATGCCACATAATCATTGCTCTTATGTGTGCAATTGTCTTTCCAAGAAGAAACACCAACAATTGACTCCAAAATGACACTTTAACAAAACACATATGTGCCAGAAATATGAAATTGAATAGACTGACTTTGAAAAATGAAGTGGAACACCAGTGTGTTTTGGCTAATCTGTCATCAAGCTAGACTCACAATCTCACAACCTTTCTTTGATAGATATATTGCACTCACTCTTCAACACAGTTAATCAACAAAAGTAGATCAAACCAAAATTATAGAACATGATTAAAACTGCATCAGATTTAGAATGCACATGACTTTGACACATCAGAAATAGATTTATAAATTAAAAGAATTAATCAAACAAAATGAACCGAATAAAATAAGCAATTATAATGACTCAAGACACAAAACAACTCAACACACAATATAGAATTTGGAAACCTATTTGAACAACTCAAATAGATACACAAAAATAACAATTGAATTGAAATCAACCAAGACAATAAATTCAAGATCCAGAGATGGATCGTAAACAGAGAGCGTGCACGAATGAAATGCCTCTAATGTGAGAAATTAAGAGCAAAGGAAGATCTGTTGTACATGTGCACGAAGGAGGTAGATGTGGCTTATGAAGTGTCGCCACAAAAGATGAAGAAATTAATGAAGGAGAGCATCCGTGTGGTGGAGAGAGGTAAATCAATGGAAGCACAAATGGAAATTTGGAAAATGGAGAAATGGAAGAGTGTGCTTGGAAGGTGGATAGAGATGGATCCCTAGGTGTCTTAAGTATGACTTTCAAGGAAGTATTAATTCTGGGTTTAAGAAATCTAATTCTCGTTCATCTTAAAAGTGTCAAATACAAGAGAGGAGCTGGGTATTATAGTAACCCATGCTCCTTGGAAGCTAACATACGTATACAATAAAATGTAAAATATACGAAAGGAGGACACGAGAAAGGCACGTCAAGAATGATTCCATCACTTGTTTATTATCATCCAACAGAGATTGAAGTTTAAAAGATGAAACATTAAGTCTAAATTTAAATTATTATTAGTTTAATATTTTTTATTTGTTTGATTTTGTTCATGTGAATTATAGTATTTATTAAAATATTTTACTACAATTTAGAAAAAATATATTTGTGTTTCTATAATTTTTAAAAATATTTTTTTATTTTTAAATTTATCAACTTTGTTTCATTAACATTTAAAAAGTTAATAGATATTTTAGTTGTCATCAAATTTATTTATGTGTAACTCTGTAATATTTTATAATTTTTTTCACTTTTATTCAATTGTTATTTGGTAATTATGATTCGAAATATATATAATTATAATTTATTTTATAAATACTTAACATTAAAGAAATGAAAATATGTCTTTTTCATACTAAGTATTTGATAATATCATTTTTCTGTGTCATATTTTTTATTTTTCTTTTAAAAACTAAAAAATACTGAAACTGTAAAAAAGTGAGTATAGATACGGATATACATACATCACATCTTGCTTTTTGATAACTAATAATCATATAAACATATTCTATAACATTTCACAGCTCAATATTCTTAAAACTTATAAAGCATTTTATTTGAAACAACACACTTTCGCTCGACGATGTCATGGCTTACCCAACAAGCGAATACTAGATGAAAATTCTTTAAAAATTCCCACAACAAATCTCAAGCTTCCCCAATAACCATGATTATCTGAATTCATTGGATTTTTCTTAAAACCATTTGCCTAGCAAGTGTCTTGCTCGCTTATATAATAAAACTACTTCACCAACGAGCCTTACCGTAGCGAATAAGTCACCTGTACTTCTTTGACTTTCATCAATATACTTTCACTCAGCGAGTAGATCACTCTCCCAACAAGTGAGGCCTCCCCTAACTCACAGACTTTCATATATTCTATTGAATCTACATAATCTACAAATGTAAAAAAATTATAACCAAGCTATATATCCAAACTAATTTCGTTACCTTTCATTGTACAAAATCAATCTTTGAATTCAATGACGTCTCACATAATACCATTTAGTCACAAATGAAACATCAATTCCCATTTGCAAAATTAAGAAGCAGATTAACATCATAAAAACATATTTTAATATAAACCCTACTCATAGTAATCGCTTAATGTCAATTCACTACATATCTTCCCTTGCCAAAGTAAGAACTTCTAACTCAAAGGTTGCTTCTAAAACTTTAGTTCTCATAAGATGCTCTAAGCAAAGAAAACCCTTTATCAAAGATTAGAACACATCCTCATGACCACAAACAAATAGAGATTCACCTTAAGCTATTTGAGACATATGCATGGATTAGAGAGCCAAATGCCACTCAAACTAATACACTAACTCAAAAAGGAACAAAAATGAGCTTACTCTATTTTGAATTTTGATTGGTTTAATGTGTAGAGCTCTCTGCAAGGATACTTCCTACAGTTTCTAATATTTAAATAGATGAAGAATAAGGTAAAAAATCTAAAGAGAAAATGAAGAGAAAATTTTAGAAAATAGTTTTAAAGACATGGCATTTTTTTATAAAATAAAACTCGATTAATAGAAATTCTATTTATAGTATAACATTTTTAAACAATAAAATAATTGAGTGTCACCTTTTAGAAACCAACACTACTCTTTATTATTCTCTCAATCCTTACATATCCTTACATTCTCCCCAACAAGAAACATTTTCATCCAAACAATCCAATTAGTGGGACAAAACTAAGGATTGAATTGATTTACCATCCCACAATCCTTTACCATACTAATAACCTTGCCTCTGAGCTACTTTGGTATTTGATCAACAATGCAGACCAATCCAATTCCCCCTTCCTAAGGAAAATTCCTTTATATCTAGCTCATCCTTTTTTTCTGCTATATTAATAAGATCAATATTATACTTTGCCAGCTAAAAACATTGTAAATTGAACGAATGAATGGTATAACATCACCAAACTAATCTTTCAAAAGAAATTGATATGGCCTAATAAACTTAAGAAAAAACTTCTTTGATCTGCACACTCTTCTCATCCCATTGTTAGCAATAACCACTAGAAACGAATGATCCTTCACACCTTAAATTCCAAAGCCTTATTCTTTTATCTGCATAAGACTCATGGCTACTTTGAGATGCTTTCATCCTAAAACTATTTCTCATTACTTGTTGCAAGTTCTGCAAAAATCTAGGGATAAACCTCGAGTCTGTCTAACATTATGCTAGATGGAACCCCCTGCAAGCTTACCATTTCTTTGATATACATTAGGCCAACTTAGCTATAAACATTTTTTTGTTCCATTCACTAGCAAGAAGTGGGTACTCTCAGTCAACTTGCGCACAACCACCCACTTAGGATCATGCCCCCTAGCTAACCTTGGCAAGTGGGTAATAAAATCCATAATAATGATATCCTACTTCTAAACTAAAACTTCCAACTGCTGCAACAAACCATTAGGACTTTGATGTTATACCTTTACCTTCTGGCACACCTTATACATGGACACAAAGTCTCGACTACATCCTTTTTCATTTCTCACCATTAATCAACTCCTTTAAGTCTTCACATATTTTAGTCATTCCTGAATACATGTTAAAATGAATCATTTTTGTCAACCCTGTTAAAGACAAAATCGTTTATATGCCTAAACACTATCATGTTTTAAAGTTTAACCAAATAACATTAAAATGAAATAATAATCAGAAAATTACTTAAGGTGAAAACACAAGACTTATGATAACTTTTTGGCAAGTGTACCAAATCGTTTCAAGTAATAAATAGTAAGTTCAGAATATCGTTCTCCCAAGGGAAATGAGTTACATTATCTAAGGAGAATTATTTACCAAAATCAATTTAGTAACAATGGAAATTTGATTCATGCAAGTTAATGTAATGGAATTAACAAAATAGTAAAAATTGAAATGGAAAGCTTAAAGCAAGCTTTGTTGGAATTGGGTTTCGTGAATCACATGAAGATAAAACATTGCACAACATATAATTATTTCATTCAAACATTCATATTAAGGCATACTAGTCCTAATCCCTTAGCAACTAGTTCCTAATTCATTTATCAAAGTGATAATCCCTTAGTTAATTTAACATACAATTTGCATTAAGTCAGATGTTAAGAATGACTAAGTTATTGAGTTTATCTCTAGATCCCAAATCACTTAGGTGCTCTATCTATGTCCATGTTAAAAGTTACTTTCCAGTAAGTAGAGACATTCAAATAAAATTATATTTCCATACAATGAAAATAAATTCAAGAAAGAACTTATGAACGAACAACGATATATTACACATAAATTTTACATCATAGTGAAGTTATTACATTCAATTCCAATGAAAAAGAATTCTAACTACTCTTACTCTTAGGCATCTAAAACATACACATTTGAAGCAATCCGTTGCAGAAATGGTATCTTGATATCTTAAAGTAGCCTTTTGGAGTTCCTCTAAAGTTTTTCGTGCCTTGCTCTGTCAAAAGATCCTCTTTTCTGTCTATATCAACTTTAAAAACCAACTTTCATTTAATTAATTCGCTCAACTCACAACTATGCATGCGTTGAGCGAAAATGTCAAATGATATCCTTCAATTGGCTCAATTCGTTCAATGCGTAGTGATGGTGTGCTGAGTGAGAAGTTTTCATTTTGGCTGAGCGAATGATGGCTGACACTTAGCAAAAAAGAGCTGATAGCACTCCAAATAATGTAGAATTTCGTGTACATTTTACAACACAATTTTTCTACTTCCTATTACACTTTTTCTATGAGGAAACACATTAATTCATGAATAAGTACAAGTTTGAGCTAATGAATAAGTATGAAAACATGTATTTTTCATACTTATCAACTCCCTGAAACTTGAATTATTTCATGTCCTCATGAAATTACAAAACCAAAACAACATAAACATTTGACATTTTGATAACATGAATCTGCATACCAAAAAAAGTTACATGAATTCCCTAATATTTCAAATAACCATGACATGACGCATTCATCAACCCAAAGTTCACTTGTGCATAGAATATGAACAACCATACCAAAGATTTATATCACTCCAATTTAGTGTTTGTCCTCACATGTGTATCAATAAATTTGTTATAGAACTTCATCAACTTTTACACATCATCTAATTCATAGATTTCACACCGTTAGTTAACTCAAAAGGTCTTTTCAAGGTTAAAGCTTGGCTTCGCTAGAAGAATCACGATTTTTCTTGGATTCAAAGGCACCTCTTAAGAAGAGAACACAAGTATATGCTTCAATTCTCAATTTAATCATTAAATCCCAATATGTCACTAATTCCATACCATAATATTTCACAATGCAACCTTTTTCATTTTATGCACCCTTTTGATCAAATATATATACATATATACATATATATATATATATACATATATATATGCCCTTCTTCTCCCAAACTTGAATTCAACCTTACCCTCTTCTAACGCATATCAGGGTTCACAAATGTATCATGATGTATCAAGGTTGGCTATTTCGCCAAGTAGCTGTATAATCAATAAGAACATTACCTTTCTCATCCTTAACCAAAAATGTGTGTATGTAGAATCACAATCATGTAAAGGTAAACTTTAACTCCCTATTTATTTGGTTGAGATGCACACTAGTCCTGATGACCTTTTGCATGCTAAACCTATGAAACCTCTACCTGATTAAAATAAGTGATATTGGATGCTTTGAGTTTGATGCATATGCTCTTGATGGTCTGTTGAATTATTATGTATTTGCCTGTGATAATTTTGTAAAGCCTGATGATTCAATTGAGAGTTTTACCTCTGATATGGTTGTTGTAGTTGTTACACCTGTTGTCACTAATCTTGAAGGCGCTGCAGACGTTGAAGATACAAAAGAAGTCCTGATTGATGCAGGAGATGATGTCAACTCTAATCACGAGAGCTTGGAACTTGCAAAACCAAAAGCATGTGAATAAGGAGTTCTGGGTGCTATAGCAAGGAGTTCTGAACTGCAGAAGCAACTGTCAACCTTTGATGGAGAGTTGATAATGCTAAAGCAGAGAGTTGGGAAGGAGCTAATGCACACCTTGACTGACCTTGAATACCAATACCAATAAGTCATTTCTTTAACCTTCTTTTTTTTTTTAATTTTATTTCTAGATTTTTTCTATTAGCTTGCTTAGTCATAGATAACATAGTAAATAATAGGATAGAGGATATGTTGTTTTTTTATAAAAATTAAGAAAATCAATTTTGATCTATGGCCGATTTGAATAATTTTTCTTCTTATGGTAGCTTTGTAGTTTAAATTTTGTTTTTTCATTTTTGTTCTTGTACATGTTGTGTTCTATTGCATTTTCTTTTCTGTTCATATACATTTTATACTCTTTGGTGTTCAGTCTTCTTAGTTCTATTATGTTCTATATGTTCTTGATTAGTTTTTGTCCTATTTTAGTTTTGCCTTGTATATCACATGTGTAAATCTATTTTTGTACATAACAATATGATTTGTGTTGTTTAGGAGACTTACTCATTCACACATTGAGGGCAATGTGCCTCTTAAGTGTGAGGGTGAGAAGGTATAGGTTCAATTTTTTTGTTTTTCCTTTGATATACCTATGTTAGTACGTGTTTTGTAGTAAAAATTAGGGATAATTTTTTCCTAAGTTGTTTTTCGGTATGATTGTGTTTGTAAACATTGAAGCTCTTAGTGTAAATAGCCATACTTTGTTCATTTTGTAAATATTTTGTCTAGGATCTATTTTAGGTTGAGTTTATGATTGTTTAGATTGTATTCTTTCCATTGTTTTTGTATTTAGAACTCGTACTATGTTCTTTTCGTTTCTCTATTTTTGTTTCCCTTTTTCATGTTTTGTTTTAGTCATTTAGATCATTCTTTGTTTTAGCTTATGTAAATATGAATTTGTTTTAGGTTCTTTTCATATTAAGTGTTGTTTTAGTCTTTAATTAGTAATTGTCTTAGGTTTCGTTTTCATTTTTTTGGTTCTTTTTAGGTTTTATCTCATGCTTTTGCTCATTTCTTGCTGATTTACTTCATTTCACAATTTCATTTCCTTACTTAGAACTGTTAATGTAGTTTTCTGCTTTAGATTTAAGTAGATGTAATGCTAACATTTTTTTTGCATCTGAGTTTAGTTCAATAAAGCAATTTTTGCATAAAAGAGGGTAACAAGTCAATTTTGGTGAATTCTTAATCCTGGAGAGATTTTGGGCCCAAATATTTGTCTTTCTGGTGTGATTTCATGCATGTTTGGCTTGTAATTATGATTTTGCATTGATTCTCTATGATAAGCTTGCTCTTGGTAGATTTTAGACATGATTTAGACATTCTTTTTCTTCATCCATAGCGATATTATCTTAACCATTCCAGTTTCTTACCATTGTACCTTTCTTTTGAGCCATAACCTATTCTTTGTTTCCATTCATTACAAGTGATTTTTTTCCCACCAAATTCCCAACCTGTAGAGACTTGTGAGAAGTAGGGAGAGGATCAAAGAACTTGGTGAGTATAATAAGAAGAAGAGGCCAGGAGTGAAAAAAAAATGATATGAGAAATCTGGTTGTGTGCAAAAGAAAAGAACAGGTCTGGAAAAAGAGCAAAAATGACAAATAAATGAAAAAAAAATGAGACCTGACAGTGTGTAAAAACCAGAGAGAAAGAAAAAATAATCGGATTGGTTAATTTTAGACGAAGAGTGCACTGAGTTCTAGGATCTTTGTTCTTCTTCACAGTTTCTATTTCCATTAGCCTTGTGTTTTCTAACCGTTCATGTCATTTTCATTACAAGCCATTAAAGACCTTTTGATCTAGATGAAACCATGAGCTGAGCACTTTCACTTAGAGTCTTTTGAAAGTTAAGAGTAGAAGTTAGCATGACACGAGTGAGTGAAACAAGACAACCTTAAACACTTGAGTGAAACTGAGTGCAACACTTGTTCCTGTGAGGCTGAAACTGACTTATGCTTTTTTGAGTGTGTTCATCGCTGAAATTGGCTGAATCTGGTTGTTGTTTAAATGCTTGGATTGCTGATACTAAGATTTAATGTTGAGAAATATGATTATGCAATTCTGAATGTATGAAATGGCTAGGAATTAATGAAATTGGCAAGATTGAATGAGCTGTGAATAGGTCCAGTGTTTTTTAGTTTTTGTTTAGGATCTTTTCTTTTATTGTTTGAGTCTTTGTTTTCCTTTTAATTTTGCCTGCCCAGGAGGGTAGTTCCTTAAGCGGGGGGTGTGATAACTCTCCACTTTTACCTATTTTTCTTTGTTAATACTCTTCTTTTAGGTTATTTTAGCTTTTAATTTTCTAGACTTAAGGTAGATTAGTATAAATAGGTAAAAATAATTTTTTTTTATAGAAGTATAGTTAATTTGTTCTCTTTAGTTAAATAAAATAGGTTTTTAAATAAATAGATATTCTCCCTTTTAGTAAAAGTATTTAGAAAAATAAATAATTTTTTTAGGCTTTTATCTTTTCTTTTTGCTGTTTAAACTCCTAATTTTTTTTTGCAGATCAAGTCTTTGGTTGATTGGGTGACAGACAGTGTACCTAGGATCTAAAAATTCGTCAGTAAAATCTATCGGTAATTTCAATTATTTTTGTAGAAAGCCTTTTTTTTCCTATGAATTTTTCTATCATGGTTGCTCTTCTCTTCCATTTTTTGATTTATTTTTGTCACTGGACAATTAGGCTTGATGTGTCCAATTTTACCACATTCATAGCATGTTGGAGCAACAACAACTTTTCCTTTCCTTCTATTGATCCTTGCATTCCGTACAAAATCAGAATTTGTTTTGTTTTTGAACTTTAGGAGTTTTGATAACTTTTTTACCATAAAATTCATTGTTTCAAGATCAGATTTTTCAGTTTCAGAATCATCTTCTACATCATGTCTCCTTGAGCTTGTTTTTCTTGCTGTCTTGAGAGAAATTGTATGCTTTTGCTCTCCTTCTTCCTCTTCTTTCAATCTCCCTAATTCAAGCTCATGTTCTCTCAATTTTCCGAATAGAGTGGTTATATTCATTGTAGTCTAATCTCTTGATTAAGATAATGTAGTGACCTTTGGCTGCCAACCTCTATTCAAACTCTTTAGAATCTTGATATTTATCTCTTCCTTATCAAATGTCTTCCCAATCACAAGAAGATCGTTTACAATGTGGGCGAATCTCTTTTGTACATCATATATTGTCTCACCACTCTTCATCCTGCACATTTCATATTCTTGGATTAAAGAATTCTTCCTAGCTTTCTTCACCTCATTCGTGCCTTCATGTGTTACCTCTAACACATCCCACATCTCTTTAGTTGTTGCACACATAGAGTTTCTATAAAACTCATCACTAGTAAATGCAGAAGAAATAATGTTTTTCGCTCTAACATCATAATGAGCTCTTTTATTTTCATTAGCAGTCCATTCAGAAAAATCCTTAATCTAGGTTTTTCCATTCTCAACTTTGGTTGGTTCAAAGGGTCCATTTATCACGGCATCCCATATTCCTTTGTTTACTGATTCTAAGAAGATCTTCGTCCTTATTTTCCAAAAGGGGTAATGCTCACCTGCAAATAGTGGTAGTCTATTTGTAGATGCACCTTCGACAAAAGTTTGAGATATAGAGACCATCAGGATCAATTTAATTTATTAAACTACGAATACAATTGGTTAAATTTCGATTAATTTTTGAATTCCTAGCTCTGGAGCCAATTGTTAGTAATGTGAGGCCTTATATCTCAATCCAAGAGGGGGTTGAATTTGATTTTACCCTTTTCAAACATCTTTTTCAAATGTTTATGAGTTCTTAGTTCTTGAAATCAATAATAAAAGAATTATCAATCAACTAAGAAGAGAGGGAAAAAAGAAAGATCAAGACATAACAATCTATACTAGTTCGACTATCATAACCCTACATCAGTCCTCCTTCAAGAATCTTAGTTGAACGGAATCCACTATAATGATTGAGTTTACAAGAATACAATGAAAACCTTCAATTGCACTCCTCTCACCACTCAAAATCAAAATAGCAAAGCAATAGATGAACACACTCAATCTTTTACATAAACCAAGAGCAATCCTAGCTCTCAAACATGGCTATCCTCATACAGGTACACAAGGAACATATTGTTGATGAACCTGATCTTTAACACATTATCCAAGTGCATATTGAACTAGAACCAATGTAGTCCATGGTCTTGAAGTAATTCTTGATGTGTAATCACCAAATGAAGTTTATATTCTCCAAGAACGTTTCTTGAGCTCACCTGTAATCAAAACTCAACAAATATGTTAATATTTGAAAATTAAAATGTTTTTGAAACAAGTCTCAAGTTACTTATATATACGATTCACAAATTTTGTTGCAGAATAATCGATTATGTTATTTGCATAATCTATTATGCTTTTCTCTTTATTTTAATAAATTATCTTATGTGTGTCATCGATTATTTGAACTCTTATGCCACTACTTCTTAAAACAATCTTAACAGATTAAGCTATTTATGTAATGAATTAGACTATGTTTTCTATTTTAATGGATTCAAACATCTAGCATTAACATGTTAAATATATACATATTTGTTTTGTAATTTTGTTGTGAAAGAAACCATTTAAAAAACACTTATGGTCATTGAACACTTTAAATTAAGCCCCACAAAGATATTGCATACATTGTTTTAAGGAAAACATCATTGGAACAAGTTAAAGGTCATGAGTAGGAGATTTTCTCATGAACTCTCATTTGTTGAGAAGCATAAGCCACCATCCTCTTCTTTTACATGACGCACAACCCAACCCATGGTATGATGCAACACAAAAACCCTTAAAAGGTTTTCCTATATCAGGTATGATTGTTCATCTCGTGGTGTGCAACCCAAAATATACCAGCAAATATACTGGGTTGTTGTAGCACAAAAAATGTCCTATCCAAAGAGATTTGGGCGAAAGCACAATGTTTTAACTATATTGATCCTTATAAAATAAAAATATTGTTTATAATGTGTTGAAAACATATTTGTATGTATGAAAAATTATAAAATATGTTGAGAAATAGTTTAGATTACTAGATGAGGGACTTTTAGATGATTGAACTTTGTTGGAGTTCAAATTCACTACTTCTCCCTCTATTGTATCAGATCTATCAAAATATATGAAGGTACAAATGATCAAATCTTGGGAGCTTGCTTTAAGTGCAACCCTAGGTCCATTCCTAACACCTAGAGTCTACGATCACCAACCTTCAATATGATTTCTCATTGTGCCAAAAAGCTCTTCTTTCAATTGATATGAAATTTTATTATTTACAAACATTGACAACTTGGCTAGCGGTGGTTCATGGCTCCAACCATTAGGTTCCTTCCCTAGGTGGGTTGCCTCCAAGGCGTAAGTTGTGCATTCATGTGTTGGAGCCTTTCGGAGATTACTTCATGATGAAGAACTTTACATGACTTGAGCCTCAGGTCGGCTTGAGGAAACATTCCATGTTGTGTTTTCTCATTGCAGCTGAAGCCCTCAGTAAAACTTTGTTCACTTGAATGGATTTGGGGGAGAGTGATTGAGGAGATTTGAGAGGATTTGAAGGTAAACTTTTTTGTTGCTTATTTGAGTGAATTTGGAGGTAAATTAAAGTGGATTTAGAAGTAAATTTTTTTAATCTGTCACGTCAATCAAATCGTATACTAATTCTCACAAACTTTACTTCAAAATTCACTCTCACTTACCTTCAAATCCACTCAAATAAACAACAAAAAATTTACTTTCAAATCCCCTCAATCACTCTCCTCCAATTCCATTCAAGTGAACAACCCTTAAGTGTTGCAGCGTTGTGGTGTCAAATTGCTTGAAAAGTGCTTGAATTTCTCTATTTATTCAAAATTCAACTTTGACTCTAATTTCTTCTGTACCTGCAAAACAAGTAAAATTACAGTGATTAATAGGGATTTTACATACAATTATAAAAAAATAAGTGTGAATTCAACATTGAAATTAACTATTACTAAGAACTTATTAACACCCCCATATTTTCTTGAGGCCTTAACAAATTATTCTTTCAATTTCTTAGGCCTATTGCCCTTCATTTCATTTTTTTTCATACATGCTCCTAGATGTTGATGCATCTACTCTTTCTCTATTCTTCTCCTTATTTGATAAATATCAAAAGCGAAGTAGAGAAAGGACATCACAGTCTGACAAATGGGTTGGTCCACATCATATCATACTAAAACAAAGGAATAATATGATGATGGGACAAAGAAGAGAATTGGCGGATCATGAGGCAAAGGAGGAATGAAAGAATGGTGGTTGGGTAAGGTTGGCTTGGATTAGGACATGTCTAGGTAAGATGGAAGAACTACGTGCATAAGGCATGTAAGGTTTGAGAATAGGAGTAGGAAGGGATGTTGGATTATCATGTACATATTGTTCAAATGATCGGACAGGATGACAATGACGATCAGGAGGTTTGGAAGAAGGCTTCATTGATTTTGAATGTTAAAGGTCTAAAGACTTAGAGTATTGCGAGGACATGACAATGAGAGAGGAAATAGGGTTTCAAGAAAATGTGTCTTAAACGATTGACTCTCTAAAACACTATATGAACACACTGAAGATGTTTAATAAAAATTCATTCAACGTTTCTCATACCAATAACGGTTAGTAAATAGTTAAGTCTATCTTCAATTAATGGCTTAATGAAGATGTCAACAAGCTGATCTTCTGTGTTTACATATTGTAAGTCAACAATACCCTTGTTAACATGATCACATATGAACTGATGCTTGACCTTAATATGCTTAGTGCGTGAATGCAATGTAGGATTCTTAGATAAAATAATTGCAGCATTATTATCACAATAGATAGCAATCATACCTTGAAAGTGATTGTAATCTTCCAGTTGATTCCTGATTGACAAGAGTTGAAAGCACCAGAATGCAACCGATATATACTCAGCTTTAGCAGTTGATAGCGCAATTGTGTTATGCTTCTTGCTTAGCCGAGATATTAGGTTTCTTCCAATGAAGTGGCAGCCTCCTGTTGTACTTTTTTGTTCAACCTTATCTTCAGAAAAATCAACATCACAATATCCTTCGAGATTAAAACTGTCATTCCTTTTGTGGCATAGACCAAGGGATGTTGTTCCTTTTAGATAGCAAAATATGCATTTAACAACACTACGATGGGTTTCTTTGGGGTCTGACTGAAATCTCGCACAAAGACAGATACTGAACATAATGTCAGGTCTAGACATAATGAGATACAAAAGTGAACCTATCATTTGACAATAATGAATATTGTCCACTTTTATTAAGCTTTCATTTAGCCCTAGGCTAGGTTTTGGATGTATTGAAGTCTTCACCTCTTTGACATCATCCATTTTAAAGAATTAAAATTAAGGTTTAAACCCTCGGATCGTCCTCATATTTGTATGAGAATCTCAAGTGGGTCCTCGTATTTGCAATTGTCTCAATGCGTCCAAATATTTGAAAATTTGAGCCAATTAAGCCGTGTTCGTTAAGTATTGATAGACGGCATTAAAATTTGCTGACATGGAACACACTTAATCTGCTGATGTAAAACTGTTATTTTACGTGGAATTTTGTATTCAAATTATCAATGTTTGACGTGGCACAAGACAAAACTTTCTGTTGCGGGCTTGTTTTCGGTTGCAAGGCCACTAGCGTCGTCGTCTCCTTCATCCTCTCGTGGTAACACTCAATCAAGTAAATTAAAATTCTATAGTTTAGTCATTTTTAAACAAATAAACATGAAAAATAACTTCACCATACTTAGATAAGATCAATTCCATGCCAAATAAAAAAAAAATGCAAGTTCTCTAGTATAATGTAACAAATTCAAACCATTCAATTGAAACATAACCCAAACCAAAACAACTCATTTTACATAGTAGAGAGCTTTCACCTTCTTGGTACATGTTTTTATCACAGATTGACTTGCATCTGGCTTCATCTTCTTCATCACTTGCATCTATGGCTGAAAAGCACCACCTCATTCTCCTTCTTCTCTGTGTCATTCTACAATTCGCTTCATCTTCACCCTCCAATCACTTTTACAATGTTGGAGAACTTATCCCGTTGTTTGTCAACAAAGTGTGACTTTTCAACAACCAGGTTTCATTCTTTCCCTTATTACTTTTTTTTTCATGTTTGTTTTCACTGAAATTCTGGTTACACAATTCTTCTATGGTAGTGAGACCTATGAATTCTATGATGTGCTATTCTGCCCCCCAAATTAACCACTCATAATCTTAGGTTAAAGGTTAAATTTTTAATCTCGTGGTGTTGAAAAATAGGATAAAATGAAGAAAAAGTTTGGATTATAAAAATTGGATTGGAATTTGAACAACTTGGATTATAAAAAGTTTGTGTTTTTCACAGTCCCCATTGGTGACCGTTTAAGCAATGCTTTGCAGGACTTCAAGTTCAGAGAGGACAAGATTGATGAGACCTTGTGCCCAAAGAAGCTTACAGTTGATGAAATTGGCTTCTTTAACCATGCTATAGACCGTGAATTTTACTTCCAATTTTACCTGGATTATCTTTCATTATGGGGGTTCATTTGGAAACTAGAAGATGATAGGTGGACTCATGGTGGAAGAGGAAGAGGACTAAACTATTACCTTTTTACACATGATGTTCAATTTGATGTTCTTTACAATGGAAATCAATTCATACAAGTAAATTTATTTGGCGATCCAAATCGTGTTGTAGATGTTGGTGTTGATTCATTTGGCGATACAAGTAAATTCATTTGGCGAACTCTCTTCACAGTGGAGTCCACCTTTTTCTTCGGGGTAGCCTCGCAATCCACAGATGTGTGTCTTTGCACTGTGCTAAGCCGCAAGTAGTTACTTAAAAACAAACCAAATTTGACACAGACCCACAATTGAAAACTCCACAAAACCTGAATCTTTCCCGTCTTCTGATGGAAATAAGGGAAAAAAGAGAAGCCCTGTAAAATGGGATGGTTGGTAAAAGGAAACAGCGGTTGCATATCTCTCTTTGTGAAAACGACGAGGAGGATGTTGAGGAAGTCCCAATTGGTCTTGACGGAGGCTAGGCGTATGAGGTGCGTGGCGGTGGACAAGAGTGGCAACAGTGCGAGGAAGAGGATGGTGAGAATGACGATGGGGAAGAGAATGATTATGAGTGGAGGGCTAAGTAAGGGTGGCGATGAGTGCAGGAGCGACGATGAGGCATGGTGATCAGCGATGTTCATGAAACTTGCGGTTCATAACCCTAAATCGCTTAAGAATCTGCTTTGCAGAATCCTAATTTGGGTGGAGAATTACTTTATTTTCTTTTTTTCTTTTCTTTTATTTTTTTTCAAATTCCACATCATAATTTAAAATTTATTTCCGTATAATAAGATCACACAGATCAACATCACCATGTTAGTAGACTTTGACGCTGTTTGTGAGAACTTAACGAACAGGGCAAACTTGGCTCAATTTTTCAAATATTTGGACCCAATTGAGACATATGCAAATACGAGGACCCACTTGAGATTCTCATACAAATATGAGGACGATCTGAGGGTTTAAACCTAAAATTAACACATGAAAAAACTCTTGAAGAAAATAAGGAATTGAAAAATAAAATTTTATATTATGAAAAAGGTAAATATACCAAAATTGAATAATGTGTTTCGTTTTTAAATAAAAAGATGCCTCTAAATAAAACAACCAACGTTGAATGTAGAAATAATTCAAAAATTAAGGTTGTTAAACATGTTCCTAAAAATAATTATAATTACTACAGTTATAATTATAGTAATAAGATTAAAAATATTCCTAAATATAATTACAATTATAAAAATAAAATCAAATATGTTCCTAAATATAATCAAAATTACTATTATGACTATAATTATAAAATTAAAAATAATAAAACCATAAATTTTGGATAGAACATGAAACTAATAATAATAATAGGAAATCAAACGTTGCTACTTGTTTCTATTGCATGAAAAATAGTCATACATCAAATAAATGCAAAATAAAACATTACGGTGTTCCTTGTGGAGAGTTTACTTGGGTTATAAAATAATTTAAATATTTATTTAACTAACCAAAGGACCTAGTGATTAGGTACTTAAAATAGCTTGTTCTCTTTCTATTTTGCAAATAAGTTCTAAATCCAGGAAATCCATGTGGTACCTTGATACTGGTTGCTCAAGGCACATGACAGGTGATATTAAGAAATTTACAAACTTTTGGAAGAAAGAAGAAGGCTATGTCACATATGGTGACAATAACAAGGGAAAGATCCTCGGAGTAAGAGACATAGGAAGTCCAAATATCTTGATGATTAAAGGTGTACTGTTTGTTTAAGGTTTGAAGCATAATCTTCTCAATATTAGTCAATTATGTGACAAAGGTTTTAAGGTAACATTCGAACCAAATTACTGCACTATCCATGAAAAAGATTCTTCTGAAGTTGCTTTGAAAGGTATTAAACATTCAAATATTTATATAATTGTTTTGGAAAATGTTTCAAATAAAAATATTTCATGTTTAGTAGTAAAAGAAGAAAATTCATGGTTGTGGCATAAGAGAGTTGCTCATATTCACATGCAACAATTGAATAGACTCCTATCTAAAGACATAATAATTTGTCTACCAAAACTTCATTTTATAAAAGAAAAACTATGTGTTGCATGTCAAAAGGGTAAACAAATTAAATCATCTTTTAATTCGAAAAATATTGTTTTGAGTGAAAAACCCTTAGAAGTTTTACACATGAATTTATTTGGTTCTTCAAGGATAAAAAGTTTTGGGAGAAATTATTATGCATTGGTTATTGTTGATGACTATTCAAGATATACATGGACATTCTTTATTACTATAAAAATTGAAACTTTCAAAGTATTCAAAAAGTTTGCGAAACAGGTTCAAAATGAAAAAGATTTGAAAATTAAATCTATTCGTAGCGATCATGGAGGGGAATTTCAAAACAAATCATTAGAAAATTTTTGTGAAGAACTTGAAATTTCTCATAATTTTTCTGCACCTAGAACTCGACAAAAGTATGGGGTTGTAGAAAAGAACAAGAGATCTTTGGAAGAATTGATAAGAACTTTATTGAATGAAGCGAACATTCCAAAACACTTTTGGGCTGACACTGTGAGTACAACATGTTATGCTTTAAATAAAATGCTTATTCGTCCTATTTTAAAACGTACCCCTTATGAATTATTTAAAGAAAGAAAGCCTAATGTTTCTCATTTGAAAATATTTGGATGCAAATGTTTTGTTTTAAATAATGGAAAACAAAATTTGGAAAATTTTATTCAAAATTCGATAAAGCTATATTTCTTGGTTATTCTCTAACGACTAAAGCATATAGAGTTTTTAATCGGAGAACCTTTGAAATTAAAGAATGTATACATGTTGTCTTTGACGAAATTGTGAACCTTGAGCAAAAACCTCTTAAGTTAAATGAATTAGATGTAGGTGAAGAAGAAGACTTGCAAAAATAATCGAGTCTTTTATTTCAATTTGAAAGCAAGAAATGAGGTATACTCTACCAGAGTCAAAGGAGTAGACATTATTTTGTATGATGATATTTGGACCACCGTGGGCTAGAAGGCTTCAACAAGATCTTGCACTTCCGTTCATTCTTGAAGAACCCTGAGGTACAAGTGAATAGGAAGCAGTTGTTGATGGGTGACCTTAAGAATAATGAAAAACTTATCCACTAATTGATTGTGTGGTTGTTGTGTCACCGTGCTTCAAATCATGCTCAGTATTCAGAAGCCGACCTGATGATCATTTATAGGATAGTCAATGAAATTAAGATTCATTGGCCAAGCCTTATCTACGATATTATGATTACGACTAAGAGCTACACACATTATCCTCTACCCTATGCTTTTGTTAGTTTCCAGAATTTGTGAGTATAAGGGAGTAGATGTCTTAACGGAGGCATTCCAGAGCACTCATCTCGACAACAAGATTTTTGGTTCTGCCCTCCGTCAAATGGGATTCGTCTTACAAGGAAATACCTATATCCATCGTGCTGGTGTGGGGAACTGATAACGGTTGATTTCACCATTATTTGGAATTCAATTTTGATAATAAATGAACCCTTTTTTACTTAGAAACTTGCTGGATCTCTTGCTTTTAGCTTATTTTTGTGAATAAGAGAGTTGAGGTTATACTTGAGGATTTTATTACTAAATTCCCTTGATTTTGTAGGAAATTAGAATAAATTTGAAGAGGAGTTAAAATTACAAGGAGTTGGAACTCAGAAAGGACAGAAAAAACACTAGAAAAGAAGGCTAAATAAGGTTGCAAGACGCCTGGTTGTCCCTTTCTAGGGCCCTTAGCACAGTATGTCTCGCATGGGCGCCTGGCTGCCCCTTTTGGGGTCCTCAGCGCATGATGTCTCGCATGGGCGCTTGGCTCTCCTATTCTGGAGCCCTCAACGTAGGAGGCCTCACATCCATGCCTAAACACCTTTTTAGGGGCGCTAAACGCCAGACTTTAAGTATCGCTTCATGCCTAGGCGCCCCTCCTAGGCGCTGAGCGCCACTTCTCTTGCAAGCTTGCTTGGGCGCCCTAAGTAGGGGCACTGAGCGCTGGCGACGTTGGTCCATGATCCAATTCAACTTTATTTAAGAACTTGCATGTTCTAGAGGGAATATCTTTTAACATAAGGGATGAAAATTCAGACTTGATCGACTATCTGGAGGCATAATTGAATGCGGAAGCTCTCCCCTTTGGGTTTTAGGGTTTATCTTTCATTCTTATTCCATTGTACATCTAGTTTCTCTATAACAATGGAGAACTAAATTCATTTGTTGTTGGGGAAAATGTAACCTTTAAACTCTCATGTATTTGAATTGATTCTGATTTACATATGCTTCTTTCCTTAATTATTAGGGTTATTCTCCTATGCTTTATGCTTGTTATGTTTAACTCATTCATGGCATGATTTTTGGTTTTCTTTGTTATTGACAAATACCTAGAAACCTTGAATTGGGGAATTTCTCCCAAGGGAACTATTGCCTAGACATAGGAATAGAACGCTTGGTTGTCTTAAGCTTCCGTTCGTAATGCAAAATTAATTATTAGGGATGCAAGACATTGTGGTCTAGTAATTAAGGATAGACTTCTTTTGCCAAGACATCGGGTTCTAAGTAATTTAGAAAGTGACATTGACATTTAATAAAGAAGAAGAATTCTTATATGCGTGAGAGTGATTAGGTGAAATCTAAACCCCAACAACATCTTCATCTCATAGTACAAACATCATCACCCCCTTTTGCGTTTCTATTCAACTGATCAAAATTACATTCATATTTACTTTCTTGTTTTTGCATTTAAAAACCCAAAATTGTTCTTAAAAGTTTTAATTAGTTGAGTAATTACACGACTGTTTAGTATCTTGAGTCTGTTGGGAAATGATACTTGGTCTTACCATTTATTATTACTTGATACGATTCGGTACACTTACCGAGGTCTTAATAGGAACCCAGAAGATGAAGATGACGACTAGGAGATGGATGATGTTCAGGATGAAGGGGAACCATCTACATCAACATCAACCAGTCACTCTTATTCCTTAGAGAGCCTGTGCAAGCAGTTATTTGAGATGTCTCTTCTTCAAGCTCTCTTATTAGGGGATTAGATGATAGGTTCCATGATCTAGAGGGTTAGTCCACCCTCTAGATGCTGATGAAAGTGATGAGTAGTTGTCATCCCTCATGCATTTCATTCACATTTTGTATCTCTCTTATGTTATATTATGTTTTATTTTATATAATAATATAAATTTGCCTTATTACTTATTTTTTCCTATTTATTCATGGCTTATATTAAGGGAAGTTCTCTAATTTAGGGGGAGAATTTGTTTTATATGCGTAACTCTTTTTAATAATGATAAAAAAGGGAGAGAAATATGTTATATTTATCGGTTGTCTAATAATCTTTGTTCTTTAAGTTATGTATGAGTTACAAATCAATACAGGTTACAAAAAGCTTTAAATCAAAAAACTTTTTATCACCATCAAAAAGGGGAGATTATTAGCATAAAGTTGAAGAGCAAAATTTTTGATGATGTCTCAAAGTAAAGTCTCAAGTACTCTTATTACAGGAAGATCTTCATGAAGATTTTTTTATATATATTAAAGCATTTGTAATTTAGTAGATTGATGTATAGGATGTGGTTTATACTTGATTTTGTGTATTGTTTGCCTTAGGTTGCATTAAAAATCGTTTTGAATAAAAAAACCTCATTTTATACTTAAGATAATTGATTACCACTTATGATAATCGATTATCAATAATCAATTATGACTTGCCATAATCGATTATCACTGAGAAATTATGAGATTTTTCAAGCAAGTTTTTGACCATTGTGCATTCATTAAAGCATAATCGATTTTCATATCTGGATAATCATTTAATACACACTAAACAGTTGACAATGAATTTTTGGAGGTATCCTTCAATGAGATCTCTATAAATTTAATTGGGACTCTTATTCTAATATACAACATACAAAATAAGTGTATTTTGAAAATTCTTATCTACAGTGTACGGTGATAATTGTTATAGGGTTTGTGTAACCCTTGTGTTGTGGGTTTGAGAACTTTGTGTGTTGGCATAGAGCGAGAACTTTCATTAGGAATGTGATTGAGTGTTGTTGTTGTTGCTGAGTTTAAAGTTTGTCATCCTTTGTGAGGATTCAAAGGAGGTTTTCATCATTTGTGAAGATTCAAAGGAGATAGTCATCCTTCATGAAGCATTCGGAGGAGGTCTTCATCCCTTGTGGATTACAGGGGAAGTGAATTTCATATCTTGGGGTAACAATAGAGGTGTTCTATTCTTCAATTTGTTTATTTTCTTTGTGATTGTAACAGTTTGTTAGATTATGCTAGTGAAGCGTTAGTTCTCAATTCAGATTAACAACTAAATGTAGGATCTTTGTGATCCGAATCAGTATAAAAATTATCTGTCATTTTCTCTCTTCCTTACTCTTTAAATTTGTTTAAATTGTTTTAAGGAGTTTTTATATTTATGAGAAAATTATTAAAAGAACGATTTGGGATACGAAACCAATTCACCCCCTTCTTGGTTTGTTGAATGTGTTAATCATTTCGCTGCACCGCTCTGACATATTCAACATGACTTACTTTTATTTTCTTCTCTTCTCTGAAAGCTTTAGATGTTGTAGGCTTCGAGATGGAGTACCAAGATAGATATATGATGATAATTCTATTCTTCACTCTTGCTCATCATTCTTCTACTAGAGCATGCTTACATTCATTCTTTCATATATTTGTCATATTTCTTAGGTTGAAGAGCATAATTCAGTATATGCACTAAGATAAAGTAGAGTTGATATTTAATGATCATTCTTACACAAACTCTATTTTTACTTTTCACTTTTTCTTTTTTCACCTCTTCTCTCTTCTATATTTCAACAACAACTTTATCTTGTGTTGATCTTCTTTACATATGCTACTTCGAGAGATGACAGATGGATACTAAGTTGATATCAAGATAGGCTTCATAGACTTTTCGAGTAGCTTAGTCAGACTCGGGTCTACGTCGTAGAGTAGTAAAACTTTTTCACATATTTTTATATTGAATATTTGATGATATTGTATATTTCATCATGATTTTTAATTTTTTAAATTGATTAATTAATTTTAAAATCATGATAAGTTGATATCAAGATAGGTTTCATAGATTTTTCAAGTAGCTTATCATGATTTAGATGTGAATTTTAAATTTGTTGAGAAAAGACAAACTCATTTATAGAACTCTCAGTTTTGATGTTTAACTAAACAACATGAAATGAAACAGTCTTGAATATGCTTGTAGAAAGTAACCCAAACAACAAACGGTAGGATAGAAAATCTTAAGTCTAAAAGAACAAGTATCCACACAACAAATCTAACATATTAAATCCACCAGGAAGAAAAGTCGATAGATGATCTCCCAATATAAAAGCTTAACACATAGGAAAAAACTTAGACAAAGATAAAAGTCTAATACATAGGAACACTTAGGAACATAAGATTAATAGGATTATAGAAAAACACAAACAAAACATAAGAATTAGACTCAAATCTCTAACAACACAAAAGCCTAAGGAAAACAATTAGGATTGTAGAAAACACAGAAACACCTAAGTAAAGTAGCCAGACACAATGTTAAACGACTAGTCAAAGCGTATAAGAAATTCATGCTAAACACGTAAGCTATATTGTACCCAAGGGGTATTCCATTAAACTCTCAAGAAAATAGAAAAAAGGGTCAAGACTATGTCTTTGACAAAAACACCCTAGAAAGCTTAAACCTAAAACGTAAAAGAAAACATAACATATTAAACGCTCTTGCTCTAAAAAGGTAAAATAACAAAAAGTGTTTACATTAGTCTAAATGATACAATGAGCTAAAACTATGACTTCGTCCAATGATGAAGTTCTTTCTCAATGCTTGATATCTTTAGAAGAAAAGCTTAATTGTAAAACACTAGCTCAATGGTAGAAGATGAAAAACACTTTGTTATTCTGAGCAAACATTAAATGACATTAAATGGTTAACATTTGAAAAATAACAAAAGTTATAAGACATATCTATTGCATGCACAATCTGCTCTATTCTTTATAGATAATCTGCACTACACACATTCACCTAAACCCAAAACGGATGTCATAACAAGGATGACAATCACATAATGTTCTTGCCTTAGGAAATCATGACCTAAAACCAAGTACAACATGCTTCTAAAAAATATTGAAAACAACAAGTAAAACATTAAACAAGAAAAGGTTTCTTGCAGGCTAAACAATATCAAACACACTCTTAGTGAAACAATATAAGGCATATTGCCTTGAACAAACTCTAAACAACATTAAATGCTCAACGCTTAAAAAACATCATAGCAAACAGGTAATAGAATATTCTTGTTGTATACACATTCGTTCTATCTTGTGCAGGACAATTACTATAAGCGTTTTTCTCTATCTTATGAGAATAAAATATGAACCCTGGAAAGAAGATAAAAGTAGAATGATCTGGTCATCAAAAGTTGTGCCTAATGAGAAGTCAAATATGCTTATGATAAAATTTTGAAAAGCATGTCTGCTTTGACAAAAAGATTCCATCATGTGACAAACATCTACACCAATAGCCAAAAGTGATAATATCTCAAGACAAGCTTAGTTAAACAGTCATATTATCAAATCTTAAGACAAACATCATCAAAATGGCTATATCATCAAGGTGTATAAATAGAAAATCAACAAAAAAAAGAAGATGATGATGAAAAAGGAGAGAAGAATATGAAGAAATAACATCATCAAAATTGAGCAAGGAATCTCTTTGATCTATAGAGAGTAAAATTCCTCTAACCAAGGATATAGAGAAAGAAAAGATTTCAAGAAAAGAAATACTCTCAAGTTTCATCCAAATATCATCTTACTGAAAGAAGATAGAGTAATAGAGTGAAATACTAAGAAGTTCTATCAAAATTCATTGTAATATCTACTTGTTTTTAAGAGGAGAGAAGAGAGAAAAAGAGAAGTCAAGTAGTACTCTTAAGCTTCATTCTAATATTTGCTTACTTTTGTAAGTGGTGAGAAAAGAGTGATGAAAGAAACAACTGCGAGTGTTTAGATTATATTCTATTAAACATATATTCTCTCTGTGAGAGTAATAGTTTAAACGAATTATAAGCAATCATTGATTGTAAATCTGAAGAAAATTAAAACATTCGTAACTTAACTCAAGAGAGGCGACGAAGAGAGGAGAGCGACACAACAACTACAGAAAATGAAAATGAAATGTGGAAAAGGCTCTGTTACTTCAAGAAATTTAACCTTAAAAACACATGTTATTATCTCGGTTATTTTATTAACCGGAGCAATAAGGGTTGTATGGCCTTAGTTCAAATAAGAACCGCTGCCTAAAGCCTCTAAAAAAATATTTTTAGTTATTTTATGTTTCGGTTCACGGTATAACTGAAACATAAGTACTTTATGGCCTTGGTTCTCTAGACAACTGAGGTCATAGACCCCTTTAGGCTTCGGTTCTTTGTAAACCAAGACATATATGTTTGCGATAATTGTAAATATGCCACTGTACCACTTTATGCTTCGGTTGCAACGAAACCTATGTCAAATGCGCGAGTTAAAATCAATATTTTTTACTAGTGGGGATACCAGGAGTGGTGCGAATATTCATCAAGTCTAGGGTAACTAAAGGTTATTCGCTAATTGAGGATACTAGAAATGGTGAGAATACTCATGTACTCTAGGGTAAAAGAAGGTTATTTATGGACTGAGGATACCATGAGTGATACAAATACTCATTCAGTCTAGGTTAAGAGAAGGTTATTCGTTGATTGAGGATACCACGAGTGGTGAGATTGCTAAACTAATCTAGGATAACTAGAGGTTATTTGTTGATTAGGGATACTAGGAGTGGTAAAAATTACTTCACAACCAGGAGTTGGTTAAACTCAACTGAACGGTGTATGAAAATGATACTAACATCGTCCAGGGATACCAGAAGTTGTGAATAATACTACACAATTGGCAGTGGGTGAAACTCAACTTGTCAGAAGTAACAATGGTTACTCAATATGACTAAGTATACCAAGAGTGATTTAAAACACTCAAATATACTTCGTTGAATATTTAATGAAACCCTCTAAGTTAAGTTAGAGGAAAACTAGATGTAGCTTTAACAAGTGAACCAATATAAAGATTGTTTGAGTGTTGGGTCTATCTAGTAAACGATTGTCTGACAATGAAAGTTATCCTTATACACACTCAAGTTTACAAAAAGTTGTTTGCAAACTTTTATATCTTCAAAGGGTTAGTGTCTAGATACTTCTTAAGAAATATTGAGTTAGTTACGTAAACGATCTACACAAAACAACGTTTAAAGATAAAACACAACTAACTCATAAGTATTACGTCCCTTGTAGTATTTTCCTGCATATTCAAAAATTCACAGAAAAATCATGTCCCAAGCATAAACCATGAAACACATTTAAAAGCGATCTTATAATTATATATGTGAGAGAGAATTACATTACATATTATCTAATTAATTTCAGTTGTTCGTCTAAAATAAAATATGAGGTACAGAGTAACTCCTACATATTAAATATAACGAAGTACTATTATCATATATGGCTATGGAATTATAAATAAATACTTTAGACTTCGTCTTAGTCTTCCATTTTTTTTTTCTAAATTAACTGCTGAATTTAATTAGTTAATAAGTGCACATAATTACTTTTTAGTAAATCATTAATATTTTTTCCAATTTTTTTCTTCCTATTTAAAAACAATTTCCCATTGAATAAGAGTATTATGAAAAATCTTCCTTAAGAGAATCTTCCCTGTGAACACTTGGCACAAAAAAATATTTTTTATAATGAAAATATTACTTCATTTTTTTTAAAACCATTAACTTCTTTAATATTTATTTATATTTTAATTAATTTTTTAATAATCTAAAATTTAATTTGTTTAATAATATGAATCTCAATTCTTTAAAATACTAATTAAAATTTTTAGAAAATGCTATAATAAATAATAAAACACATTACTTTTTAAATGCAAAACTTTAATTTCTATTCATCGTGCATTCTAAAACATATAACTATATTTAAAGATTTATTTTAAATGTATCTTTAAAACAAGTAATTTTTTTATAGGATCCGAAAGATAATAGAAATATATTTAATTCTTTATTTATTTTAATTGAAATATAAAGTAATATTATTTTCATTAATATTTTTAATGATTCATAAATATAAAAAAGTACTTAATATTTTAAAGAATTAAACATTGAACTATTAAAATGTAAATAATATTACAAACGTTAATAATTATAATAAATTGATAAGATTATGTTAAACTTTTATATTTGATTATTGTAAATTATATTATTTAATTATAGTATTATTATAATTAAATTTTAGCCAGTAATAAAATAAAAAATAAATTTTAAAATAATTACAATGTAATTATTTTTAATTTAAATATACATACTTTATAATATATTTTTCGTAATTATTGAATACTTAATAGTAAATTAGAGAGAATATTAGAATACTTAAAAATGAATTGCGGAGAGAATGATAATGATGTTTTTAATAAGATATCTTATTAAATACTTAAATGCATCTATTTTTTAATTAATCTCAACCGTCAATTTAAAATAAAATAGAATATGAAGATTAGAAATAGGTTATGTTTCGGTGGATAATTTTGGGACCGAGAGACTAACCTGTTGATGTGTTTGGGCCGCTCGCTCGCTTTCAAACTCCTGCTATTGGCCGATCGGTGTTGGCACAAACCGATCGGTCTTCTTCTTGACGTGGGAGGATGTACCTGCAAAAGGTACTCCGACGCCCAAGTTAGGCGTGTGGTTTGAAGAGCCTCGGCTCTTGGTTGAATATTTAGTGAATAGTTATCACTGTTGAATATTTGAGAGTAGCGTAGAGTGAATAATGTGTGAGTGGAACGTACCTGGCTTTTGGCCCTGGCTTTGTATTTATTATTTTCCTAAACTGATATGAGCCCAATAAAATATAAACAGAATAAGATATAAACAGATTACCTGGATATCCGGTTGGTTGTTGGTAACCACTCGGTTAATATTTTATACTGTACAGGTTATTTAATCTATTCTTAAAATAAGTGGATTTCTACTATATGTATATATAATATAAAAAACGAAGAAAGCTCTGTCCTCCATAAAAATATTATGAACTTAAATAAGACTGTTTTGTTGCTTTTTTTTTAAAAAAAAAAAAGATAAAAACTTCGTTTGAAAGAGCTGACTCAAATATTTTGCATGCTTCATCCGTAATTAATGTAAAAGTATAAATACGTATTAATCATATCTATGAGTATAATAATCTTAAGAGAGGAAACCTATGCTAAGATTTGTGTAAAAGATTTCCAATTTTATCATCAAAACCAAGTTTTCAAAGTCATTAATTTGACATTTAATTAATTATGTCAATAAAGTCTCTAAACATTTCATTATATAATTCAATTATTCAATTCAAATTTTGTATTCATGATTTTTATTTAAGTTCATAAAGAAATATTTTTGTTAATAAGGTTTAATAGGTTCGGAGGTCCTTATATTTGTGGGTTCGTTTCAATTGGGTCCTCCAATTTTGAAAGTGATCAATTTGGTCCCTAATTTAACAAAATTGAGTCAATAATACCCTTTCCGTTAAATGCAATGGACGGCGTTAACTTTTTAAACATGTGGTATGTTGAAGCATTGTTGAAGCATCCTTGCAAATAAAAGGATGCTTCAACATACCACATGTTTAAAAAGTTAACGCCGTCCATTGCATTTAACAGAAAGGGTATTATTGACTCAATTTTGTTAAATTAGGGACCAAATTGATCACTTTCAAAATTGGAGGACCCAATTGAAACGAACCCACAAATATAAGGACCTCCGAACCTATTAAACCTTAATATAAATATGTTTTGGTAAGATAGATTATCTAGATTGAAAAGTCTCTCCACAATGTTACATACCTTAGAAGAAGGGAATTGATGTAATTTATGATATCCATATTTTAGTAGAAGTATCTTTCTTAAATACGGTAACATACCTTAAAAAAAGGGAACTGATGTACGGTTTTAGTAGAAGTATCTTTCTTAGAAATACCAGTGTTATGCTTTGTGTGTGTTTTGTAAGTCTCTGTAAATCCAATAATAAATAGTTATTTATTGCAAACTTGTAATAAGTTGCTTATTTTGCATTAATACATTAAGTCTTAATAATTAATTAATTAATATATCTTCATTCAGTTTCCCCACATTGAAAAAAAAACAAATTAATTAATTAATTTCTTAAGATAATCGATTAATATATGCAATTATGTCAAATTTCTTTAAATCTTACAATTTTCCTTGTTTGAAAATAACTTTTTGATATTCTAATAACCGTGTGAGTGAGAGAGATCTTAAGACTACAAATCATGTTTTTTAAGAAGATCAAATATCACAAATCAAGTTTTTCGAGAAGATCAAAGATTACAGGGTTATTTATTGATTACAGGGATTTTGATTGTAAAATCAAATTCCAAGTTGGCATCTTTCGGATTCTTTTACTTGTAACTTTCTATTGTAATTCACGAATACAGTGAGATTTGAGGTGATTGTACGTACCATCACCATTTCTTTGTAATTCTTGAAGGATTTTCTTCAAGTTTTTTTTTTCTTTGTTTAGAGTGTAGGTTATTAATGTATATTTGTAATCTAACTCTTGTTATATTTTTAGTGAAAATTCACCTCAAGTTACTGAATAATTTGACGTAAATTCTTGAAAAGTTGAATCAATATAAAAATATTGAGTGTTTTTGTATTTTTTTTTTGTTTTTAATTGTTCTTTTGTGATTAATTTAGTACTTAACATTTCATCTCATTTCAATTATGTCAAAAGATTCATAAATATTTGTATAATGTTTTTGTTTATTATTTACTGTTTAATTGGTGCAATTTTTTATTTTTGTTTGTTGTGTTGCTTGGTGTAAGAGAGTATTTTATTTGGTCGTTATAGTATCTTATTAAAGTAATGATATGGTAACACACTTTTACGTTCAATTGACACACAGGTATAAGGGTAAAATGATTATAAAAAAGTATTTTTTTGTATTTTTTTTGAAAGAAATAAGAGAGTAAAAAGTAAGAAAGGTTAATGCCAAATAAAAGTAAAAAATTTATGTATATCAAAGTATCATTTTTTATACAGATATTAATTGTTATATTATTTGATGTATTAATTGTTGAGTATTAGATGATATGATTGTGTATGTCTTCTCTCCTAACTAAAAACTGTAGTTAGTTACTTTTCACCTTTTGGTAAGCTAAAAAAATGGAAAGTTGTGTTATTTTTGTTAATAAGAGACTTTGACTTGAGCTGAGTAAGTGTGTTTTAACTGTAAGACTTTTGTGAATAGACAAAGTTTTTACTCGTATGACTTTTGGAAAACAATAGAAATGACCGTAAGGCTTTGATGAGTACGAAGGGTGATAGTAAGTTAGATGTGAGAAAGACATAGTGATTGGTTATTACACTATGGTAATATGATTTGGTTAATCTCATGAATATAATATTGATTTATGAGTTGAAATTGTTTGGTTTGAACAGTATGAGTGAGTAATATGATGGATGTATTATTATGTGTTATTTTCTTGTTAATTCAGTCTTATTTATTTGTGTATATTGCAATGATTGTATAACTTACCCGAGTTTATGTTAATACATTGGAGACGCATATAGAGGAGACGGGAAAACTTTGGGAAGCTTTTTTGGAAGCAATGACAAAGTATTTGGAAAATAATTTTTAAGTTGTTTTAATATTTGAAAATTTTTCTAAGTTTTGAATTAGAATGAATTGTAGTGAATTTATTTTTTCAGTTCTATTACTATTTGATTTGGTTTTAATATTAATTTATATTGAACAAGTAAAATTTTGTTAAATTTCATTGTTATGTGACACTATAGGGTTTATGTTTTCTTTTTAAGTTAATTGGTTCTATTACCTCTTAAAAAGGGTGTTACGTACACTTTCCCCATCCTCTCCAAAGTCTCCCCTTATCCAATACTGCCTGGACAACACCTTTGTTGCCTACACTCCACAACATCGCCACATAGATGTGATCTTCTTAGGATCGTCGCCAAACTTCAATTTGGAAGCGCTCATTAGGTCTAACTGCAATTCAAACTTGTCTTCCAACGACAAAAAGTCCTGACAGAGGTTGAGACAACAATGAGTGGAAACGATAAGCGTTTGGAGCAAAAAAAAACAAAAAGAAAAAAAAATACATTAACACACTAATAAAAGAGAACTAAATAAATAAATCGTAATAAAATAAATCTAGGGATATTTAGACTAAATTATTAATTAAACATTAATTATTTAACATTTAAATTTTTTATCAATAAATTAACTAAAACCAAGAGTTATTTTTATACAATGGAAAGAACTATATTGCATAGTTAAAAATTACACTAATTATTGTACTCTTAAATAATGAGAATCATCATTCAAAACTGAGTATTGCGATTGCAATGCAGAGGAAGAAAAATAGAAAAGCAAAAATTGTTTGTGTATTATCCCATATCTGCATAATGCAAATACAGATATTTATACATTAAGATTATAACAAAATTAGTTATAATTCTATCTAATCTACCAGCTATATCAATATAATAATAACAAACATAAATAACAACAAGCAAGATTTTACATCCTAATAAGATATTAAAGCATAACAAATATTAAATCCTAACAGCCCCTCAAGCTGGAGAATGAATGCCAATCATTCCCTGCTTGGAAACCAGAAATTTGAAAGTTGAAGGAGGAAGTTCTTTTGTGTAGATATAAGCTAACTGACATGCAGAAGGAATCTGCAATAGTTTAAGTAAGCCAGAAAAAAGTTTTTCCCTTACAATATGACAATCTATTTCAATGTGCTTCGTGCGTTCATGGAAAACCGGATTTACAACAATATGAAGGGCAGATTTGTTATCACAGAACAAGACTACTGGTTGTTGAAAAGTTACGTGAAGATCCTGTAGAAGAAAAGTTAACCATTGAATTTCACAAGTAGCTGTGGAAAGAGCTCTGTATTTAGCTTTTGAGGAACTTTTGGAGACAGTGGCTTGTTTCTTCGATTTCCATGAAATAAGTGAGGAGCCAAGATAGATAGAGTAACCAGTGATACTTTGTTTGGTATCAATGCAGCTTGCCCAATCATAATCACTGAAGCCTTTCAACTGTATGATGTTATTGCTGGGAAAGAAAATTCCTTTTCTAGGAGCACCTTTAAGGTATCTAAGAATCTTGGAAGCTGCTTGTTGATGATCTGTGTTGGGATTTGAGAGAAATTGACTTAGTTGTTGTACTGAAAATGAAATATCTGGTCTAGTGTTGGTGAGATATAACAATCTACCAATCAATCGTCTATAAGAAGATGAAGCTGCATCATTTAGAGGTTGGCCATAATTTGTGTTGAGCTTTGTATGATAGTCACAAGGAGTGGAAACAAGCTTAGAGTTTAAGTAACCTTCATCTTTGAGAATGTTTAAAGTATATTGTCTCTAGAAAATGGAAATACCTTCTTTGTTTCTAGCCACTTCAAGACCAAGAAAGAATTTAAGATTTCCAAGGTATTTAATCTTAAATGTTGCGACAAGAAGATGAGTAATATGAGTGATTTCTGTGAGATCATTTCCTGTGAGCACTATATCATCAACATAAACCACTAAAATAGTAACATTGGAATCAGAATGTTTGGTGAACAAGGAATGATCATATGCAGATTGGAAAAAGCCATTAGATAAGAGGAAATAAGATAAATGAGCATACCACTATTTGCCTGCTTGTTTAAGACCATAAAGTGATTTTTTTAACTTTGATGAACAAATCTTCAATCCCCGAAAATGAAGTCAAAAACTTGTTAACACTCGACAAGTGTAACCGAATCATATCAAGTAATAAACCTGGTAAGACCAAGTATCATTCTCCCAAAGGACTCACGGCCTAGACAGTTGTGTGATTTTGTTGATTAATTAAGACTTGTGAACAAATTGTTGTAAGTTTCAAATGCAAAAGACTAAAAAGTAAATATGTATGCATGTATTGATCAATGGGCAAGAAGAAACAAAACATGTGATTTGAATTATATTAATGAATATGTTGTTGGGGTTTATCAATTTCATCCTATTCACTCTCTTGTATTTAGGAATTCATCATTCTTTTCATTAATATTAATGCCACTTTCTA
This sequence comes from Vigna nakashimae, assembly GCA_034642375.1. Classification (NCBI taxonomy): domain Eukaryota; kingdom Viridiplantae; phylum Streptophyta; class Magnoliopsida; order Fabales; family Fabaceae; genus Vigna; species Vigna nakashimae. The sequence goes on along the minus strand of CM067763.1, from coordinate 25,283,187 downwards.
AATTACCTTAAACCCGATGCTCGGTGAAGAAAGTTTATCCTTAATTATGAGTTCATACAATTCCTAGCAAAGAAGCTTAAAGGCAATCGACCATCATACTCCTATGTCTAGGTTTGTAATATACTGTTGGGAGAAATTCCCCAGATCTAGATTTCCCTGTATGTGTCTATATCAACAAAACCAATAATCATGACATCGAAAGAGTTAAACAATGCATGCTTTGAGCAAAGAGGAAAAACCCTAACTATTAATGAAAGAAAGCATGTATCATAAAAATGATCTTGAAGAATAAATTCCATACAAGAGATTTCGGCACCTGAAAACTGGCGCTTAGCGGAAATTTCCCCTCAGCTGTTGTTTTTGTCCCTCCGCGGAGATTTCGGCACCTGAAAACTGGCGCTTAGCAGAAATTACCACTCAGCGCCACTCGGTCGCAACTTTTTCTGCATTTTGGTTGACTAGTTAACTTTTCTGGTTGACTAGTTGACTTTTCTGCATTCCAATCATTCAGTACTTCAATTCTTATTTCAAACCATTCAATTAGCCTACAAAGTCAAGGAAATCTAGCGCAAAACCGTTAAATTCACCTTCAACTCTCTTATTTCCAACAATTCAACAAAATCATGAGTTCAATCTAATTTCTAAGTTATAAAGGTTGTAATTGATGTCAATTTTAAGTATAAAAATAACAGTTTTTCAACTGTTATCATAACCCCAAACTTAGAACTTTGCTTGTCCTCAAGCAAATAAGATGTAACTCAATTTTTCACCAATCCATACAATGGTTCACTACATTCAAAAATCCTTCTTTCAAGACAAGTAAATACTTAATTTAGCTCATCATCAAGACTTCAATCGAGATGTGCACATGCTTTTAATGTTCACTCAAACACATACTATCCAACAAATGCTATTTTCATGAATGATTAATTAACTAAGCAAAGATGTTCTTATGTGTTCATGGAATCTATCCTCACTAGATAAAGTGTTTCACTCAAACACACAAGTGTATAGGAGATATTCACCATTCACTCTACTATTACAATGTCACATGAATCAACTTTGCCTTTCATTTAACCATAATAAAAAACACTTACAAGCAAACATCATCACAAGGACTTTTCAATGGCTTATAATGTGGTTGGGGTAACAATAACAATTGGGTTTTTTGGATCACAAAACCGTTGAGTTAAGAGAATAATGTAAACACAACCATTCTTAATTATTCCCAACTTTCTTTTGCATTGAGCTTTTCTTTTCTTTTTCTTTTACTTTTTACATGCTTAACTTTTGGCTCAATGCTTTTTATTTTCCCTTTCTATTTTCCAACAACCCCAAACTTGAACATTTATTAATACCACAAAATATTTTCATCTTAACTCAAGGTACAATTTTTCAAAAGGGTTTTCAAATTATGTTCATGGCTAAGGGTTCAAAGGATAGAACACATTGTGTTCTCTTTAATTGGGCTAAATTCATGTATTTGGTTAACAAAAAGGGTTTCCAATAAATGGCCTTGATCATATGATGCAAACAAGTAAATGATTCAATCATAGAAAACCTGGGCAAAGTCATTCATGCTTTCAAAGTAATAACATTCAATCACAACAACTCTGGAGCTCAAAATCTCACATATAAGCTCATTCACATTCCACATACACATCCTGCTTAGCATCATAATCACAATCATAACATCTTGCATTTGTTCACAAGGCCTGTGAACCACCTGTATAAGCATATAATGTGCACATTCTCAACATCAATCAATCAAAACACATCAAGCATTACTCATCATGCAATAAGTCATAAGCAAACCATCATAACAGATAAAGTTCAAATTGAGAACATCAACCCTATTCTAAAAACATAAGCAAATAAATTCAATATTATAAAACACTAGGTTGCCTCCCAGTAAGCGTTTGTTTAACGTCACGAGCCTGACCCAAAATCCACCAACACTCATCAGTAGGTGCAATTTTACCTTACCAACACCCATTAGTAGGTGTAACAAACCTATTAATAAACCTAGTATCCTTCAGTAGATACTTAACCACCTAGCATCCATCAGTAGATGTTAACCCTGTAGAAAAAATTTATAACTAAAACAAAAATAACAAAAGTTCATAATTACATTACCAAACCAAAAACAAAAGTTCTTAAATCATTGGGTTACCTCCTAGAAAGCGCTCTTTCACTGTCATTAGCTTGACCCAATAAAGCTCAAGTTCCATCTTCTTTTTCTTCTTCTTTGATCAAACCAGGAACCTCTTGCAATGTCTCAATCATAGGAACTTTAATCTCCAATTTTTTGAAGATTTCCCTGAAGCACTTAAATTTCTTTTCCTTCCTATGATATTTCTTTGGATGACGAAAGGATTTTTCATATGATTCTCTCTCTTCCTCTCGTCCTCTTTTTCTTTTCTCTCACTTTCTTTTTCCTCTTTTTCTTTTCTCTTATTTTTTCTTCCGTTCTCTTTTTCTACTCAACTTCTTTATTTTCACACACATTCTCTTTTTTTCTTGTCTCTCAACCACTTCTTTTTCTTTCTCTTCTTTTTCTTTTCTCTCTACTATCTTTTCTTTTTCCTCCACTCTATCTTCTTTTTCTTCTTTTCTCTCTAACTCAACCCTTTCAACATCTACACTCACTAAAGCTCTACACTCTTCTTTAGGGTTAACCTCAATATTAGCTCCAAAACTCTTATCAGGTCTTTAGGGTTAGCCTCAGTATTAGTTATTTGTCCGATTTGCATCTTCATATTTCTAATGGATGCTTGAGTGCTGTTATGATTGGAGATGGTTACTTGCAGAAATTGATTAAGAGTTTCTTCCAACTTTGTATGTTTTTCAGTGAGTGTAGATATTTGTTTCCATAATGATTGTTGTTGTGGCCTATTAAATTGTTCTGATTGCCCAGCTTTTCCAGATTGTCCTTGACCTTGACCTATGCTTGGGTGAGGTTTCCACCCTTGGTTGAAATTACCTTGGCGGTATGGAATATGATTGTTCATGAAATTTACATCTTCTAGGGCCTCCACTGGAAAAGCACATTGATCATTGATATGGTTACCACCACATAGTTCACACATTTGTTGTTGAACTTGAGCAATAGTTTTTAATTCCTTCGACAATTGAGCAAGTGTCTTTGTTAGATTCTCCAACTGTTGAGTTATAATCTTATTCTGAGCAAGCAAGGCATCATTTGACTGCAATTGTAGAACCCCTTTCGGTTGAACAGAGGCTCCTCTTTCACTATGCATTTCATTATCATTAGCAGCCATGTTCTCCATTAATTTTGTTGCTTCCTCTGGAGTTTTACATTATCTCTAAGGAAAAGTAGAACTACTGCTGCTTCATCAAAACCGTGCATGGGAGTCTTTCTCAAAAAGCTTTTGTACCTGTCCCATGCTTGACCTAATATCTCCTCCATGCCTTGTCTGAAAGAAGAGATCTCTTGCTTCCCTTTGTTGACTTTAGATTGTCGGAAGTATTTGTTCAAAAACTTTGCAACCACAGCTTCCCATTCTGTAAAGCTACCTTCTGGATAAGAATTTAACCACAACTTAGCATTCCTCCCAATGAGAAAGGAAACAAGATAAGCTTGATTGCTTCATCTGACACTCAATTTATCTTCACGATGTTACAAATTTCATTGAACTGATAGCGGGTGGAATAGAAGAATAGAATGCCCACATAGAACTCGCTAGGATATGCTCTAACCAACCGGCTTGTAAGGTGAGGTTTGCACCTCACTTATATATTATAAATTGTCGTTATCTCTAGTCGATGTGAGACTTCCAACACACCCCCTTCACGCCGAGGTATAGACATCTCGTGCGTGAGAGTAGAAATTAATGGGGTGCTCCGATAGCGCCCGACAACAGGTGGAAACAGAAATGCCCACGTAGAACTCGCTAGGATAGGCTCTAGCCATGACTTTGATACCATCTTAAATAATTTGTGTATTATCCCATATCTGCATAATGCAGATACAAATATTTATACATTAAGATTATAACAAAATTAGTTATAATTCTATCTAATCTACCAACTATATCAACAAAATAATAACAAATAAAAATAATAACAAGTAAGATTTTAAATCCTAACAAGATATTAAATCATAACAAATATTAAATCCTAACATTACTCTCTATTTTTTTTATTATATAACGTTAAAATCTGCCATTAATTAAAGTTTTTGTCATATATAAAGTGCCTTTTTTTCCCTTTTAGAATCTACAATCACAATAAATTTAATTAGTTTGAGTCATGTTTTTCTTTTTAATGAAAATAATGGACATAATTATTATTTATTAAATTTTTGTTAACTCGATCTAAACTAATTAACCCTCTTAATATATAAAATATAATTAGTATTTAATAAAATAAATCAGCCTATACATTTAAATCCAACTTAACATTAATCAATTTAGATAAGTAAAAAATAAAGAAATCCAATTTTAATCACAATAATATATATAAAAGGATACGATAACAAAACTAAATTCCTTAAAGCCACAAATCTCTAAATTTTTTATACACAATGAGAGAATAATTCAAACCCTACATTTATTATACTATTCAAAATACGGCGTTACTATTTTGTTTTGTATGTTCTAGTGCAAAATAGATATATTAAATAAGTTTTGGAGTGCATATTAATTAGATTGCAGTTCTAACTGATTTAATATATATTTATATCGAAAACATATTAGATCGGTTCTGAATCTATTATCTTTAATTATAAAAAAAAAAATTTGAAAGTGATTTTTGCATACTTGCTACATCGTTTGTGAATTGCTGCAATGGTTTGTGGTGGTTTGTAACGATGCTTGTGTATGCTTTGACAAAGACTAATAGTGACGTGATGCTAGTTTGTTGCATTGTGACGCAAGTTTTTCTTGATGAGATGATGTTTGAATTGTGTTGCTGTGGCTTTGCGAGTTGCGTTTTTTGATTTTGCTAGTAATGATGATTGTAAGGTGTATTGGTTAAGAAAGGATTAGAGAAGATTTTGGAACTTCAAAAATGAGAAATAAAAGAGTTGAAGAGTAAAGAAAAACTAAAAATTATATTGCAAGCTGTGATAAAATAAAAGAACTTTGTAAAAAGTGAAAAAAAGATTTTACACTTAATAAAAGAAGTTTATTAAATTAATTATTTTTTCAATCGATCTAATATATATTTATTAGATAAGTTAGTTTTTTAATCGATTTAATATATATAATATTGATTTCCTTTATATCATTATATATATATATATATATATATATATATATATATATATATATATATATATATATATATATATATATATATATATATATATATATATATATATATATAATCAATTTCCGCTCCGATATTTATAAAATTGGCATTGTATTTTGCATAACATCAATTTCTCTACAACTTATTGAATAGTCTTTTCTATTAAATTTATTTTGCACTAACGATGCATGCTTTGTTAAAATAGCTTAAGTCAACCACTCTTCATATCTTTTATCTTCATTTTACAATTTTATTTCCATTCATCTTTCCCAAAACAAAAGCAAAGCACGTCTATGTAAAGTAGAAGCAGCAAAGTTTGAAAATTGTACCAAACACAATTAATTGGAGACATAATTTTCCATTTTCTAATTTTAATTTGAGAAATGATACCATGACACACTTTTACATTCATTTGACACAGAGTATAAAGGTAAAATAGTCTTAAAAGTGTAAAATTTTGTATTTTTTCAAGAAAGAAGAGAGTAAAAAGTAAGTAAGGATAGTGTGAAATGAATGTAAAAAATTTAGGTGTGTCAAAGAATCATTTTTCTTTTAATTTCTCACTAAAATATCTAACTCTTTATCTCTCTTCTCTTCTCCTTCTCTGCATGCGTAACACCCTTCTGCCTATAAATATCATGCATGCTCACTTCTAAAACCAACTTCACAACTCACACAAAAGCCTTAAGCTATATTCAAACTTGCTATAGGCAACATGTCTTCCATTAACACTTGTTTCTATGTTATAGTTTCTATTCTTTCTCTTTTGGCTTTTTCAAGCAATGCAAACCTTTCTCCCTACTTTTATGCCAGAACTTGCCCCAACCTTCAAACCATAGTGAACAATACAATGAAACAAGCCATTGCCACAGAACCTAGGATTGGTGCCTCTATTCTTCGCTTGTTTTTTCATGATTGCTTTGTACAAGTAAACCTTGCGACCCCTCTTTGCAATCAAAGCTCACATTTTGTTCCATAAAAAAAAAATTAGGACCGAAAAAAAAGAATGAGTTTCATTTGGATTATTGTGTAATGTTGTTATAAACTAGAAGCTTCAAAACTATTCTCTTTATAGTTTGAATTGTCTCTTTGTTTGCAGGGCTGTGATGCATCGATTCTATTGGATGACAATGCAACATTCATAGGAGAGAAAACTGCATTTCCTAACATAAATTCAGTGAGGGGCTTCGAAGTTATTGATAACATTAAACACAACGTTGAAGCTGTTTGCAATGCCACTGTGTCTTGTGCTGATATTCTTGCACTTGCCGCAAGAGATGGAGTAGTGCTCGTGAGTCCAATTCTCCATAATTTATGTACTTACCAAACCCTTCAAACAAAACTAGTATTTAACAGAAACACTGTGCATATCACTATCTTCTAAGGGTATTTTACGATAACTAAACGTTTAACATGATGTATTTTGTAGGAAATAACAAATTAGAATATTTTCTTTAACATGAGTACTTACCAAATGAACGCAACTATGCACAGTAAATAAAAGTAAAATATAAGTATAAATATATATGCAGGCTTCTTTTCTTCTATTAGACTTCGTTCTGATGTGAAGTCATTCTCACAAACAAGTCAACTAGCAATTCCATAAACAACATCATTATATAAAACAAAAATTAAGGTTCATTTCTCATGCTTACCTTATCTCTTTGTGAAGAAATAGTATGGTACCCTATAAAAATTTAGGGTTCTACAATCCCACTAAATATGTCCTTTCTCTTTTTAGTGTGTCCAACCATTGATCATCAACATCTCTCCCTAAAACATGACCCTAGAGTCAAAAGTGAAACTCACCAAAGATGAAAGCATCATTAGTACGTAGTACAATGAAAATGTGTTGTTTCCACTAGTCAAGAATTTAAAATCCATGATTGATTACAGCTAGGAGGACCCTCATGGAAAGTGCCTCTAGGAAGAAGAGATTCAAGAACAGCAAATAAGAGTGCAGCCAACAGCGACCTCCCTTCACCTTTCTTAAACCTCTCCGCCCTGATAACCTCGTTTGCGAACAAAGGTCTGACAGCAAGAGACCTAACAGTGCTCTCAGGAGGCCACACAATTGGCCAAGCACAGTGCCAATTCTTCAGAACTCGCATATACAACGAAACCAACATTGATCCTAACTTTGCCGCCACAAGAAGGGCCACTTGTCCTGTTTCTGGAGGGAACACCAACCTGGCCCCTCTTGACACCGTCACACCAACCCATTTTGACAACAATTACTACACTAACCTTCTGAACCAACGTGGCCTTCTCCACTCTGACCAAGTGCTTTTCAATGGTGGCTCTCAAGATTCCCTTGTGAGTAGCTACAGTGGCAATTCTGCTGCCTTTTTCAAGGACTTTGCTGTTGCCATGGTGAAGATGGGCAACATTAGTCCTCTCACTGGGACCAATGGGGAGATCAGAAGAAACTGCAGGGTGGTGAACTGATAATAGTATGGCAATAATTATAGTAATAATGATCATCATCATCGTGATGGTGCTTATGTTTGTGTAGCTAATATTCACCATAATAACAAGAGGACCCATCAGCATGGTGTTATAAGTAACGTGTTTTAGAGATGAAGAAAAAAGGTTGTGGTCGAAAGTTGACTATATATTTGGTGTATCGTGGGTTATAATTATTAATGGTAGTTTTTTTTCCTTTTCATGATTTACTTGTTAATTTCTAGCTTTTAAAATTTTATTTCTTTTTGAAGTTGTTATTCACTATTAGGCCACTCCTTATCCAAGCCTCATTTATGTATTTTCAAGTTCTCTTCGTCTCCTTTTGAGTTTCCATGGTTAGTACAGTCATTATTACTCATGATCTGAATAAAATTGATTTTAAATCCGATATTTTGTAAATAAAAAGATATAATTAAAAAAATCTAGAAAGTGAATAATTTCTACTAAAAATTAATCATGAACTTGATAGATAACTCACATTTGTAATATAATTAATATCAATTATCTTATATTGTGTATTGTTAATAAAAAAAAAACTTTGCTTATAATATCCATAATTTTAGAGTTTCGAATTCCGATTCTTTGCCGAATTTTTAATTTTGTGCAAGCTTTCAAAATATATTAATGTTGATATAGTAAAAGAATTTTTAATATATTTTAAAATATAAATATAACTTTTATCATGTATATTTTGAAGATTCAACATTGAAATAACATAAACAATTCAACGCAAAAACCAAATTCACAATTTCATTGCACATTTACGCCTAAACGTGATAGGTAATGCTCTTTTTGAAAATTCTCAATTAAGTTAGTTGTAGTGAGATAATGATCACTCGTTTGGTTGAGATCTCTGTGGTTGAAGTTTTAAAAGAATATGTCATCACTACAAAATAAATATGTATATTGTGACAATTTTAATAAGACGGTTGTTTAAAATTATTGTTATGTAGTCTACAAGGTGACAGGATCCAAGCGATGAATATGATGTCCTTGATGGATTTGACGGAGGAAGATTCACCTATAACAGACTTTTTGACGCTCAAATCTGTAAATAATAAAAATTTATAGAGTTTCTAGGTCCATGAAATCTGTTATAAAATAGAGAGTATAAAAGAATATCAATAAATAATAAAAGTTTATTGTATGTGTGTTAAAATAACAATAATATACTATTGAACCAGATAAATTATATATGTTGATATATGGTGTAAAAGGATACCTTTGATATTAATATATCATATAATCAAACTATCGAGATATGACAATATATTCGATAATATATAGTAACAAAATTAACAAATATCCATGTTAAAATTATTTAGTTAATGTGTAGGTCAATAAGGTTGAATAGGCATTGTTGGATCATGTTTTTTAGTATATTAGTGTAGGACTAGATAAATACAATATTGTATTGGGTGTTGCTCCCTCCACCTCCTCATTCCACTTTTACCCCTCAGTCTATATTTTTTTTATTTCTATTTTATCCTTCAGTAAAAGTTTATTTTTAGGGTTAAATTTTTATAATTTCTATCCACTCCCGCACACAACCTATTTATTCTCTTTTATGTTCTACTTTATGCTCTCATTCTTATTTTTTCGTCGTGGGAATTTTTTCTCTTCTCTTTCTTTCATTGTTGTGGTGTGAGAGTATGGTGAGTGAGAGATTGTTGAAAGGAATTGTTGTAGGGGTGACAAAGTTTAGTTTATGTGTTACTTGAAGGTGGTGGTGGACTCTATCAACGCTTTAACAAAAGTGTGTGAATAAGCGGCAAGGTACGTGACCCTAAATTAACCTGGAAAACTCTTAAACGGATATGAACATCCATCGACGGATGTCAACATTCGTTTAAGGTGAAACGAATGTCAAAAAATTATTAATTTGAAATGTATATACAATTTATATTTGAGGTAAAATTAAATAAATAATAATTGAATAACTAAATTAAAAAAGAAGTTTTTCCACTAACAAATTAAAACAAAAACTAAATTTAAATAAATATATATATATACATTTCAAATAAAAAAAATTAATAATTTAAAAAAGAAAAAAAATAAAAACCACCCAGAGCCAAAACGGATGTCCCATATCTGTTTGGCCTTGAAACGGATGTGTGACATCCGTCGACGGATATGCCACATTCGTTCTGGCTTGAGCGATTATCGTCTTCCTAAAGGCAACACACAACAGCAGCACAACACCAGCAAATAACAGCGAAACACTAGCGAGACCAAACATGCACACATTCAAAGTAGTAAATCTAAGATCTATGCATGCATATTAAAGACTACAAAACGAACAACACCTGGTAGGAGAACAAAGATATGCACCATGCAAAAGCGAACCACTACCATAATAGCGAAACATCATTGCATCACGCACAGCAAGAACATGCACATCACCGCACCACACCACCGCGAAGAGCAAAGGTAGAGTTTGGAGAGTTTGGATGAGAAGGCACCGAGAGTGTGATGGAGGTGGGAGAAGAAAACGCGGATCTCAAAAGTTGGGGGGTGGGGCTGTGAGCAGAGATTAAAAGTGAAGTATGTAGGGTTGAGGGAGGTTAAAAAGTAAAAAAGTTAAAAAAGATAAAGAAAAAGGTTATTTTTGTAATTAATTTTTTTTTTTCCGAAAGTTGGGGAGGTGGAGGGAGGAAACAGGGAGGTGGAGGGAGCAACATTCTATTGTATTTTACAATATAATACGACAATTGAAAAAATGTCATAGTTTACATGTAAAATATGACATTTTTATCTAATATTTTTAAAATTGTCATATTTTACATGTAAAATATAGGTATTTTCAATTTCTATTTCTTAATGATCAAAATTGCATCAATCAATTGATATATGTTTGAAAATTTTCCTTAAATTGAAACTCTAGTCATTTTTCAAACACGCGTAACCCACTTTTCTCCATTTGAAAATTTTCCCAAATTGGATAGCCTTTTCTAACGCACGTAACCCACTTTTCTCCATAGTTTCATGGTGCTCCTTACCCGCATTCCAAAATTGGAAACATAAATCCTTAATCCATGAACAAAGCTCGCTTCCCCTTATCTCACATCACTATGATAAGCTTGTAGAGTGCGCCACTCTCATTGAGAAGCTTCGAGAGCTCAATGCCAATTTTAGAGTGAAGCACTTCTTCAACTTAGGTTGTGGGGTTGCTAGGGTTTTGGTATTGATCTCACCAATCATTCCTAGTTAAATGCATGGTTGTTGTCGAGTAAGACCACGTTGATAATGTAGACGTTAATGTTATTAAATTAATACTATTTTTCCAATACTACTTTAGTATTGCTTTGTGAGAATAATTTATTATCACTTGGGATAATTGATTATTCCAAAATCATTGGAAATATTTTTGTACAAGCTTTTCTTCCTTATTCTCTTTTGTTTACTTGTTATTATTCAAAGTAAGTTTTTTGACTTGTGTTAAGATGTCGGCAAGTGTACCGAATCGTATCAAGTAATATAAAATGGTAAGATCAAGTATCATAATCCAAAGGACTCATGACACTAAATAGTTGTGTAATTGCTTAACTAATTAAGACATAAGAAGAACAATTTTTGGGTTTTTGAATGCAAAATAAGAAAGTAAATATGAATGCAAATTGATCAATTGAGGTTAAACACTAGAATGAATGGATGAGGTTGAAAATATGAGATGAAAATGTTGTGGGGGTTCAGATTTCACCAAGTTTCCTCTCATGCATGATGAATTCATCTTCTTCATTAATGTTAATATCACTTTCTAAATTACTTAAAACCTGATGTCTCGGCGAAGAAAGTTTATCCTTAATTACTAGTTTACAATGTCTTGTCTCCCTAGCAATTAATTCTGCATTACATACGCACAGAAGCTTAAGATAACCAAAACTCATATCCCTATGTCTAGGCAATACTGCTTTTGGGAGCAATTCTCCAGATCTAGGTTTCCCCGTATGTGTCCATATCACGAAAACCAATAATCATACCATGAATGAGTTAAACATAACAAGCATTGAGCAAATAAGAATAACCCTAACAATTAATGAAAGAAGCATAAATAAATAAGAATCGATTCAAATACATGAGAGTTTAGAGGTTACATCTTCCCCAACAACAAATTGAATTTAGTTCCCCCTTGTCATGGGGAAACTAGATGAACAATGGAATGAAAGAGATAGAAAAACCCTATAAAGAGAAGAGAAGAGTTGTCACATCCCCAAATCTACCCTCAAGGGGTGAAAAGTGTGTTTTTGTGCTCAAGCCATCAAAAGATACAATCCCTAGGACGTTGATGACAAATTTATGAACACCGAAATACGGCGCCACAAACTTGTTTAACAATCGGCAAGTATGACCGAATCGTTTCAAGTAATAAACTCGGTAAGACCAAGTATCGTTCTCCCAAAGGACTCACGACCTAGTTTAGTTATGTGATTCGTTGATTAGCTAAGACTTAAGAATGAAATAAGTAGAGTTTAATATGCAAAACAGAAAATAAACATGTATGCATGAGTTTTGATCAATAGCTAAACAAAATATAAACACTTTCAATGGAATATATGGATGAATATGTTGTTGGGGTTTATCAATTTCATCTTATCCACTCTCATATATTTTAGGAATTCAACATTCAATTCATCATTGTTAATGCCACTCTCTAAATTACCTTGACAAGAAGGCCTATCCCTAATTACGAGTTCATACAATTCCTAGCATTCCTAATAATTAGTTCTTTTAGTGCAGGAGCTTAACGACAACCAATATACTATTGGGAGTAATTCCCCGGATCTAGACTTCCCCGTACGTTCCCGTATCGAAAAAACTAATAATCATGCATTGAATGAGTTAAACAAAGCAAGCATTGAGCAAAGAGGAAAAACCCTAACTAATGATGAAAGAAAGCATAGGTCTTAAATATAAGATGTAAGCACAAATTCCATATATGAGAGTTTCACAAGACTACATTGATTCCCCAACAAGAATACAAGGTTTAGTTCACCATATTCATGGTGAAACTAGATGAATAATAATGAAAGAATGAAGGATAAAACCCTAAAAAGGGGTGGAAGAGAGAGTGTTTGCTTCGTTTCTGCCAAAGATACAAACCCTAGGACGTCCTAAAACTTATATACTATTCTAAAATTACAGAAAATTTAGGCCCAAGCCCATAAGTGTGCCGCTTAGTGGTAAAGTGCCGCTCAGCGGTGAGTGCGTGAGTTGGTTTCTTCCCCTCAGCGGCCATTTTGCCCCTCAGCGGATCTCCCGTGAACACCTGAGTGCCACTCAGCGGCAATTTCGGCTTCTCCTTTTGCACTTTTTGATGTCTTTTCTGATTTCATCTCTCTCCTTCTTCACTTCTTTCACTAAATTCACCTTAAAGCCTGCACAAAAACACTAAAATCAAGCATAAACTTGTCCAGCTCTCTTATTTCTGAAAATATGAATAAAAGCATGATTTCAAGCTAGTTTCTAAGTATAAAGGTTGCTTTTAGTGTCAATTTTAAGCATGAAAATAACAGTTTTTCAACTGTTATCACAACCCCAAACTTAGAACTTTGCTTGTCCTCAAGCAAACAAGACGTAACTCAATCTTCTACCAATTCATATAACGGTTCACTCATTCAAAAATCTTCTTTTCAAGATAAGTAAAAACTTCAATCAAACTTATGACCAAGAGTTCAATCAAGATGTGCACATGCTTTAGTGTTCACAAAGTCATTTAAATTCCAACAAATGCTACTTTTCATGAATGATCAATCAATTAAGCATGGATGTTCATGTGCTCATGGAATATTTCCTCACTAGGTAAAGTGTTTCACTCACACACAAGTGTATAAGAGGTAATCACTCATTCACTCCACTATCACAATGTCACATGAATCAACTTTGCCTTTCATTTTACCACAATCAAAAACATTCACAAGCATGCATCATCACAAGGACTTTTCAATGGCTTATAACGTGGCTGCGCTAACAAGAAAATTGGTTTTTTCTGGATCACAAAATCCTTGAGTTAAGAGAATCATAACAACACAATTATTCTTATTTTTCCCAACTTTCTTTTGCATTGAGCTTTGCTTCTTATTTTCTTTTCTGTTTCTTTCTCTTTTTCTTTTCTTTTCATATTCTTAATTCTTAGCTCAATGCTTTCCTTTTTCTTTTTCATAATTTCCCAACAACCCCAAACTTGAAAATTTATCAATACCACACAAGATTTTCTACTTAACTCAAGGTAAAGATTTTCAACAAGGGTTTTCAATTTATGTTCAAGGCTAAGGGTTCAAAGGTTAGAACACAAAGTGTTCTCTTTTTGTTGGCTAACTTTATGAATTTGGCCAGTAAAAAGGGTTCCAACAAACGGCCTTGATCACATGATGCAAAACAAGCAATTGATTCAATCATAGAAAACCTGGGCAAAATCATTCATGTTTTCAAAGTAATAACATTCAATCAATAACAACTCTGGAGCTCAAAACCTCACATATAAGCTCATTCACATTTGACATACACATCCTGCTTAATCTCACAATCACAATCATAATATCCTGCATTTGTTCACAAAGCTTGTGAATCACCTGTATAAGCATTTTAATGTGCTCATCATCTCAACATCAATCAATCTCAAAGTATGATCAAGCATTACTTATCACAAAATCACAGTTAATAGCAAACCATCACACAAACTAGGTTTCCAATAGAGTACATCAAACCCTAATCTAAAAGCAAAAACAAATAAGTTCAGAACACTTAAACCAACAAAAGCATAAGTTCATGATAGCATTCATCAGTAAATGTTATCTCAGCTCCTCATCAATCTGAGTTGTCCTCTGTATCTTCCTCTTCTTGGATCTTATAGTCTTGATTCTTTTTGCCCGATGAAGAGGCCGTCCCTGCATCAAACATAATTCACAAAACCAAAAGATACATTGTTAAGCATTAGTAAACCATAATGAAGAAATCAGCCCCTTCAATGATGCTCTCTCCCAACCCCAAACTTAGATGGAAAACTAGTGAGCAAGTGAGTGGAAGGGAGATTTTCTAAGGAGGGATGAGGAAAAAGTTGTAGAGAACCTTTGAAAAGGTATGTAGGAGTGTGTGTGCAGAGAAGAGTCAGAAAAGAGAAACCAAAACGCAGCTTGGGGTATAAAAATACCCTAATGGGCTCGGGTCCCGCTAAGGGGCAACCAAAGCCAATCTGCGATAGTACCGCTCAGCAGCACTTTTGTGAAGTGCTCTTCTCCTTCTTTTCTTAACCTAAGTGCCTCCTAAACATGCCCCTCACTGGTTCCCTGCAATTTAATTTTCAGAATACTTATGCAAAACCCTATTATGCAGCTAAAATGAAACAAACAAAAATAATCAATCAACTGGGTTGCCTCCCAGGTAGCGCTTGTTTAACGTCACGAGCCTGACCCAAAATCCACCAACACCCATCAGTAGGTGTTACAATCTTACCAACATCCCTCAGTAGGTGTTTCAAACTTACCAACACCCATCAGTAGGTGCAAAATTTTCTCACCAACACCCTTCAGTAGGTGTTACCAACTTAGCATCCTTCATGAGATGCTATATCCAACAAAATATTTATAAAAATAATGTCCACAGATTAAAAGTTACAAAACCAAAATCAAAATCAAAAGTTTTTAAATCACTGGGTTGCCTCCCAGCAAGCGCTCTTTTAACGTCACTAGCTTGACCCAATAAAGCTCATGTTCCATCTTCTTTTTCTTCTTTCTACTAAACTTCTTCAGAAATTTGATCAAACTAGGAACTTGTTGCAGTGTCTCAATCATAGGAACTTTAATCTCCAATTTCTTGAAGATTTCCATAAAGCACTTAAATTTCTTTTCCTTCCTACGATTCTTCTTTAGATGAGGATGGGGTTTTTCATATGATTCCTTCTTCTTTCCTCTCATCTTCTTTTTCTTACGCTTCATTTCCCCAAATTTTCTCTTTTTCTTTTCTTTTATTTTTTTCTTCCCTTCTCTTTTTCTCCTCAACTTCTTTATTTTCACACACATTTTCTTTCTCTCTTCTCTCTCAACCACTTCTTTTTCTTTTTCTTCATCTTTATCTTTCTCACTCAACTCTTCTTTTTCTTTTCTCTCTATCTTTTCCTCATCTCTCCCTATTTTTTCTTCAGCATAAGTCTTATCACTTTCAGTGACAATGGCTTGACCTTCCTCCTTAAGGTTAACTTCAGTATTAACCTTAACATTCAATTTCTGACTAATGAAACGAAGGTGCATCTCCATCCTTTTACATGATTCTTCAATGCTTTTCTGAGTAGAGTCGGAATTTTTCAAAAATCGTTGAAGGGTGTCATCCAAATTTACTGATAGAGAGGGTTGTTGCTGCCATTGTTGTGGTGGCGGCCTATCAAATTCTTCGGCAGCTTGAGTGGTTTTGTGATGACAATCAGGTATCTGTATGTACTGTTGAACTACCTCCTCCAACGTTCTCCTTTTTCCCGATAGAGAGGGTTTTTGCTGCCATTGTTGTGGTGGTCGATTCTTAAATTGTTTGACAACTTGCAAAAATTGATCATTATCCATGCCTGAGTGAGATCCCACCAGTGGTTGAAATTACCTTAGTAGAATTGAGTGCCTATTAAATTCTTGTTCGACTTGCATCCTGCAAATATTAGGCACAAAACCCTAAAAACAGTTGTTAGCACAAAAAGATATAAGATTCAGAGAATAAAATAAAATAAAATAAAAACCGAAAAATAAAAACAGAAAATAAAAACAGAAATTCAAAATTAAAGTCAAAGATAATCAATAATCACACAAATTAACTAGTTAAACCAGAGTCCCCGGCAGCAGCGCCAAAAACTTGATGACAAATTTATGAACACCGAAATACGGCGCCACAAACTTGTTTAACAATCGGCAAGTATGATCGAATCGTTTCAAGTAATAAACTCGGTAAGACCAAGTATCGTTCTCCCGAAGGACTCACGGCCTAGTTTAGTTATGTGATTCGTTGATTAGCTAAGACTTAAGAACGAAATAAGTAGATTTTAATATGCAAAACAGAAAATAAACATGTATGCATGAGTTTTGATCAATGGCTAAACAAAATACAAACACTTTCAATGGAGTATATGGATGAGTATGTTGTTGGGGTTTATCAATTTCATCTTATCCACTCTCATATATTTTAGGAATTCAACATTCAATTCATCATTGTTAATGCCACTCTCTAAATTACCTTGACAAGAAGGTCTATCCCTAATTACGAGTTCATACAATTCCTAGCATTCTTAATAATTAGTTCTTTTAGTGCAGGAGCTTAACGACAACTAATATACTATTGGGAGTAATTCCCCGGATCTAGACTTCCCCGTACGTTCCCGTATCGACAAAACTAATAATCATGCATTGAATGAGTTAAACAAAGCAAGCATTGAGCAAAGAGGAAAAACCCTAACTAATGATGAAAGAAAGCATAGGTCTTAAATATAAGATGTAAGCACAAATTCCATATATAAGAGTTTCACAAGACTACATTGATTCCCCAACAACAATACAAGGTTTAGTTCACCATACTCATGGTGAAACTAGATGAATAATAATGAAAGAATGAAGGATAAAACCCTAAAAAGGTGAAGAGGTAGCCTAAGCATCCAAGATCCTCCTTCAAAGGGGTGGAAGAGAGAGTGTTTGCTTCGTTTCTGCCAAAGATACAAACCCTAGAACGTCCTAAAGCTTATATACTATTCTAAAATTACAGAAAATTTAGGCTCAAGCCCATAAGTGTGCCGCTCAGCGGTAAAGTGCCGCTTAGCGGTGAGTGCGTGAGTTGGTTTCTTCCCCTCAACGGCCATTTTGTCCCTCAGCGGATCTCCCATGAACTCCTGAGTGCCGCTCAGCGGCAGTTTCGGCTTCTCCTTTTGCACTTTTTGATGTCTTTTCTGATTTCATCTCTCTTCTTCTTCACTTCTTTCACTAAATTCACCTTAAAACCTGCACAAAAACACTGAAATCAAGCATAAACCTGTCCAGCTCTCTTATTTCTGAAAATATGAATAAAAGCATGATTTTAAGCTAGTTTCTAAGTATAAAGGTTGCTTTTGGTGTCAATTTTAAGCATGAAAATAATAGTTTTTCAACTGTTATCAGACGTCCAAGTCCTTAAATAGATCAAAATAATAACATAAAACAGGTCCAAGTCCACATTGTTGGCACTCAGCACCTCACTTAGGGCACCCAGGCGGTGTGTGGGAAAAAACTGGCGCTCAGGGCCCCTAAGGAGCGCTCAGCCTTGACTAGTGCACAGGTCCCCTAAAGGGGCGCTCAGCCTTGACTTCCTGGCACTCAAGGCCCTTGAGGGGGCCCTCAGCTTCAGCTTGACTTTTTTGCACTACATTTTTTTTCTTTTTTTCTGCATTCCAACTCCTTGGTACTTTAACTCCTCTTTCAAATCATTCAAATAACCTACAAAATCAAGTGAATTTATTGATAAAATCATTAAGTATACACTCTACTGACTTATTCACAAAATTAAACTAAAAACATGAGTTCAAGCAAGCTTTTAAGTCAACAAGGATGCATTTAGCATCAAAATTATATCACACATAACGGTATTTTCAACCATTATCAACTTGTTAAAGAAATTTTTCAAGAGTATATTTTTTTAAAAAAAAAAGAAGCGATTTTTAACGCAAAATCAATTCCCCCCCCCCTCTTGGTATTGTCCACGCTCTAAATATTCCATTGCATATTTTCAATAGTTAGTATCAAAGCTTGCTTTCATAGTTTTTCAAAAAGTTTATGAAAATGGTTGGACAACATAAACACACCCCCACCTTTTACTGATGATAACTATGCATTCTAGAAAGTTATAATGCATATTTTTTTTAGGTCTATTTATAGAAGTGTTTGGGAAACTATTATAAATGGACTCATTGTTAGAGTAGCTGCAGTGGAATAGTTAGCCTGAGACAACAAACCAAGAGGGGAGGGGGGGTGAATTGGTCTTTGATAAAAATGTGTGCCTCTTAAATTTCTACTCAATTAAACTTACTAAGCAAATAATAATAATAAATAAAGAGAGTGAGGTTGAGAGAAATTTGCACATATGATTTTATTCTGGTTCGGATTTTACAATCCTACGTCCAGTCGCCTATTTCAAAACAAGATAAACAGTTCACTAATCACAAAACAATTGCAAACTACAATTACACAGATACAATTTGTAATAGTTTAAAAAACACCTCTCTTGAAGCCACAAGAGATGAGACACACTTCTCTTAAACATACCAAGGGATGAACACCTCCTTCGAATACTTCACGAAGGATGAAAACCTCCTTTGAATCTTCACAAAGGATAAAAACTTCCTCCGAATACTTCACGAAGGATAACTTCCTCTTATAAACACCTCCTTAGATGCACCAAGGATGAACCGACTATTCCTCTGTCACCATAGCAGCACTCACCAGCTCCACAGATGAGAGTTTCTCAAGCCGAACAAGAACACATAAGTCTCAAAGGTTTCTGAGTATTAGAGCTTAAGGGAAGAGTTGTGGTTGAAGGAAAAAGAGAGTTCATTTATAGACTTAAGCAAAGATTCTTCCATTCTTCGTTTTATGTCATTTGACGCTTTTAATCGATTAACTAATCGATTAAAAAGAGTGCAAAGACTAGTTCAACGGTTAAAAAACTCCAACAATTAAATTTAATCTATTAATCTACTTGTTAATCGATTAGCTAATCGATTAAATGGTAGTTTAATCGATTATTCCATAAACAATTTGAGTTTTCAACTTTTACTATGATTAATCAATTAATACTAGGTTTAATCGATTAATACAGTGTGTTTTTGACTTTGAACATAAATTTAATAATTCAAAGATACATGGAATCAAAACCAGTAAGAAACTAAGTCCTAGACACTAAATTACAATTATTACAAAAGCTTTTCATCTGAATATAAGTCTTCAAAAGATCTTCTTGAATCTTGATTTTTCTTGACTTTGGGCATCATCAAAACTTCATCTTCATCATTTTGCTAACATTCTCCCCTTTTTAATGATGATCAAAAAGTCCTTTGATTTAAAGCTTTTAGTAATAATCTGGATAAAAACACAACTTATGGAAGAAAAGAATATTAGTGGATTTAGAAATAAACACAAATAAGCTTTAAACATTTTCTCCCCCTTTTTTATCATAATTAAAAAGTTGTGTTAGATTTATCTCCCCCTAAAAATAATTAGAAGTAATACTTTCCCTTAAGAAAAACATGTATGCATAAAATTTGGGGAAAGACATGACATATTTTATTGAATTTAAACAAACATTCAAACACACAATATTTAAAGCATACATCCCAAAACATAAGTCATTCTTAGACTAGAGAACCTAAAACTCATCACTACCTCTTTACCTGATTCATCTTTATCTAAATAGCAAGAGGTTCACATAAAGTAGATGTTTCCTTTGCTTTGTCCATTTCAAACTTCTTAAGAATTTCTCTACTTAGTTTGAGAAATTAACGTACCTTCTTTCATTTGCTTAATTTGAAGGCCGATGAAGAATGTTAATTCTCCCATCATAGACATTTCAAATTCACCCTGCTTAGTCTTAGCAAATTTCTCACAAAGATATTTATTAGATGATCCAAAAATAATATCATCAACATATACTTGAATGATCAAAATATGTTTTCCTCTATTAAAATCATTTACTTCAATTTTGTTTACCATTGTTTATGAAAAAATTTAAAAAATTCCTAAATGTTAAACATTAGGTACCCAACTACTTTGTATGGGTCCTTTGGTTAAATTGTAAAATTGAAATCATTTTACAACCAAACATATCTATCACTTGGAACACCATAATGCTTAATTTTTCATTTATTTGGAGTATGACCATTTTTCATACAATAAAAGCATGATACAACATTTGTGTTCTTATAAGTTGTTCCTTTTTTTGTCCAAGTTCTACGGGTTATGTTATTATGTTTATTTTTAATTTTAGGAACATACTTATTTTTATCAACCTTTTTACTTTCTACATTAATTTTGCTACATTCACCTAAGGTTGTTTGTTCTAGTAGTTTCTCAAAATTTTCACACGATGCACATTCATCACTACTAGTAAATTTACCCTTTCATAAAATAAAATTTTATTTTTTTAATCTTTATTTTCTTCAAAAGTATTTTCAAAATTTAATTTTAATTCTTTGAAATCATTTTTCAATTTCTTATGAGCTTTATCTAATTTTTCAGATTCTACTATTAAAGCAGCATAAGTTTCATGTAATTCATATTCACTATATTGACTGTAATTATCAGAATCACTAGATGTACTTACTTAGCTTCCAGCAGTGTCGTCGTCTGCCATTAAACAGATGTTTGCTTCTTCATCAGAAATGCTCAAGTCATAAATTGTTTTGTTGTCATCGTCCCATGCAATATAGGCTTTCTTTTTCTTGAAAATTTCTTTTCTTTCTTTTCTTCACCCTTCTTTTGATTTGGGCAGTCAACTTTTAAGTGCCCCCTTTCTCCGCAACCATAGCATCTATAGTATGAGGAAGATTCTTGGTTTTCTCTCTTTTCATATTTACATCTTCTTTTGCCTTTTGACTTCATGAACCTATTGAGCCTTTTGATTATGTGACTCAAATTTTCTTCATCATCTGAGTCTTCATCTTCTATTTTTTGTTCTTGCTCCTTTCTACCTCATATTGGAAAGCTAGAGTCTTTTTATTAGTTTTTGCTTCTTCTTCATCTAGTCATCAAAGGTCAAGTTCATACTTTCTCAACTTTCCAAATAATGTCGCCATAGTCATTGTGTTGACATTTTGTGACTCCGAAATTGCAATCACTTTTGGTTGCCAAGACCTGTCTAAAGATTTTAAAATTTTTATGTTAAACTCATCAGTTTTGAAAGACTTACCTAGTCCAATGAGATGATTTACGATGTTGGTGAAGCGTTTCTAAAAATCTAATATTGTTTCTCCTTGCTTCATCCTGAACATTTTGTATTCCTGGATTAAGGTATTCTTTCTAGCTCTATTTACATCATATGTACCTTTGTGGGTTACTCTCAGCAATTCCCACATTTCTTGTGCAGTCTTACAAACAGAAATCCTGTAAAAATTTTAAAATCAAGCACCTTAGATTGCCAAGCTATCAATTTTTACTAAAATCATGTAAAAATTCTATAAGAATAACTATCAAATCAAGCTTTGGTACCAATTGTCAAAGTGGCTATAATGGAATGATTAACATGGGATAACAAACCAAGAGGGGGGGTGAATTGGTCTTTAATAAAAAAGTGTGCCTTTTAAATTTCTACTCAATTAAACTTACTAAGCAAATAATAATAACAAATAAAGAGGGTAAGGTTGAGAGAAATTTGCATAGATGATTTTATCCTGGTTCGGATTTTACCAATCCCATGTCCAGTCGTCTACCTCAAAATAAGATAAACAGTTTACTAATCACAAAACAATTACAAACTACAATCACATAGATACAATTTGTAATAGTTTAGAAAACACCTCTCTTGAAGCCACAAGAGATGAGACACACTTCCCTTAAACACACCAAGGGACGAACACCTCCTCCGAATACTTCACGAAGGATGGACACCTTCTTTGAATCTTCATAAAAGATGAACACTTCCTCTGAATACCTCACGAAGGATGACTTCCTTTTTCAAACACCTCCTTAGATGCACCAAGCATGAACCGATTATTCCTTTATCACCGTTGCAGCACTTCACAAGTTCCATAGATGAGAGTTTCTAAAGTCGAAAAAGAACACACAAGTCTCAAAGAGTTGTTATTGAAGGAAAAAGAGAGTCCAATTATAGACTCAAAAGATTCTTCCATTCTTCGTTTTCTGTCATTTGACGCTTTTAATCGATTAACTAATCGATTAAAATGAGTGCAACGGCTAGAAAAGTCCAACGGTCAAATTTAATCAATTAATCTACTTGTTAATCGATTAGCTAATAGATTAAATGGTAGTTTAATCTATTATAACAGAGACAATTTGAGTTTTCAGCTTTTACTATGATTAATCGATTAATAATAGGTTTAATCGATAAATACAGTGTTTTTAACTTTGAACATAAATTTAATAATTCAAAGATACATGGAATCTAAACCAGTAAGAAACTAAGTCCTAGACACTAAATTACAATTATTACAAAAGTTTTTCATCTGAATACAAGTCTTCAAGAGATCTTCTTGAATCTTGATTTTTCTTGACTTTATTTGGGCATCATCAAAACTTCATCTTCATCTTATTTCTAACACCCATAGTTCTGACTATTGTTCTAAATGGTACGTAAGCAAGATTAGTTTGATGTAAGAACTTGCAACATAATATTTTTTTCTTTGGTTTTAAATGAGTTTTATCAGATCTCAATTTGCAATATAGCTCAACAAATGTGGAAAATTCTTCGTGTTACTGATGAAGGAATTGACGAAGTGAAACGTGAAAAGAACACCCTCACACATGAATATGAGATTATTCAGATGCAACAGGGTGAAACCATTATTGACGTACAAAAGCATTTCACACATATTGTCAACTATATCTTTAGATTAGGTAAAAACTTTTTATATTGATGAGATGAATATTAAGATTTTGAAATCTTTGAACAAAACTTGGCAGCCAGAGGTTACTTCAATCACCGAGTCTCAAAATTTGGTGTCCATGTCAATGCCAGTGCTCTTTGGAAAATTGAGAGAACATGAACCTTATTGAGCAAATTAAGTGTTGAAGAGCACCAAGGAAAGAAGAAGACGTTGGCATTTAAAAATGAAGTTTCAATTAGTAAAATTCAAAAAAGAATAAGGAATCTGAAGATGACAATTTGAATCTAATTGTAAAAAGATTCCTCAAGTCCTTGAAGTCCAAAGGAAAAGGCAAGTTCGTTATTGAGAAAAACGAGATCAAAGGTTCATTATCAAAATACATGTGCTATAGTGGTGGTGAGAAGGGGCATGTAAGAGCTAACTACCAAACAACCAAAAGAGTGAGGAAAAGAAAGAAAATAAATCTTACAAAAAGAATAAGGCGTACATCGTTTAGGATGACAATAACTCAAGTTCATTTAGCTCAAAGCGAATTTCATGTGGAAGTCAATTTGTGCTTAATGACAAACAATGAGGACAGTACAAGCCAAGTAAGCAATTCTAGTTATAATGATGGTGAAATTGATTTACAAAAGGCGTTTCTAGAATTATTTGATGAATCTGAACAACTATACGCTCCTCATGAAAAATTAAAGCAAGATTTTAAAGAATTGCAACTCAAGTAGGAAAAAGTTTTAGATGAAGAAGTTATTTCAAAAAAATTAAATTTTTAATATATAAATGAAAGAGGCCACGATTATTAAACCTCTTGTTGAATGTCTTTGTTGTAAAATCCATATGTTTGATATTGATATTTTCGAAAATCTACTTAAGTAGGCTACAAAAATAAAATCTATTGAAGAACATGTAGCAGATAAAAGGATTTCTAAAAATAAAAATATATTTATAAAGAAAAACTTAATTAAAAGAACTCATAGAGTTTGGGTTGAAAAGGTATTATTTTAAATTCAAAAGTGTCTTACATTACTTGTGTTTATTGTATGAAATAGGGACATACCTCTAACAAGTGCAATATAAAGCATTATGATGTTCCTTGTGGAAATTATGATTTTCCCATATTATTATTAACCCCAAGGATCCATAAAAATTATTGGTGACCTAATATAGGCTTGTTTCCTTTGTTTTGTAGGGATCTTCAAAGTCCAAAAAGTCTATATGGTATCTTAATAGTGGATGTTCAAGACATATGACTTGTGACAAGAAGACATTTGTTAGTTTTTAGAAAAAGGAATAAGGCTCTATCACCTATGGGGACAATAATAAAGGAAAAATCCTCGGAACCAGAGACATTGGAGGGGAGGATACTTTAACCATCAAAGATATGATATATGTTGAAGGATTGAAGCATAAGTTAGTCATGCGTCAAATGCCTAAAGGTGACCTTTGAAAGTTATCACTACATTATTTATCATAAAAATTCTTCTGAAATTGCATTAAAAGGTTTAAGGCATAATATTATTTATTTGATTGATATTGAAAGTGCATCTAGCAATAAATAACATGTTTAGTTGCAAAAGAAGAAAATCCATGATTGTGGCATAAAAGGGCTGCTCAAATTCATATGCAGCTCTTGAATAAGTTGATCTAAGGACATAATAACTGGTTTGCCAAAACTGAAGTTTGAAAAAGGCAAACTATATGCAGCATGTCAAAAAGAAAAGCAAGTTAAACTTCTTTTCCTTCAAAAAATGTAATTTCTACTTTAAAACCTTTAGAACTATTGTAGATGGATTTATTTGGTCATTCAACGATAAAAAGTTTTGGTGGCAATTATTATGCTCTTGCAATTATATATGTCTATTCAAGGTACAAATTAACTTTCTTTCTAACCTTTCGAAGCCTTTAAGACCTTTGTGAAAAGAGTTCAAATATGAAAAGGATTTTAACAAATATGAAAAGGATTTTACAAGTTTTTGGCTCACTTTGCTATGCTTCAACTCTTCAAGCTCATAGAACAAAATTTCAACCTCATGTAAGAAAATGTGTTTTACTTGGTTTTAAAACAAGAGTGAAAAGCTACCTTTTGTTAGATTTCAACTCTAGGGAAATTTTTCTATCAAGGAATGTAGTATTTTATGAAAACATATTTCCTTTTCTTACTAATGACAAGCACTCACCTATTGATACACAAAATTTCTTGGATTTTGTCACCAAAATTATTTCATCTCCATCACCTCTTTTCTTAGAAATTACTAATCAACCCTCCTTACCACCTACAACTCCTCTTTCTATTGTTCCCGACCTTGTTATTTTTTTCTTTTCAATCTCTTTATATTGAACCTACCACTGCTATTCCACAAAGAAAATCAACCAGGTCAAAACATAAATCATCTTATCTACAGGACTATCATTGCAACATGTTATCTACTTCTTCTGACATTCAGTCATCCACAGGAACCTTATATCTTATCTCTTGATATCTCTCATATGATGCATTATCATCTCTTCATAAATCATACGTCTTTAATTTTTCCCAAGTTAGTGAACCTAAAACCTATAACCAAGCCATCAAACATGATTGTTGGAGAAATGACATGGATCAAGAAATTACAGCTTTAGAAAATACCAAAACTTGGGTTTTGACTGGTCTACCTTATGGAAAGCAACCTATCGGATGAAAATGGGTATACAAAATAAAGGGACATGCTGATGGGAGTATTGAACGATACAAGGCAAGGTTAGTAGCCAAAGGCTACACAACAACAAGGCTTAGATTACTTTGAGACTTTTTCACCAGTTGTCAAACTCATAACAGTAAGATTGGTTCTGGCTTTAACAGCTTCCAAACATTGATATTTACATCAACTAGATGTAAATAATGCCTTTTTACATGAGGATCTAGATGAAAAATAATACATGTCTCTTCCTTTTGGCTACAAAATAGAAAAATTAGGGCAAGTTTCCAAGTTGTTGAAGTCTTTATATGGACTCAAACAGGCCTCTACAAAATAGAATTACAAGTTGACCATTACTTTACTTTCTTTGGGCTACATACAATCAAAATTAGATTATGCACTTTTTGTCAAAAGTGATCCTGCTCATATCACCATCTTACTTGTTTATGTAGATGATATAGTCTTGGCAGGTGATGACATCCAGGAAATCCAAACTGTGAAGGTTCTATTGAATGCAAAGTTCAAGATTGAAAACCTAGGCCAACTCAAGTATTTTCTAGGCTTAGAAATTGCAAGATCTCAATAGGGCATTAATTTGTCACAAAGGAAGTATGCTCTAGAGTTACTAGAAGATGCATGATTGTTGGGATGTCAACCTGTTTACCCTGGCAGGTTACTATATCTAACCAACACAGGACCATATTTATGTTTTGCTATTAGTACTCTCAGTCAATTTCTTTCCAATTCTTTGGAAGATCACTACGCTGCAGCAATAAGGATCCTCAGATATATCAAGAACAATCCAAGACAAGGATTATTATTTCCCTCCAACACTGAACATGTTCTTAAGGCTTTTAGCGATTCTGATTGGGTTGTTTGCCCTAACACTATAAGGTTTGTGACTGGTTTTAATGTGTTCTATGGTGCATCATTAATCAGCTAGAAATCTAAGAAGCAAGGTGCTATATATAGATCATCAATCGAAGCAGAATATAGAGCCTTAGCTTCCACAACATGTGAAATTCAATGGCTTCTGTATTTGCTCCATGATTTGAAATAGCCTCTACCACAACCAGTTCCTCTATTTTGTGACAGTCAATCTTCTATACAAATTGCACAAAATCCAGCCATGCATGAGAGGGATAAAGTTCAAGCTAGTGTAATTAAGCTCCTATACATTTCTACTTCAACACGACTTACATCATTCATATTAAAGTTTTGCATCCAGCACAATTTCAATCTTTGTTATCTAAACTGAGCATTAAGGATATATATGTTGCAGCTTGAGAGGAATATTGGATTTAATTTATTTTTCGTTCATATCTGTTCATTTATGTTCATATATTTATATAATGTTTTTATATTTATATTTTGTTTTTATATTTATATTCTATTTTTATATTGTTTTAAATAGTTGTATATATAAATTGTACTATTTCTTTATCATGGTATAAGATACACAATTTTCATTCTTTCTTTTCTCATAGATATATCCTTGTTTTCTATCGGTTATCTATTCACAAAACTATTTTTAAAAGTAAGTATTAATTAGTTTTTTATTTTAAAATACTTCATTATCTATAAAAGTATTTTTTGAAAAATGAAATTTTATTGCATAATTCACTTTAAGTAAATGGTTATTTGATTTCATAAGTTTTTAAGATTTTTTTATTAATAGTTTGAAAAAGGTAACGAGGACTTAATTGCATTAACTCATGATAGATATGAATAGAATATCTCCTACACCACATCGCTATATTATTTCATATTAAATATTTAACTCTTTTTAAAATAACTTCTATCAATTCGTTATTTTGTATATTATTTCCTTATTCCGGTAAATATCTAAGTAAAACGATTACAGCTTAGGAAAAAACAATGACATAATTTATAAAGAAATAATTATAATGCTATGGAGGTATTTGGTTTTGTCCTTATATCGACATTGTACATTAAAAGACATCGTGAAAATGCAACTAACTTTTGCATTTGTCTTTTTTTTTTTTTTCTTGCTTGTTTATCTTTATTTCTTTTGAATGAATTAATTGCAGGTGCCACTGTCTATTGGTACACACGTTTTGGCATCAGTAAGTGCTTTTGTACATTAAGGAGGAGAAGTTCATTTTTCCATGATCATTCATTTCTTCTTTTTCCACGAAATCATTATATAACGAGAATAACGACTATTCAAACGGTTAGTCTTTGCATTGAATTTTTTTCCAATAAAAAAATTACGAGGTTGTCATTATTGACGTCTAGAAAACACCACTTTATATATAATGAAATAAATGATGGTTTTTTTTAAAACTGACATGCTATATTCGATAAAATTTATGTTGGATTTAAAAATCGTCACATAAATTGCGATTGTTCAAACTGTTGTAATATCTTAAAATAACTGTCATAATTAACATGATTGTTTTGTATTTTTGAAGGCAGAATCCTCTTGGCAATTATGTTAGTTATGATGAGACGATGATTATTTATTTGGTTGAGATCTAACTCTCACAATTAAAGTTTTAAAGAAAAATATGTTATGATTTCAAAGATTTTGAAAGGAGAAAAGAGAGTGTTTTTAAATTATTTGTAGTATTTTTTTATATTTCATGTAAAAGAAAATAATAAGTACATTGATAAACTAGCAAATTTAATTATTTATTTTAAGGAAAAATGTTGTTGGGTTTGAAAACTTGCGATTATATTAAGATTTATTCAAAAACTTATTTAAGTCACTAGTGAAAAACTGAGAAGCTAACAAATCATTGTTTTAACGAAAGGACTACAATGTTGAGTACCGTTACACGAATTAGTTATAGACAATAAACAAAGAAAAGAGAAAGAAAATTGAGAAAGAGAATAACAAATGAACTTGTGTTTTCCAACAAAAATCAAGACAACAAGGCAAGAAACAACTTTTGTTTCATAGCAGAGGAGGAAAACAACTAGCACTAGTATAACAAAGGAACAACAATTGTTTTCGGTTTAGGACAAAAATTATAGAACTGAACTATATTCAAACAAGTTAAAAAGTCGGTAATTTTTTGCCTCGGTTCAAAAACCGAAGCAAAAAGGTTACGATCTTGCTTCGATTCAAAAAACCCGAAGCAGTAAACTAAAAAACAATTAGGTCTATTGTTTTGGTTCTGGTGCAATCGAGGTTATAGACCCTTAAAATTAATAAATTAAAGGATTTATGACCTCAATCGGATATAAAACCAAGACAATAGACCTATTTTTGCTTGGTTTTTACTAGAATCGTTGTCTAAAACATGTTTTTTTAAAAAACAAATTGTCATTTCTGTATATATTCCATAGCACATATACCAAAAACACAAACCGAAATGAAAGTGCTCAAGGGAATTCTTTTCTCCCAAATGAGTGTCTCAAGCATTAACCCCCAAAAGCTGCAGGTGCTCAAAACTCACTGTTTCACTAAAGTTGGAGTCAGCCCATGCAGTCCAATTCATTTTCTCTAGTGGTAACAGCATCTCAAAACGCATTCGTTCCACTTAGGCCCATTATAGGCAGCAGCCCAACCTCTACATCTCAATCAGAATCAGCCAATTAGTAAATTGTTAAAGCACAACAGATTTCTAGTGCAGCCGGAACAGCCCAATTAATCAGCCAATGGCCCAATGTACTTCAACCTAAAAGCCTACAAAATAAAATGAATTAAAGAGTTAAAACAAAAATTACTAAAAAATATAACCTATTATAAATACTATTTTTACTTTGTTTTCTAAAATATTTTTCTAAAAAGAATCTAATTATTTAAAAACCTATTTTATTTGCCTAAAATGAGAAAAATAACCAAGTTTTTATTTAAAAGCTATTTTTATCATTTTACACTAAACTATTATATTTCTAAAGAATTAAAAACTAAAGAAACCTAAGAAAAGATTTTTAACCTAGAAAAATATGTAAATCTAGAGTGTTATCACACCTCTAGCTTTGATTGTGATGAGAACAAGTGTCATAGAGCTCTTATGCTTCGATTTCAAAAGACTTGAGGCCAAAAGTGTGAACCAAATTTCAAAACTTCCTGGTGTCATATAGCTCTTATGCTTTGATTTCACAAAGACCCGAGGCGAAAAGTGTGAACTTAAATTTCAAAATTGACTCTAAAAATTTTATTTTTTAATTTTTTTGAAAGGTTTTAGGTTGCGATTCTTAGTAGAATCAATCCCATATAGTAGTTATTACTTCGGTTAATAAAATAACCAAGGCAATCTGTGTTAGCAGGGTAAAAAAAGGGAAAATTCACATACCCGTCTATAATTTCTTTGATTTTCTTCTTTGTTGCTTACGAACTAGCGCTGATACTACTCCATTACTTGGAACGTCATGTTCATTACCCCAACATCGTGGTCGTTTCCTTCAATGCCTTCGTTAATGGTTTGAACCCGTCTTCACTAGTCTTTCATTCGTGAACGCATTTCTCTGTGGTGAGCTTTGGTTTCTTCCTTTGTTACCTTTTTTGGGAATTTTTAGTTTGTTTTGGTTCCCGAGACTAATATGTTGTTTGTATTTGTGTCCATGTATTATTTTTTTGTGATGGGATTTTGTTCCCTTCCAAAACATGAGTTTTTGTACCGTTATCTATTGTTGTCTGCCTTTTACACTTCCTTGTTCCTATCATTATGTTTAAATTTTACTTTATATTATGACCATATAATTTTATAATAGGTTGTTCATTTTTTGTATGTTTGATGTGTGATTAATTGTATGCTTTAATATATTCATATATTGAATTAGCCTTAGTTTTCCATTTGAGATTCAATACAAAAATTATTTATTGTCTCCAAGTTTTTTGAAGAAATGTATTTTTAAAAATGAATATAAAAGGAGACGGTAATAATAATTTATAGTATTGAATCTTGAATTATCTGGTTGGACAGTTTAAGAAGAGTAATCACTTTCTCATAATTTATTAATCCATATAAATTTTAATATACATGTCTTAAAATTCATGAATATTTGCAATTGTGTTTTGTATTGATCTTCAGGTGCATATTTGATTATGGTTTATAATCACTTTCATTTCGTGTAACATGAAGACCAATGCAAAATGCTAGAAAAATTTTATGATATTTAGATATGTTGTTTAAAACTTATATGTTCAATAAACTTAAGAAAATGAATCTTCTTGAATGAGATATAGTCAAACCTTGAATACAAAAGCGATGAAAGTGATCATTCAAGATTACTGAAATTGTGTAAACAATTTTCAGTATATATACATACGAATCGAGATTGGATTAATTCACCACCCATCATTGTTGATTACGAGAGATGAGTAGAAGAATATATACATTTTGCACAACGTAATGAGGGTAGAAGTCATGAGGGAGAAAGTAGGATGCAACCAAAATTAGGGGACATCTTATCAGTGATAGTTTCCATCAATTCATAACATTGACATGGCACGAAAAATTAATAAACTTTCCAATTGTCTCCCGAACTAAACATATATTTGATTCCAGCATGGAAGACCGACCAAAAGAAGACAAATTAGAGGACATGATCCGCGATGTTGGTGCAAAAGCTTTTTCCCAAGCTCACATGTATGAGAAGATGTCCACTTTTGTAGAGACTCATTTGTATGTCTATTCAACTAAGTTCACATGGTTGTCAACGGTCATAAGGTTGATTGATTTGAAGGTGACAAATGGATGGACCGATAAGAGTTTCATAAAATTGTTATCGCTATTGAATGAAATATTGCTAGATGGAAATACGCTACCCATTCGTACTTATAATGCGAAAAAAATTCTTTGAACAATAGGTATCAAGTATAAAAGGATACATGTATGTATGAATGATTGCATATTATACACGAAAGAGTTTAAAGGTTTAAAAATATGTTTGAAATGTGGGTTATCACAATACAAGTAAAAAAAAATAGTGAAGATAGTGGTGAGATAAAAAAAGGATGGTTTCACTTTGAAAACACACTAAAAAGCTTGGATGGCATGTAAATGAGAAAACAACTGATGAATTGCTTTGTCATCTTGTTGATTCATTGCAATGGAAAATATTAATCATTAATTCTCCCAATTTGGTTAAGAATGTTGAAATCTTAAGCTTGGTTTAGCTAGTGATGGAATGAACCCAATCGGTAACTTAAGTACCAACCACAGTTGTTGACCCATTATATTGATAATTTACAACTTATCTCCTGGATTGTGGATGAAGATAAAGTACATGATGTTGTCTATGATGATATATGATCCAATGTAGCTTGGAAATGACATAGATGTTTACCTCACCCCCCTAGTTGAAGACTTGAAGTTCTGGTAGGTTGAAATATTTTATGTCTTCGCATCTGAAACTTTTGTGATGCATCCAATGTTATTTTGCATCATTAATGACTTCCTAACATACAGTAATTTGTCAGGGTACAATGTCAAGGATCATAAAGCATGTCCTATATATGAAGAAAATACTACAGGTCATCAAAACACGAAATGAAGATAATGTATATGTATCATTAGAGATTTTAACAATCTAATCATCCATGTCGAAGGTTAAGAAAAGCATTTAATGGACATCAAGAGAATGAGGATGCATCAATTCCATTAACTGACCTTGAAATTCGTGAAAAATTTAATAAAGTACATCATGTATTTAGGAAAACATTGAAGAAGTCATCTGCAACAAGCCTTTGGAAGAAAAAATTAGTATTTTTTATCTTCCATATTGGTCAAAGTTAGATATTAGACATTGCATAGATTTAATGCATGTAGAGAAGAATATGGGTGATAACTTGATTGGTACACTACTCAACATTTAAGGAAAGACAAAAGATGGAGTTAATGTTCGTTTGGATATGGTTGACATGAAGATTCAACAAGACTTGGCATCAAGGGAGGTCGGTAAACTTACTTATTTGTCCCCACATATTACACAATGTCTAGACAAGAGAAGATGAGTTTTTTCCTTTGTCTAAAGAGAGTCAAGGTACCACAAGGATACTATTAAAATATTAAAAGTTTAGCGTCAATGAAGGACTTAAGCTTGTTGGCATGAAGTCTCACAATTGCCAAATTTTAATGCAACAATTGTTACCAATGGCTATTTGTGAAATTTTACCCAAAAATGTCAAGCAGACCATAACTTGTTTGTGTTCATTTTTCTTGTTAATTTATAGTAAAGTCATTGATCTTGTAAAGTTAGATGAACTTCAAGGCTAGATTGTTATCATCTTGTGTTAGTTGGAGATGGTTTTTCCTCCATCCTTTTTAGACATCATGGTACATTTTCTTATTCATTTGGTCAGAGAAATCAAGATGGATGTATCCTATTGAACGTTATATGAAGATTTTAAAAGGGTACATCAAAAATAAATATTGTCAAAAAGCTTCAATGATTGAAAAGTATATTACTGAAGAAAGTATCGATTTTTGTTCAAATTACATGACTAAAGCAAATCTAATAGGAGTTCTTCACAGATCTTGGTTGAATAGATGTTCTACAAGTAAAAGAATTTGAGGTGTGAATGTGGTGACCAAAGATCGTGAAGAATTATTACAAGCACATTTGTATATATTGAACAACACAAATGAGGTAATCCCCTTTTTAAAAGCACATAAAGCCATTATTAAGGACAACAATCTGAGACCATCAAAGAAATGTCATTTGGTGGAGCATAACAAAACATTCATGTCCTGGTTTAAATCGGAGGTTTTAAAAGATGCACATTCTTTGGAGACTTTGTTGTGCCTAACAAATGAAATAAAGTTTGATGTCTATGTTGTACAAGTTATGAAATTATTAATTGCACATTCTATACAAAGTCTTTGGATGATAAAAGCACGGTAAAAAAATAGCTAAGTCGTTACAATTTTCCACATTTAAAGATCAAAATCATGTATTTTGGATCAATGACATAGTATGGTATAATAGAAGACATATGGGAGGTTGATTACATTATGTCTTTTATTCCAATGTTCAAATGTAAGTAGTTTCACAATAAGAGCAGTGTGAAAATGAATGAATCAAGTATGACTCTAGTTGATTTTCGAAAGGTGGATTATCGAGACGAACCATTTATCATGGTACATTAAGCATCTTAAGTTTTTATGTCTGCATTTGATCATTAGTATGTCGCCCTTCAAGGCAAAAAAGAAATTGATGTTAACGAAGAGAATTTGATTAATCTTCATATTGCTCATAACAAATGACATTACATTTTAATGATGACCCTCTAGTTGACGATGTACATGAAATTCGAAAATATCAAAATGAGGGAATATACATATGACCAATCCATAACTTTATGTATGAATTTCAAATTTACATGTTTAGTTAAATAATATGTTATATGTTATTTTATAAGTCTTTTATTAATTTATTATGTTTTTTATTTATTTTAACATATATATGGCATCATCAAAAGATGAAGTACCCACTTCTAGCCTCACCAAAGGAGCAACTAGATTGACTACTTAGAAGAGCTAATGGAGCAAGGACGTCTATCCTTGTTGATGTCGTCACCAGTGTGGCATCAGGTCCAAACTAGGATGTCTTCAAATCCTACTTAGGAGTATAGGCACGTGATATGATATTTATACTTACTCCATCATTCGATCATGTGTTCGAAGTTGATCGAGACATAATATAGCAAGACCTATTGGTAAGTTAATTAATATTAATAATTTTCTATTATTTTTGCATTTTCTTTATTGTATATAACATTTGACATTCCAAATGTGGTGACACTTAGAAATAAGCTTTATCCTTGATTGCCAAAAAATTTTGGGGTTTTAAG
This sequence comes from Vigna nakashimae, assembly GCA_034642375.1. Taxonomy (NCBI): domain Eukaryota; kingdom Viridiplantae; phylum Streptophyta; class Magnoliopsida; order Fabales; family Fabaceae; genus Vigna; species Vigna nakashimae. The sequence goes on along the minus strand of CM067763.1, from coordinate 25,248,452 downwards.
ACCAAATTGACATCTAAATATATCTTCAGAGAAAACAGTAATGAAACTCCATATGTCAAATATAAGTCAATTGATGAAGAGACTTGGCATCAATTTGTAGAGATTCATACATCGTAGACATGGCAGGTTAGTTTACTTGAAATCATTCATTTCCTCATTGATAACAAATAAGGACAAAACAACAAGGTATAAGTGCTCAAAATAGAACCCCCTACTTATTATCTCGAGGGAGTATAGAAAGCTTAAATAGAAAATCATCAGAAAAAAGTCATAAGGTAGGGCCCCAACTTTTGAGGGTGACTTTCCCCAACCTCTTTCACCACCATCTCGTCATGAGAAGTAGAAGTTAGCATGTTTACGATTATCGAGCTCTTACTCTTCTGAAATAACAAGAGAAATATCAGAAAGAGTGGTAATATATCATTTCTCTTATAATATTAATATTTTGATTGTACATATTAGATGACATTTTAAATAATAATGTTGTTTTGTTATGTTACAAGACTCCTTTGTTGAGCAGAGCTCTCAAGGCCCATTCACTATAGAAGGTTATCATGATATCCTTGCTACAACAATTAGACGACCTGAGCAGCTTGGAAGAGTGTGTGTTAATGGATCTGGCATTAGAATTTGACATTATTTTAGGGGCTCCTCACACTTCATACTCACACAGTGCTAAGTATGAAGAAAGGCTTACGTAAGAGACTAAGAAGGTTAGGGCACAACTCTAAGATGAAATCACTTCTGAAGTGATTGAAAGGGTTACACACCAATCTAGCAACAACTTTAGTTTTGACATATGTCCGCAAGCATTTCTTATAAGGGAACATGTTTGGTTTCACATAGGTAAAATTAATAATCATTGTGTTAACTTATGAATTTAATATTCTTTCTTTATATAAGCTAACTGACAAGTAAAAGTAGTAAAGGTAGTTATTCAGCTTCAACTGTCTCAACTATATGTTTTTTATGATATCGAGAAGATACTAGTGGCTTGTGGAACAGTGTTTGAAGCAATCACTATTCTTTATGGTATAGAGATATCAAACGATGAGGTCAAGGTTAAGGTAGAGGAAGTTGTCACATCATATGCTTTAGTTCATATGCCAGCATATGAGACATTTACTATGGCAGACACATTTCAATCTTTTCTTGTCTAACATAAACAGTTGGTTGGTTCTATTTTTGACCCCCTGATGTGGACTCCCATTATACATTTATCAATTTTGAACTTTACATGTTATTATTGTTCAGACTTAAATAATTTTTAATGTAACATGAGACACATGGAGAGGGAAGTCTTACACTCAAGAAAATTCATTTGAGGATGACCCTTTTTGTGCATTACACCAGCTTACTGACATCATTTATGGTTATAATTCTCTTTTTTTATTGAAAAATATATTATGATGTATTTTTGTGTTGTACATACTTTAGTTCATATGCATGTATATTTTTGTGATGTAGGATGTCACATAAATAAAATCATCTTTACAAAAAGATGCATATTTTAGGTAGAGATTGAGGTAAGAACTAAAGCAAAAATGGGTTTATAACTTCGGTTCTAACCCCAACCGAGGTCATAGACTTTTATATTAAAAAATTATTTTAAATAAAATTAGATTTACGACAGCTATTATCCTAATAACTAAAGCATAAAAGGCTTTTGATAATGGTTTCAAAAACAATCATTATAAACCCTATCAGATTTTAAATAATTATTTAATTTTAATAATTTATGGTAGTTTTTCACCTAAGAACTTGTATCATAGTTCTTTAAAATTAAATAATTATTATAAATTTGATAGGATTTATGAAAACTGTTTCTTGTAGAATCATTACTAAAAACCCAAAATTATTTTTTTTATATACTTTTATTTATTGTTTCGATTTTATTATAACCGAAATAAAATCTTCAATTTTTTGTTTTAGTCTTAACCGAATCAAATATTTCTCATTTTTTTAGTTCGTCTAAATATGTTTGATTTCGAAAATCATTGTCTGTTTTTTATATTAATAATTGTAGTATACTTTGTTGCACTAGTACCCTCACACAAAATAATAATCACATCATCTAATTGACAACCACATTACCTAATTGAAAAAATGTTATAGAAACAACTCAATTGATATTTTAAAATTTTTAAAATTTAATAAATCAAAAAAATTAATAGAAGCTTAATTAAAAAATTTCAGATTTATCAATTACTTAAAACTTAATTAAACTTTTAATTAATCGACATATTAAACATATATAATTTTCTTTTAAGCAAATTAATTAAACATATACCATATCAGTGTTTATTTTCGAAAAAGTCTTCAACATCCAAACTTAGAGCACACATAACTTGGTCAATAGTAGAGATTCCTTTTACACCACTTACGCATTTCTAAATTATAAGAAATTTTTAAAATGAAAAACAAACAAAAAAGCTAAAATCTAAGGAAAAAAAAGCACTTGCACAGACATTAGACAAAGTAATAGGTCAAACTGAGCATCACATGGCTTATCCAAAAGAACAACGCGTTAATGATTAAAAAGTCAGCACTTTTTGATAATGGGAAACAACTTATACTTTTGCAGCTAAAATGATTGATGACGGTTTATAACTTTTAAATTGAATTCGTAAATTTAAAGTAGTATATAAATTTTAGAGTAATGTACACAGAATATAAAGATAAATTGTTCACAAAGTGTAAATTTTTATATTTATTTATAAAAAGTAAAAAATAAAAAAAAATAGTATCAAATCAACGTAAAAAGTTTAGATGTATCAAAAACTATTTTTAATAAATTTTATTACTTGTTCGTGAATTCATAATATAAAATATAAAATATAAAAATATTTTAACTTTTTATTCTGTACCTACCTCACAAGTTTCACGTAATCATAAAAAAGATACGAATAGTGCTGATGTGTAAAGTAACAATAATCATCTACCTCTTTTATAAAAATAAATAAATAATTAAAACTACGACCACAAAAGGTTTATCCAAAAAGAAGTGACATAATTTGATGAATCAATCATTTTGTTGCTATCATATCAGTCATAGAATAAAATAAAAAGTATTAAAAAATTGATAAATCAATCTCATTAATAATTTTTTGAAATACGTAACTTAAATAATTATATTAATACATATTCAAAAATCAGAATAGCAACAAGTAACTAAGCACTTCTATTACAGTTCTCAAAATACATCCAATCTCAGGTATGACGAGTTAGTTACTTACGGAATAAATTTAACTCAACTTATTTCTCAGTGAGTCAAAAAATTTAAATTTAATTCGATCAATTACGGATTAATGTATTAATCAGGTTAGCTCATTTACTTAACTTTTTTCACTCTTTTTTTTTTAAATTCTTATAATTGATCAATCAAATTGAAACAATAATAATTAGACCAATTAATTATAAAGAAAATGAAATAAGATAATTCTATTGAGATATATTCTAAATCAAGTATAAAATTTTGTCAATTTAATTTAATGAGACATACATAATAGTTTGACCAAAAAATTATATAGTTAACAAAATATGAAAATTTTGATATGAACCAATTTGGATCTGGCTCGCTAAAAACCTGACTCACCCGTGATGAGCCGGATTGGCTCACCAACCCACCTTTTTTTTTATTGAAATCAAATTAATTAAATTAATTATTCAAATCCTATATTTTTTTATTAAAATTAAATTAATTATTCAAAACATACTACCTTTATTTCACAATAAAACTTTAGTGTTACACTATTTTCTATTCAAAAGTCCCCTATACTATATATTTTCAATATATATTTGATATATAATTTGTTAACAAGGAAAATAACTCGTAATAAAAAGTAAGATATATTTAGACAAAAATATTGGGACTCAAAATACGATTGCAGGTTCTAATTTCAAGAATTAGTGTTTGTTTACTCGATAATATTATTCAAGTATTTTACTTATTAATTATTTAACATTTAATTTCTTTACCAATACAATAGCTAAAACCAAAAGTTACTTTTATATAATAGAAAGAACTGTATTGCATAGTTATAAATTACATTAATTATTGTACTATATACTTTTTATTATTATATAACTACATTAAAGTTTTTATCATATATAAAGTGTTTTTTCCCTTTCAATATTTAAAATCACATTAAATTTAATTAGTTTGAGTCATATAAATAAGTAGACATTTTCTTTGGTGATGAAAAAAATAAGAAATTATTATTTATTAAATTGTGTTACTCGATCTATAATGTATAAATTATTTTATAAAATAAATCATCCCATACATGTAAATACTAACTTAACATTAATCCATTTAGACAAGCTAAAAAAAAATTAAGAAATTCAATTTTAATCACAATAATATCATAAAAAATAAAATAACAAAACTAATTTCCATAAACTCACATATATTATATATAGTAATCTTATAAAGTTGTATGACACTGATGAGAGAATAATTCAAACTCTGCATTCATTCATACTACTCAAAATATATTGTTACTACTTTTAGTTTTTCCTTTGTCTTGCATACATGCTTTTGGATGAAGTCAACCACTCTTTAAGTATATCTTTTGGCTTCGTTTTACAAATTTTCTTCCTTTCATTTCCGAGAGGAAAAGCAAAGCGCGTCTATGTAAAGTAGGAGCAGACAAGTTTGAAAATTGAACCAAATACAATTAATTGAAGGCATAATTTTCCATTTTCTAATTTCTCACTTACATCTAACTCTTTTTCTTCTGTTCTTCTCTGCATGCATAACACCCTTTTGCCTATAAATATCATGCATGCTTTCTTCCTCTAAAACCAACTTCACAACTCACAGAAAAGAGTTATTAGCTATTCAAAGTTATAGACAACATGTCTTCCATTAACAACTCTTTCTTTGTTATAGTTTCTATTCTTTCTCTTTTGGCTTTTTCAAGCAATGCACAACTTTCTCCCTCCTTTTATGCCAGAACTTGCCCCAACCTTCAAACCATAGTGCGCAGTACAATGAGACAAGCCATTGCCAGAGAAGCTAGGCTTGGTGCCTCTATTCTTCGCTTGTTCTTTCATGATTGCTTTGTACAAGTAAACCTTGCTACCCTTCTTTACACTTTCATCTAAGCTTACATTTTGTTCCATATTAGGATCATCTGTGTCCAAATGGAACCCAAATTTACACTTTTATCTTCTGCATTTTCTTTAACTTTCTAGCTTTTGATTGCATGTGCAAAGTTCAAACCTATTATTCTCTTTATAGTTTTGATTATTTCTTTGTTTAGGGCTGTGATGCATCAATTCTACTGGACGACACTGCAACATTCACAGGAGAGAAAAACGCGTTTCCTAACAGAAATTCAGCGAGGGGCTTCGAAGTTATTGACACCATTAAAACCAACGTTGAAGCTGCTTGCAATGCCACTGTGTCTTGTGCTGATATTCTTGCACTTGCCACAAGAGATGGAGTAGTTCTGGTGAGTCCAATTCTCCGTGATTTATATAATTACCAAACCCTGCTAACAAAATTATAGTAGTTAACAGAAAAAACATGATGGATGAAGTAGGAAATAACCAATTAGAATAAATTATTGTAGTTAATTAGCAAATCAGTGAACTGCAACTATGCACAGAAAATAAAAGCAAAATATGAACAGTATACTTTTATGCAGGCTATTTCCTTCTCCTATTCAGACTGCGTTCTGATGTCACAAATTCTGATGTGAAGTCATTCTCACAATAAGTCAAGTAGTAATTAACTTGATGTCGGTTTCTCTCTTTATTTCCATTTTCTTCTGCATGAGCCTGTTTTCAAACCATGTTCCCCACTTTCGTTTTCACTTTTCTATCTTAACCTATCATCATGCAGTAGTGGGGCATTCGATTCACCTAAAAACATCACACAGTAAACAAAATCATCATTTAAAACAAAAATCAAGATTCATGTCTCATGCCTACCATATCAAGAAATTTATGGTACCCTATAAAAATTAAGGTTTCTACAATCCCACCAAATATTTGCTTTCTCTTTTTAGTGTGTCCAACTACCGATCATCAACATCTCTCTAACACATAACCAAAAGAAAATATTAGATGAAGACGTGTTCTTAGTGCAGTACAATGAAAATGTGTTTTTTCCACAACTGAGAAAAGAACTTAAAATCCATGATTATTTTGCAGCTAGGAGGACCCTCATGGACAGTGCCTCTAGGAAGAAGAGATGCAAGAACAGCAAGTCAGAGTGCAGCCAACAGCCAAATCCCTGGACCTTCCTCAGACCTCTCTACACTGACAACCATGTTTGCAAACAAAGGTCTGACAGCAAGAGACCTAACAGTGCTCTCAGGAGGCCACACAATTGGCCAAGCACAGTGCCAATTCTTCAGAACTCGCATATACAACGAAACCAACATTGATCCTAACTTTGCCACCACAAGAAGGGCCACTTGTCCTGTTTCTGGAGGGAACACCAACCTGGCCCCTCTTGACACCGTCACACCAACCCGTTTTGACAACAATTACTACACTAATCTTGTGAATCAACGTGGCCTTCTCCACTCTGACCAAGTGCTTTTCAATGGTGGCTCTCAAGATGCCCTTGTGAGGACCTACAGTGGCAATTCTGTTGCCTTTTTCAGGGACTTTGCTGCTGCCATGGTGAAGATGGGCAACATTAGTCCTCTCACTGGGACCAATGGAGAGATTAGAAGGAACTGCAGGGTGCTGAATTGATCATGATATGGCAATAATAATAGTAACAATCATCATCATCATCGTGCTTATGCCGTTTTCTCCATGTTTGTGTAGCTGATGATCACCATAATAAGTAGAGGATCCATCAGCATGGTGTTAGAAGTAAAGTGTTTTAGAGATGAAGAAATTTTAGTGATTAATTACGAGGTTGTGGTCGAAAGTTGACTACATCTTTCTTGTATCGTGGTCTATATATTATAATGTTAGTGTCTTTTTTGGTTATTTACTTGTTAATTTCTAGCTTTTGAACTTTTTATTTTCTTAGGTTGTTATTCCCTATTGGACCACTCCTTGTCCCAGCCTACATTATGTATTTTCAAATTCTCTTCATCTTATTTTAAGATTAATATTGCAAGGCACTATTATTCCCTTGTCAGAATAAATTGATTTCTAAATTCTAATATATAATTAAAAATCACTAAAGATAATAAACTAATCTCTACTAAAAATTAATCACGAACTTGATAAATAACTCATATTTATAATATAATTAAAAACTTATAATATCAATTATATTATTGTTTTGTGTAAAAAAAAAACTTTACTTTTGATCCCCATAACATTGCACATTAATTCCTAAAAGTGATTAGTAATGTTCTTAACCTGAAGGTAGAGTCCTCTTAGCAATTAATTTAGTTTTGGTGAGATGATGGTCATTCATTTGGTTGAACGTTGACTCTCACAATCGAAGCTTTAAAAAAATCTTCAATGATTTCTAAGACTTTGAGAGGAAAATGAACATTGTTATTTAACTATTTGTCTTAGAAAATCATAGGAAATAACAAGTATACTGGAAATCATATTTGACTCTTATATATACAGATAAAATAATAAATATACTGAAAAACAAGTAAATTTAAGAATTGATTTTAGGAAAAATTTTGTTTTGTTTGAAGACTTATTTAGGTAAGATTTATTTAAAAACTAATTTAAGATCATGAAATTTAAATTTTTATAAGTATATTATACATTTCGTTTGTTACTCATCCTTTTCAATTAAATACAAATATATAAATATTGATTTTATAAAAAACTATTGAAAATAATTTTTTAATTTTAATTATATCTTAAATATATAATTTCCTTATTTTGAAAAGTTAAAATATAAATATATATTGAGTTTGTTTAAGTTAAGTAAAGAAATTTTTTATTAATATCATTTTTCTTTCAATCTAAATATATAAATGTTGGTGTTATAAAAAACTATTTAATATGATTTTTTAATTGTAATCAAATCTTTGATATATAATTTTATTGTTTTGAAAAGTTTAAAATATAATATATGTTGAGTTTGTTTAGGTTAAAAATAAAGTATTTTTTTACTAATATCTTTTTTTTTTAAATATAAATATATAAATATTGATTTTATACAAAGTTATTAAATTTTTAATTTTAAGTATATTTTAAATACATAATTTCATTACTTTGAAAATTTTAAAATATAATATATGTTGAGTTTATTTAATCTGAAAATAAGATAATTTTGAAAGAAAAAAATATGTTCAAAATAATTTATTTTTTACAAGTCTAGAAATTACTTAATTTTTTAAAACAATTATAAAAATAAATTTTAATTCTTTTTTTATTTTGAAAGTTTTTATAAATTTATTTTAATAAACTATTTAAAAAAATATTATATATAAATAAAATTTAAACTTATATTTAGTTTTTACATTTAAAATATAACAAGCGCATTTCAATATAAAAGGAAATGTTTTTTTTTCAAAAAAGTCAATCATAAAAAAATCAAATAAATTATTATTATTATAAAACAATACTAATATTGTAAGGACCTAAATAATTCTTTATTTAAAAGAAGATGGGGGATAATCAGTGCTGGGAAGCACCAGCCGTCCCATTGAAAGAAGTGGGATTTTATTTTATTTGGCAAATGGGGAACAACACACGTTCAAGCTCTTGCTTTCAGTTTTGACACCATTCAAAAAGCATTGCACGTAGGAGATAAAAAGGGATATGGGTTTTGCACTTGGGGAGTGAAATCCTTGCTGCAAAAATCTGTGAGAGGTGAAGTTGAGAGCTCTGGAATTGGGAGAAGGCCTTGGTACTGCAAGTTCTGGGAGAGGAGAAGTGGAGAGCTTTTGAAGTTGGAAGGAGATCAAATCCTTTGGAGGTATATTCAAGGAAGTCTTCAAGAGGTAAGGGGAGCTAGATCCTTTTCTCTGGATTGTATGAACCATGTATGTGTGTACTGAAATCTATAATATAGTGTCGTTGATGAACAAATTTCGTACTTAGAGTAACTTTGTTGTGTATGAATCTGTATGAGTGGTTGTAAAAATTGTGTTGTTGAAGAAAATATGGGAAGAAGGGGATGAAAATGGGGTTTCTGGGTTTTCTGGAAATCTGGTGCGTTTCTGCAGAATTCTGCAGAACGTGCGTTCGTCCAAATGGCTCGACCAATTAGTGATCGGCCAAAGTATGTTAAGCGTTCGGTTTTGTGTTCGGCGAACGTTAGCGTTCGTCCTTCAATGTAAGTGTAGCGTTCGGTCTTGATGTAATAGTAATCTTAAGCGTTCAATCTTAAACTGGTATACTCGTATTTAGCGTTCGGTTTAGATGATGTATTCTCGGCTTGTGAGTGTTCGGTATTAATTTGGAATTCTTAAGTTTGAATATTAGTCGTTCGGTCTTGATAAATTAATGAATGTAAGCGTTCGGTGTTAATTTGAATTCTTAGGTTTGGATCTTAAACGGTCGGTTTTGATGTATTAGTGATTATAGTATTCGGTCTTCATCTGATATTTTTAGGATTGAATCTTGAACGTTCGTTTGTGATGTATTAGTGTGCGTTCGGTTTTGAATTGATATTCGTAAATTTAGATCATGAACGTCCGGTTTGAGTGTATTAGAAATTGTAGCATTCGGATAAAAATTAATACTCTCTGGATTTGAGTTAGTACCGAACGGTCAGAATGGATGTAGTACCGTTCGGTCAAATTTTGATTTAATACTGTTTGGATAAGTCGTGATCATTCGGCCAAGGTTTTAGACGTTCGGCCAGTATTTTAGGTGTTCGATAAAGTGATCTAGGTATTCGACGCAGAAAATAAACGTTTGTTCTAATAGTTTCCGTCATAGGCAGCGTGCGGTCTCGAAGAGGTTTTATATTTGGACGCTCGTCCAAACAGTGAGGAATTCGATATGGTGTTCAATGATTTAACGTTCGGCCTAGGTACTTGATATTAGCGTTCGGCTCAGTAGTGTTGAATCCAACATTGTGTTCGTTCTTGAGCGTTCGGCCTAGTATGGTTTGATCTCACAGCGTTCGTTCTAGAAGTGTTCGGTCCATATGGTATTCGGTGAAATAGCAATCGGCCTAAGAATTCGATCCAAGCGTTCGGCCTAAGTATCAATCCTAGCGTTCGTCCTAATAGTGTTTAAATCCAATATGGTATTCAGTAAAATAGCGTTCGGCCTAAGTACTCGATCCAAGCGTTCGGCCTAAGTATCAATCTTAGCGTTCGTCCTAATAGTGTTTAAATCCAATATGGTGTTCGGTAAAATAGCGTTCGGCCTAAGTACTCGATCCCAGCGTTCGGCCTAATAGTGTGTTCAGTGAAATAGCGTTCGGCATATTGATAAATAGCGTTCGTTCAATACCGTTCGGCAGATAACGTTCGTCCAAATAGTATTCTGCAAATGTTGGGTTTTAAGTTCATTTTCTCTTAAATTGAATTATGTGCAAAATGTTTGGAAAATATATACTGTGACGTGATTTATGTGAATGTATGAGATATGTTGGATTTAATGTGATATTATGGGGCTATCTGGTTATTCATGACTTGGGATAAGGTTCAAAGTAACAGTATGATTCATGGACGTAATTCCATGATCCTCAAGGAGAGGATACATGGTGGTGTTTTGGGGTTGTATAGAATGATTACATGGTAGCTCAGTTTTGGAGGTCATCTTGAAACTCCAATGGTCTTTCTTCTCATGTAGAGAGGATTGAACATGTGGTGAGGAGTAGCAGGAGGTCCTAGTCTTGGATGCTTCCATATGATCCAAGGTGAGTGATAACGGATTAACCTCGTGACTGTGGCCGGGCGGTAGTGCCCAAAGTTCCACCGGGCGGTAGTGCCCAAATTTCCACCGGGCGGTAGTGCCCAAGTTTCACAAGGCGGTAGTGCCAGGGCGGGAGTGCCCAAGTTTCATAAAGCCACCACGAGTGCAAGACCCGCCATAGCTCGGTAATCATTCTGGTCCGGACAAGTCGGTCTATAAAGCAACAAGTCGGGGTATAAAGTAACAAGTCTTGTGATGTCAGTTTACCATGTTTGGATGAATGTTTACATGTCGTGTGAGTGTGTGAATTGTGGTTTAATGACTATGCTTTAATTGTTCTTTTATATGAATCTATGTATGATAACTTGCTTTTGATATCTAGCTCACCCTTGCATTGTTTGTGTTGTGTGCTGTTTGGGTATGTTTCTTTGGCGATGATCATCCACTTGGATGGGAGCAGATGACGGGGAGGATACTTTGGAAACAGCTCTTGATGGAGACGGCAGTGTTGCAGCTTAGATGTGCTAGCTTTTATTCCGAGGACTCATATTACTTGGAAGAACTTTTGAGTGTTTAAATTTTTAATTGTCCCATAAATTTCAGGGAGAAATTCTAATACTCTAGTCGGAAATTTCGCACTATTCTAAGGATGACTGTAATCCTTGATTAACTCTTGACTGCTTTCCTATATTATGCATGATGACGTCTTTATTATATATGCTTGACGTATATAATTGGAATGTTACATTTATGGTATCAGAGCAGTTTCTGTCTGTAGAGGATCCTGTAGGGTATGTGTGTGCCCTGCTTGTGCTGTGTACTCTTAGTCTTGTGTTGGTTAGACTAATGGTGTTTCTCTCTGTATGAGCAAAAAATGGCACCTAGACCACCACCACCTCCTCCTTCTCAGCCTGAGCCTTCTGAGAACACCGTAAGACTGGAGGCTGTACTTGAGGCTATGCAACTTCAGAATGCTGCCTTGGTGGAACAAAACACCATCACTCTTCAAAACCTAGAAGCTGCAAGAGTGTCAGCTGAAGACACTCAGAAGTACATCATGGAAATGATGGCTAATGGAAGACCTACTCCTAGTGTTTCTGCCCCTATTACCATTCCAGTCAAGGAGTGGAGTTTGGAGAGTTTTCTCCAACATCATCCCCACAGGTTTACTGGCAAGTGCAGTCCGGATGAGGCCGATCATTGGTTCCAAGATATGGAACGAATCTATGAAGCCAAAGGGTGTCCGGATGAGAAGAAGCTGGCCTACACCCAGTACTTGCTGACAGGAGAAGCTGGACATTGGTAGAACAGTGTGAAGACGATCTTGGAGAGGAACGAGACTCCTATCACCTGGGAGTTGTTCAGAACTAAATTCTACACTGAATACTTCCTAGATAGTGCCAGGTTTGCTAAGGAGGTAGAGTTTCTTGAGTTGACTCAGGGCAACAGATCGGTATCGGAGTATGCAGATCGTTTTAAACACCTTCTTCGCTTCAACACCATCTCAATAAATGAAGAATAGCAATGTCGCAAGTTTGAGAATGGCTTGAGAAAGGATATAAAGTTACTGGTGAAGGGATTACGCATTAGAGAATTCTCCGCTTTGGTAGAGATGGCCCGTGATATGGAAAAGACTAAGGGAGAACCAGAGAGACCTCAGAGACAACAGAACCAGCCACTTAGGGTTGGTGGACCTGTGATATCCCGGGGAGGCTCCAGTTCTAGAAAAACCCTTTCTCTAGACCCTCTTACTCCGGTTCCAGGGGTTCTTCCTCTCAGTCATCAGCGCAATCCAGTTTTTCCAGTTCCGTTAGATGCTTCAAGTGTGGTGGACCACACCTCCAGATGTCTTGCCCTCAGTTAGAAGGGTATAGGAGGTGTAATATCTGCAGGCAAGAGGGACACTATGCCAGAGACTGTCCTACTACTAGGAGGGTAGGACCACAGCCACGCCAGGCTGACAGATCTATTCAGAGGGGTGGACACAGACCTCAGGCAACCGGGAGAGTCTATGCGTTGACTGGGGCTGAGGCAACCAGTGCAGGTAATTTAATTGTCAGCAGTTGTTTGTTATTTGAAGCTTCGTGTGTATTGAGGCAGGACATCTTCGAGGGTGCCAGTTGCTTCCTAATCATGTTTCATATGGACGGGACTTCTAATTTAAACTCTTTATCGGTTGGGAAGCAGACTGTAGACCTTCTGGTTGTGAATGACTTCATGGATGTTTTCCCTGAAGAAGTTCCTGGTTTACCTCCTCCGCGAGAAGTGGAGTTCTCTATTGATCTGGTCTCAGGAGCAGGACCAGTATCCATAGCCCCTTATCGGATGGCTCCAGCTGAGCTAGCTGAATTGAAGAAGCAGATTGAAGAGCTGTTAGAGAAACAGTTTATCCGGCCGAGTGCTTCGTCGTGGGGTGCGCCAGTGTTGCTAGTAAAGAAGAAGGATGGTAGCTCAAGGTTGTGCGTTGACTATCGACAGTTGAATAAGTTGACGATCAAGAACAACTATCCATTGCCGAGGATCGATGATCTGATGGATCAATTGCACGGAGCTACGATATTCTCCAAGATTGATCTGAGGTCGGGTTACCATCAAATTTTAGTGAAAGCCGATGATGTGCAGAAGACGGCATTCAGGTCCAGGTATGGCCACTATGAGTATGTGGTTATGCCTTTTGGTGTGACTAATGCTCCAGCCATATTCATGGACTATATGAATCAAATTTTTAGACCCTTCTTGGACAAGTTTGTGGTGATGTTTATAGATGACATACTTGTCTATTCTAAAACTCAGGAAGAACATGAAGATCACCTTAGGGCAGTGCTGGAAGTGCTGAGATAAAGAAGATTGTATGCCAAGTTGTCCAAGTGTGAGTTTTGGATGGAAGAGGTTCCTTTTCTTGGACATGTGATTTCGGCTGGAGGAATTGTTGTTGATCCTGCTAAGGTACAAGCAGTACTTCAGTGGGAGAGACCTAAGACTGTTACAGAAGTCAAGAGCTTTGTGGGTCTAGCGGGCTACTATCGCCGTTTTATTGAGAATTTTTCCCGGATTGTGGCGCCGTTGACACAACTGACTAGGAAGGATCAACCTTTTGTTTGGACATATCGTTGCGAAACTAGCTTCCAAGAGCTAAAGAACAGATTGACTAGTGCACCAGTTTTGGTTGTCCCTGACACGGGTAAACCTTTTGAGGTTTTTTGTGATGCCTCTCATCAGGGATTAGGATGTGTACTGATGCAGGAGAAGAAGGTAGTGGCATATGCATCAAGACAACTCAAGGTTCATGAGAAGAATTATCCCACTCATGACTTGGAGTTGGCAGCTGTGGTATTTGCTTTGAAGATTTGGAGACACTATCTGTATGGCGCGCAATTTCAGGTGTTCAGTGATCATAAGAGCCTGAAATACCTCTTTGATTAAAAGGAGCTTAATATGAGGCAAAGGCGATGGATGGAGTTTCTTAAAGATTTTGACTTTGATCTCTTTTATCACCCTGGGAAGGCTAATGTGGTGGCAGATGCATTGAGCAGGAAGTTAGTGCATATTTCAGCCTTAATGGTCAGAGAGCTAGAGTTGGTAAAAAGCTTCAGAGATTTGAGGTTGCAAGTAGAATTTGAAGCTGACAGCATCAGATGCAGTAATTTAGTGGTGTCCAATGACTTGTTGAAGCATATTAAAGAAGAGCAGTCGAAGGATGTTGAGCTCCAAACGTCCTCCAGTTTGATTGGAACTGAATCAGGAAAAGATTTTGCCTTGGGGGCTGATGGTATCTTAAGATTCAAAGGCAGAGTCTGTATCCCTAGCAATTCAGAAATGAAGAGGTTAATCCTTGAGGAGGGTCATAAAAGCCGTTTTAGCATGCATCCTGGCATGACTAAAATGTATCAAGACCTCAAGGAGTCTTTTTGGTGGTCCGGTATGAAGAGAGATATAACTCAGTTTGTTGCCTCTTGTTTAACGTGTCAAAAGGCTAAGATAGAGCATCAGAGACCGGGAGGTTTGTTGCAACCATTAGAAATTCCAGAGTGGAAATGGGATAGCATCGCTATGGACTTTGTTACCCATTTGCCACACATTGTCCGAAGACATGATGCAATATGGGTAATAGTGGACCGATTGACTAAGAGTGCCCATTTCTTGGCAATTGATTTGAAAATGTCTATGGCGAAGTTGGCGCAACTGTATGTTAAGGAGATAGTGAGGTTACATGGAGTGCCTTCGAGTATTGTATCAGATAGAGACCCAAGGTTCACATCCAGGTTTTGGCAAACCCTTCAGAGTGAGATGGGAAGCAGACTTCAGATGAGCTCGGCTTATCATCCCCAAACGGATGGACAGTCTGAGCGGACGATCCAATCGTTTGAAGATTTCTTGAGGACTTGCATTTTGGATCACCTAGGGGTATGGGATGAGATATTGCCATTGGTTGTGTTCACTTACAACAACAGTTACCAGGCTAGTATCGGCATGGCACCATTTGAAGCGTTATATGGGAGGCGCTGCAGAACACCTCTTTGTTGGTTTAAGGATGGAGAAGCAGTTTTGACGGGACCAGAGATAGTTCAGCAGACTACGGACAAGGTGGAGCTTATACAAGAGAGGATGCGGGCATCTCAGAATAGGAAGAAGTCCTAAGCTGATTGGAGGCGCAAGCCGTTAGAATTTGCAGTTGGGGATCATGTGTTCCTACGAGTGACTCCTACTACCAGTGTAGGCAGAGCCATTCGTGCTAGGAAACTATCTCCTAGATATCTTGGTCATTACCAGATTCTACGACGTATAGGACCAGTAGCTTATGAGATAACCATGCCACCTCAGTTAGCAAACTTGCATCCAGTGTTCCATGTATCTCAACTGAGAAAATACATGTCTGATCCGTCTCATGTGTTGGAAGTTGACGATGTGCAAGTCAGAGAAGATTTGTCAATTAAAGTGCAACCAATAAGGATTGAGGAGAGTCAAAACAAACAACTTAGAGGAAGAACTGTCAGACTTGTCAAAGTTATCTGGAACAGTGGAACGGGCGACTCTACCTGGGAGTTAGAGGACGAGATGAGAGAAACTTACCCCCACTTGTTCCGATAAGCCTAATTTTCGAGGACGAAATTTTTTGTGTTGGGGAGAATGTAAGGACCTAAATAATTCTTTATTTAAAAAAAGATGGAGGGGACAATCAATGCTGGGAAGCACCAGCCGTCCCATTGAAAGAAGTGGGATTTTATTTTATTTGGCAAATGGGGAACAACACACGTTCAAGCCCTTGCTTTCAGTTTGGCACCATTCAAAAAGCATTGCACGTAGGAGATAAAAAGGGATATGGGTTTTGCACTTGGGGAGTGAAATCCTTGCTGCAAAAATCTGTGAGAGGTGAAGTTGAGAGCTCTGGAATTGGGAGAAGGCCTTGGTACTGCAAGTTCTGGGAGAGGAGAAGTGGAGAACTTTTGAAGTTGGAAGGAGATCAAATCCTTTGGAGGTATATTCAAGGAAGTCTTCAAGAGGTAAGGGGAGCTAGATCCTTTTCTCTGGATTGTATGAACCATGTATGTGTGTACTGAAATCTATAATATAGTGTCGTTGGTGAACAAATTTCGTACTTATAGTAACTTTGTTGTGTATGAATCTGTATGAGTGGTTGTAAAAATTGTGTTGTTGAAGAAAATATGGGAAGAAGGGGATGAAAATGGGGTTTCTGGGTTTTCTGGAAATCTGGTGCGTTTCTGCAGAATTCTACAGAACGCGCGTTCGTCCAAATGGCTCGACCAATTAGTGATCGGCCAAAGTATGTTGAGCGTTCGGTTTTGTGTTCGGCGAACGTTAGCGTTCGTCCTTCAATGTAAGTGTAGCGTTCGGTCTTGGTGTAATAGTAATCTTAAGCGTTCAATCTTAAACTGGTATACTCATATTTAGCGTTCGGTTTAGATGATGTATTCTCGGCTTGTGAGCGTTCGGTATTAATTTGGAATTCTTAAGTTTGAATATTAGTCGTTCGGTCTTGATAAATTAATGAATGTAAGCGTTCGGTGTTAATTTGAATTCTTAGGTTTGGATCTTAAACGGTCGGTTTTGATGTATTAGTGATTATAGTATTCGGTCTAGGTACTTGATATTAGCGTTCGGCTCAGTAGTGTTGAATGATTTAACGTTCGGCCTAGGTACTTGATATTAGCGTTCGGCTCAGTAGTGTTGAATCCAACATTGTGTTCGTTCTTGAGCGTTCGGCCTAGTATGGTTTGATCTCACAGCGTTCGTTCTAGAAGTGTTCGGTCCATATGGTATTCGGTGAAATAGCGTTCGGCCTAAGAATTCGATCCAAGCGTTCCGCGTAAGTATCAATCTTAGCGTTCGTCCTAATAGTGTTTAAATCCAATATGGTATTCGGTAAAATAGCGTTCGGCCTAAGTACTCGATCCAAGCGTTCGGCCTAAGTATCAATCTTAGCGTTCGTCCTAATAGTGTTTAAATCCAATATGGTATTCGGTAAAATAGCGTTCGGCCTAAGTACTCGATCCAAGCGTTCGGCCTAAGTATCAATCTTAGCGTTCGTCCTAATAGTGTTTAAATCCAATATGGTGTTCGGTAAAATAGCGTTTGGCCTAAGTACTCGATCCCAGCGTTCGACCTAAGTATCAATCTCAGCGTTCGGCCTAATAGTGTGTTCGGTGAAATAGCGTTCGGCCTGTTGATAAATAGCGTTCATTCAATACCGTTCGACAGATAACGTTCGTCCAAATAGTATTCTGCAAATGTTGGGTTTTAAGTTCATTTTCTCTTAAATTGAATTATGTGCAAAATGTTTGGAAAATATATATTGTGACGTGATTTATGTGAATGTATGAGATATGTTGGATTTAATGTGATATTATGGGGGTATCTGGTTATTCATGACTTGGGATAAGGTTCAAAGTAACAGTATGATTCATGGACGTAATTCCATGATCCTCAAGGAGAGGATACATGGTGGTGTTTTGGGGTTGTATAGAATGATTACATGGTAGCTCTGTTTTGGGGTCATCCTGAAACTCCAATGGTCTTTCTTCTCATGTAGAGAGGATTGAACATGTGGTGAGGAGTAGCAGGAGGTCCTAGTCTTGGATGCTTCCATATGATCCAAGGTGAGTGATAACGGATTAACCTCGTGACTGTGGCCGGGCGGTAGTGCCCAAAGTTCCACCGGGCGGTAGTGCCCAAATTTCCACCGGGCGGTAGTGCCCAAGTTTCACAAGGCGGTAGTGCCAGGGCGGGAGTGCCCAAGTTTCATAAAGCCACCACGAGTGCAAGACCCGCCATAGCTCGGTAATCATTCTGGTCCGGACAAGTCGGTCTATAAAGCAACAAGTCGGGGTATAAAGTAACAAGTCTTGTGATGTCAGTTTACCATGTTTGGATGAATGTTTACATGTCGTGTGAGTGTGTGAATTGTGGTTTAATGACTATGCTTTAATTGTTCTTTTATATGAATCTATGTATGATAACTTGCTTTTTATATCTAGCTCACCCTTGCATTGTTTGTGTTGTGTGCTGTTTGGGTATGTTTCTTTGGCGATGATCATCCACTTGGATGGGAGCAGATGACGGGGAGGATACTTTGGAAACAACTCTTGATGGAGACGGCAGTGCTGCAGCTTAGATGTGCTAGCTTTTATTCCGAGGACTCATATTATTTGGAAGAACTTTTGAGTGTTTAAATTTTTAATTGTCCCATAAATTCCAGGGAGAAATTCTAATACTCTAGTCAGAAATTTCGCACTATTCTAAGGATGTCTGTAATCCTTGATTAACTCTTGACTACTTTCCTATATTATGCATGATGACGTCTTTATTATATATGCATGACGTATATAATTGGGATGTTACAAATATAGCATAAACATTTTCGTACATTAAAATTGAATAAAATTATACACAATTTTATAAAATTAAAAAAAAAATAAAACAATTTTATGTTAACAATTATAAAAAAATTTAAAAAATTAGAGAATTGAGTAAATATTTTTTAATAGAAATCATATATATTTTTATAAACTTCTATATATCTAAAACATAAATAAAATAAATAAGGGATGAAATTAATAACTAAATATTTATCATTTAATTATATATATATATATATATATATATATATATATATATATATAATATTAGATCAGTTAATTCAACTTACTATTAAATATATCTTCGATATTGGAAATGATTAGCAAAAACTATAATTGAGAATATTACCAAGAAACATTGAGAAGAGAGTAAATTTTCTCATTATATACAATAAACTTTTTTAAAATAAGTACAAGATTTTTCTCTATAATAAGTTAATTAGTTAGTAAATATGATCATAGAATTGTTTGCATGTTTTTAAGGAATAATACACGGCGATATTGTTTTTCTTTCTATTTTTATCACAAAATACACTAAAACATTTTCATTTTTTGAATTAAGATTAAAATAAATATTATGATTAGATATAAAAAAAATAATATAATGAAATCACAAGTATTATTTAGATATTTGAAATTTTAGAATTTTTAGTTATTTATTATATTTGTTTTAGGTTGAAAACATTTTTTTTAATTATTTATTTGTAACAATTGATTCAATGATTTTTATTTATTTATTATTTTGTATGATTTTTATATTATAATTTTTTTTGTTAAATTAATATTAATGATGTTAATATAATTATATTTGACAATTCTAAAAAGGAAAGTTCATGATGGGTTGGTCCTACCCATACGGTTTTGGAGATATTTGACCATATAGACTTTTTTAATAAAAATAATTTGGGTCGTGTGGGCTTTTTTGGTCCCAACCCATATGGGATAGGACCAAATCCCATTATATGGGGAGCAATGCTCCCTACACCTCACCTGTTTCCTCCTGCACCTCCCATTTTACACATTTGCCCTTCATTTATTAAATCATTTATTAAAGTCAAATAAAAACTAATGATGAGTTAATGATTTCATAACAACTAGCAACCCTAAATCTCATCTGTTGCCCTACATGCACCCCCTTTCCTCTTCTTATTTTTTCTTTAAAATAAAGGGTTAAATATGTTTTTCGTCCTTTAAGTATCACACTATTTTGGTTTTAGTCCCTACTCAAAACTTTGATGGTTTTTAGTTCTCAAAGTTTTGAAACTCTTAGTATTAGTCCTTAAAAATTGATGACGTTAAGTTTTAGTGGATGTGGCAAACGGCGATGCCAGGTTTGATGCCAGCTGTCATGCAAACGGCAAACGCCCTTTTTCTGCAGCGTTATGTGTTGCAATACCTGGTTGGGGTTTTTGCTTCATAAATACAACGACAAATGTTTATTCTTCTTCCTTCAGAAATACAACGTCCATGGAAAGTGGATGTGTCTACTTTGGGATCTCTGTCTTCTCCTTCGACGACCTCAGAGAGGCAACCAACAATTTTGATGAAGCTAGGAAGTTTGGAGAAGGAGGCTTTGGAACTATTTACTTGGGTAAGAACTAAACTTAAAAATTACCATTTTCCGTGATTTCGAAATTTTTCTTTAGATTTCGCCTTAATTTTACAGTAAAATCCAATTTAAAGAAAAGGCCATTAACTTCTGCAAAATCATCAGTAGTTTGTACATGTTTGGTGAAAAAGAAAAAGAAGAAAAACAGCCCTTGTATAATTTACAAATTTTATTTTTATTATACAGGGACAATGAGAAAGAAAGAAATACACAAGAGAAAAGGGAACAACTAACAAAAATATCATATGTTCCCAGGTTCTTGTAATTGCTGCACATCGTAAAAAAGGATCAACACAATCTCAAGAATCTAAAACTTTACAAATGAAAGGAAAAAAAATAGGCAGACTATTTTGTACACGTTCCTCGGCGATCAACGCAAAGTGAAAAATGGAGATTTTCCATTAAAAGAAATCCAAAGAACTAATCAAGGAGAGACCAATTCAAGACTATTTTCCCTGCAATAACATAGCTGCAGTGAGATTTGTCTCTCCATCTAAAGCTGCCGTCTGAAATTGGTTATGAACATCTCTGCTCTCTTATCAATATCATCATCCGAGGGACAACTTATGGTCCTCTGAAGGGTTTGCGCAAGAGGAGAAATCAAACCTTCCGAATCTGTTTTCTCTGAAGAAGAAGTAGCACACATCATCAACCTCGGTCAATCGTTGAAACTAATATGGCGTTTGCTCATAGAAACGCGGCGGAGAATGTTCATCGCATGCCATGTGTGGCTGCACTTCGCGTCACAACTGAGACTTACTGCTAGTGTACGGGCACATCCCAAATGGCACTGTTAGCTTTAATCTCCATTGTGATGAAAGAAATTCATGCTTTCTACCATGGCATCTGAGAATGAAAATTGCCATAAAAACTGCTAGTGTTCTGGAGGGCGAGGGGCAGAAACGGGAAGCTTCCGGGTGGCGTAGAAGACGAAGTTAGATTCAACTTGAAAAATGAAACAATCAACGTGGCACGACAGCTAGCATCAAACCTGGCATCGCCATTTGCCACATCCACTAAAACTTAACGTCATCTATTTTTAAGGACTAATACTAAGAGTTTCAAAACTTCGAGAACTAAAAACCATCAAAGTTTTGAGTAGGGACTAAAACCAAAATCGTGTGATACTTAAGGGACAAAAAACATATTTAACCTTAAAATAAAATAACAAACAAATAAAAAAATGAAAAGATATTCAAAAAACATATTAAATATTATTTAATCATAAAATATAACATAAAAATAAAATTTACAGAATATAAAAATATAAAATATTAACAAAAAACTATGTAAAATATTAACCAAAATAAATTAAATATACTAACATAATATTTCATACATATACTTTTTAAACAAATTTAATACTATAAATAAATATTAAAAACACATATCAAAAACGAAACAAGCACATATCAACATGTATCAAACACAGATTCTTAACAACAGATCTAGCATTTTATCACACTCAATGCATCATACATTCTGTTATATCATACAATGACCTTAAGGAAATCTGTCCAAAGCTTGAAGTTAACTCTCTAAGAAGAAGAAGATCTACACTTTTGCACTAAACACCACACAACCACGCAACCACCAAATCAGATAGTAAGGGAGGAAGTGAAGACCACTCTGCCAGAAGAACTTAAAAACAAACGAAGTTGGTGATGAGGGAGGAGGGGAGGAGTGCGGGAGGAAAAAAATGTGAGCTTGAAATGAAATGCGGCAAGGAGAGGCAAGGAGGAGGAAGGGTGTAGGGTTTACAAAATAATCTGAAATGCGGTAAGGCTGAACTTAGTGAGGAAGGGGTGTAGGGCTGCTGCTTCAATTTAATCATTAAATGAGTCAGCTTTTTTAAAGTAAAAGATTCTTTCTGAGAAGGGTAGAGTTGTAAATAAAAAGAAGGGAGGTGTATGATGATGTTGGTGAGGTGTAGGGAGAAGCTCTCTTATATGGGCTTATTTGACAGGTCTAGATGTGACTAATAATGTGTCACGTCACTTCTCCCTTTTTTAAACATGTCAACCCTCATGCTCTCATGTTCTTCATCCATGAAGCTCCTCTCCCTTTCTCATTCATAGGTGAGCTACCCACATCCTCACATTGTCATCTTCCTTTATCATGTGTGACTCCATCTTCTTCTTCTCAAATCCAAATCGTGACGACCATGGGAGATTCGTTGGCGACACTGGCTACCACCAAAACCAAATCGTCAAATCAAATTGCAAAACCAAATTACGACTCATCATTCCCAACGCTAGCCAACAATGCTACCTAACTAGATTTGCGGTTGCTACAACTCCTTTGATTGGAAGAGCCCCTACTATCACCAGAGTGCACCATCGCAACAAAACACAGCATTGAACCTCAACTTAAGGGTTTTCCTATACGTTGTCGATGCTAATGATGCCACATTCATTTGTTGGGTTTATTGAAGAAAAGGTTCATTGGAGAGACACAATATCAATGAAATATGAACTCAATCATATAAGGGTGTCAGGAGCGGCTGCAGCGGAAGGGTTAGCGTGGAATAACAAACCAAGAGGGTTTTTAATACGAACGTGTGCCTTTTAATTTCTACTCAAATAAAGTTACTAAACAAATAATAAAGACAAATAAAGCGAGAGTAAGGTTGAGAGAAATTTGCACAGATGATTTTATCCTGGTTCGGATCTTACCAATCCTACGTCCAGTCGTTTATCTCAAACAAGATAAACAATTCACTAATCACAAAACAATTACAAATTACAATCACAAAGAAACAATTTGTAAGAGTTTAGAAACCACCTCTCTTGATACCACAAGAGATGAACCTACACCTCCTTTGAGTCTTCACAAAGGATGAACACCTCCTCCGAATACTTCACGAAGGATGATTCTCTTCCGAACACCTCCTTAGACACACCAAGGATGAACCGGCTATTTCCTCTGTCACCGTAGCAGCACTTCACCAGCTCCACAGACAAGAGTTTCACAAGCCGAACAAGAACACACAAGTCTCAAGAATTTCTGAGTATTTGAGCACAAGGGAAGAGTTTCTGTGTCTCTAGTTATATGTTCTTCTTGAGAGAAAATGAGAGTCTATTTATAGACTCATCCAAAGACTCTTCCATTCACTAAAAGACAAACTTAACGGCTAGTTTCTCCAACGGCCATAAACGGCTAGTTTGTCCAACGGCCATAAACGGCTAGTTTGTCCAACGGTCATAAACGGCTAGTTTCTTCAACTACTAGTTTCCCCAACGTCCGTGTTAAGTGCGATACTCTTACCGTTAACCGTCACTATTCACGTGAATAGTGTTACTATTCATGTGAATAGTACTATAGTGTTTTGTTGCAATGATTTACTATATTAATTTTACAAAACACTTTTCTTTTTCTGATCTACGTCCTATACATATTTCTAAGAGTATAACAAAAGCTTTCCATCACAATACAAATCTTCAGATCATTTTGATTCTTGATTGGTCTTGACTTGATTTGGACATCATCAAAATTTCATCTGCATCATTTTGCTAACAATCTCCCCCTTTTTGATGATGATCAAAAACTTCTTGATTTAAAGCTTTTGGTAATAATCTGTATTTAAAACACAACTTATGGAAGAAAGAGTGCATTAGTGAATAAACACAAATAAGCTAAATAAGCAAATAAGCTTTAATAAGTTTTAAGCATTTTCTCCCCCTTTTTGATCATAATTAAAAAGTTGTGTTGAATGTTCTCCCCCTAAGATAATACTCCCCCTTAATAAAAGCATGTATGCATATGAGCTAAAAATATTTCAAATTTAAAGATTCATTCAAACATGCACAATAGGATATTTAAAGCAAATATTTTTAGGAGAAAGAGCTTATAAAACATTGTTGAGATCTTCATCTTGAGGATTGTCATCATTCTTTGCTTCATTTGTTGTCTTCTACAAATCTTCGTCGTTGCCTGCATGTAATTCAACTGACTCAAGAGGTTTTGCCTCAAGGTCTACAATTTCATCAAAGACAACATGCTCACATAAAAGTTTTTCCGATTTAAAACTATATATACTTTATATATTAGAGGATATCCAAAAAAAATAGTTTTATCGGTCTTAAAAAAAATTTTCTTAAATTTTGTTTTAAAGAAATTTTAAAAAAAATTTGTACCCAACAATTTTGTTTGGGTCCTTTGGGTTAGATTGAAAATTTGAAATCATTTTATAACCCAAACATATCTACCACTTGGAACACCATAATGCTTAATTTTACATTTGTTAGATGTATGACCCTTTTTCATACAATAAAAGCAGGATACAACATTTGTGTTCCTATAAGTTGTTCCTTTTTCTACCCAAGTTCTACGGGTTCTATGATTATGTTTATTTTTAATTCTAGGAACATACTTATTTTTAACAACCTTATTTTCATTATTTTTACTACATTCTCCTGAGGTTGTTTCATCTAGTAGTTTCTTATAATTAACACAAGATGCACATTCATCACTACTAGTATATTTACCTTTTTCATAAAATAAAATTTTATTTTTCAAAATTTTATTTTCTTCAAAAATATTTTTAAAATTTAATTTTAAATTCTTATTTTCTTCAAGAATATTTTCAAAATCTGATTTCAAATTTTTATTTTCTTCAGAAATATTTTCAAAATTTAATTTTAAATTTTTGAAATCCTTTTTCAATTTCTGATGGGCTTTATCTAATTTTTCAGATTCTACTATTAAAGCAGCATAAATTTCATGCAATTCATTTTCACTAATTTGACTAAAATTATCAGAATCGCTAGATGTACTTACTTGGCTTCCAGCGTCGTCGTTCACTACTAAACAGATGTATGCTTGCTCATCAGAATCACCCATACTTGATGTTGTGCTTGATGAAGAGCTTAAACTATTCTCTTCCATGATTAAAGTATTCGTTTTAGCACACCTGATTTCATCTCCGCCTTCATGAGTTACTCTTAAAGTTTCCCACATTTCTTTAGCGTTTTTGCAGACAGAGACCCTGTAGAACTCATCAACAGTCAACGCTGATGCAATGATATTCTGGGCTTTTACATCATTCTGAGATCTTCTCTTTTCTTCAATGGTCCATTGGTCACGGGACTTTGGTTCCTGCATATTGTTAGTTGGAACAAAAGGACCAAATGCAACAGCATCCCAAATATCTATATCAATAGATTCCATAAAAATTTGCATTCTGACCTTCCAGAATGCGTAATTTTCACCTGTGAATAGTGGTGGTCTATTGATAGAAGCACCCTCTGCGAATGTTTGAAACGATCCCGCCATTTGAATGACTATCAAAGCAAGCTCTGATACCAATTGTCAGGAGCGGCTGCAGCGGAAGGGTTAGCGTGGAATAACAAACCAAGAGGGTTTTTAATACGAACGTGTGCCTTTTAATTTCTACTCAAATAAACTTACTAAACAAATAATAAAGACAAATAAAGCGAGAGTAAGGTTGAGAGAAATTTGCACAGATGATTTTATCCTGGTTCGGATCTTACCAATCCTACGTCCAGTCGTTTATCTCAAACAAGATAAACAATTCACTAATCACAAAACAATTACAAATTACAATCACAAAGAAACAATTTGTAAGAGTTTAGAAACCACCTCTCTTGATACCACAAGAGATGAACCTACACCTCCTTTGAGTCTTCACAAAGGATGAACACCTCCTCCGAATACTTCACGAAGGATGATTCTCTTCCGAACACCTCCTTAGACACACCAAGGATGAACCGGCTATTTCCTCTGTCACCGTAGCAGCACTTCACCAGCTCCACAGACAAGAGTTTCACAAGCCGAACAAGAACACACAAGTCTCAAGAATTTCTGAGTATTTGAGCACAAGGGAAGAGTTTCTGTGTCTCTAGTTATATGTTCTTCTTGAGAGAAAATGAGAGTCTATTTATAGACTCATCCAAAGACTCTTCCATTCACTAAAAGACAAACTTAACGGCTAGTTTCTCCAACGGCCATAAACGGCTAGTTTGTCCAACGGCCATAAACGGCTAGTTTGTCCAACGGCCATAAACGGCTAGTTTGTCCAACGGTCATAAACGGCTAGTTTCTTCAACTACTAGTTTCCCCAACGTCCGTGTTAAGTGCGATACTCTTACCGTTAACCGTCACTATTCACGTGAATAGTGTTACTATTCATGTGAATAGTACTATAGTGTTTTGTTGCAATGATTTACTATATTAATTTTACAAAACACTTTTCTTTTTCTGATCTACGTCCTATACATATTTCTAAGAGTATAACAAAAGCTTTCCATCACAATACAAATCTTCAGATCATTTTGATTCTTGATTGGTCTTGACTTGATTTGGACATCATCAAAATTTCATCTGCATCATTTTGCTAACAAAGGGATTAACACCACTCTCTAACCAAAACCTTAAAGACTATGGGTTACTGAGTCTTTCATTTATATAATATTTTATTTTTTTATTTCTATCCAATATAAAACGTGAACTCACACTTGAATTTCCAATACCATTTACGTATACTAGTGCATAAAGACAAAATGGCACCGGTTAAATTTTTTTATAGGCACCGGTTCTACAACCGGTGCATATACAGGCGAGGTAAAAAATGATAGATTTTATACCTCGGTTATGAACTGAGTCAAAAAAAAATAGGATTATGCCTCGGTTACTTAAAAATCGAGGCAGTAACGTGTTTTTTTTTATCTTTTCAACCTTTATCAATAAGAAACAGAACCAGAACATCAACTCTTAAACCATTATCAGATATGAAAATCAAAAGGTAAAATCAATGCAAGAAAGAAACGAGACAAAACATAAAGTGAATGCAGAAATGTAAATTGAATCATCAAACTGAAACGTACAAGCTTTAATTAAAAACTGGAAATGAAAATACAATTGATGTATAGTGTCTGTCACCCACTACACATATGTTTCTATTTTACAAAACGCCTTTATATAGGAGAAAACAAAAATAGAAAAGAGGAAAACAGGGGGCAAAGGGGAAAGAACCGAATAAACTTGGAATATTCTTGGTTGCTCTTCAACTGACTTTAACATCTCTTCTCTTCAACCGTCAACCGCTTCTCGGTCTGATCAGCATTCTAGTTCGATCAGTTTCTAGGCCTGCTTCCGTTGGACCTTGGAGCTTGCGTCTAATTTTGTTCTACTTCTTCTCTTTTCGCTAGAACCCTAGCCATCGGTGAGAGAGTTGGGAGAAAGCCCCAAATTGATTTAAGCCTCCCTACGTAGAATGAACTCGAGAAAGAAAACCATGTCAGCTTTGCCTCTTTGCAGCAGTATGAAACGCTGCGTTTCATTAAACTTCACTCCAAGAGGACTTTAGCCCATTCCATCGCCAAGCCTTATTCAGCCACTACCAGCCCACTTTGCTCCATTTCAGCCCAATCAGCCAAAGACTTGATCTACAGAAAAAAAATAGGATTTTAAACAGCAAAAAGAAAAGATAAAAGACTAAAAAAATTATTTATTTTTTTTATGAATATTTTTATAAAAGAGAAATTACCTAATTATTTAAAAACCTATTTTATTTAACTAAAAAGGGAAAATAACACTACTTTTACAAAACTCTAAAATTAAAAACTCAAAAACACTGGACCTATTCACAGCACATTCAATCCTGCCATTTTTAATCATTTCCTAGCCATTTCTTTCAGTCAAAACTGCATAACAATATTTCTCAGCTTTAAACCTCAGTTTCAGCAATCCAAGCATTTGAGAAACAACTTAATTCAGTTAATTTCAGCAATGAACATAATCAGAAAAGCATAAGTCAGTTTCAGCCTCACAGGAAAGTGTTTCACTCAGATTCACTCAACTGTATAGGGCGGTCTTGTTTCACTCACTCATGACATATCAACCTCCATTCTTAATTTTGCAAGGACTCTAAGTGAAAGTGCTCAGCTCATGGTTTCATATAGATCAAAAGGTCTTTAATGGCTTGTAATGTAAATGGTATGAAGGGTTAGAAAACACAAGGCTAAATGGAATTAGAGAAATTATGAAGAAGAAGGAAGAACCTATAACTCAGTGCACTCTTTATTTAACTTTGGCCAATCAATTTTTTTTTTCTATTTCCCTTCTCTCTAGTTTTCAATTCTGTCAGGTCTCAAATTTTTTTTTCATTTCTTTTGCAATTTTGCTCTTTTTCCAAACCTGCTCTTTCTTCTTTTTCAACACAACCAGATTTCTCAGCTCATTTTTCTTTTTCTTTTTCACTCTTGGCCTTTCTTTTCTCTTTTGCACTCACCAAGTTCCATCTCTCCCTACTTCTCACAAGTCTCTACAGGTTGGGTCCCTACTTCTCACAAGTCTCTACAGGTTGGGTAATTGATGGGAAAATGGCTTGTAATGAATGGAAACAACAAATATGGCTAAGGCTTAAAAGAAAGGTATAATGGTCAAAAACTGAAATGGTTAAGCTATTGTGGCTATGGATGAAGAAAAAGAATGCCTAAATGATCTCTAGAATATACCAAGAGCAAGCTTATTGCAGAGAATCAATGTAAAATCAGAATTAAAAGTCAAACATGCATCAAATCACACAAGAAAGACAAAAATTTGGCCCAAAATCTCTCCAGGTTAAGAAATTTGCTAAAACTGACTTTCTACCCTCTTTTATGCAAAAATTACTTCCTTGGACTGAACTCAGATGCAAAAGTAATGCTAGGACTACTTCTACTTGAATTTACAACATGGAACACAATTAACAGTTCTAATTAAAAGAAATAAAACTGAGAAATGAATTAAATCAGTAAAGAACGAATAAGAGTATGAAACAAAACCTAAAAATGTCTAACAGTGTGACCTAAACTATGTACAACCTATACAGGCATACTAGACTCAATTGGAACCTAAAACAGCTAAGACAAAACAATGTAACCTAAACAAACTATCAGAAACAAACCACTATGTTTAGCTCCTCTATGCAGAGTCTCCAGGATTGCACTGAATTCATTCTTCTCAGCTTTCCACTACAGCAAGGTGTGTGTTGATTCACTGTGAATGAACTTGCTATGTTTCCAGAGCTGGTAAACAACCATCCTCATCCATCCAGAGCTAGTAAACAGCCACCCAATAAGCCTGTTTCATCGCCAAGGAAGAACAACAACAGACAGCAATATATCAGAAATTCCAACATACACCACAAAGCAATACACCACAAACCAATACACAACACACAGAGAAGCTTCATCGGCATGTTCTAGATCGGCGGAGGCGACCCACTCGCTGTTGGGGGAGAAACGTGCGATGGTGGCCGAGGCGGAGGCGACCCACTCGCCGTTGGGGAGAAACGTGCGATGGTGGCCGAGGCGGAGGCGACCCACTCGCCGTTGGGGGAGAAAAGTGCGATGGTGGCCGATTGGGATTTTCTGATTTAGGGTTCCATGGCGCGACGACGATGACAGTAGATGACGGCAATAACGGGTACGAAGGTGAGCGCGGCAAGGATGAAGGACGAAGCGAACGACACTGACGAAGGACTTGCAGCGGCGACGTTGGTGGAGGCAGCCCTTGGGGAGAACAACAGTGGTGGTGGCAAAGACTAAGCAGCAGCTCGAAGAAGAAGAACCGAAGAAACAATGAACATAACCAAGCTTTAAGTGAAAGATGAAGCAATGAACACAAATAAGCAACGAAGAAATGAATAACAGTGGAAGCGCGCAGAGAAAGAAGAAGAAGGAGAACTATTAGCGCGAGAAGAAATGAACCGCGTTTCAGGCTTTATGCCTCGGGTCTAAGTTCACCGAGGTCGTAGGTCAAGCTTTCTACCTCGAGTCTGCAGGCAACCGAGGTAGTATCACCTTTTCGTACAGTTGTCAGTCCTTTGGGCACTGGTTATGCTTCGGTTCTGTGTGCAACCGAGATTGTATATTGGTTTTACACCAGTCCGTCGTACAACCGAGTTATATAAGATCAGTTTTATTACCAACCTGCCACTGTCTTATGATAGGCAGCGGTTTGCTGTCAAATGAAACATAATATGCGAGTTTAAAAGCCAATATTGTACTAGTGGTAGTTATGAGTCTATTGCTCCACCTTTGCTTTTTTTTTTTTTTTTTTCCGAATGATTGTGTTACGTGTGAATTGAAGATGGAGGTTTATGTGTTCTGGAATTATTAGGCTTGAAGGAGAAGGTAGTGAAAGATAAGGAGAAGAAGAATGTTATGTGTATGATGATTTGTTGTGCTTTTTCCTCCTTGTTGTATGTATTTATGAATGGAGGAGAACGATTGGGGATGGAGAAGAAGATTGAAAACATGGGCTTTTTTATTGTGTTAGTGAGGTTTGGAAGATGATGAAGGTTCCCTATAACAGTGTTATTCTCTGGTGCAAACGTAATATGAATTTCTTGGATGAAGAAAATGTGATATGGAGGTGAGGATGACATGGTTCCTCTTATAAGAAGAAAAAGAAGATGGGATAAGGATGAGGTATTACTCCATATACCACATCAACAAAAAGTTAACTCTATTATTTATTAATGACCAATTTTATGTATTTCGTAATGATAAGAACTTAATTAGATAAAACTTTGAAATTAAAACTAAAATCAAAATCATGTTATAATTTAGGAAAAAAAATAACTAACTCTTATTTTAATAATATTATTTTCTCTAAAGTTACATTTAGAATTCAAATATGTTGTTGAATTTTTTTATTCTTTTATTGAGTTTTCGAAATACATGTTTAAAAATATATTATAAATGTATACATTTTGAAAATGCAGTACTAAAAGCTCAGTATAGAATCTAAACTCCTTGCATTTAATCTAATATATTATCATATTTTTTACTATTACTTTATAATTAAATATTTATTATTATTGTATGCAATTGAGAAATTAATATTATTTTTATTTCATAACATTTTGTTGTTAATTAGCAAACCAAAAGAAATAATTAGCAAACTAAAAGTTTAATTTTAAAAAATTGAATTAACACATATATAATTAACTTTTTATGCGTTTTAAAATTACACAACCACGAAATTTATACAGAAATATAGAGTGGACATTCTTAAATAGGCGCAGGCAAAGGTTGTTGTGGCTTTACCTTATCTTATCCTGTAAGGAGAGAAAGAAGAAGAGAAATGGCGAGTGCAACAGCGCATGTTTTTTCAGGGCTCACTGTTTCTGGTGGCAAAGGAAATTCAATCTTCAATTTCAATCACTCTCCTTTTTCTTCCACTCTTCTTCCCTCAAATTTCAGGCCCTTCAACTCTTTCTCATCCAATGGTCTTTTCTCCAGAGGTAATGCAAATTCATAAACCCTTTTATCGTTAACTTAACACCCAACTGAATTGCTGGTGATGATTCATTGCATGTAGATTACTTGTCAAAGGACATGCTTTGCCGCCCAACACGTTCTCCTGTTGTTTGTATGGCCGGAAAAGGTTCCAGTAAGAAAAAGGTAGCTAGCTAGCTCCCATTTCTGCAAATTTTACCTGTGAATCAATAGGCCATTCATTGTTGCATTTGCTACATGCTCACTTTTTTTTAACCTAGAACAGTACTTAGATAAAGGATTGCATGTATTGTATGTGTTATTCTCTTATGGGGAATCCACTTGGATTAGAGATATGAGTATAAGTGAGAGTTAATCATAAACTTATTATTAGTAATTCATAATAGTACAAGCAACATTTAAGGGTCAAGGTCAGGCCTTTAATGTTTCGACTTTAAGTTGGAAGATAGAGTTAAGGTCAGGTCATCTAAGGTATTGATCACTTTGGTACCTTGAGGTTCTTTCAGGATTTTATTTCAAAAAGGTAACTTTGGTGGGTTTAGAGAAAAATATTGTTTATGAAGTATCCTAACTCACTTCTGAATGATGTGATATTTTTTGATGTAGATACAAGTTTTGTCATTTTATTTACCATTATTTTCCCCTTTATTCATTACCATGCCATAAAGAGGTTCTTACTTGAGAAGTTGTCATAGATCAGGTGTCTTTTTCTTTTCACATTTTGTTATTCATCAATTGTTTGCTTGTTGATCTGGATAAAAAAGTGTGATTGTTGTTGTTCTTGTGGTCATAGTCTAAGGTTATTAGGCTTGTCTCAACGGCTGGAACTGGATTCTTTTATGCCATAAAGAAAAGCAAGAAGAATGAAAAGCTTGAGCTGAAGAAGTATGATCCAAAGGTGAAGCGCCATGTTGTGTTCAAAGAATCGAAATAAGATAAGCCTTTTAGATGAATCAGGTTTTGACCATCTTCTGCTCTTGTTGTAATATCACAACTTATTCTTTGATTTTATCTCTGAACAAAAATTCTGCAAAAACACTAGATGTAAACTGCTATTATGTGTTTTGTATTCCCCTTCTGAATAGAAGAAGATCATAAAAATGGGTATGCATCTTGGAGGTTACAATTTGTTCAAAGTGATAGTTCAATTTTTCGACTTTGATTCTGATAATCTATAACTTATGAAGTACAGGGTCCTCTTTTTTTATGTGTCACGGTGTTATAGACGTTTTCAATGCTGAGACCTGTACAATGAGCCTTTGATAGTCCTTAATAGATGTCTAGTTAAACAAATTTGTCATACTTGAATTTCCACTTCCATGTAGATGGAGTATTTCTGTAGACACATCCCACAAGACGACTACTCGGACACACTAAGATTGTTAAACTGTTAGAAAATTCAATGTCAAATATAATACAATATTAGAAATAGTGCCTCATTTGTTTTTGTGAGAACGGTTATCATAATAAAATAGATGTAAAACTTTAAAAGTTGGTTTGAAATAGAGGATGTCTTTGAAGATATAATTTCACCTTCTTAAAAGTGAATCTAAAAATAGGGATTCTAAATTTAGATCTTTTGTTATGGTACTGCCTTCATTTAATCTTGAGCCTCTTTGTCTCAGTTTGTGCTGCGTATATTGTGTCCTAGTGTTGGAATGTCTGTGTCATGTCTTCTGTCATTGTTAGAGGTTGTGCTTCATACTGTACATCTGTCCATATTTACAAAATTGTAAATTAAGCTGATTACATGTAGTTCCAACATAAACTAAATCCTGCCTTGATCAACTACAAAGTTGATGGAAACATTGTGAATCTCTTTTCCAACTGAACTAACATCTAAAAACCTCAAAGATTAGTCACCAACCCTTAGATTCTTCCTTGTTTTTGAGCTTTCTCCTTCAAGTGAATCTTGATGAGGTTTACAAGTTTCTCCATCATCCTGAGCTCTGCCAACATTCCTTTTGTCAACATGATCATGATTCTTGGTGGTAAATTTTTTTAATTCTTGAATTTGTCTGGGCCGTATTATATCATTTTATGTGAGCCTCAACACCAAGTAGTAAGTATCACCATTCTTGCTATGAATCAATGTATCAGTAAAGAAAACTAAAAAAATTCTGATAAATTTGCTGAAAACAATATTCATAAAACTTTGAAAAGTTGCTGGGGCACTAGGGGCATTTGTAAATCCAAATGGCAGGACCAAATACTCATAATGACCACTGTTTCTTGAATGCAGTTTTGTGTATATCTGGATGATCCATCCTCACTTGATGATAACCT
Organism: Vigna nakashimae; assembly: GCA_034642375.1. NCBI lineage: Eukaryota > Viridiplantae > Streptophyta > Magnoliopsida > Fabales > Fabaceae > Vigna > Vigna nakashimae. The sequence goes on along the minus strand of CM067763.1, from coordinate 25,214,673 downwards.
ATCCTCGAGTCAATTTTTGAAAAAATAACTGAACCATTCAACTCATCCATGAGGTCTTCTACTAAAGGAATTGGAAACCTGTCTTTGACAGTACCCTTGTTAAGCTATACCCAACACACAATATCAAAGAGACATCTTTTTTTCAAACTAATAACACAACAGTACTAGCATAAAAACTGCAGTTGTTCTGTATAAAACCAGACATTAGTATCTCTTGAACAACTTTATCAATAATGTCTTTCCAATTTTCTCCATATCTGTATGGTCTTTTATTTACTGGTTCAGTACCTTTCAATAGGGGAATCTCATGATTGAGACTTTTAATAGGAGGTAATTGAGTAGGTTCTTCAAAAATACCCTGAAACTGATTCAACAATTCTGAAATCAACACAGGTGTTGTTGGGTGAGTGGCATGAGTTGTGATTATGCAATAAGAATCCATCATCTTGACAGACTTGTATCATGACTATGTGTGCACATTCATGATTGTTTTATCCATTAGCTGGTTTCTAATCAGTTTTACACTGTTCTGGGTAGATCCTTGAGAACATGTCTTCTGCCAGCAACAGTAAACTCCATTGGCAAATTGTTAAGTTCCAAATAATGTCTCCCAGTGTCACTAGCCATTCAAATCCTAAGACCATTCTTCAGAAAGGTCAATTTGGTTAATTATGGCATCAAATTCTTCATGGTACAAAGTACCTGAGAAATGTTGCCAAGTTACTCTCACTAGCTTCTCATTTGATCCGGGTCCTTTGTGGTTTAATTCAAAACCAAACATCTTGGCAATGCCTTGATGAACGTGGTGGATGCCAAAGAAGAGAGATCAAAATTAATTTTTTCTTAAAATAACATATTTCTTCATAGTGTGTTTGTATATATATTATAAATATAGAACTATACTTTTAATTAGGTTTCCCAATATTTGACTCTCTTCTCGTTAATAAAGAGATTTTTTGGAGGTTGGACCCACACAATACTAACATCTCTCTTTTCTATCTATCCCAAAACAGAGTGTTGATCTAAACACGAATTGACGAAAATTCTAAGGACAAAATAATAATAAATAGTTAAATTTAAAAATTAAATCTTATAAGAAAAACTGTTGTATATGCTTTATTTTCCGGAAAATTACATTCATTATATGTATATTTTCTACTCTCGGACTAAGGGGCAAGTATAATATATCTCTCTTAAAAATTTTGCTTTATAATCTTCTTGTTTTATTTAAGTTAATTTAAAATTTTAAAATAGTTATCCTTTAAAATTAAATTTACATTTTACTCATGGTTTACAAAATAATTTAGCAGTTTTATTTCTATTATTTGCATTATGTAGAAATGATGATATGCAAAGAAAATATAATTTTTAAAAAGGAAGTGCAAATTTCGAATTTCGCGTTTAGTGAATTTACAATTCAAATAAGAGTAAGTAATACTCATGATTTAAAATATGCTCTTACAAAAATAACAAGCTAAAAGATGTTTAAAGTACAATCTCCGATTATATTTATACCATAGTGAAAATGCGAGTATTCACATTTCTATTATACTAATATATTATAATTTAAAAAATATAAAACATAAATAATTTGTAAGAATATTAAAGAAGAAGTTGTATGATTATTCTTAAGTTGAAAAGTAGTATAAAATTTAAAAAAAAAAAATTAGATAATTAGTTTTGGGTTAAGAAATTATTTGATTATATATCTTGTTAAATAATAAAAATATTTTAAGTAAATAAAGAGTAAAGCAATATAATTAAAAATAAAAATTAGATAATTAGTTTTGGGTTAAGAAATTATTTGATTATATATCTTGTTAAATAATAAAAGTATTTTAAGTAAATAAAGAGTAAAGCAATATAATTAAAAATAAAATAAAAAAACAGCTAAAGTTATATACTCTTTATAATGATATAAATGTCAATTTTATTGTACTTGTTACTATAAACAAGAATTTTAATCGTAATAATAATAATAATAATAATAATAATAATAATAATAATAATTACAAATGAGCCTTCAAACAAACGTTTTTTTTTTGTTTCTTAGCTACTTTCAATTTTGCCAACTACGAATTTTAAATAATTTGACTATTATTGATTTATTTAAAAATTTCAAAAGATGAAATAGTTATTTCGAAACGACTTTAGTTGTATAGCTACTTGTACCACGGTGTAATTTTCATAAATAATTTCTTACATAAATTATTTTTACATCATCATATATAATTTCTTACATCAATTTTTTTTAATTTTTTTATATAATTTTTAATGCATTTTAAAATATAAAAAACAAAATATTTTAAAAACACATCAAATAAATCAAATAAATAATACAAAAAACTATTAGTAGAAAATCTAAATTGGTTTGACACCTTGTACTATATTGTAAAGTATATTATTATTATTGATAAAAGGAAAAAAATAATTCCCCTTAATAAGTTAGTGTATATTACAAAAAAACTAACTGTCATATAACCTTCTTTTTAATTTGTTTAATCAATAACCCATTTTTTTTTTATATTTAATTCTTCCTTTGTGTTCTTGTTCTTTTTAACCTTTTCATCTTTGGATTTTTAAAACGAATAATTCCTTATCTCAATATCTTGACATAACTCAAATCGATATATTTCTTAAAAAATTGAGAAAAATATCCAGATCCAACTAATTATAAATGTATTTTAATCTTTTCTCATTTTGATGAAATATCTTCACTAATAACATGAATACAAACTTAAATCGTAGATTAAAAATTTAAAACAGATCTAACGATTAAAATTAACTCTCTTTCGGTGCTATCTGTAGTAGTCATGACAGGTGGTACAGTACATACCTGCATGCAAACGTAACATCGGTTCCCCTGTAACTTACCACACTGAATCGAAAGACTACGGCTCTGATTCACGCGTGTTTACAATCTCCCGAAACTTGCGTGAGCTTCCTCTCTTTCTCTCTCCTTGAACATAACAGACAGGCCAAGAGAGAGAGAAAAGAAAAAACGAAAAAAGGGTGTAGAGAGAGAAAGTGAGGAGAGAGAAACGAACAAGACTGTGTCTCACATCATATGGCCTCCATGCCCATGGGGCACCACCACCAACACCAACCGCCGTCGGCGGCGTTGCCTTTGCAGCCATCACAACCGCAGCAGTCTCAGCCGCAACACGAAGTGCCTCGCCGGAGCTCCGATATGGAGACCGATAAGGTACTTCTGCTCATTGCACTCATAGAAAATCGTTATCTCTCGCTCTCTTAAGCTTTTGACTGGTTTTGGACTTGCCGGAGCTCCGATCACGTCGATTCGCCTCGGAAGCTTTGGAGTCGCCGAAATTTTGAACGATCTACCGGTTTTACGTGCTCAACGGAGAAATCTCCGGCGACCCCGATGATTGGAGTGGTTTTATTGTTCTTTCGGAGAGTGATGTTTATTGTCGTTGCGAATTTGAAAAAATAGGAAAGGAAATTAAGTTTTACTATTTTGGAGTGTGTTTTGGTTGATGCTTTGAAGGTGGGGATCTTTAGCCCTGAAGAAATTGAAGTTAGGAAGATTTCGTGTTTTTTTTTCTGATTTTGTTGTTTGGAGAAAAGCAAAGGAATGAAAAGAAGTTAAAATGTGAAATCCCTTGTTTCAGTTTTTTGTTTCCTTTAATTCAAGGAAAGAGATTCTGATTAGGTGTACTTAGCTGACCTGAGCAAACATTCTTATTTAGCAATAAGAATTTTCCCGCTGATAACAATTATCTTTTAGTCTGTTTTGGTTTTAGGTCATTTTTATTTGACTTGTATCTAATCTACTGTTAATTGTCTTTAGCTATGTTAATTCTGAATAGATTTTGTTTAGATATTTTTTATGTGTGTGAGTGACGACTTTCCTTCCCTTGTGGTAGATTGTTGTTCAAAAGTTCAAACGGTTAGTTTGCTTTGCTTCAGGGAATTAGTGTCCTTAGATTCTGTTTGTATGTGTCTTAAGTTATATTGGAGCCTTTCTTTATGCTTTCTTGTGAGCTGCTATAACCTGATTTAACTTTAGCTGATGTATGTTGTCTCTGAGCTCTTTCCACTTTGCCTTTCTTCAACTCACATTCTGATCTTTGGCTGATTTCATCTGGTAACCCTCTGATGCTTTATGTTCCATCGCTGTGCAATTTTCTTCTCGTATAACATTTGTTTTAACCAATGGATTATCTTGAGATCCTATACTATCCTTTCTTTCTTTTGTTTTCTCCTTCTCAAATTAACTACACTGGATATATGCATTAGTGTGTCTTCCACCGCATGCATATGATACTTGATAGGCAAATGATGTTGCAATATTTTGTGGATGTTCCGTAACCAAATTATCGATGATAGTTTTAAACATGTTATCATTGATGTTGTATCAATAAAAATATGGCATTCAACTACTGTATTAAGAAATTTGCATTACTGTATTAAATATCTATATGTTACTATAAGTTGCAGGATATGTCAGCTACTGTCATTGAGGGGAATGATGCCGTCACAGGCCACATAATCGCCACCACTATTGGAGGCAAAAATGGGGAACCTAAACAAGTATGAATGTGTTATAGCCCCCTTCCTTCTTAACTTACAATTTTTTGTAAAAAATTTTCTTCATGCCTTCTTAAATTGTATGTGTTGTTGTGTAAAGTGGTTATCATTTTGATAGTTATTCATTTCTTTTTGGGGGATAGAATGGAATGACATTTAGTGGATGGGAATCGAAATTAATAAATTTCCCATTACATGTAAGGCTTATCAATATATAATACTGGTCGTCAATCAAAGTTAGCTTATTTCCCCAGTGCCTAGCTCACGATAATTTTTTATTTATCAACTATATGATGTATAATTTTGAAGAATTTAATTATGAAGGTTCAATAACTTTATGCATAAAATTGGTGATATTATCTGAATTTCATAATTTGTTTATTCTGGTTAATTTATTTGTGTGATTCCTTCGCTCATACCACTTGCAGACTATCAGTTACATGGCAGAACGTGTTGTTGGCACTGGATCATTTGGAGTTGTTTTCCAGGTATGGATGAACAATCACCAAGTTGACACCCATTCTTTCTCTCCTATCAAGTATCTCATTGTTTTCCACCGCTTGATGGTATTCTCTTTTCTACCTAAAATATAGGCAAAGTGCTTGGAGACTGGAGAGCCAGTGGCTATTAAAAAGGTCTTGCAAGACAGGCGATACAAAAATCGTGAATTGCAGTTAATGCGTTTAATGGATCACCCAAATGTAATTTCCCTGAAGCACTGTTTCTTCTCCACAACAAGCAGAGATGAACTTTTTCTGAACTTAGTAATGGAATATGTCCCTGAGACAATGTACCGAGTTATAAAACACTACAATACTATGAACCAGAGGATGCCTCTCATCTATGCAAAACTGTACACATATCAAGTATGAACTCTTTTTTTCTGTTTTGTAATTTGGTTCATGTGTTGATTTAATACTTTGTAATGATTGGGTTTGAATTTGATGTTTAGATCTTTAGGGGATTAGCATATATCCATACCACACTGGGAGTTTGCCATAGGGATGTGAAGCCTCAAAATCTTTTGGTACGTTCTTCCTTCAATGTCTTTCCTATGAGTTGTATTAATTTATTCTTAATCTTTTTGCATATATGACTACAGGTTCACCCTCTTACTCACCAAGTTAAGCTTTGTGATTTTGGAAGTGCCAAAGTTCTGGTATGTTGATCTTCGTAGTTCTTGTACATATTATTGCTTCATGCTCATATGCCACCATGATAATGGAGGAATACTAAAATCACATACTTCCCAGTGAACTTAGCTATGCTAAAGCTATTATAAGATCTTTCCATAAATGCAATACTGATTTAATAACCTGTTTATGTGATGATAATGATGCCAAGAATATTTACTCTGACCCTTTTTCTTTTCTATTATATGAAAAATAAATGGAACTGGTGGATGTAACATTTGATTTTTTTAATTCAATTATCAATTTCATGAAGATTCTCATGTTCACAACTTGCTAGGATATTATTATGATATTATTCTTCCACAAAAAAAACTATATCAGGTCAAGGGTGAATCAAACATTTCATACATATGTTCACGTTACTATCGAGCTCCAGAACTAATATTTGGTGCAACAGAATACACAGCTTCTATTGATATATGGTCAGCTGGTTGTGTTCTTGCTGAACTTCTTCTAGGACAGGTTAAACATTCTGGCTAAATATGTATTAATGTTGCTCATACCTAAGTTTTTTGCCTTTTTACTGAGATATATTATATTGACTTCCATAGTTTCAAATGTTTATGTAGCCACTATTTCCTGGAGAAAATCAGGTGGACCAACTTGTGGAAATTATTAAGGTGATTTCTCTTCTACATTGTTGTCTTTGTGATTTGCAACATATATTTACAGAGGTCATTATTTATGTGTTTTCTTGTAGGTTCTCGGTACCCCCACACGAGAGGAAATTCGTTGCCTGAACTCAGAATATACAGATTTTAGATTCCCTCAGATTAAAGCTCATCCTTGGCACAAGGTAAAGTCATTTCTCAATCATCCTCCTTATGATATTCGACAATTTCTTTTAGACTTTAAATACAGATTACAAAGTTTGAAAATAGTTGTCCAAGTTAAAGTGAATAAATAGCTTGCTTTATATGTTACACCAACAAGGTTTTTGAGGGTGCTTTCCATTTTCTATGTTTAACTGATGAGTTTGATGATTTAACCAACCTCACCTAGTAAGATAAAGCTTGGTCGTTGACTATCAATCATTTGCTAGTTATTGACTCAATTATTTTGATGATTTATGTTCCAGGTTTTCCATAAGCGAATGCCTCCGGAAGCAATTGACCTTGCATCAAGGCTTCTCCAATATTCACCTAGTCTCCGGTGCACTGCGGTGAGTTGAACTACAAAGATACCTCCCTTCACTACTCCCATGATATTAGATCTACAATACTTGTGATATGTTGTGGAATTAGTAAACTCAATGGGCATAATTTTCACTAATGGCCTTTGTTATTTCAGCTGGAAGCATGTGCACATCCTTTCTTTGATGAGCTCCGCGAGCCAAATGCTCGTCTACCTAATGGCCGTCCATTGCCCCCGCTTTTCAACTTTAAACAGGAAGTACGTGCATAAGTTATGTTTTTATATTAAATGTGGCATGACATGTATAGGCTGCAGCTTTTTTTACTGTGACTAGCTTTGCCCCTGTTCTTCATGATCCAAACAAATTAACAATTTCTCATACACCTAATTTGTGAACAGTTTCTAACCCCAAAAATTCTCTTAATGAATCTGTGATGAAAACTTGACGACAGTTGGCTGGAGTATCACCTGAAATGGTCAATAGGCTGATCCCAGAGCATATTAGACGGCAGACTGGTCTCAGTTCCCCTCATTCCACCGGTACATAAATATAAAGGGATAATGAAACGATGAGTAGCAATTGATGTGAATCAACAGAGGGGCTGATTGTGGCCTATATATAACTGGGGGTTCCAGCTTAATCTGCAGTTTTCCCCCCCTTGTGAAGATGTATACAAGTGCTGGTTGCTCGGCATTGCATGAAAGTTGGTGATTCAGTCTAGTATTTCATTCTAGTTAAGGCATACTTATCCCTGCATCTGTATATTGTTTTGGTCAGATTTCAGAAAGCTAGGAGTATAAAATGATAGCAACCATGTCTTCATATGTAGAGGGGCCCACCTGAATTATGAGGGGCCCCTGTTGTAGTTTGGCTTGTTTTTTATGTGATCATATTTATGATGTCGTTTATAATATGCTTATGACAAAATGTTTATTCAAAATAAGAATTTTCCTCTCTCTTTAATGCTTTGGTATGGTTTCTCTCCCGTTTTACAAAGATTTTGTTTGTCACGTGTGACCCTATTTGAGGGTGATGCTTCCTGTTATTAACAATATACGTTGGTGTGTTGTGTGTGTATGTATATATATATATTAAATTATATTTGAATGTTATATTGTTGGTACATCAAGATGGAAGAGGAGGATGTAAATTACCAGTTCAATTGATCAATGGCTGGTTGGCAGGTGTCAAAGTATGCTTTGATTGAACAAACTGACTAATTTCACAAACATCCAGAATTGGTTGAACATGTTCAAATCTAGAAAAATCAGTAATAGAAATATTAATTTGATCTAGATGCTATGGTTGATTGATTTATTTTGTAGCTTTTCATATGATAAAAGATAGTTTTTGATCTAATTAGGGCTAATTAAGTTATACATTTATGCAAGAAACTTACAAATTGTAAATGTTTCTAATTATTGTTATTTTCTTGTCCTAAAAAAAAGTACAATACGGTTGTTTTTATATTTAGTTTTTGTAATTTAAGTTCTTGTTTATAAATTAGTTTATTATTTTAATAATAGAGTATTGAATCTACCTTTTTGTTGAATATCGTTATGATATGAAAAAATGTGACAGTACTAAATGAAAGAAATTGTAGGGATGGATATCTATTTAGTAATTTATCCAAATCAATATTGATTAAAATGATGATAAGAAGTATCTTGAACACAATATTTCGAAAACTATAGTTGACAAGACGTTTAAGACAATTTATAGTTTTCAATAATAATTGAAAATTTTATTTCAGTTATAATAGTAGTATTTAATAAACAAGTTTTTTTTAACACTTTGTTATTTTTTTTTATGCTACTTTTTCAATAGTGTTTTTTAAAATATTGACTTTTCGTTCACTACATTTATTGTAAGGCTTGAAAATGTAGGGTTATTGGATTTTAGGTTAAGGCAGCCAGACCCATAAAACTAAAGACATCATGATCTTAGAAGGGACCTTTCAAAATCTGAGTTCATTAGCCAACTTTCCATTCTCTCTCTAGAACTCTTATTTTCCCTAACATTGCTCTGCCTTTTTCTCTACCATTCCCTCACATTCAGCCGTTGCATTGTTGATTAGGTGGTGCTCAGGTGACCGCGATGTTGAGACCTTCGCAACCATCCAAATAGATTTTCATTCTTCAGCGGGTAAGTAGCTCTTCACTGTTCTCCGTTGTTTGGGACTTAAGGCAAGTTGCATGTGCCTAGTGTACCCTTCTTTACGCTTTTCCTCTGTTCGTTCTAGCTCTAAGAGTTGTTTCTATCGCCACTTGGGTGATTTGTAGAGTAGGGTTGTGCCCTTGTTGTGGGAGGTGCTGCAAAGAACAGTACTGTAAGCTGTGCTGTGAAGTTTTCCAAGTAAGGAGAGCTAGGATACATTTTTATATTGTTTACATGTGATGTATGCTGAGTTTTGAACTGCTTTACTATTGGTATTGTGTTTTGACTTGGAATGATGTAGTTGCATGTGTTGAATCTTGGAACGGTGGAACTGGAGTGCGATGGTTGTATACCGTGTGGGGGTATTTAATTTATGATTACTATGTTGAAGTGCCTTGGGGTAAGAGGTCTATTGTAACATTGAATAAGTAGGAGACTTGGTGTTCTATCAGGATTTTAGTTCATTTGGAGAGTAAGTGAAGTAACGATTTTGGGCATTGGAGGTCTAGAGTGCAATTGGGTAGCTTAGATAGGTCAATTTTAACTTGCTAGGAACATAAAACTGGACTAGATCATGTTAAAAATGGTGGAATTAGATGTGGGCCCCTAGGTTGAGAAATTTTCAGTTTTCAAGTATAAATCAATGCATAAACACTTTAAAAAGATGTTAGAAAGGGTTAGAATCAGTTAGACATGTTTAATTCAACATATACTTTGAATTGGCGGTCTTAGAAGTTGGCCAAGAGGCCTAGAAATGGTAAGGATTGATGTGAGTGTGTGATTCTGCATAATTTGCATTCTGCAGATGATGCAGAGTCGCTATGCGAGCTGTCTCGCATAGCGAGACTCTATAGAAGGTGCTCACAGTTTGGGTAATTTGTCGTGCAAGCTGGTGCGTTGTGCGAATTACTAGAGGGTGTTGTTCTCTATTTGTGGATTCGCCTGGCGAATCCTGTCGCTATGCGACTGGTGGTGGCCTGGAACCATTGCCCATTTACTTCGAAAGGCGAGTGGGGCGCAGAGCGAGAGTTTTAAGGGGGTTGGTCTCTTTCTGGGCTCTCACAAAGCGATCTGGGTGCGCTATGCGAGAGGTTTGAAGTCTGATGCATGCTGCGAGTTAACTCGCTATGCGAATTAAGGGGTGCGCTGTGCCAGATCCTCTTGTCTCGCCTTGCAAATAGGGTGCGCTGGCGAACCCTTTGGGTCCAGTCTTCTCTTTTGCTTTTGCTTTCGGTGAACCAAGTGTGTGGAATGATTGAAATGCATAATATGATGGTAGTAATGTTATTGAACTGATAGTATGTGATGGTATGAAACATGTTTGATGGTTGAGTGTAACAAGTATGGTTGATGAACGTAATTCCATGGATCACTAAGGAGGTTATATGGTGGTGCCCTATAGTATTGGACGTAATTCCATGATCTTCAAGGAGAAGATTCATGGTGGTGCCCTTAGTGTTTAGAATGATTTGCATGACAGCTCAGTCTTGGGAGTTATCCTGGAACTACAATGGTCGATCATTCTCAAATATAGAGGATTGAACCATGTCGTGAGTAGTAGCAGGAGGTCCTAGTCTTGGGTGCTTCCAGTATGACCCAAAGTGAGTGATAACGGATTAACCTCGTAAGTGTGGTAGGGTGAAACCCATTGGCAATGGTTTTGCAAAGCAGTAGAGGCCACCACGAGTGCACAACCCGCCATAGCTCGGTAATCATTCTAAGTCCGGACGAGTCAAGTTTAAGTGCAACAAGTCATGTGAGTGTAGTGTACTGTATTTGTCTTTGCTTGCATATTGTCTGTGACTGCTATAACACGATTTTTATATCTAGCTCACCCTTGCTTGTGTGTTTGTGTTTGCTGGGGTATGCTTTTCTTTTGCAATGATCATCCACTTGGATGTGAGCAGAGACGGATGAGGTGCCTCTAGAGCAGGCTTTGGAGGAAGACGATGATGCTGCTTAGTCTCCTTAGGATTCTCTTAGTATTTCTTGTATTTTGAATTACTGTTTAGTTGTTGAGGATTTCCCTGTGAGTCCTATCCTTTTGAAATACTCTATTTGCGTTTAAGTTTTAAATTATATCTCATTCTGGGATGACTGTAAGCTTAACTACCTTATTTATAGTCTACTCTAACTGTCATCTTTTATATAAATGTGGACTCACTATATTCTATACTTCTATATAATCTGGGATGTTACATTTATTCCTCTCCTTAGTATTATTTAATTTGGATTTTGTTTCGTAGATATTTTGTGGGATTGAGACACTAACTTTTCTGATGTGTCCTCCTTGCCTCTAAACGTTTGGATAGTTTAAGTCGCTCGCCTTCCTTTAGCCTTGACCGCTCGGTTGTCTTCGGTCTGGTCCGCTCGGCTGCCTTTAGTCTAGGCCGTTCGGTTGCCTTCTTAATCAGGAGGGGGAGGTACCTGCAAAAAGCACTCTGACGCTCAAGTTAGGAGCGCTTTTGGGAATTGTGTATCACAATTCTATGTTTGAGTTAAGCATTCGACTTTAAGTCATGATTAATTATAGTACTTATGAGTTTTGAGGGAGGTTTTTCTCGCTGTATTGAGGAACTTGCTTTTCCTAAGCCGAACGGTTTGTGTGCAGGATGTTGTCACCTGTATTGAAGAGGAAAAACAATTCAAATCCACACGTGAATAGGAAAATGTAGTCAATAAAATTAACATTAAACAATTTGGGTTATGAAGTCGGATGACCGAATGTTTGAACACTTGAGGTCATGGAAGGCCGAGCAGTAGAGGCCGAATGGCCGAATACCTATGAAGCCGAATGGTCGTGTACTTGTGAAACCAAATGGCTTAATGCCTGTGAAGCCGAATGGCTGAATATCTGTGAGTGAGCGTTCATCGGGGGAATGCCTTTACCGCTCGGTTTATAGTCCATGGGGGACTGCCTTCACCATTCGGGTGATAGTCCATGGAACTGTTTTTACCGCTCGGTTTATAGTCCATGGGGGACTGTCTTCACCATTCGAGTGATAGTCCATGGGGGACTGTCTTTACTATTCGAGTGATAGTCCATGGGGGACTGTCTTTACCGTTCGGTTTATAGTCCATGGGGGACTGTCTTTGCCATTCGGGTGATAGTCCATGAGGGATTGTCTTTACCGTTCGGTTTATAGTCCATGGGGACTGTCTTCACCCTTCGGGTGATAGTCCATGGGGGGCTGTCTCTACCGCTCGGTTTATAGTCCATAGGGGATTGTCTTCACCATTCAAGTGATAGTCCATGGGGGACTGTCTTCACCATTCGGATGATAGTCCATGGGGGACTGTCTTTACCGTTCGTTTTATAGTCCATGGGGGACTGTCTTCACCATTTGGGTGATAGTCCATGGGAGTCTGTCTTTACCGTTTGGTTTATAGTCCATGGGAGATTGTCTTCACTGCTCAGTTTATAGTCCATGAGAGACTGTCTTTACTACTCTATTTATAGTCCATGGGGGACTGTATTCACCGCTCGATTTTGAACCTAGGAGTTCGTTTTGGGACGCTCCCTGAGTTTTTTGTACGGCTCGAACGGTTAACTCTGGATTGACCAAATGCGATGTGTGCATGATCTTGTCATATGCCTTGTAAGGCTGATTGACCGAATGCTTTTTAGGCTGAATGACCGAATAATTGTAAGGCCGAATGGTCGAGTGCTTGAACACTAGAGGTCATCGAAGGCCAAACAGTTGAGGTCGAGTGGCTGAATACCTGTGAGGCCGAATGGTTGAATACCTGTTAGGCCCAATGACCGAGTACCTTAGAGGCCGAATGGTGGTAAGGCCGAGTGGCCGAATGGTTGAACAAGTGTTTTGACGTTGTTGGTGAGTCTTTTACTAGGTTATTCATCAGTCACAGGGGATGCTTTTATATGGTGTAAATTCGTTGAAGCTTGTTGACGTTGATGGTTTCTTCTATCGGGATCAATATGTTGTGGTGCGGTTGACATGATGATGTTGAGACTGCGTCCTTGTCTGGTTCCTTGCGGTTTCAGTAGGATGCCCCCCGGCCCCACGGTGGGCGCCAAAATGTTTCGGTAGATATTTTGTGGGACTGAGACACTAACCTTTCTGGCGTGTCCTCCTTGCCTCTGAACGCCTGGATAGTCTATGAGCCGCTCGCCTTCCTTCAGCATTGACCGCTCAGTTGCCTTCGGTCTGGTCCGCTCGGTTGCCTTCTTGACCAGGAGGGGGGAGGTACCTGCAAAAGGCACTCGGACGCTCAAGTTAGGAGCGCTTTTGGGAATTGTGTATCATAATTACATGTTTGAGTTCTGATAGAATGTTAGTAGGATGTAGTGGAGTGTGATTTTAGCGTGAGTAGAACGTACCTGATTGTTGGTCTTGACCTCATATTTATAGGTCATCTCATGGATCTAATCTGATTCAAGGCCAATAAAATAAAAACAAATTTACCTTTAGATTCGGTTAGTTGCTCATAAACTAAGCACTGGCCTAATAATAAAATGAACACTGGCTCAATTGTGACCCAACATTAATAAAACTATTTGTCCTAGTGACTATAGTGGTGACCAAACGGTCTCTACTAAGTACAATACCAATTTTATTTATTTATTATATTGTATTATATTCAAATCAACATAATCAAAATACATATTTATTTTACAGGTTTTATTTTATCTTAAACTTGATTGAAAATATATTATTTTACAAAATTAATATTAGAATATAATATGAACAATAAATGAAATAACTAGAGCAATTGTCTAAAGTCATCTCACATTAGACATCTTCAAAATAATTTGAAGTGACTTAGACCATCTCTTATACATTGTTTAAATATATAAAAAAAAATAGAAAAGTCAAAAATATTATTATTCATTCTTCTTTTAGAAGAATTCCCTAATGATTTAATGTACCACAATATTATTATTGAAACCTACCATAATTTTTCATTCACCGCAACATCCATAAAATAATGTTGCAAAGTTAAACTTCTATTTATAGACGTCTTGAATGAGATGGTTGGAACTTACCAATTGATCTTTTGTTTTTTGTCATAACTGTAGCAAAAAGTTTGATGACATATGAGCTAGCATTGATATCTATTGCACTAAATTTGCCATGCTTGAAATATCTATTGTATTCATTTATTATATTGACAACGTCAAACTTAACCTACAATAACACAAAACTTGGTCTTTGTGTCATAAATTTTATGGAGGTCTGTGAGTCAACTTGTAATGTGTCTAATAAATTCAAAAGTGAATTTTCATCTTGTTATGATAATCATATATATATATATATATATATATATATATATATATATATATATATATATATTGAGTGTTTTATATTCTCTCAAATGAACTTTTAATTGATGTTGTCACATCATTCGGAAATTTTTTTTTTTCCTTTCTTATCTAGTTATTTTATCTAGGTTTAATACCCAATTTTGTCCCCACTTTGGTTCGGAAATCTCAAGTTAGTCCCTTTTTAAAAATGTAAGTGTAATGGATCCTTACTTGTAGTTATGTGAGTCTAATGAGTCCCTTCCGTTAAATAGAAGGAAACGGAATTAGTGGGCTGATGATGTGGCAGTAGTCATTGATGAGGTGTCAAAATGCAATTAAAAGTTTATAAAAATGACAAAAGAAGAGTGCATGTCAGAGGGGCAAAAGGAAAATGTCCTTGGACTGTGCTGCAAATCCTCCTCCCTCCGAAGACTGAACGCAAGATCCGAGCTGAAGATGGTATTGATAATCTTCATGGGACCAGCATAGGACGAACCAGGAAAAGAGGCATACGCAATTCCCTTCTTCTTATCCGAATCCGCAGGCATTGAATCCTGAGCATCCTTCCACCACCTGAAACACACGGAATCAACCACTAACGCTCTTCACACATTCAATCTCAGTCAAACAATGCAGACAGGCTCGGATCACAGCAAAATTCGTACGAGGCACAACAAAATCAACAAGCTTGCCAGTTTGATTATTCGAGGAAAAACATTAAAAATACATAAAATCGATAAAATGGAATTTCGCTTCGCCTCGATCGGCCCAACCCTAAACGTCCGTTGCTTTGGATTACGGAGATTCACAGTGAGGAAATGCACTCACAGATTTAGGGAAAGTTAAATAAGGCGCTAATTGAATTGAAGTGAGAAATGAGTGGAATCTTGAAAGGGGAGACCTGTGAGGAACGAAATAGACTCGCTGGTCCTTGTGTGAGTGTGGTCGCTGAGAGTTATCGGAGCTATCTTCGGAGGCACAGTCCATTGCAGAGAGAGATTTAGAATTCGCTTCCAAATTGTGCAGATTATTTATAAAGCCAGAGAAAGCAGAAAATGAGAGAATTGCAGAGAAAGAAGTAACTCGCCAACTGCGAACCACCACTGCTCCGTCTTCCCGCGATCACTGCCTTTGTATTCTTTCCCACACACGAACATGCCCTAATCTAGAACAAATCACCCCCAAATCATTTTATCCCCAATTTATAAGAAAACTCAATTTCAAAATCAGGTACCCTAACACCAGGTAAGCACGTACACAATTGCGTCTTGACACCTCACCAATGACTACTGCCACATCATCAGCCCACTAACTCTGTTTCCTTCTATTTAACGGAAGGGACTCATTAGACTCACATAACTACAAGTAAGGATCCATTACACTTACATTTCTAAAAAGGGACTAACTTGAGATTTCCGAACCAAAGTGGGGACAAAATTGGGTATTAAACCTTTTATCTAATAATCACACTTAATAACAAAACATTAGTCTAATTATCGAAGACACATTTTTAATAGAAAACACACAATAAATCATATAAAAAATATTCAAATAATGACATTAATAAATGCCATCAACAGGGAATAGGTATTGTCAAGCCATCTATAATTTTTTTTTTAAAATTATTAACAAAATATTACTGATGAAAATAAATTTACTGATAAATTTGAATTATTAATAGATTTTAAAATTTTATTTATTGGTTAATTTTTTATCGGTAAATTCTTTTAGTAATTTTAAATCTGAAAATTTGTTAATGATTTAAAATTTTACTATTGAGGATTTTCCGATAATTTAAGTAGGTTTTGATTAGGTTGTTGCACTTTTCATCTTGGCAAAAAAAGTAGGCTAACACGTGAGCCTCCTCCTGCCACAATGGTGTGGAGTGTTAAATGGTTGTTTCGTGGCCAAATCAAAGGGTTGAAGTTTGAAGTAGAGCATTTTGGTTTAATTTATAACAACATCGAGCTACATGCAACAACTCTAGTCCTTCTGGTTGCCAAAAAGCGTTATTTTCTCTTTCGATTCTTTTGGTTTAATCTTTGAACATCTGACTATCACCTTTATGATTATCAGACTATAGATGTTAAGTTTGGCAGGGATTTATGGCATCGGTTCCCTTAGAACCGAGACCAAATTCCCTACGTAGAATTAATATCTCTGCAAAATATATGACCGTTTCAACTGCCAACTTTCTGTCAGGGGGTTATGGCCTTGGTTTTGTAGAGAACCGAGGTGAAAAGTCCTACACAGAGATTTTCATCAGACAACTAACTGGATTGTTAGTTTTTTGTAAGGGTTTATGGCCTCGATTATGAAGACAACTGAGGCCATATACCTTATATTGCTTGGGTTCTAAAACAACCAAGGCCTATACTATCGCAAAAATTTTAAAAATGTCACCGCGCCATATTATGCTTTTGTTTCTGGTGAACTGAAGCATAATGGTCGCGATAATATCTTCTTTTTTATTAGACAAGTCTAGAAATACATTGATTAGATGAATAAAGTAAAAAACAATTAGACAAGTCTGTTGATGTATTCATTAAACGAGTCTAACAATACACATTAGATGAGTCATTCATATATTGATTAGATGACTCTAGCAATATACATTAGATAAGTCTTTTCAC
Source organism: Vigna nakashimae (assembly GCA_034642375.1). Classification (NCBI taxonomy): domain Eukaryota; kingdom Viridiplantae; phylum Streptophyta; class Magnoliopsida; order Fabales; family Fabaceae; genus Vigna; species Vigna nakashimae. The sequence continues at coordinate 25,197,738 of CM067763.1, read as the reverse complement.
ATATAAATTAGACGAGTTTATTAATACACATTAGACAAATTTGTTCCATTCACTGATTAAATGAATCTTGCAATACATATTAGACAAATATGTTCATACATTAATCAGACAAATATGTTCATACATTGATTATGAGTATAGCGTAATGAGTTTAACAATACATATTAGACAAGTTTGTTCATTTACTGATTAGATGAGTATAGTAAAAAAAATATTAAATGATTCATTTCATACCTTGGTTATATGAGTCTAAGAATATATAAGTATGTCCATAATTAAACAAGTCTTACAACACATTATATAAATTTGTTCATATAGTGATTGAATGAGTCTAACCATATATGTACAATAATTATACCAGTTTAATCACACACATTAAATGAGTTTGTTAATACATTAACTTGTATTGTTAGAAAGTTTACTCCACATATTTATGCTTATCCTTTATATTTGTATAGACATATTGACATTTTAAATCTATAAATCATTTTTCTAATTAATTTTATTCAAAACTTAAATATTTGTTATTTCTTTCCTCAACTGTTAAACCTCTTGTAATAAAGATACAAACAAATACTAACCCGTGCGTAAGGACAGGATTAAAACTAGTAATTACTTAAAAAATCACTATCAATAATTTGTAATGAAGTAAGAATGTAACATTCTTTCATACTATCAATGCATTACCGTTAATCCATAATTTTATTTAACAAACATATATCTCAATTTTATGTTAAAAACAACTTTTATACTTAAACTACGGAAAGATATTAATATCTAACATTTAAGTATTCAATTCACTTAATATAAAATTGGAAAATAATTGAGTTTTAATCACTCAAGAAATATTATGAACATTATCTCGTATGAAATTCCTACAAATACAAATTGAAGAATAACCAATAAATTTTTATTTTCTTTTAATATTTTTCAGACTTACATGGCCGATATTTTCAAGATCTAACTACTCAATATGTCAACAAAGTATCAACAGTTTGATTAGAGCATTGCACATCATAGGCCAAACATAAGCATATTAATTATCTAAAGAAGTTCAAACACTCTAAATTGGCTACTGTCATTTCTTAAGAAAGTAATACATTTCAGTGAACATATATTGTTCGTTATAAATAAGCTCTATCATCCGATCTGCTACTTAAACTGTTCTAAATAACAAAAATGATGAAATGGTGATACACATCGGAGTGCTTAATAAAAATGAATATAAATTTATTTTAGTTCTGAGAAGACTTCTCTCCTCCCAAAACCAAAAATTGTTCAATTGGTAAATTGAATGATTTAGGAAGATTTTATAACCTCATGGATAGCGTCAGCAACATATCCCACATTGCCCGTATTAAGACCAGCCATACTGTGATAATCACATATATGTAATGTAAGAAAATAGTGAATCTCAAATCTAAAAGTAAGTAAAAAACAAACTGTAAATTGGGTGTATAATTAATTACCTGATACGACCATTACGGGTCATGTAAATATGAAACTTGCTTGTCATAAGATCAACCTGTTCCGGTGCCAATCCACTGTAGCAGAACATACCAATCTACATAAATAAAAAAATAAGTGTGGGAAAACCACCTTGTAGTACTTGGGATATGATGTTGAAATTTCAATTCAAAATTCTCACTCAGCTATCTATCCGTGTGTCTTAAGACGCATGGTTGCATTAAAAACGAAATAAAAAAATATTATAGAAAACCTTAAACTACTAAATTAAGCAATAAAAAAATAGGACGAAGTGGCTTAAGCAGTTGAGCATTAAACAAATACAACCAAACCTGATTGGTTATGTGCTGCCAGGGCAAAGGAGAATTCCTCTTTTCCAAGTTCTCTCGTAGTGTGGTCCTCATTCCGATGATGCGATCTGCCATGCCCTGCAAACATAATATCTATGTAAGTCCAATTTCAATCTATTATCACAACTTCCTTATGCTCGTAAATTTGTATTGACAATTTATTAAAATGTAATGATATTATCCTTTCAAAATACAATTTGAAATATATTAACATTGATTAGTGTTAACAGAACCTAGTGACAACGACAAAAACCAATGGCACAAAAGAAATCCTAAAATTTTGTTAAAGAACACAACTGCATCTAGCCATGACACAAAAGAGCATCTAGCCGTGACAGTGGGGATAAAAAATTTACAGAACCCAGCTTCTGACGTACCCAAAATGGCAAGTTGACAAATATAAAATATTTTCCAAATCTTGGATTTCAAATCAGCATGAAACCATAACCAGAAGTGCAACAGCAGGAAGAAAATTTCTCAAAGGCCAGTGCCTCATGAAGGTTATGCTAAGACACCAACTCTCCTATAGAGTAAACTTCAACAGTTTCATATCAAGACCTTACTTTATTCCTTCCTTAACTCAAGAATAGCGGCTTTACCACCCGCTGGAGGTAAGACAAATGAAAACTTGGTACAAACCCGCAGGGGGACCCTTAAGAAATAAAATCTCTTTACCTTGACTTCGTTGAGCCATAACTTCTTCAACTCTGGATCTCCGAGAACAGTTGAAACTATAAGCGCTCCATGGACAGGTGGGTTACTGTACATGGGTCTTGCAATCAGCTGTAACTGACTTTTTACAGCCACAGCTTGTTTCTCATCTTCACAGAGCACACTGTAGGGAAGTTTAAACTATGAGCACATTGTTTTTGCAGAACTAATTCACATTTCATAGCCAAGACATAAAATTTTGTTAAGGTACCCAAAGTCCAAGATGACATATTATGGAAAATGTCCAAGATTCATCCTTCAAAGCATGTAAAATCATCCAAGTTCTCGTATTTTTATTATTTGCTTTAATTTTAGTCAAGTTGAAAGACAATTTTTGAGAGAAATGGTGTTACTACGCACGTGTTGTGGTATTTATGGATTATTTACAATCAGAGAGTAAACACGGCTGACTAAATAACTATTTAATTAAGCCTAATAATCATCAAAATTACTACTAATATTCTAAATGCTAATATGACAATAGAAATGATAGTATTCTAATAAGTCTCTCGGGAATTCCATTGCATCTGGAGATAAATTGAAGTCAAGCTACAGATAATTATAAAAATTACTTTTAGAATGTTGGGTTTCCCAGCTCCTGCACTGTTATAACCTCACTATGCAGACCTTATGGAGCTGAGGTATCAGAGTCAATTTAACTTTTAAACTTATACTGAATAGCAGAATTTCGGATAATTTTAACACTATAATACAATCGGCATATAGCTGCAGGTTGTCAACATTCAATGTATCTGGAGGATCATCAAGGTCCAACATATCTAACTGTCGAACCACAAGAAAAGCCACTGAAGAGCCTATTCATGTAGCATTCTGCACCATACAGTCTACTAACCTCAGGCATCCAACTCGCTGGCCGTACAGTCCCATATTTTTTGCATATGACTGAGCTAGTCCAATTAAATGACCGTCCTCCAGAAAAATCCTTATGGCTTTTGCATCTCTCTCTGGATCACCACTAGCAAACCCTTGATATGCCATGTCAAAGAAAGGGAAATGACCCTTAGCCTAATGAACAAGAAAAAAAAAGTCAAGGTCAGCAACCAGAATAAAAAAACCCAATGATTTTATGCATTACTATTCCGTAAATTGTTACCTTAATCTGGGAAGAGATCTCTCTCCATTGTTCTTCTGAAGGATCTACTCCAGTAGGATTGTGCGCACAAGCATGAAGCAGAAAGAAGGAACCATCTGGAGCATTCTGTATACGTAATAAATAATTAAGTTAAGAAGTAAGAAGAGTATGGAGTACTAGGAAAGCTTCATCTGTAAAAGTTGACCTATAAATCAACTTTACAAGTGTTTGGAATGAGAGAAACATACCTTCATGTCGTTCATCAGTCCTTCAAAATCCAATCCTTTAGACTCTGGATGATAGTAACGGAATGTCTTCATAGACACTCCAGCATCTCTCCAAATGTTATGGTGGCTATAATTTTCTCATATTAGAAATAAATATCCAAGCAAGACATGATACCAACAAAAAATTCAACCTAAAAATATTAAAAAATGAAGGGTCATAAAGTCAACTGATATTTTAAAGTTTATAAGATTTGTATTAAATACTTACTTGGCCCAGGTAGGCACTGGTATGTAGATTTGGGAATTAGGATGAAATCTCTGTTGAAATGCAGCAAAAAGTCGACATGCACCAGTCCCAGATAAAGCCTGCACTGCAGCTATTCTTTTATCCTTGATGAACTCAGAGTTGTCTCCGTATGCCAGCTTGAGCGATTCTTCAACCATTTTTATGCTTCCACCAATAGGAAGATACTCCCTGACGAAACATTTGTATCAGTGCAAAGTAAAGGCATAGACTCCGTTATTAGTAAATGATTCGCGAAGCTGGAATATAATTATATAGACAGAGCGATAAGACCCTTGTTTTTTTGCTACTAAATGATAAGTTTAATTGCTAGGTTTTCCAAAAATATTGAAAATAGAAACTGGCTCTCGAGAATATTACTAATTGCTTAGCTGGGTGATCCTTAGAAGTTTGTCTAGGAATGCAGGTTTGAATTGATGGAAGATGTGGTTCTATGAATCCCGAGGATTCAAGTTAAATGTATTTATTGCATGCTCAAAATTAATTTAGAAAGTAAGGTAATAAAAGTCAATTGGGCAAATCACAATATCACCCCTAAGATATTTTGGATTGCACATAATACCTTTGCTTTCTTTAACATTTACAATAAGAGCGATAAAAAAATGTTTTAATATTTTTCAAAAATTAAAGGAGTTAGTGTAGTGTACAGGAGATGTCAATGTATGCAAGCTGTTAAAACAATTGAGAAGTTTTCCGTAGATTTCTAAAAACTGAGTATCAGACAAAATTCCAAAAAAAAATTACAGGAAGGACGAGTGTAATTTACTCAAGCCAATTCAACTAAACTCAATTTTTTATGGCACTTTACAAACTGAAAAATTCACCACCCTCAACTGAAACTAAACAATATCCTCAAGAACAATGCTACTTTCTTAGTTTCAGAAAAAAATTTGACAGCTTCCTACTTTGAGGAATATTCTGACAACAGTGAAGTACTCATTCGAATAGAAAGATATAGTTAAGATGAGGTTTCTAAAGTTTTCAGCTTGGAAACCAGAAAAGCAGCAGGTAAAAAAGTAGTATTCCCCACATTATCACCCCAAAACACCTAAACGAACTAAATAAACAGTGCAAGGAATCGTAATTCCCCATTAGAAAAGCTAAGAGTGTAGCTCTCAAAGGATGCGTCAAGAAATAATAAGCATCATATTCTAAATACTGCGTTGGCGTCCATACACAACCAAAAGTCAAAAACTGCTAGTGGGTAAACTTTAAGAGACATCCACAAATTAGCACATGGAAGCATATATATGAAATATATATATATATATATATATATATATATATATATATATATATATATATATATTATTTTACTCACATGAATTGGTTTCCTGCAATTCTCCTCTCTGCTTCTCTAACGCACTCCAAAACCACAGCCTTTCCGTCGTCGTCGCGATACGCACCCTTTTGTAAATAAAAAATAAATAAATAAATTACACTCAATAAGAATCCATCAATATCAGAAACACTTCAACTAAACATGCACTAAATATATTTCAGAATAATCCATTGAAAATTTATTTACACTGCCTACAAATTGCGTGAATCAATGCTCCGAACCCAATGAAAGAAACAAACAATACAATAAAAAGGAGAGAAGAATAAACATTTTCCACTTTCTGTGATGAATATAACAGTTCTATGCCGTTTAGGTGATCAGATCCGATTTGATCAAATCAATTTCACCCTCAACAGACGTAATTTCTCTTCAATTTCTCAAAAAGAAAAAAAAGTGCGAGAATATTAGTCGCAAACGGAGACAGAACTCACCACTCCGACGTTGACTTTGTTTGGACTCTGATCGGCGAGGAAAGCTTCAGTTACTCCGAGGATAGGATCCTTGGGAGCGGGCTCGATACTCCGAAACCACGAAGTTGACATGAACCTTGTCCCAGCGACGGAGCTGCGGCGGAGAAATTCTCCTTTGAGCGAAATCGCCATGACTCAGTTCAGTTACGTGGAAACAGAGAAACAGAACAAAAGCAGAGGGTTGGCGGCGAGCCGTGACTTCAGTGAGTATATATTGAATGCAAGTGGGTCCCACCACTTGTAGATCTTAACTTTCAGAATTCCTTTTTGTCTTTTTTATAATTTAGTTCTTGCGATTTTTATAATTATAATTTGACCCATGGTTGAAGCTAATCGTTTTCACTGTGATATTTTCCCCGGGAAATGATTAAATAATTGCATTGCAATTTCATAATCTAAAAGTACATGTAGTCAGCACAGTACACTCATTATTTTAAAAGGTGTAACATTTTCTTGTTTGATTACAGTTAGAACTTATGACCAACGATCATTCTAAGTTGATAGTGTAATTCAGTCGTAATTTAATTTGAAATTAAAATTATTATTTAGTTTATGAGTGTGTAATTTAGCATGTATTACATACTACAAAGTTTTAATGCTTATAGATTAATTTGATATTAAATTACACTTTCAGAGTTTTTTTTTTTTAATTAAAGCTACATTTAAATATTAATTTATTAGTAAACTATACAATAGAATGTAACTATTTCTTTTTCATTAATTTAATAATTAAATATAAATTTATCTTAAAAAATTAAATTGTTATTAATTTACCTATTATAGATTTAATATGCTAATTTGCTCAAAGATTTTGGTAGACCGGTATAAAAGTTACACAGTCAAGTCAAGTAACATGATTTTAGAGTAATTATTATGAAACTACTAAAATACTAAAAAGTTACACAGTCAAGTCAAGTAACATGATTTTAGAGTAATTATTATGAAACTAATATCATTTACTATTAAATACTAAAGCAAATTGTTTTGTACTAAAACTATCATTGTTTTTATCTTTGTAACACACCTAGTTCAATTATTTCTTTTATGGATATATTTGGGGAGCATTCTTTTACAACACTTTATCATATAAAAATAAAAGAAAAATAGTATAATACTTCTATAGGTTAGTTGGGAAATATAATGATAAAGAAGTTAATAGAAAATAATTTTTATAAATTGTTCATCATAAAGTAATTTCTATTTATAGAAAGACTAATTTTATCATCGGCTGTTCTTATTTTTATTTTCTTAAATTTAAAAATTCACTTTTTTCCTTTTAAAATTAATGTGTCAATTAATTTATTTAAATGTAACTGGATCTTTTGTTTCATTAAAAAAACCCTCAAGTTTGTTTCTACTTTTGTCACTCACAATATCTTTAATAAATAATGGATGAAATAAATAATTTTTTTTAAAATAAAAAAATTGATTAACATCGTTGACAAAATTCGATGTTAAATTCATATATTGAAAAAATTCGACGGTAAATTAACGTCGAATTTTTTTAATTCGACGTCAATTTAACATCTTCTGATATGACGTCGTTCTCGTATTCGACGTGAAAGGCCAAAAATATTCAACGTTATACGTTGTTTTTGTACTAGTGGATCATTGATTTTGTCGATATGGACACATATGGGGAAATCTAGAACTAGAAAAATTCTCCCAAAAGCAATATTACCTAGACATAGGAATAGGAGGGTTGATTGCCTTTAAGCTTCTGTGCGAATGTAATGCATAATTAGTTGTTAGGGATACAAGACATTGTGAACTAGTAATTAAGAGTAGACTTTCTTCACCGAGACATCGGACTTAAAGTAAATTAGAAAGTGACATTAACATTATTGAAGAAGATGAATTCGTAAATACATGAGAGTGAATATGATAAGTTGGAAACCCCAATAACATAATCATCACATATTTTATCAACCATTCACCTATGCATTCTTTAGTCAATTGATCAAACACTTGCCTTCATGTTTATTTTCTGCATTGCAAAACCTAAATTTTCGTTCTCAAGTCTTAAATAATCAACAAATCACATGATTGTTTAGGCCAGTGCGTTTCTTGGGAAAACGATACTTGGTCTTACCATTTATATTACTTGATACGATTCAGTACACTTGTCGGAGTCTTAACACATAGTCCCTTCCATCGCTCATCGTGGATGAAGAGACCCATCTCTTCCACCGCCTCTCAAAGATGAAGAAATCCACTTTTCTACCCTCCCGCAAGAGGAAAAAAGTCAACCGGATTAAAGAGATATTAACCGAAACTTACTCAATGATAAAACACAATAAATATCATTATCACACCAATTAAACCATTTCCATAAATACAAATGAGTTCACCTAACTCTCACCATTTATCTCTTTAATCATGTATATTATATATCATCACTATCTTTTTCTTTTGCAGGTGAACCCCACGTCACCACCCCTACCAATTTCCCCCCTTTATTTCACAAACAACTCACGTCCTGAACTCCCCCCCCCCCCTCCACTTTTTCACGTTACATTTTAATACAATTATATATATGGATCCCATTATTTTGACAACGCGTTTTTAACACCATTTTGACAACGCCAGGTGTCACCAACCCATTGGTCCGTTTTTAATTTGCTTTTATTATTAAAATGTGACGTCAAAATTGATCTCGTTTTCGTTCTCCCTTTTCGTTTTCGTTCTCCCTCTTCGTTTTGCTCAACGTCGTCTTCTTTGTTGAGGGTATTGTGCGAAATGGCAAGGTCTAATGACCATGGTCCTTCGAGCAAGGTAAATGTGTTCCCCTTCCATTTTCTTCATTGCGTTTTCAGTTTTGCTTTGGGATTTCCCTGTTGTGTTTAAATTTGTGTTGTTTTCATTTTTGGGATTTGCCCTTTTGCTTATTTTGTTTTCGTTGATGTAGTTGACTATTCGTCACTCTTTTTCAACAAAGTATATTTGTACTTTGAACGAATGTTTGACAAACAAGCAACAGTCACTCATTTCGAAGACTCCATTTGGGTGGTTTTTAGATTTGAGTGGTAATGTTAAACTAGGTAGGAATATTTTGATTGAGTTATTGGTTAGATGGGTCGATTCCAGTAGTGGTTTTTTAATTACAGATAAAGTTGCGAATGTGAATGAAAAGGATTTTTGTTTAGGATTAGGGTTGAGTTCAGATGGTGAAAATATTAACTTAAGGGAGGAAATGGGAAGCAGTACATGTATCAAATACATAGGTAAAGGAACAAAAGATTTGAATTTGATATACAAATTTTTTTATGAGAAAACATAAAAAAAAGATACCTTCTTCTCATTTTTGTAGCTTGTACATATTGGTAGGGATATGTGAGATATTATTTCCAAAATGTAGCGAAAGAGTGTTTCCCATAATGATTAAAATTGTTGACGATATAAGTGGTCTAGGTAATTATTGTTGGGGTAGTCTAGTTTATTGTTAATTGTTATGTAGTTTGTGCAAAGCTTCAAAAGCTTTGAAGAAAGGCAAAGGTACAAGAAACGTTTACGTTGATGGTTGCGTTTACATGTTGCAGGTAATTTTTATTTATTGATTTAAAACTTAAATTTTTTAATTTGTGGCTTGCATTTTGTTTTTGACTAAATGTTAAGATTAACATCTTTTTTGGGTATGGTTTTATGAGCATCTCATTCCTCCTAAAGGTCGAATAGAGAAATTTCTTAGAATATTGCATTGGATGAATAGAAATGTGGGAGACAACTTCGTAAAATGGGTTATGGAGATGGGTGTGATATGTGATTTCTTGTTTGAGTTTTGTATGTTATGATATATGCACTGAACTTTGATACTATGATATATATTCTTAAATTTCAGGTTCATGATGATGTTGATGTTGGTGCTTCAAGAAAAGATAAGAAGGATGAGAAGGCTGACCAACCAACACCAAAAAAGAAGAATGACCAACCAACACCAAAAAGATACAAAAAAGAAAACGCAAAGAAGGTTTTATGTGTGCTTTAGAGGAACAAGAATATTTAATTAAAGAACTTCAAAGGAAGGTTGTTGTCCTTCAGGCAGAATTGGCTGAAGAGAAGGCTAGAAGAAGAAATAAAGATGATGGTGGATAGAGTGTGCCTCATGCAGAACCCTCCATGAACAGTGGCTTTGTTTCCCCGGGTGGCATGTACACCAACCAACCTCCTATGAAGACGTCACGTTACAAGAGTAGAGCGTTTAGGACACCGTTCACTGGAAATAGAGTGCTTAGAATAAAAAATGAGTGATATTTGTATTGATTTGTTATAGAAAGTCATACAACATTGTACATAGATGAAGAAATAAGTGTATTGTAACCAATTTTGTTCAATGTTATAAAAGATGCATCTTTACTTCCGTTAATTATTGTTAATGTTAATTGAATTGATATTCCCTTCATTATTGTTGTTGTGAAATGAAGTTTTGTTTGGAATGTTAATGAAGAAATTGGCTAATTTGATTGAGTAGTCATTTTTGTGATGGATGAAAGAAACAATCTTTGTGACACTAGTAACCGATTACAACTGCGTAGTAAACGATTACATGAGTAAAATCAGGATTTTGTACAGAAACTCCAACTGCAAGAACCAAGTGTGGTAACCTGGTTGACCATGGTCAAAATTTGTAACTTTCTTACATAAGTCCAATGCTTTTCACTTGGTTTTGGTGTTTAAGTGTGAGTAGAGGCTGGGAAGTCATGTTTGGGCATCCTATGATGGAGGAAAGAAATAATGTGATACTACCAACTTAGGTGAAGTCCTCAAACTTGTGCAGAAAAAAACACACTAGTAACCGATTACAACTGCCTGATAAACGATTACACAAGTAAAATCTGGGTTTTGTACAGAACCTCCAATTGCAAGAACCAGTAGTGGTAACCTGGGTAACCATGGTCAAAATTCGTAACTTTCTTACATAAGTCCAATGCTTTTCACTTGATTTTGGTGTTTAAGTGTGAGTAGATGCTGGGAAGTCATGTTTGGGCATCCTATGATGGAGGAAAGAAATAATGTGATACTACCAACTTAGGTGAAGTCCTCAAACTTGTGCAGAAAAAAACACACTAGTAAACGATTACAACTGCCTGATAAACGATTACACAAGTAAAATCTGGGTTTTGTACAGAACCTCCAATTGCAAGAACCAGTAGTGGTAACCTGGGTAACCATGGTCAAAATTCGTAACTTTCTTACATAAGTCCAATGCTTTTCACTTGATTTTGGTGTTTAAGTGTGAGTAGAGGCTGGGAAGTCATGTTTGGGCGCCCCATGATGAGGAACGGAACAATGTTTTTTAGATGACCAACTTAGGTGAAATCCTCAAACTTGTGCATCAAAAAACACACTGGTAGACGATTACAACTGCCTGATAAACGATTACACAAGTAAAATCTGGGTTTTGTAATGAAACTCCAACTGCACGAACCAGTAGTGGTAACTTGGGTAACCATGGTCAAAATTCGTAACTTTCTTACATAAGTCTAATGTTTTTTACTTGCTTTTGGTGTTTAAGTGTGAGAAGAGGCTGGGAAATCATGTTTGGGCACCCCATGATGGAGGAAAGAAACAATGTTTTTGAGATGACCAACATAGGTGAAATCCTCAAACTTGTGCATCAAAAAACACACTGGTAAACGATTACAACTGCCTGATAAACGATTACACAAGTAAAATATGAGTTTTGTACAGAAACTCCAACTACAGGAACCAATAGTGGTAACCTGGGTAGCCATGGTCAAAATTCGTAACTTTCTTACATAAGTTCAATTATTTTCACTTGATTTTGGTGTTTAAGTGTGAGTAGAGGCTGGGAAGTCATGTTTGGGCACCCCATAATGGAGGAAGGGAACAATGTTTTTGAGATGACCAACTTAGGTGAAATCCTCAAATTTATGCATCAAAAAACACACTGGTAAACGATTACAACTGACTGATAAACAATTACCCAAGTAAAATCTGGGTTTTGTACAGAAACTCCAACCATAGGAACCAGTAGTGGTAACCTGGGTAACCATGGTCAAAATTCTTAACTTTCTTACATAAGTTCAATGCTTTTCACTTGATTTTGGTGTTTAAGTGTGAGTAGAGGCTGAGAAGTCATGTTTTGGCACCCCTTGATGGAGGAAAGAAACAATGTTCGTGATACTACCAAATTAGGTGAAGTCCTCATACTTGTGCAACAACTAACACACTGGTAAACGATTACAACTGCATGATAAACGATTACACGAGTAAAATCAGGATTTTGTACAGAAACTCCAACTATAGGAACCAGCTGTGGTAACCTGGGTGACAGTGGTCAAAATTTATAACTTTCTTACATAAGTCAAATGGTTTTCACTTGATTTTTGTGTTTAAGTTTAAGTTGAGTGTGGGAAGTCGGGTTTGGGCACCACATGATGGAGGAAAGAAGCAATCTTAGTGATACTAGCAACGTAGGTGAAGTTGTCAAACTTGTGCGGTAAAAAATGCACTGGTAACCAATTACAACTGGCTGGTAAAGATAAGACGACTAAAATATGGGTTTAATACCAAAACTGCAACTGCATGTGCCAGTTGTGGTAACCTGGGTGACCACGGTCAAAATTCGTAACCTTCTTACTTAAGTCTAATGGTTTTCACTTGATTTTTGTGTTTAAGTGTGAGTAGAGGCTGCAAAGTCATATTTGGGCACCCCACGATGGAGGAAAGAAACAATGTTCGTGATACTACCCACTTAGGTCAAGTCCTCAAACTTGTGCAACAACTAACACATTGGTAAACGATTACAACTGCATGATAAACAATTACACAAGTAAAATCTGGATTTTGTACAGAAACTCCAACTACAGGAACCAGCTATGGTAACCTCGGTGACCATGGTTAAAATTTATGACTTTCTTACATAAGTCCAATGATTTTCACTTAATATTTGTTTTTAAGTGTGAGTTGAGTGTGAGAAGTCATGTTTGGTTCATGGGGAGGAAAGAAGCAATGTTAGTGATACTACCAACTTAGGTGAAGTCCTTAAACTTGTGCATCAAAAAACACATTGGTAAATGATTACAACTGCCTGATAAATGATTACACAAGTAAAATTTGGGTTTTGTACAGAAACTGCAACTGCATGAGCCAGTTGTGGTAACCTGGGTGATCATGGTCAAAATTTATAACTTTCTTACATAAGTCCAAAGGTTTTAACTTGATTTTTGTGTTTAAGTGTGAGTTGAGTGTGGGAAGTCATGTTTGGACACCCCATGATGGAGGAAAGGAACAATGTTTTTAAGATGACCAACTTAGATGAAGTCCTCAAACTTGTGCAGAAAAAAACATACTTGTAATTGATTACAACTGGCTTGTAAACGATTACACGAGTAAAATTTGGTTTTGTACAGAAACATTAATTGTAGGAACCAATTGTGGTAACCCGAGTGACCATAGTAAATATTTAAAATTTTGTTAATAAATCTAATGGTTTTCACTTATTTGGGCACTCCATCATGGAGGAAAGAAACAACGTATGGCAGAAAAGAATCTCAAACATTTCATTGAGGTAAACAAAATCATTACAATTACAGCATAACATCATATTTATTAAAATTAAGTATGTGATTGTTAATAACATCATGAAGTCTAGGTTATTAATATTATAGTAATCCGAGAAATTTTTTTAGTGGTCATAAAATAATATTACAGTTATCCGTAGAAGTTATAATTTAACCTGCTTTAGAAAATATTTATCAAATAATATCATAAAAAAACTAATTCTTTTGTTGTTCTTTGGATGATGATGGTTGGTGAGATGGAGGAACGAAGTTGCAGAGGGTGCCATCCACACTATTTTTTGCCCATAGAGGTAGTCGAATGACAGGTTTTGGTGTATCTTTGACCAGGTCTTTTGTGGGAGGACAAATTTCAACTGGAAAAACCTTGACTACATTGCGATGAATGATATTTAGGTAGTGGTTTCTTCCAAATATATATTAAATCAAGTACTTTATGTTTCAAATCTTTTTTGTTATTTTTTTCACTTGTTGATCTTTGTCTTAGAAGGTTTATATTTGTGAGACACCAACAACTCCAGCCTCTGTACCATTTGTATCAATGGCAAAAATGATGAAAAGATTTCAATCCAGTACTAGAGATCTAGCATTGCCTAGCATTGTTTCTCATGTATGGATCCAAATTTCTACTTCCTCTTCATGTTTTAATGCTCTGCATTCGAATAAATGTTTTTCTAAATATTCATAATGCTGCTTCTTTGGGTCAAACAAAACCAAAACTTACATTGACTAGGCCTAAGGAGCCTGAATTTGAGACATCTCAGCGCATTCGCCCAACTAAGGTGAAGAGTAGTGCAGAACTTAAGGAAGAAATGATGGCTAAAATTCCAAAGTTCAAGGCTCGACCATTGAATAAGAAGGTACTATTTTCATTCTTGGTTTTCTGTTATTCTTCACTTCCATTTATGTATTTTTTTTATGTGTTTTTTCTTCTCTATTCTAGATTTTGCAAACTGCAACTTTGCCTCCTATTCCAAGAAGTACACCTCAGCCACCATAATTTAAGGTAAACCATCACCAAAGAGTAGAAGATTGAATTTCAAATGAAAAGATGCAGACGTATTCAGACACATTACAAGCACCAAATGGCTATATTCTGAATTACTGACTTCTTCATTTTCTCCAGGAAATTCCCATAGAAACTTTGGCTAGGGCCCATCAGAATGCAGATACTGCTTCAATAGTTTCAACAGAGGTGTCTCATAAGGTACAACTATTTTGGAAACAACTGAATCAACTATTTGTTATTCACTTCGATCCACTAGTCAGTCCTCTTTGTTAAAGAGGGAAATTCATGGAATAAAAGATTGAATTTCAAATGAAAAGATACAGACGTATTAACGCACATTACAAGCGCCAAATGGCTATATTCTGAATTACTGACTTCTTCATTTTCTTCAGGAAATTCCCATAGAAACTTTGGCTAGGGCCCATCAGAATGCAGATACTGCTTCAATAGCTTCAACAGAGGTGTCTCATAAGGTACAACTATTTTAGAAACAACTGAATCAAGTATTTGTTATTCACTTCGATCCACTAGTCGCTCCTCTTTGTTAAAGAGGGAAATTCATGGAATAGAAGATTGAATTTCAAATGAAAAGATGCAAACGTATTCACACACATTACAAGCACCAAATGGCTATATTCTGAATTACTGACTTCTTCATCTTCTCCAGGAAATTCCCATAGAAACTTTGGCTAGGGCCCATCAGAATGCAGATACTGCTTCAATAGCTTCAACAGAGGTGTCTCATAAGGTACAACTATTTTAGAAACAACTGAATCAACTATTTGTTATTTGCTACAGTAAGGGATGAAGGCCTAACCTCATCTAACAACTGTGGGTTTCCCGGTCATGGTAATCGTTGGGTTTCTAGTTTACCTCCCACGAGTGCACGAACGACCATAACTACATATTCAAACTGATCCGAACGATAGAGTTAAAGTGGTCGTTCAAAATATGTTTATATGTTATATACATGTGTATGATTATATTAGAGGATTGTTTGAATTGTATGTTAACTTGAATATTAATTACACTAGCTTATCCTTCTTTTCTGTTTTGTCATGTTGTCCGTTTGGTTTTCTTCTTTGCGATGACCATCCTGTGGGTGTGAGCAGAGGGAGAGGAGTTTTCTCTGGAGCGATCACTAGAAGGAGAGGATCCACCTACTTAAGTATGAGATCGTTCGGTCTTGTACATGGTTAGTATCAACATAGGATTTTTATAAAGTTTTCATCTTTATGGTTATTTTAGGATAACTATAAGTTAATTTATTTTCCAGCAACTGTTCTACAATATTATTACGTAATGACTCTTTTATATAGTTATAAGCTATATTTTTGAGATGTTACAAAATTTCGATATTCAAGTTAAAAAAAACAAATTAATAATATCTACAAAAGAGATAAATAAATTTATAAATTTATTAATATTGAATACATATTAATTATTTAATAATTTACATAAAATTATTAAAAATAATATTTCAAAATAAATTAATTTTCTATGATTTTTATGTTAAAAAAAAGTATAAAAGAAAGTTTGAAATTATTTAGTAAATATTTTGAATAATATGTCATTAGAAAAAACTTTATTGGAAATTATGTTATTTTAAATAAAACTTTACCAATGATTATAAATAGTAAACAATATTATTTGGATAAATATTTAAAAAGATAATAAGTAGAACATGCTACTTAAAAAAAAAAAAAACTTGCAAATCAATTATAGTTTTTATCCACAAGTAAAAAAAAGCCGAATAAAAGAAGAACAAAATCAACATAAACAATAAAACAATTCTTCCAACCTCTGTTCCTTTTAAATGGTATCATTACATCCAAAGTAACAAGAAATTTAAAGATAATGAGAATTAAGGAAATGAGATTTCATTTAAGCAAAGAAGTTATATTTCAAAATTTTTAAAATCAAATTACCAATTTATTTATTTATTGTTATAATACTACTATTGATTGATCATAAATAACTTTAAGTCTGGTTTTTAAATGGTTATGAAAGTTAACAATTTCATTATGCATATTAATCTGTATTTTGTAATTAATCTCATTTTAATCAAATTTAATTATACTACTTTAATGATTAACTTTACACTTGGCATGTTGTCTTGAATCTATTGCAATTCCTCACTCACTCACCTGCGTGTTCTTCAAAACGTTGCCGTTTGAGCCGCGGTGTTGATGAGAAATGAGAAAATAGCTGTTGTGACACTTGCGAACCATATAAACCAATCGGGTCGCTACATGGCTTCATAATAAAGTTCAAAAGAAAATTACACTTTCCACTCAACATTACGTACATACACATTCCCTCTATCTCGTTTCTTTACTTTCACAGAAGCACCACATAAAGACGCTCGCTCGTACGTTTCTGCTCTCTCATTTTATTTCTCAATTCTTGCTCTACCTTGATCACTCTCTTTAATTCTTGATCAGTCTTGATCACTCTCTTTAGGGAAGCAGACAAAATGCCTGTGACTACTGTAAAGGAAGATGATGCACTTGCACTGAAAAGGAAATAATTGAGAATAATTTATAAAGGAAATAGTGGATGCTTTGTTTCATCAGCTGAAGGAGCATCTGCTGAAGTAGCAAAAGATGCTTGCACTCCAAAACCAGCTTTGCTGAAAAAAGTCACCACTTCCACTCATTCCAAGAAGACACAGAATAAGAAGATTCTTAGGAATACAAAATCTCAGCTAAAGTCAGCAACTGGGAAGAGCAGGACTCTTCACTTCTACCAGGAGAATCATGCTATTAAGAGGCAAAAATTGGAAAGAGGAAAATCTAGACAGGTATTTTGATCTCTTCTATCACTAGTAAAACTAATAAGGAGGACAGAAAGGTTTGTTTCGTCACATTAATTTTCATATATATTAAATCAAGTAATTTATGTTTCAAATCTTTTTCGTTATTTTTTGAATTATTGACTTCTTCAGTTTTTTAGGAAATTCCATAGAAATTTGGCTAGGCCCATCAGAATGCAGTGCTGCTTTAATAGCTTGATGTGTCTCATAACGTACAACTATTTTAGAAACAACGAACCAAAAACATTACTCCAAACAATTGAAGCGCATCATATTCAAGATATTGAAGAACATGGAAACGAAGGACTTCCTTTTCCTATTTTGTTAAGACATTTCCTTGCGGAATTCATCTTCATTTTTACATTTATAATTAATAATGATATTAACTCTAACAAAACTAGTGGGCTAGTTTGCTAATCGGGCTTCTTAGTCAAATTTATAATAATGACAATACTATCAGCATTGTGTCATCTTGTAAGCGGTGGATTGGTTATTTTGTTTTGTAGTGTTATTTGTCAACCCATATTCAGAATCGCAACCAAAATTAGTGTTATTTTTTTGGCTTCGATTATGTTAAACATTAGTCATCTGGGTGATTTTGTAAAAAGTTGGAAGAATTACATATTTTTGTCATAGCCATGATAGTTGCCTATTATATTAATAAGGGTTAAATATGTTTTCAGTCCCTAAATTATTGGTTGTTTCTGGTTTTCGTCCCTCTTTCAAAATAAGGTACAATTTGGTTCTCATTCTTTTCGAAACGTTCGTTTTAGTCCTCGAAAACTAAACACTATTTAAAAATTTGGTCCTTATTTAGCAAAAAAAGAGGACTAAAACCAAAATTCCGAGGATCAAAACGAACGTTTCGAAAAGAATGAGGACCAAATTGTACCTTACTTTGAAAGAGGGACGAAAACCAGAAACGGCCAATAGTTTAGGGACTAAAAACATATTTAACCCTATTAATAAAAGACTAAACTGTAAAATAATTCTAGAGGCTTGATTGATCCCTCTCATGATCTTCTATTTATAAGAACAAATTGATACAAAATTACATATAAATAGGATAACCCTAGACAAATATAATCATGATAAATAGGATAATCTTAGACACAATATAATCATGATAAATAGGGTAACACTTAACACAATATAATCATGATAAATAGGGTAACCCTTGACACACTATAATGATGATAAAATAGTATCCTAACACTCCCCCTCAAGCTGGAGCATACAAATTGTATGTACCAAGCTTGGAACAAATAAACTCAATCCGAGGATCCCTTAATGACTTGGTCAATACATCTGCGAGTTGATTGTTTGACCCAATAAACTCTCTGCATATTTCTTTAGTCAACAACTTTTCAAGAACAAAATGACAACCAATTTTCATATGTTTAGTCCTCTCGTGAAATATGTTTAAAAATGAAAAGTTCATCACAAATATATCTCCATTTTTTTAATCATAATAAAAAAGAATAATGATGGAAACCCATCCAGGGAGCTTGATGGAAATCCATTCGAGGAGCTACAACATGAGCCATTGATAGAAGAATGGAAGAGGAAGAAGGACTTCAAATAATTATAATCTCGTGAATAATAGTTTATTAGCTTACCTTCCTTGTCTTAAGTTTTGTAAATAAGTATTTTCTTTATACCTTGTATTTTGGCCAAGGTTACATATCATGTAAGCTTGTATTTTGGTCATTTCTTTGAATAAGCCTTTGAACATTCAACTTGGAATTAATATAGAGAAATTTTGCCAAATATTGTAACTCTCCTTTTCTAAGTTTTATAGGATAGTCTTCTTTTTTACTCTCATAACCTTTTCCTTAATGATTGACCCAACCTCCTTTAAGCTAAGCTCTAGGATTTTTTGTTCATCTCCCATCCCTCTCCTACTATAATCTACTTTTAATAGAGAAAGAGTGCTTAAGAAGCTAAGAACTTGAAGCCTAAAACTAGGAGCAAAGCGTTGTACTTATAGATGATTTTGGGTAGTTCTCAACTTCAGCGCTCTCTCAAGGAGGTTTTTCTTCTTAGCTTAGTTCTCGGTGTTTAGCACTTCAGTTTTCCTTCCTTGGATGGTTTATATGGCAGTTTAGCCCCTTTATCAGTGCTTCAGGTTTTCTCTTGCAAGGGGTTTCTTTTTGTGTCTCAACACCATTTTGCACCACTCAGTTAGAAGACCAAGATTCATTGCTCTATATTTTCCGCTTTCAAGATGTAGTGTCAATATTTATGGCTCAGCTACATCTTTGCTCTTTTCCTCCAAAATGGCTGCAAACATCAAAATATCATCAAATTCATTAATTTCTAATTCTCCATACCTCATTATGTTACTTAAACCTAAAAAGGGTTGTTTTGCTTACAAATGTGGTCAATTAGTGTGTGATAAGTGTCAAACTAATGTGGAATTTTAGGTTTTCTAGAGTCTTATCATGTATTCCTATTTGGCGAGCAAGAAAGCCACTTAGTGAGAGGAAGAGGATTTTAGAATGGAAATGAGATATCCTTTTATGAGAATAAATGAGATGGGTTAAGTAAAGTCTACGTAGTGGTCAAAATCTATTGTGTTGTTGAATAATGGTTATGAATGGAATTTTTACAAGGTATGTCCAAGAAGGAAATGTTATAATGTGTGAATTAGGTAGAGTATTGAGTAGAGAATTCCTTACCGAGATTATCCAAACTCTAATAGATATTATAACTCACATAAAGAAAAATATTTGGGTGGCTTCTGTTGATGGAAGTTCCTATATTGAGATTCAATGTGAAAAAGAACCAGTCTCACAAGATATAGTGAATTAACCTTTTCATGTAAAGAGAACTTTAAGTCTTGATATATATTTAAAGATGGAGTTGAGCAAAGGTGGTAATTGCCAAAATTTAATAAAGTGCTCACATGGTAATCCAAAATCTCTAATGTTTTATTCAAGCACAAATCTTTTGAAAGTAGTTACATGGTGTTAGTTATTTTTATGATTTGAATGTAACTCATGAATTTGTTTTGTGAATATGATATGTATTGTTAAAAATCTTTTAAATATACTAGTCTACCTGATTTTGTTTATTTATTTTTATTTATTATGATTGTATGTTACAAGAAATATTCACGTAAGTTATTACCCGTGACTAGCTCAAAAAGGCTTAGCAATATGTAAATAATTTTTTATATGTATGTAGATGTTGGAGTTTATATTCCTCTAGATGATTTTATGTATATTTTGTGTTGAAACACCTTATTTTTTTTCGAATGTAAACTAATCTCGTATATATTTATATTATCCAGCTGTGTGTGGTTAAACTCTCTAATTACTATAATGTAACTGTTATACATGGAGGTCACACAAATCAACAAAATTCCAAAAAAAAAAAAAAATTTAATGAAGACTATGTAACAAACGTTAACATCTGAAGAATAGTATAATAGAGAAGTAATGATAAATTGTATCCTTTCAATAGGCTTCTATGAAATCTAGACTCCATACCCCACTCCAACCCCCACCATCAGTATAACAAGTTATTATCAAATACACTACAAACTATTAAATATTAATTTTTAAGAGATTATACCTTTGCGAATGGATTAATAATTTCAAAAAATGGTTATGTTATGATATTTGAGAAAGAATTTTACAGTTGTTTCCATAGTTTATAGAAAAAGACATTTTCAACTTTTAATGAAATATTTTCTGTACTTCCTAAATCTTTACTTTGTCTTATTATACGAGATTATTTATTTTACACCTTATAATACTTGGAAAAATTAGGTGCATAAAGAACCTATCCACAATTAAATGAAAGTAGATACACCCACTCCATCTTATGGACATATTCCTACAAATTGTTAAAGTGGATACACAATTAAATGCTGCCACCGAATTTAGGCTGTTGAAAATTCTTTTCAAGAATCTTCCTGTACCAAAATATTCCCAGGAATTTAATGTTCGTCAAAGTTCTGTCATACTTCGTTACTCCAGCCGTAAAAGGTTGAAATTGAGTTTTAGAACATCATGTTACTATTAACATTTCTTACAATAGAAGTTCAAGTTAATTTTTATTAAAATTTTCTAAATAGCATTAAAATTGAATAAAAATGAACTTAAATATACTAATTACTATATTGCACGCTTCTGGTATAAATGGTTTAAGTTTAGTAGGAACATCTCTGAATAAACTGTGTTCCAAGAAATCAAAATCTAATTTTGGAAAGCAAGAATTCCACTATTTTCTTCCTTTGTTATAGGACATAAAAACCAAACTAACATCTTTGTCTGCTGCTACACCACAACCAACCAAAGTTATGAATAACGGAACAGAAATAATGACGGGATTCTCCCAAAAATATATGTAATATATAATAGAAGAAAGAAAAGCAAAAGAAAGAAAAAATTTATGAAAACATACTCTGCAAACGCCCCAAATGTCACCACGAATATTACATCCCAATTAAAAAAAATCATGATCATCTAAATCAGAGAAACCTGAACTGATACTTGCCTCCGAGAGGAATCCCCGGTTTCTTGTATGCAGGGTGAAGAATCTGATTCTTCGGCCAAAGATTCTAGCATGCTTGTTACCTCGGTTGTATCATCCAGATAATACTTTGCTTTGCTTGGCTTTTGTCCAACTGTGCAAGCAAACACAGAAGCATTGGAGGCAAGAATATTCCTTGAAATTGCACTACTAACTATTTCAAACATGTCCTCATCTGATCTGTCATCACCAACACACAGCACAAAGTCAGCCTGCTTGCCTTTTCCGTCCATTGACGAAAATATCCTTTCGGCCACCAAACCTTTGCTCACATCCTGCAAACACAAACACCCAAATGGAATCAGATGAATCACTATGTCATTTACCAGCTGCTATGCTGCTATGCAAACCCGAGGAATTCAATATTCCAGTTGAAAATTTTAACCACTAAAAAACCTTTCAAAAGCATCAATTGTTTCCAAAAACAGGGGTCTTGTCAAAACAAAACATCAGAAATATGAAAGAGAATGTGAGATTTGGAAAGACATGGACCAGGTTCTATAAAAAAATCCAGTTTTTCTACTTTTTGCAACAAAGTATTCCTTAACTACTTATTTAACACTTCTTTTTAACAAATTAATGGCGCTGGTAACATTACAATGATACTATCGCAGAAGCCTTAATGAGCTCTCAACAGTTCACACAAACCGTATTTAACAACAGGTTTTTCCTAGTGCCACCAAAAAAATATGGAAGCAAAACAAACAAATTAAATGCAGCACATTATGCTCTTTTTAAGGGTATTATACAACTAAATAATCCAAACTCAAGAAAGTAGCATTTTAGAAAGGAGATTCTGAAAAGACTCATTTTCGTCTCAGAAATTATATATACCTGTGGTTTTACTTCAACAATAAACTGGCCACTCTTCACGGCAACAGGCTCATTGGCCAAAACACTTTCTAGATGATCTAACATTTCCTTAGCCTGAGAAGATCCAAAACCAAGATCTGCATCACGGTACTGCCAGACTAAAGCACTTTCTTTTCTTTCAATTGAGGAGCCATCAGTTGCCTCAGTATATAGTTTCATCACAGGTTCAGCTATCTGCATCCATCCAAAGTCGGAGGACTTACCACAAATTTCCCATTCTCCATTGTGGCCCCATCTGAATAAAACAATTTGTTTAATATAGAAATTGCCATGTTACCAAATCAGAAAATGCAGGACAGAATTTAAGGACTGAAGATCGAGAGAGATGAGAATCTATATGTTAGAGTTAAGTGCAGAAATAGTGAGAAACATTTTCAGAAATAAAATACCACTCGAAGGGAATTTCTTCCTGACATGGCTGTCAGATGCCTCAGAAACAGTTTGAACTACATAGTGTGACTTACTAACAATACTTGCAAAACCCAATATAAATATTTTGTAATACTATATAGTATCTGTTAAATTAGACTTTAGACAAACTTTGACCCTTGCTTAATGGGACTTGGTCAAAATGAATAAAACAAAATTACTGTAACATGATTTATTCAGACAAAAATAGCACTTTCCACAACACCACAGCATACATTGTATGATGAAGAGCCCTAAGATATGTTTCATATGACAAGTACATAAGCAATCTGTGGAGAGTTAATATGAAGCAAAACAGCAAAATAGCTGACATTTCGGAGAGAGGGAGAGAGAGAGAGAAAGAGAGCAGACCTCAAGAAGTACCCATGTTCTGCGGCAATTCCAAGTTTTCTGCAGGGAGCAAACCATTCACTTAAGCTCTCTCTCCCCCTTCCACTAACAATAAAAACAATATTTTTTGGGTCTGCACTAAGTGATTCCATAATAGACAAGACCTCCTTGCTTGGACTCTTGTTAATGGAGTTCTGCGGCATCACAGTACCATCATAATCCAACAAAATGGCCCTACTCTTTGCCCTCTTGTAAGCTGAGACCATAGCATCAATTGAGAGCTTTTTAAAATTAGGATCAAGTGCCACAACTCTAAATCCAAAGCTAAGACCTATTCCCCAACATCTCTTCCTTAGAAGGTCTGTGCAAGCCCGCTCCATGTCTTGCAAAAAACTACGTGACCAGTAAGCCACATCATGGGTGCTGACGTACCGGTAATGCTTCTCATGCCGCAACTGTTTCTCCCCATCACTCATTGAGATGGCCTCATTCATTGCCTCTGAAGTTGCTTCAACATTCCATGGATTGACACGGATTGCCCCACTAAGTGATGGAGAACACCCAATAAATTCTGATATCACCAGCATACTCTTCTTTGGGTCACTGGCATTGGAACATGATTCAGAATCAGATATTCCCTGTCTACAAGCAATATATTCATAAGGAGTTAGGTTCATTCCATCCCTTACAGCTGTGACAATAACACACTCAGCAATGCTGTAATAGGCAACTTTTTCAGCAATAGATACTGCTCTATCTATAAAAACAATAGGTTCATAACCAGGCCGCCCAAACACTCTGTTGATCCTGGTGCAGCTTTCTTGTATTTCAGCATGTATCTCATCCAGATGTATCCCTTTACCTCTAGCAGGATTAACTATTTGGACCAGAATAGCTCTTCCTTGCCATTTAGGATGTTGTCTGAGCATCTGCTCCATTGCCAAAATCTTCAAATTTATGCCTTTAAAAATGTCCATGTCATCAACACCAAGTAAGATGGTTTTTCCTTCAAATTTCTGTTTGAGCTCCTTAACCTTGGTCTCCTCAACTGCCATTCTCATGACTGAATCAATTCGACCCATGTGAATCCCAACAGGCATAATCTTAATACTGATTGTCCTTCCATAATACTCCAATCCTAAATAACCCCTCTTAGACTGATACTCCAGACCCAACATACGACTGCAGCAGGAAAGGAAATGACGAGCATAGTCAAAGGTATGGAATCCGATGATATCAGAGTTTAGCAATGCTTTCAGTATCTCTTCCCTTACAGGAAGAGTCCTGTAAATCTCTGATGATGGAAAGGGGCTATGCAGGAAAAATCCCATTTTAACCCTGTTAAAACGCCTTCTTATAAAAGTAGGCAGCACCATCAAATGATAATCATGAATCCAAATGTAATCATCCTCAGGGTTTATTATTTCAACTACCTTCTGAAAAAATAGCTTGTTTGCTAGCACATAAGCTTCCCACAAAGTGCGATCAAATCGATGGCTTTTGTCTGTTGAAAATGGTAACATGTAATGAAAAAGTGGCCACAACTGCCTTTTACAAAAACCATCATAAAATTTTGCCAAAACGTCAGCAGGTAAGAAAGTCGGAACACATTTGAATTTATCCAACAAATTCTGAGACACGTCATCCTGTTCTGCTGGATCAATATCAACGCGTAAGGAACCAACATAAAGAACTTCCATGTCGTCGGGAAGTCCATCCTTAAGCTGTAAAAGTAACGAATCTTCATTCCAACTGAAAGACCACCCTTTGTTGTCCTCTCTTCGCTTTGCCTTCAATGGTAACTGGTTAGCCACAATGATCATTCTATCCGTAGTAATTGTCGACGGGTTATCAGAGGAAACACTAACTGCCTGATCATCATCTACCTCAGTGAGAAACCCTGGAACACTCATAACCCTCGGCATCCGCCTCCTCTCCCTAGACTCCCTCCCCATTGCCGGGAAATTCCCAGAGGCCAAATCTAAAAGATTTGTATACGATCTGGACATCATCTTTGCGCCTTCCTAAATAATACCCAATCCCACAAAACTCCTTCACTCTGCAAAATCAAAGAAAACAACAGCAAACAAAAACCCATTAATCATTGAAGGCACAAGTACAACCTAACACATAGCCTTCAAACACAAACACACGCATTCTCATATATCAACACGTGAGAACTGGATTCATTAAGTGATAAATGACGAAACACACTGTATAACAACACATACATACTTTCTTGGTGGCAAATAGTTACCACTATACCAAAATGCAGACACATCACACACACATACATGGTAATTCCGGAACACATATTCCAATCTTAGATACTATGCAAAAGCCCCAAATTCTTGACCGCCAAAATAGGTTACATCACATTGAGCACAGGAACAGACACCCTTTACAAGGGTTTCAAGAAAAATTAAAAAGCCCCATTATTCCAACAAAACTTAAGCGATTTTCCGACACAAAGGGATCGATGAAAATCCTACCCGATTAAAAAACAAAACAGAAAAACAAAAAAGACGCCCCTTTTATTGTCAAGAACAGAAAAGGGAACAGCACAGGAAAATTGAGAAAACGGGGAATTGAAATGATAGCAGACCTTGTTCGATTGAAGCAATGACAAGAGAAGAAGAGATTCCTTATTGGCAACAGTAGCAGGTTGGAACTGAAAATTAATGGGAAAATTTAGAAAAATAAGCCAAAAAAGGAAAAACTAGGGTTTCCTTATTTACAAGATCTCCCTCCTCTTTCTCTTTCTCTACCTCTTCTCCCTCTTTCTTTCTTCCTTCTGCTTCTTCTGCTTTCAGCCCGAAACGAATTACGAATTAGGAAAGCGTTATAGTGAAAATATAGAAACGCAGATTCACAGAATTAATATAAAATTTCACAAACCGAATATTAACTATTTAATTAATTAATTAATACACATTCATAGGAACTGAGGCGAACGCAAAATAATCAAATATGTCCAATTTCTTTTACGTTTTAAAAATATTATTTGTCTCTCTCTCTTTTAATTTTTTTAAGCACAACAAAATCGTGGCCTCTTATCTACAGGAGCGTACGGTGGCGCCATGAGTGCATCGCGATCGTGTGACGGACCAATGGGAGACCGAGTTACCTTACGCGCGGCCAATGGAAGTGGCAGTGAGGAAATGAGAGTGCAGGCCAAGGTGAGATTAGTCGAACTTTATAAGAAATTGGATAAGGTTGGGTTGGGAAGTGAGTGGAGCGAAATGCCAGCTGGCAACACCCGGAGAGAGCATTGACCACGCGCTCTGCACGTGCTTCGGACCTAACGCGTACTCGCAGTACGTTGGCGCGTCACTGTGTTGCACCCACCACGCGGACAAGGGTAAAAAGGGAAATGCAGAAGAAGAAAAAATGTGAGAAGTGGAAAATCACCGCAGAGAAGAAAAAGTGAAATACTAAAAACTATACGTGACATGAACCTTTGACATAATCATTCAACTTTTATTCTCACTTTCTATCAGTTTATCATTTAATTCTAATTTTGTTTCTTACATCTTAGACTAATTCCTCTATCAATGAATATTATTTATAGTTTTCACTATTTTAAACAATTACACTGAACTAGATGAAAAATTAAAATCATAAAGCTCTTCACTAAATTATATTTTCGAAATGAAAAAGTTATCTTAATACAAACATAATGAGATTATTAATTTTTTGTTCAACACAAAGAGTGTTAATTAGTATTATAAATTTTAAACCAAAATCGCAATCACTTTAGAGTGTAAGAGTTATATTTATCAAAAGTATGGTGGACTTTATTTATCTTATACGTTTAAGTTCTTACAACTAAGTCAAAAATAATAATTAATGTGTCATTTACTAAAATATATTAAAAACTCTTACTTTTTCAATGAATGTATTATTTTTACTTTCAATAAAGACAAAGCTTAAATTAATTTTATTTAAATAATTTTAAATAAAAAGTTAATGTATGATCAATAATGCTAATCAATTTGATTTTTTTAAATATTAAAACAAAAATAACTTTAAAATATGGGAGATTATATAATAAATTGTGAACAAAATTTCGAATTCTTTATAGAAGAAAATAAAAATTATAATTTTAATAAAAATTCACTTAAATTTTTATTTTAAATTTCATAATCTAATTTTAACTGATGAAAAAATTTATGTCATCTTTTTTCTAAAGAAAGTCGTTCAACACATATCCTAAATTTAAAAATAAGTTAATTATATTTGAGACATGATTTGAAAAGAAATATTATTTAGCTTCTAAAAAGAATGGCAAAAAGAAGATAACAAAACAACTGAAACAAAAGCAAATATATCAGCAAAGAGATTTTTGAAGTTATTTCTTACAAGAAAAAATAAAAGAAAAACAGACTTTTATTGAAAATAAGAAAACAAAAGTGTAATTATAAAAATATTTAAACATTATAAAAAATAGTAGTTAAAGCCGGATTGACCAACACTTCACAACGGTTAATAAGAACTAGTCCATTATTCAAACAAGATAGAACACTAATAGATATTAATATTTATTTTTTTGTATAATAATAAAATAATGTATTAAATTTATTTGAATTTGAATAATAGTTAGGATAATCGAACATACGACACAGTTATATTTATCAAAATATAAACATTAGTTTTTAACAAAATTATTAAAAATTTAAAATTTACAAATTTTCGAAAGTTATCAAAAATAATTTGTATATTAATATTAATTTTATTTTAATTATTAATAAATTCGATTAAAATTAATAAAAGTAAACTAAAGAATGTTTTTTTCTCAAAAATAAAATATATAATTATTTATTGAATTGAACTAACTATTTATTAAAACAATGTAATAATAAATAATTATATATATATATATATATATATATATATATATATATATATATATATATATATATATATTTAAGAGAGATACTTGAAATCTACAAGGAAAAAAACACTTATATGGAGTCTTATTTTATAGCTTTTCTTTTTATCCATCTACAATGTCTGAAATTTTAATTGTTTAGAAAAAGCCATGAATTTAAATTGATTTATTGTCATTATAAGCAGAAGCACTACAAAAATATGTATTTTTACCGGGGGTTTTTTAAAATATTACCGGCGGTTTTAACCCCCGCAAATCATATTTCCTGCGGCTGGAAAAACCGGTGGGAAAACGTCCGTCGCCAAGCAAGTACCGGCGGTTCTGGAAAAACCGCCAGTATTAGCGGGGGTTCCCAGAAACCGCCGGAATTTCCAGGGGTTTTGTAGAAACCGCCGGAATTTCCAGGGGTTTTATGAAAACCGCCGGGAATAGCGGGACTACTCAAAAACCGCCGGAACTAGCCAGGGTTATCTCAAAACCGCCCCTACTTTTGATGGTTTAGTTTACCGGGGTTTCAAAACCGCCGGGAATTTGTATAGTTCATTTTTTTTATTGTAATAAAATTAGATTATAATAAAAATGGTTTTATTGACAAAACAAACAATAAATTAATATGAACTAAAATTTAATAATATTGTATAAAATAAACTACATTGTTCAACCTAATATCATTCATACAACTAATTGTTCATACATAAAAAATTAAAAAGAAAGAGGTTCATTACATATGTTCAATATAGATGTTCAATACTAAAAGTATGACTCATATAAAAGTATTCAATAACAATATCTAATTTTTTTCTTCATTACATCCATTGTTTGGCCCACTCCCTTGATCAGATACCTACAATATAACATAATAGTTAGTCGATAATATATTTAATAAAAAAATCATACAAATAAATTTAACAATTATTACCGATGATCTTTGAAACACTGCAAATTGTGAAGGCAATGGACCTTGATGATTTTGCAACAAAAGTGTCATGATTGCCTTCATTTCATTGACTTGTGATGTCAATGAAGATACCTATAACAGAAAAATTTATTTAAAAAGTTAGAAATATGATACCTAACATGTTAATCTTAAAAGAACAAACCAAGTATTCATTAACCTGAGATTCTAATTTAACATTAGAAGAAGTCAATGAAGATACCTATAACAGAAAAATTTATTTAAAAAGTGAGAAATATGATACCTAACATGTTAATTTTAAAAGGAACAAACCAAATAAATATTTAAATATTCATTAACCTGAGATTGTAATTCAACATTAGAAGGAGTAGATGAAGATGATCCAATATGAGAACGAGCATGGACTCCAAAGACTTTAGATGGGCAAGGACCCAAACCTAGACCGCGAACACGTCCACAATGCTCTTGGCTTCCTAAAACATGAGCCAATGAATCTAAACTTGATATTTCTTTTGATTGAGATGATGTTGTAGATTCATATGTTTGAATTTTTTCCTACATACAACGTAACCAACAAAGAAATCATTATATAAAGACAATTTCCACATAGAAAGCTAATTTGTTGAGAATATTGAGAAAGAGAAAAGATCATACTTAGCTTTTCCGGTTCAGAAACGAAGATCAGTCATGGATTTCTCATCAATAGAAAGCATACTCACAGGCTTAGCATCAGAAATACCAAGTAAGTTTCAGAAGTAGTAGTTTATGTTCATTTATATTGATTTCAATAATCTCATAATTTAAGATTTCATATTGTTTTATCCTATATTCAGGACCACGTCACTGCTACAGCATGATAACATTTATCGTTTAGATAATATAAAGCCCAATCTAATTCTAATTGATAATATAAAGCCCAAATGTATTGAGAGAATAGAATATGTATTTGATTTTGTACCAAGGCTAAACAGTTGATATTGACAAGGCATGGATAGGAAAATCAATTCTCTGCCTAAAGCTTAATATTTGTTTAAATCTATTGAAAGATATTGGCAAGGAATGCACGAAGATTGTTAGGTATTGGAGTTGACTTTGGTGGAATGAGATAGTTATTTACTGTATGATTAGAAATCCAAGGGGTTCCCAAACTTTAAATCTATTGAAAGATATTAAAGTGAATTGTGGCATTGTACATTAAAGAGTTGATTCAGAACCTTGCTATTTCATGATTGTATGAAGTACACCACACAACAATAAATTGTGGCATTGTACAAAAAAATACAATCAATAAACATGGAAATACAATCAAAGTACACCACACAGCAAGCATAAAAAGCAAACAGATTAGAAGTACTAAAATAGTAAGCACTAAAATGAACAACGACTAAAATAACACCAATTTTTGCAAGAGGTGTGTTCATCACAAAGTCACCTTATGAAACAATATGCCGAAATACAACAATTATAAGAAATACTAAAAAGATTGGAACTTACACCAATTTCCCTTGCCTCATCACTGACAAAAGCTCCATTGATCGTCTTATGAGTAGCTATCCAAACTTCTCCTCTGCTAACTTTGTGCCCACACTCTTTTTCCTATGAAAAATAACAAATGCTTATTAGGTATGTTATAAATATTATGAGAAATAGAAAATTGAAGATAAATAACACTTCACCATTTCTTCTCTCTTAGATCAAGGGATTTATTTCACGAGCTAATTTCACAATTAGCTACTTTATTAGGATTGATTTTGTTTCACTTTTTATCTACATAAATCATATTATAAACTCTTGACAAACTACCAGCTTATCATTCCAATTTCTTAACAACATTTGAAGAAGGAACTTCAGATTTTAAGGAAAGAATATTTTAGGAGTAATATTAAGGAAATAATACACAACATAAAGAAATACAAGTATTTTAAAAAATGAGGACAAAGTCGAAATTTTTTGTATTACCACTTGAGATTTTTTAGCAGAATAGTCTCCAAATCTTGTAACACAGCTAATAGGACTCCCTGATACACAAGAAGTGAATACAAAAATGTTGTTATAATATTGATTATGAATTTTTAGATCATCAAAATAAATTAGAATATATACAAGAATACACTTACTAAAAAGAATGAAATTGATCTCCCAACATAAGTTGTTGTGCCAACAGAAAAATTCACAAAATATGAAAAGTTCTAATGTTGATTGAACAAAGCAAAGAGAATTAAAAAAATGAGTGAAGCTTTGATTAAGATCAAGAACACCTAAGAGGGTGACATTAAATATGCATCCATATGCAAATTGACTAATTCTAAATCTCCATTTTCTTAGTTCTTTTTCACCCTCTCTCCTTATTTTCTGCTTTATAATATTAATTATTACAATTTAATATTCATCATTACTTTCATTTTAGAAAAAAAGAAAGTGATTTATTATTAATTCACCAGACTGTGTTGGTAGGAACCATCGTCCTCCCAAGTCAAGTCACAGGTCCTAAAAATTGGCCATGATGTATGATCATATTCTAAAACATACATTTTTATTAATAAAAAAACACTTTTTACAAGGAACTAAAATATAATATTCAGGTAAATGCATAAACTTAAAATATATTTAAGTATAAAAATTATTATCCAATCTAACCTAAAGTAACCACCCAAAAGATTATACACTAAATAAGAAAAGACAATATAATGTGAAAAATGAAGCATTAAAGTATGTTGCAATTACAATTTTTAACTAACCAAAAACACTTGTCAATCACTTCTATGTAGCTTAACTGCACATATTGTAATGATGAATGTAATAAAATAGAAATAAAAAAGTATGCAATTATTTAACTTCATTACTATATATACAACTTTAAATGCAATTCAACTCCTTTCTAGTTTTAAAAATCTAAACATTTGAACAAATAGAGTAGGCCGTTTAGATGTCTATTTTCCTAATATACCAATCTTTTAATTTAAAAGTACGGAAACTAGGAATCTCTACCTTCCAAGTTCTAACATATCTAAATCTTTTAGAAATTAACCTCTGCTTCAACCAACAAGAAGATGATATACTTTTAAGATAAAAAATAAAAATATTTCAAAACAATAATTCATAGAGTAAATTAATTCAAAAATAGAAAAAAGAAAATAGGTTAATATAATTGATTAATGATGATGTAAGTGTGTATTAAAAGTTGCTTACTGCATCAATTTTTTAGAGTCTTATTGTGTCAATTCAATCTAAAATCATCCATGTTCACACTAAGACACGTATAAGGTACTGCAAGCAAAAGAGTAATAACAGAAGAGAAAAATTGCTTCTTTAGAGGGGAGCCGCCTCCTTGCAACAAAATTGAAACAAACTGAACATTCTATTTCTGCATTTTTTATTCTATCCTAATCCTACTATTAAATATAGCACAATCATGTGTGACAAATTTCACGACTAAGCAAAACAAAATTGCAATGAAATCCTTCTCACGCTTGCAGGTAGTTTTGTTCTTATTACTCTCTGCAAAACTAAAATTGTTTATAGCCCTTGAAACAGTTGGGCTTAACACTATTACGTTTGCATGCAGTTTGTCGTGTTGGTCCTGCTGCTTCCAGTTGGTCTGTCAGCTCAATTGGGCTTAAAGGGTCAGTAGCTTGGGCCATAACATTCTATTACAGAAGTGAGTTATTTCTGAAAGCCTTAGTTGTTGTTCAAGGTTGTTAGTTGGAATAGCTTTTCTGGAGTTAGTTAGCTGTGGTAACAGTTTTCACCTACTGTACAACAAACACTAGATGTAATGTCTCATCGCTTATTTCACCAGATAAGAAAATGAAAAGCTTCATTAGATATTCTCAGATATTACTCTCCGCTTTCTCATAAATTCCCAGAGTTTTATTTTGTTGCTCACACTTAGACTTTTTTAATTCTGTTAGAAGGTTGAGTGCCTCATTAATTATAATCCAAATAGTAATAAACTCTTGAATGGTTGTTCATACCAACACCACCTAACTAACCACTCAGTATCCTAACTACCTTTGCTCTAAGTTAGAATGTAGTGTGTACCAACTATGATGGTCTGGTGGACACAGCATCATCAACATGTCCACTCCACTCCCATCTGATATGCTTCCAACAAGCAGTAAAGGCAGTTCCGCAAAGTGTGTGTGCGTTTCATATCTCATGACTACATATCTTAAGTGGAATGTAATTTAATAAATTTCTTCAATATAATATTTTCTACTTAAAGAAAATCTAATAGCATGAAGAAGACAGAGAAGCTAACATTTGACATGGAAGAAATTTTTGACGATTACATTGAGTAAAATTTGCATTGACAAATTATTAACAGTTCCAGGCATATATACATGAATTGGCCAACATATCTTAGGGAAGTATAAGCTCACCTTTCACAATTTTT
Source organism: Vigna nakashimae (assembly GCA_034642375.1). Classification (NCBI taxonomy): domain Eukaryota; kingdom Viridiplantae; phylum Streptophyta; class Magnoliopsida; order Fabales; family Fabaceae; genus Vigna; species Vigna nakashimae. The sequence goes on along the minus strand of CM067763.1, from coordinate 25,164,032 downwards.
TCTTTTCTCGGCAAGGGCTACTGCAACTTTAGCTCCACACTGATTCTTTCAGCTATACTGTGTGGATCAGTAGCCTGTCCTCTTCTACCGCGAACTCTAGGTCACACTGCCGGTGGATGTGGGGCAGTCGGAACAGTAGTTGGCATAATCGAATACAAGAGTTAACAACAGCAGCAAAATACAAGAGTTAGACACAATCGAATCAATGAACGCGTTCAATAGACTAAGGTACAGGAGACAAACGTGTAGAGTGAAAATGAACGAAGAGAAAATGAAGTGACCTCGCCGCTTTCTAAGCCGCGTGAACCATAGATGCGAGAAATTCCAAGAGCAAATCTACAGTTCAGTTCCGAGAGCACCTCGACGAACAATAAGGCGCCTCCACGCTGCCTCGAAGCCTCGCTCAACCCACAAATGCCTCCACACCTCGACACTTTGCTCAGCCCTAACAAGGGGAGACCAACACGAAGATGGTGCAGAGAAGGAGCGGGGAAGGTAGAAGAAATGAGTGAAGGTAGAAGAATTAGGGATTGGGAGAAATTAGAGAATCAGGGAAAGGTAGAAGAAATGAAAGGCGCGGGGATACATAATCAGTCCTACTCATACTCATAATCAGTCCCCAAATTGAAAAAATGAAAGGCACCTTCATTAAAATTGAAGGAAATTAAAAAATTGAAAAAAATTAAAAAAGGGGGTAACTGCGGTTTAGTCAAAACCGCCGGAATTTATTCGGGGTTTCTAAAACTGCCGGAAACTAACCCCTCCTAAAATATATTATTTTTGTAGTGAAGAAAAACTCTATGAAAAGTTACCATTTGATATGTATCAAAAATTCTGAAACAAATAATTTGTCTTGTGACCCACCAAATGTGATGGCTGAACTTTAGTTGTACATGCTCTGAAACATGGTAACAACAATATATTCTGTCATTTCTATTATCAAAACGTGCACATTTGGTAAAAATAATAAATTTAGGGTCACAAAGACCTAAACTTTTTACCATTTTTGGAGTACACCAAAACACCCAAAAGGATAGTTGGCTTGGGAATTGGGTTTATACCTTTTACTTGTTTAAATTTCGAAGGACTTCAACAAAATAGGTTAAATTCATATCCATCATGCTATATAGGCTTTTATTAGAAATCAATCATATGACCCTTTGAATGTGGTAGTGATAGCCCTAGATTTATGATTGTTGCCCTAAAATCACTTTTATGATTGTTAAATGTGAAAAGGGGTGACGTAGGTCTATCTTCTATAGACAACAACATGTAAGTTAAAGTCAACAAAATGAAGAAACATGAAGTAATAAGATCCTTCTACTTTGTTTATTATAGACCAACATGTCACATTATTAAAACTATTCCTTGTTCGTGAATGAGATAGGAATAATGAAGTTTATTTGATTTAGATAATTATGATGAAAAGCCTTATCATCTTGTCACATAAAAACCAGAAAAATAAGGAAAAAGGGCATTGTCATTGACAATGAAATAGCGTGCCAACACAACAACGTAATTCAGAAGTAACATCCCATGCCATTAACTATATTATAAGTGGAAATAAAAAAATCTTGTTCTTGGAATAGGTATCACACTTTTTTCTGCAAGGAGATTGCAATTGTTACTTTTCCTTTTTCTTTTTTTAATTTAAAACAAATCACTAGTTTGATTTCTGAAATAAGTTAATCAACGTTTTTCTTTGTTTATCAATTAACTTTTGGAAGAATAAATATTCTTATTTAGGTCATATTAAGTTTTATGATATTCTTTATAAATAAGATATAATATGTGACTTTTAACAATGATTAAAACGGGTTTTCAAACTAATTTAATTGTTGTTATAAGTTTAAATAATTGACTATGAGTGAATTAAATCATTGTTATTTGATATCAAATCATTGAGCAAGCGTGTTTAGATTAATAAAAGGTGCACACACTAATATATAATCTTTTTTATCTTCTTTGGTAGTTCTCTAACACCATAACAAAATTAACAATCACTTATAAAATAATACACTTATAAAATAATACATGCATTCACTCAATACATTTAAATTATAGTAAATTCATATAAATATTATTTATAATTATTTAATAATTTTTTTAGTCTTACATAACCTAAAAGTAAACTTACTCAAAAAGATGAGTTAGGATCTAAAGACCAATTTACAACTCATAATTTGAATTATAATGAATATAATGAAATTGAGTTATTAATATATTTTAATTTGTTACAAAATTATTTAAAAAAGTATTTATTCTGGTCGGGTTAATGAAATAATAATTTAACAAAAGTCTTCTATAAATAAATACTTAATTTATTGAAAAATATATAGTTCCTTCACAAACATGTGTCTAATTATGAAGATTAATAGTAATAGTTAAACTAATTTCAAAGGTGGTTTAGTTGCTTTCTAATCTCATTATTGTGGAATTTGGTCTCCAAGAGATGTTCTTTGTTCAAGAGGGTGAATCGATAATTGTGCATCAAGTGTGGATCAAGTTAAAAGGTGGGGACAAAGTATGATATGAATCAGAGATGTCTGACAAAGACAAGTGAAGAATAAACACACATGATCTTAGTTGTAGAAGAGTTCCTATATGTGTTCCGAAGTAGATACAAAATTACCACTTAAGAGTGGTGGGTTCATTATTGCATTGGTGTTTAAAGAAGAATCAGTGTCAATAGTTCTTAACTAGATAGATTTTGTTGTTAGTGTGGAGTAAAAATGCAAGTGGCAGAGTAGTTAAAGAATTAGTGGTTTAAACTTAGTGTAATCGTTGAAATAACTAAAGTTTAGTGGATCTAGAAGCAGATTGTATGCTAAACCGTTCAAGTGTATATTTTGGCTCAAGGAGGAGTGACTATTAGGACATATTGTTCTAAAGATGGAGGAGGCAAGGTTAAGGAAATGAAATGTTAAGGCTATCAATGAAAAGGGGAATTCCAAAGGTCTTGTAGGTTTTATAGAAGTTTTGACAGAGGTTTCTAAAGGGTGTTCGTTTTCTTGTCACAATAGACACAAAATGGGTCATCCTTTTGAGTAAACAAAGAAGTGGGTTTATGTGTGGATTAAAGTAGCGTATTGAAATGGTGATAGGTTATGTTTCTTGTTTGTGGGAGGTACATGGGAAGAAATATCTTACTCATGACTTGGAGGTTGATGGATTAGGGAAGGAAATTCTTTAAAGTAGCGGAGACGTCATTTTAATGAGGTTTAGATAAAGGTATTTAGTGATCATCAAGAGATAGAAATGTGTAGTTTCACAGAGGAAGTTGGATAGGAGACGAAGGAGATAAACTAAGCTATGGTTTCAAGTTGTAATGTCAACCTTGAAGATAGAAAGTGTTAATAGATGCTTTGAGAAAAAAAGAAGATTCAAGTCCTTTTGACGAGGTAAGAGTAAGAGTTGGAGGAGAAGTATAAGAATCTAAGTTAGAAAGTGAAGTTGTGAGTAGATTTCATTAGTATAGAATTAGTGAGTTTGTAAACAAAATGGTTGGGGAAAAGGCAGATCGAACAATCCTAGTTTGAGATGTATCATAAAGTTGTTAGGTATTGATCAAGCTAGTGATTTCAAGTTGAGAAGGATGTAGTTCTAAAGATGGTTACAGGTTAATGGGTTAAGAAGTGTTGATGGAGTACCATATTTGGTTTTGTCGTTGTAGTAGTTCAAAGTTCTACCTTGGAAATGAGATAACATTTTTGTGAACTTGGTTACCCACTACCCAATGCCTAGTAAAGGAAGTGTGATGTTATAAAAGTGGTTGTGAATAAAGGTGACCAAGAGTGTTAACGTTTGGTAGTAGGCCATAACTCATGTGTGATCAAATCAGTTTAGTGGTGCTTCAAGGAGGGAATAAGGTGGTGTGAAACGATAACTATCATGTTTCAGATTGAGATCTAAGGCTATCTTTAGGTTTTGGTAAAACCTACAAGAGATAATGGAAGGTATATGAAAAGTGAGTTTAGTATATTAGATACATATTGGTTGGTTAGGCATAAAGGATTATTCAAGCTTTAGGTTTGAGATTGACGTTTACGTTTGCAGAGTAATGGTTAAACCAATCTAAATTGTTGAATATTATATCATTTAGCACAGAGGTAAGCTTTTTAGTTAGTTAAGGTGTTGGGGATGCTATCTCAGTCAAGTATAGGTGATAAGGAGAGCATACTTTTATTTCTGCTTGATGAGTGAATTTTTTTGGACAAAAATTTTTCCTTTTAGGGAGAATGTAAAGACCTATAAATTGGCATTTTAGAAGTGATAGTGTTTTAAAGATAGCGAGACTCGATTACTTTAATATTAAAAGGTTTTAATATAAATAGTTTTGTTATAAACGAGTTTTATTTAAAACACATCATATCTTTGACTTCTTTGACCAAAGATAAAGTTAATAAATTTTCACTTTCCCACCCAAATTTTTTAATGAACTCGCTGACATATAATGTCTGTAAAGAGATATTTTGCCGTCCTATAACTATTTGACATCTAAAACTAAAGTATTTGACATTATACATGAATACATTTTCACTTTTATGCCAAACATTTCATCAAATTTATCTAATATGACATCGAAAGTTGAGAATTTTAACGTCTAATAATCATATAATGATGAAAAAGTATAAGTTTCAACGTTAAAATTCAATAATTATTTATAAAAATATCATTGATAATTTTTTAAGTTGATTTTTTTGTACTATGTTAAACCGAGATGTCATTTTTTTTTTATACTAATGAGACGAATATATATGTATATTATTATATATATATATATATATATATATATATATATATATATATATATATTACCTATAAATATTATTAATATATATAGATAATATTAATATATATATATATATATATATATATATAATATTTATCATTTTTATAAATTGTTTTTACATTTTATTTTAAATAATTTTTATTTATATAACTAATTTTTCAAAGTATGTCTTCAATATAATATAATAAATAATGTATTTATTTATCTTATTTCATATATTAAATAAAATTACAAGAAAAAAGATACACACATTTTTATTTATAAATAAAACCATATAATAAAATATGCAGATATACAATCATGCTGCTCTTAGATTATCTTATTCAATTCTAATTTGGTATTTTTAAAACACCTTACTCACTTTAATAATCCAATTTAGCGCTCAAATTTATAATTGAATTATGTTGAGATGGATGGGCATGCAGCTTAAACTCCCAGTTTAAACCTCTAGAAAAGAAAAGTAAAAATGCTAGTAGTAACTTATTTTTTTAACAGATATTATTTTTAATACACTATATTAAAAATTGTATGACAAATAAAAATCAGTAAATAAACAATAAAACTCAAAATTTCATAATATGGAAGAAATTTCAAATAAAAAAAAATGTATTCAAAAGAACGTATTAAAAAATATATAAACTCTCAAATCTCCTCTTTCAATTAAAGAAACGGTTATTCAAATTAAAAGAAATGCATTTTTATTCTTTAAACACTAAATTTAAAATATTAAAATGATTTTTTACAATTATTTTTCAATTCATAAACGGTTAGTTGAAAAGACTAAAATTATATATTTTTTTGTTTCAAATTTTAAAAATAAAAATAAATTCGATTGCAAAATCTAACCTTCAGAAGGAAAGTGTTTGTGGCGTTGGGCCTTACGTTATAAAGATAGCATAGAGCACAATAAATAGCAGCACACTAGCACATTGTTTTTCTTCCAGCATGTCCCAGACAGGTACCCACTTTTACTACATTTTCTTATGACGCAATAATGACGGGCCAAATCTATGACGCACTTGTAACTTTTAAGGATGTTATAGGTTGATTGGACCAAACCCGGATATTTGGGTTTGATTCATATGTTATACGTTGATGCTGGATTTAGGTTGACCTATAAATATTTTAGGTCTCGTAGATATAAATATATTTAGTTTTAGATAAATATAGTTTTTTTTTTAAATAAATGTTTTTGATTTATCATTGAAGTGTCACAATGAGTTTACATTCATGGGTCAATGTGATTGACTACAGATTAAAGAGGATTGGATTAAAAAAATAAATTTTTAATATAAATCAAATTGAATTTGACTTACTTAAATGTCAGGTTAAAGAATTTGAAATGGATTAATTAAAATCAACAATAATTTTTTAGTATTTCTAATTATGTAGGTTAGTATTTGGTCATTTTAAGATGTGAGTATTGTTTAATAGTATTTAAATTATTTAAATATTTAATTTATTTGTTTGCTCAATTATTTAGGTTTATATTTTGACTTTGACTTATTATATTTATAATATCACTTCTAATTATGATGAATGCTTAATAAAATAAATGAACACATTGATTGTTCTTAAGGGTGAATCTTAATTGGGATAGGGGTAGTTTTGATCTTTAACTTCATCACTGAACCCACAACTTCTAATGCTTTTTTCTATGAGAGTAGTGATATTGGTTAATGTTGTTGGTGATTGAGAAAGATACCATTTTTCTATATCCTGCAAAGTAAGGATATCATAATATGTGCGAGAGATGTTCACCCACGTAGCCTCAAAATGTGTGGAGAACAAACTCTATAGTGACTTTTTTATGGAAATGGGACACTAATACCATACTTAGATTATTGGTTAAGTTTCCTCACTTTATAACTAGATTTGTCAAATCAATTCACTTTAACTACACTAAAATAAATATATGAAATAAGTTGGAGAGATACACTCTATTAAAGTGAGTTAATCTACCTAACATATAGGAGTTAAGACGAATTAAAAAAAATTATATACACTAAAAAATAAATTAGATTGAGTTAACTTATGATGAGTGATGAATCAATATTTTTCTCACTTCACTTGGTTTATTGTACTAAAATTAATCAGGGAATTGTGCATAATTGTTCAGTATTGTCCCATCTTACTGAATTGAGCTTAATCCAATCAGTAATTCTTATTTTAATTAATTTTAATTATCTGAGATTAATTATTTACAATATTGAGTGCAGGGAAAATTCTGTAAATACTTCAGGACATTTGGAAGGATATTCAGTACACACTCTGTTGAAAGAAGTTGCACTGCATTAGTTTATTCTGTGTGAATGATGGAATATTTTTCTTGTTGAATTTGTAGAAGCAAAATTTCAATTGGAACTCATACACTACACGGCCATTTGCTTGCAATCTTTTAAGAAGTAAATCAAATGGAATGAAAGAAGGGGACCATACGTTGCAAGTGCTCACGGTTTTGGAGAGAATAATGCAAGCACATTTCTCTTGTTTTGATTTTGGTTTCTGGCTTGGAAGAGTGTTATGTCACAGCTTGGCTTGGCTTTGGAAGGATCTCACAATTTACACCAATTGGAGTAAATACACGGTTTTAAGAAGCTAAGAGAATGGTGCTGCACTCTACGGAAACCTACAAGAAAAAGAGAAGATGACATGTGGCATGAGATGATACAAGAACGTAGCTCATTGGAAGCCTTGGAAGAAGCTGAGGTGCAACATTGCACGTTCCAGCACATGTTCATTCTTTTATGATAAGAGCAAAGAGACAAAATTGTGTTATCCAAGACTCCACTAAGATATGCTTGCTGCCACACACTTGGAAAGCTGTACAACAATTGAAGTTACATTCCACACGGCTTGGTCTTGGAGAAAGAGCACCCACCATAAAGAAAGCAAACGGCCCACATGAGAAGCACATTACACGTCCAACAACCACACACCTCTCACTGCAAACTAAAGAAGTTTTGGAGTGCACAAGAGAGCCAACACACGGCTTGTTGGAAGCAAGAAGAAGAAGCTGGAAGTGTGAAAGAAGAGAAACGTATGGAGAAGAATGGAAAAGGGAGCCCACGGCTGCAAGGAAATTCACGTGATTCATTGGCTGGAAAAATGAAGTGCATTCACGGTCTTGGCAGCAAGGGAGGCAGCTTATGGCCCGCTTTGTCACTCATTATGGCCCGCTTTGTCAATCATTTCAGAATTGGCTTAAAAAAAAAGACACCCATCACTCACCGTTTTATTCCCCACTCAAGAGGTTTATTTTGGCATTTAGTTGATGCCCTTATCACGTGCACATGGAAGGAACGTCCAGCAGCTGGTCCAGTAAAGGAGATGCTCCACAATCTTAGTCTAGTTGAAGAAGAAGAAGCCGTGAGCAAGGAGCTGGAATGTGGAAGCAAGGAGGAGTGCATCAGCTGGTCTACCAAAGAAGAGGAGGTCACGGCTGTGTTGATTTAATTCTGGAAGGAAGAAGAGAGACAGCATGTGTACACGGAAGAAAGTATAGCTGCTGGCTGAACATGTGAAGGGAAGTGTCTCGGCTTGGGAAGGAAAGAATGGCCACCCTTTCACGGTGATGGAGCTTACAAAATCCAACAGTTTGGAATCACGTGAGTTAGTCGGAGATGAATTGAAGGAAGAGTTGCGTTCCAGCTGGAGTGGAAAACAATTCACGCATCCACACAAGCCGGGTCCAGCAGAAGCACAACAGCAATGTGAATGGAGCATTCACGTCCAAGAGAGAAGAAGAAGACAAGGATTAGGGACCAAACCTTTGGTAAAAGCACACGGCACAAACAAATGGAGGGCCCCCCACCTTATCCTATTTGGCACATCAGACAAGCATATCATGGGAGAAAGGCAGCGTGAAGAATGAATGAAAGAGAGCAACTCCAGTTATAAAAGAGTCCGGGAGAGTAGGAGTAGAGGAGGAAGCACCATTTACGTTTCTGTTCTGAAGTTCATTTTTCCCCCTCCCCCTTGGGAGGTTTAGGGGTTTTGTTTCCAGTGATGTCCAGTAATGAATTTGGTTTTATTTCAGTGAAGAATTTTATTTGATGGACTCTGCGTTTCTTAGTTGATGTTGTTGATTTTCATCTGCAAATTACCTTTTGTTTACAATTCTATTGCATGTTTAAATCTTGAATCCAAATTGCTGTCATTTTCCAATTCACTGCAAGTATTGTTCTGTTCAATTTCTGCTAAAATTGTTTCCTCCAGTTTCCAAATGCGAACTTTGATTCTGTCAATTTTCACTTTCAATTTACATTTTCAACTGCAATTTAAGTTTCTCCGTTCATTTTTACTGCCCTTTTGATTTACGTTTTCTTGTTCAACCTTTAAATTCTGTTTGCCGGTTTTAATTTAAATTTAATTTTTCTGCAATAAAAACAAAACAATCACAAACCCCCCTACTTCGTGTAAAAAATCTGAGACTAAACCAACACAAAATTGGTCCTTGAGAGACGACCTAGGAGTCACTTCCTAGTACTGTACTGCATTTCTATTATGCTCAACAATTTTTTTGCGAGAGGCGCGACCCTCTCGTCAAAAATGGCGCCGCTGCCGGGGACCAATCAATGGAGGTTTGGTTTTAGATTATTGTTGTGTAAATTTTTGTTCTGTTAATATGTGTGTTTTGTGTGTTCTGTCTGTTGTATTTTTGTAGGCGACAACGACACCTTCAGCAAATTTTGGCGGCGTTGTCACTTCAGTTCCAGGTTCTTGTTTTAGATTTTTGTTGTGTTTTTCGATTATGTTGTGTTAATGTATGTTTTGTCTTTTATATTTTTATTGTGTTGTGTTCTGTATTTAGTTGCTATATTTAAAAAAATATATATATTTTACTGTTGATGTTCTGTCTTGTTTGTGCCTGTAGCATGATTAATTGTGTTATGTTTTATCTTGTGTTGTGTTGTGATGTTTTATTTGTTTTGTATGCGTGTCATATGTATTTTGTCTGTTAATTAAAAAAAATTGTTCTGCCTTGTGTACGTATTGCATGTATAAATGTGTTGTGTTTTATCTGTTTTATAATTTTTAGTTTTTACTTTTTACTTTTTATTTTCCATGTCTACCTATTTTGATTATGTGAATAGTGCTTATTCTGCGAGTGCCTATAATCATGATTCTCCTTCTGCTTGGTACTTTGATTGTAATTCTGTTGAATTCTATGATGAGAATTATATGGATCATCCTCAAATTCCTGAGAGCGCTCCTAGGGAGCCGGATCCACCGACAGAGGATGATTTTTATTACGTTCTAAGCATTGGACTGACATATTTGCTGCCTAAGTTTCATGGTTTTGCAGGAGAATGCCCACATAGACATTTGGAGGAGTTCCACATCATGTGCTCTTCAATGAAGCCTCCAGATGTCCCTCTTGATCACATTTTCTTGAGCGCATTTCCGCATTCATTACAAGGAGCAGCTAAGGATTGGAAAGACTCTCTTCCTCTAAGATCCGTTACCGATTGGGGATATCTTGAGCATCAGTTTCTCAGCAAATTTTCCCCTGTGCAATATAACGACGATCCTGGATGGAATGACCCTAGCTTGGGATGGTTCGATGCTCAACAGAAATATCAGGAAGCACCATCTCAGGATACTTTTATGCCTCCACCAGTCCAGCAATACGAGAATCAGCAATTTGATGCTCCTGTCCAAATAACTCCTCAGCCTTCTACTTCTGAACCTACATTAAAGGAGTTACTGGAGCAAATGACCAAGCAGAGAATTCAGTTCAAGCAAGAGTGCATGAAGATCCAGCAGGAAACGCAAGCTGCCATGCAGAATCTGAGTGATCAGGTTGGGCAGATGACCACTCTTGCACCTGAGGAGACCAATGAAAATTTTGAGGAACAGGCAGATACGAGCAGTAATTCTGAACAAGGTAGACCACTTTCATCCTCCACTACTTTACCAATCTTCAAGGAAGTGGAGGTAAGCATACCACAAATTGATTATTCTGTTGATTGTGTTAATAAATATTATGCTGTTGATTGGTATGCTGATGATTATATTGTTGATGAACATGCTTTTAATTTTCCCTCTATGCATGATGAGAAAAATTTTTTGATATCACATCCAAATGATTATTCTCCATGCATTGATCATGAATCTGAGTCTGTGGTTGATATAATTTCTAAATTTGAAATTGATTCATGTTCCGAGGATATATCTGAGGTTCAGCCTCTTACATTGGAATTGGGTGTTATACCTCTGCATGACATTTATGTGGAACCACAATATTGCACTAACCATGCTGCAGGAGGTACGAATAAATTTGATCAACAGACACCCACGTTGGAAGATAAAGGTGCCAACAATGACAAAAGCTTCGAGATTAATAGGCACCTGCTGAACTTGCTCATCAACAATCACTGCTTAGATCCAGCTGTGGAAGATATTTCACTGCTAGATCAAATTTGGAGGATGAAGCAGTTCGTCCTCAAAACGTCCAAGCTGGAATCTAAGTTGGCAGATATCTCCCTACAAGTCCAAAACTGGCAGCTTCCACCATAATCTACGGGAGTTTGCATTTTCTTTCTCTCCTTTTTCCTACTTTTATTGCATTTGTCCATAATATGTTTACTGTTTTGATTGCTGATGATATGCTTAGAACACATTGAGGACAATGTGTAGTTTAAGTGTGGTCTATTGGGAGAGACTCTGATATTTCTTTGTTTTGTGTGTTAAATTTTTTGTTTTTGAGTGTTAAATTTTTTCTGTTTTAAGTGGTTTTTAGTGTGTTTTGTGTGCAATAAATTTTACATTTTTCTCTTGATTTCTGGAGTTTGTCTAAGTTGTAGAATTTTCCTTCACTTACTTAATACTTATGGTTTGAAATCCTTGCTTTTCTCTGCTTGGAAGATGATTATAATGTTTAAGAGGTTGATTTGATCATGACAAACACCCTGAGTGAGATTTGAGCCACTTAATTTTCTTTCTTGTGTGTAATATGTATCTTGATTGCTTGCACATATGCCTTGGCTTGATTCTTTTTGATAAATCTTGATGGATATGCATGTTTAGAAATGATAAAGGCATTTTTATTCTTGAGCCTCTTTAGCCAAATAAGCCTACCTTGTTATTATCCTTTGATACCCCTTTTGAGCCTATACTGTATTCATTTCTTTGTTTTAAAAGCTCATACACTGACCCTAAGTGAAAAACCATGATTACCTAAACCTTAGGGAAGTCTGGAGCTATAGAAATGTTTTGTGAAAAAGTGTGGTCTCCTTGGGAATTCTGATAAATTGGCTAGTTGGTTCCTCATCATGTTTTGGAAGTATGATTTATATCCTGTTGCGTGATAAAGAGAGAAAAGAAAAGAGACAGGATGAAAAAATTGATGAGAAAAAGAAAGAAAAAATGAAAAATAATCCTGTGAATAATGGAGTCGAGAAGAGGATTGAATTAGAGGTTTGGGTGAGATTTCACTGTGTTTACACTTTTTCCCCATTGCTCCTCTATTTCTTCTGAGCTGTAGCTACTTATCTATATTTTATCCTCCCCTGTCCTTGGCCCCATTACAACCCAGTAAAGACCTTTAGATCTGAACATGCATATTTTTTTAAGTGTTGATATTAGAAACTTGCCAAGTCTACTTGTGTTTGCTTTCTTGAGTGCATTGAGTTGAAATTATTTACCCTAGACACTTGAGAGAAACACTGTGAGTGCATCTGTGAGGTTTTGTTATTTTTGAATCACCTCTTGAGCTGGTTGATTATTTTTCCGTGTATTGAATTGCTTGGAAGATTTCTGTAAGTATCTGCTTTTCTTTGATTCTGTGTTGGATATTGTCTACATCTTTTCTATGTCTAGATTTCTTGAGGATTGTGTAAATTCTGCTTATCTCCTTGCGAGCCTTTGTTTTCTGTGTTCTGAGTTAGTGTCGTACACCGTTCCTTTTATGTCCTTTGAACTATTCCCTAATTTGAGTCTTAATTTTGCCCAGGAGTGCAAAAGACTAAGTGTGGTCTATCTTGATGAATCAATATTTTTCTCACTTCACTTGGTTTATTGTACTAAAATTAATCAGGGAATTGTGAATAATTGTTCAGTATTGTCCCATCTTACTGAATTGAGCTTAATCCGATCAGTAATTCTTATTTTAATTAATTTTAATTATCTGAGATTAATTATTTACAATATTGAGTGCAGGGAAAATTCTGTAAATACTTCAGGACATTTGGAAGGATATTCAGTACACACTCTGTTGAAAGAAGTTGCACTGCATTAGTTTATTCTGTGTGAATGATGGAATATTTTTCTTGTTGAATTTGTAGAAGCAAAATTTCAATTGGAACTCATACACTACACGGCCATTTGCTTGCAATCTTTTAAGAAGTAAATCAAATGGAATGAAAGAAGGGGACCATACGTTGCAAGTGCTCACGGTTTTGGAGAGAATAATGCAAGCACATTTCTCTTGTTTTGATTTTGGTTTCTGGCTTGGAAGAGTGTTATGTCACAGCTTGGCTTGGCTTTGGAAGGATCTCACAATTTACACCAATTGGAGTAAATACACGGTTTTAAGAAGCTAAGAGAATGGTGCTGCACTCTACGGAAACCTACAAGAAAAAGAGAAGATGACATGTGGCATGAGATGATACAAGAACGTAGCTCATTGGAAGCCTTGGAAGAAGCTGAGGTGCAACATTGCACGTTCCAGCACATGTTCATTCTTTTATGATAAGAGCAAAGAGACAAAATTGTGTTATCCAAGACTCCACTAAGATATGCTTGCTGCCACACACTTGGAAAGCTGTACAACAATTGCAGTTACATTCCACACGGCTTGGTCTTGGAGAAAGAGCACCCACCATAAAGAAAGCAAACGGCCCACATGAGAAGCACATTACACGTCCAACAACCACACACCTCTCACTGCAAACTAAAGAAGTTTTGGAGTGCACAAGAGAGCCAACACACGGCTTGTTGGAAGCAAGAAGAAGAAGCTGGAAGTGTGAAAGAAGAGAAACGTATGGAGAAGAATGGAAAAGGGAGCCCACGGCTGCAAGGAAATTCACGTGATTCATTGGCTGGAAAAATGAAGTGCATTCACGGTCTTGGCAGCAAGGGAGGCAGCTTATGGCCCGCTTTGTCACTCATTATGGCCCGCTTTGTCAATCATTTCAGAATTGGCTTAAAAAAAAAGACACCCATCACTCACCGTTTTATTCCCCACTCAAGAGGTTTATTTTGGCATTTAGTTGATGCCCTTATCACGTGCACATGGAAGGAATGTCCAGCAGCTGGTCCAGTAAAGGAGATGCTCCATAATCTTAGTCTAGTTGAAGAAGAAGAAGCCATGAGCAAGGAGCTGGAATGTGGAAGCAAGGAGGAGTGCATCAGCTGGTCTACCAAAGAAGAGGAGGTCACGGCTGTGTTGATTTAATTCTGGAAGGAAGAAGAGAGACACCATGTGTACACGGAAGAAAGTATAGCTGCTGGCTGAACATGTGAAGGGAAGTGTCTCGGCTTGGGAAGGAAAGAATGGCCACCCTTTCACGGTGATGGAGCTTACAAAATCCAACAGTTTGGAATCACGTGAGTTAGTCGGAGATGAATTGAAGGAAGAGTTGCGTTCCAGCTGGAGTGGAAAACAATTCACGCATCCACACAAGCCGGGTCCAGCAGAAGCACAACAACAATGTGAATGGAGCATTCACGTCCAAGAGAGAAGAAGAAGACAAGGATTAGGGACCAAACCTTTGGTAAAAGCACACGGCACAAACAAATGGAGGGCCCCCCACCTTATCCTATTTGGCACATCAGACAAGCATATCATGGGAGAAAGGCAGCGTGAAGAATGAATGAAAGAGAGCAACTCCAGTTATAAAAGAGTCCGGGAGAGTAGGAGTAGAGGAGGAAGCACCATTTACGTTTCTGTTCTGAAGTTCATTTTTCCCCCTCCCCCTTGGGAGGTTTAGGGGTTTTGTTTCCAGTGATGTCCAGTAATGAATTTGGTTTTATTTCAGTGAAGAATTTTATTTGATGGACTCTGCGTTTCTTAGTTGATGCTGTTGATTTTCATCTGCAAATTACCTTTTGTTTACAATTCTATTGCACGTTTAAATCTTGAATCCAAATTGCTGTCATTTTCCAATTCACTGCAAGTATTGTTCTGTTCAATTTCTGCTAAAATTGTTTCCTCCAGTTTCCAAATGCGAACTTTGATTCTGTCAATTTTCACTTTCAATTTACATTTTCAACTGCAATTTAAGTTTCTCCGTTCATTTTTACTGCCCTTTTGATTTACGTTTTCTTGTTCAACCTTTAAATTCTGTTTGCCGGTTTTAATTTAAATTTAATTTTTCTGCAATAAAAACAAAACAATCACAAACCCCCCTACTTCGTGTAAAAAATCTGAGACTAAACCAACACAAAATTGGTCCTTGAGAGACGACCTAGGAGTCACTTCCTAGTACTGTACTGCATTTCTATTATGCTCAACAATTTTTTTGCGAGAGGCGCGACCCTCTCGTCAATGAGTCAACTTATGAGTCAGATTGACTCACTTTGATACCATCTTCACAATAATGGTTGTATAAATATGTTGCATGACTATGTTATATCTATACACATTTTGTAATAAAATCCTTAAATAAAGTATAAATATATTTTTTGTTAAAATGACTTTTTAAATAAGTTAATGTTTAATAGTTAAAAAATATAATCTTATATGTACATTAATTATTTTTTTATTAGTCTTATAAAATTAACTTTTTTATAAAAAGATAGTTAAAACTCATGTTTTTAAGAATAACATTAAGTATTAGTATTACGTAAAGAATTAACATTAGCATATATATATATATATATATATATATATATATATATATATATATATATATATATATATATATATATATATATATATATATATTCTAAGTATAGGATTAGATAATACATGTTTATAATACAATATATCTTCTAAGTTTGAAACAAATGAAACATCATTTTACTTAGTCGAAACATAATTTAATAGATTTAAATATAATTATAACTAAGAAATACTATTTAATGTTAATTTTTATAGTACCATGTGTTGTCTCTAAGTTAAACCATAAAAGAAACTAAAATAAACTATAACATTGAAAGTATCTCTAGGTTAAACCATAAAAGAAACTATAACATAGAAAGTGGTTTATATAATTGAATTACTATGTAAGTTAATATAAAAAAGAAATGTATACACTAACAATTCAATATAGAAGAGAAAGTCTACTTAATAAATTACCAACTTTAATATTTATGCACATAAAAGAAATTTCAAACATGATAAATATATAAGTGTGCATAGTACTTTATACTATCTCTGTATGTAAAATATTTCAAAATAAAAAGTTGTGCAAATTTATTTTAGAGGATACACACTATATAATATATTTCTATACATATAAACTTCCCACAAAACAACTTCTACTTCTACTTTAAACAACTTCTACGTTAAAAAACTTCTACGTTAAACAACTTTTAAGTTAAAGAACTTTAAGGTTGCTCCTCTCCTAAACCTATACTATCTTTTTCTCACGTGAAAGATATGCACAATTATCACCAGTGGATAACCAAAATTACAAAAAACACAAGGTAAATTAGAGTAATTTACAAATATACTAAATTCATAAACTTAAGTAATAAAATCCTTATTTTTCTCGCCAAATTCATTAAATTTCTCACAAAATGTTAGAAAGTGGGTTTTTAGGCCTAACTCAACCCTACAAAACCGGCTTGTAAGATGAGGTTTGCATCTCACTTATATATTATAATTTGGTCTTATCTCTAGTCGATGTGGGATTTCCAATACACCCCATTCACGCCGATGTATAGACATCTCGTGCGTGATAGTAGAAATTAGGTGGTTCGATAACGGCCTGATAACGGGTGGAATAGAAGAATAAAATGCCCACTTATAACTCGCTAGGATAGGCTCTAACAATGGCTCTAATACCATGTTAGTAGTGAACTTTAAGCCTAACTCAACCCCACAAAACCGGCTTGTAAGGTGAGGTTTGCACCTCACTTATATATTATAATTTGGCCTTATCTCTAGTCGATGTGGGACTTCCAACACACTCCCTTCACGCTGAGGAATAGACATCTCGTGCATGATAGTAGAAATTGCGTGGTTCGATAACGACCCGATAGCGAGTGGAATAGAAGAATAGAACCAAATTCATTAAAATCCAACTATTCTTCTTTATTTGTATGCATCTACATAAAACTCTTATAATGCTTATCTAACTATAATCACCCAACAAAACACAACCCAAGGCTCAAATTTCAAAATATAAGTGTATTGAATAGACTCAAACCATGCACCTGTCGTGATTTGACCCCTATCTCTTATAGGCTATAATTACATTTCAAATAAAGTGGAACTTCGTCCCTTGTCATGTACATATGATAAGATAAATCTATACATTGGTTATTGTCAGAATGGTGTAGCGGAATGATAACGCGTTCAACAAACCAAGATGGGGTGAATTAGTTTCTTATCGCAAATCAATATTTTAATAATTTTCTCACTTAAATATAAATTCCTTAAAACATTTTAAATAAATTAAACAAGTAAGGATGATAGAAATCCCATTTGACGATGCAGAAGGTCCCGCTTCATCCTAAATATCGTCCATCTCTTGGTCGTCATCTTCAGCTTATGGATTCCCCACAACATCACGATGTAGGTATTACCTTGCAAGACAAATCCCATTTGACGGAGGGCAGAACCGCTAATCTTGTTGCTTGGATGAGTGTTCTGGAATGCCTCAATGGAGACATATATTCCCTTATACTCACAAATCCTGGAAACCAACAAAGCATAGGGTAGAGGGTAGTGTATTACCTCTTAGCCTTCATCATGGTGTTGCAGATGAGGCTTGGCCAATGAATCTTAACTTCAGTGACTATCCCATAAATGATCATCAACTGAGCATGATTGGAAGCACGAGGACATAACAGCCATATGATCAAATAATGAATAAGACTCTCATTACTCTTAAGGCCACACACCAACAACTGCTTCCTGTTCACTTGAACCTCAGGGTTCTTTAGAAAAGAGTAGAAAGCCAAAATCTTGTTGAAGCCATCGGGAACATTTTGCATTAATTTCCGAAATATACGAAATGAGAGTGGTGAGGGATGACCACAATCAAATATGCATCAGAAGAGCAACACAAATAATATGAACCGAAATGTTATCAATCTTATTTATAAACTCCAACGTACATATTATAACAAATTATGAAAAATAATTTTCCCAAATTGTCTAGTCGGACAATTCAAAATTTAACACAAACGATTAAAAGATTAATTGTTTGTGTTAAATTTCAAACGGGAACTAAGTTTCACTCAAGGATTTCATACTTATAACATGTCAATCATAATAACACTACAAACTTTATCACATGTTTTAACTAACAACTTAATCACATGCATACCCAAAAGGTAATAACATGCATATCCAAAAGCCAATAACATGCATACCCAAAAGCCAATAACATGCAAATCCAAAAGCCAATAACATCCATACCCAAAAGCCAATAACATGCAAATCCAGAAGCCAATAACATGCATACCAAAAAGAAAATAACATGCATACACAAAAACTTGTAAACAAGAAAGCTAAACTTCGTAACAGATTAAGATCGTAGTGCAGGGAAATGGAGGAGTGAATTTTAAAAGGTGCAAAAGTGAGAAAGTGAACCTCAAAATCCTAGCCCGTGGAGAGAAAATGCGAATAAGATGATGAATAGTGAGTACGCATAACTGTTGTTCACGTTTCGTGGTGTAAATGCAGAGTTTTAGACGTCGGCCCCTCCTAGCCGACGTCTAAATACCTTTACACGTCAACTCCCTCCATAGCTGACGTATAAAGGGTTTACAAAATTAAATTTGGCCTACTATTTAGATGTCCGAGGTGGGAATGGCCGACGTCTATGCCCTATTTAGAAGTCGGGGCTGACCAACAAACGTCTAAAGGCAATGGAACAATCACTTTTTGCAGTTCATTTGGCGTCGGGGGGAGGGGGGTCGATGTCTATAACTTATTTAGACGTCGGGTTGGTGGGATCATACATCTAAATGAAGTCAAAAAGTGACTTTTGAGATTTTGGGCTGACCATTTTCGTGTCTAGTGTTGGTGGCCGACGTCTAATAGGCTATAGATGTCGGCTATGAGGGGCCCGACGTCTAAATGAATGTTTTATTTACGGAAATCCCACTGGTCATGTTTTACGTTGGATATTCGAGGGTCAAAAGTCTAAAGGGTAACATTGAAGCCCTTTTCTGCACTAGTGGTTGTCCAAATGTGATCATCGAGAATAATGTCTACTCCCTTAACTCTGGTGACATTGAAGCCCTTTTCCTCGTCGAAGACCCACCTGCTCAGATTATTGACATGAGATTTTGGATTTGTAGAAGTGGAAAGACGTGATCTTCTTCTGGTAGGAAGTTTCCTTAGATCAACCATGTAGAAGGATGGAGTAAGGAAGATCTAAGGAGTTTGGAAACAAATGCACAAGAAAAGACCAAGATACTGAAAATGCTTCACAAAATGCACACAATGCTCAAATGATGTGAAAATAATCAATTATGGACCCCTATATATAATAAATGACCAAGAAATGCAGTAAAGAGTCGACATATGCAGCAAAGAGTCGAAATATGTTGTTTATAACTGTTTCAACGGCTAAAAAATGATGCACCTTCTCATTGAACTAGCAAGCTTCTTGAACCTTCTTTAAGAGAAAATGCAATGTATGAGAACCTTCTCATTTAAACCATGTTCCATAAGGTTCCGTAAGGTAAGCAAACTTAAAATCATGTTACATCGCATCCCCACACAAGAAGTAAGTTAAAAAAAAGCCAAAACTACACTTTCTGATGTAGTTTACCTATTTTAATCGATTATGACCTTTCTTAATCGATTAAATCGGTAAAAAAAAAATTTTTTAGAAAATTTGTGTATTTTAATTATTATGAGTTTTTTGATCAATTAAAACAATACCTGAACGACAAAATGGCCTAAAATGCAAGCCCAAATGACTTATTTACATGTTTACAAGGCCTAAAGAAAATACTTATTTACATGTTTACAAGGCTTAAGAGAAGGAAAAAAACAAGGTAAAAACTACCTTGCACAAGAGTAAAAGTCCTTGAAGTCTTTCTTCTCCTTCCATTCACCTAGCCCTGGTACAAGTTGTAGCTCCCTTGATGGAGCTCCATCAAGCTTCCTATATGAGTATCCATCATATTTACTCTCTTCTTCGACCAACATTCTAATAGGGGGTAAATAACTCGCTTTGATTACTTAACAAGGGGTAAATAATCAGCTTCTAACAACTTACAGATCTGTCTGATGACATCCTTTACTAACACATGCCTCTAAAACATTATGGGTTTTGTGACCTTTTGTCGCTTGCTCTTTTCGTAAGACTTAACCCTCAATCAATTATAAGAAACATCTCTCTACTAGCTCTTGACTCCACAACGATCCTCCTAAGTTTCGATCAATTGTGTGAGACATCTTTTTACTAGCTTTAGTCTCCACAATGACTCTCGATATTTTGAATAATTTCTTCCTATTTCTCGATACCAATATTATTAGGTGTTTTGGGTGTAGGGTCGAGGATCTCCATAAAACACTCTTCCACACTTTACTCCAAGTCAGCTAAGGTAGTTCTAAATGTTTTTAATCAAAATTCTTCTCTGTTCACAATTCAAACTATCTGATGTTCCTCTAAAAGACACTCCGATGTTGTCACTTATTAACCCAATCGAGGGTCACAATAAAATCTTAAATTCACGATAAGTGCAATCACCTACCTTATTTATTACCTTTAACCTTTATTTAAAGGTTTTGAGATAGGCTTGTGATTAGTGAAATCCTACTCACGACCCAATGATGGCCCATTACCCACTAAGTAACTCTTACTAGTAATTTTGATTAGAAGCGATGTTTAAAGGTTCTTATTGTTGGAGGTCATCCGTTTGAAATCCCCTCTTCATGATTGTGCGGTCGATTAACAAACATTGTTCCTTTATCTTGAGCATGGTGGTGTTTATCACGGTCTATTTGGACCGGTTGTTCCTTCTTAATGGTCTTACCCACTCGACTCCTTTAAGCGGCCGCATGGCCATACAATTCATAGGACCTCTAAGCCCTAGCCAGCATTTGATGGCGTGGGGATTTGATATTAGGATCGTTCAGGGTCGCCTTTTTAACTTGATCAATTCTTCATCCTTCCGGCGAGAAAATACATGTCTTGACATCGTGGCCCGAGTCTTGAAAAAGTGCAGAGTCGCGCAATCTGGATCGTTGATCATGATCCAAATTGACGGTGAAGAGGTGCTGACGGTTACGCTAGATTTTCCCATAAATAGGGGTGTGGGTTGTCTGTCATTTTTACCAATTCCTTCACACTTGTTTTGGGTATCGTCTGGATGTCTTTATCCTTCTAAGGTAATAATAATGGCAACCGTTCAACTTTTCTCGTTTGAGGAGTCATCGGGAGGGGCGACGCAGCGTTTATTGGCGATGGTGCTCGACCTTCGTCTCTGAGCTCTGTGTCTTCATCTTTCTTTGAGATAACCGAGCAAGAAAGCAACTCGGTTGATCTTTCGGCCGATGTGCATAGTGATGGTGAGAATGAGGGGGACGAGTACATCCACACTTTGCCTGCCATTTTGGCCTACGACTAGGCATCTCATGAAGTGGGATTGTATGTCACTTGCTTTCGCCTAAAGAGAGAATTGGAAGAGTGAGCCGACCGATCTTGCATTGTGTGGAATGTGGAAGACACCGAACTGATCAGGTTAGTGGTCTATAAAGGGAATGAGCGGGTGTACCATGGGAAGAGAGATAATGCCGAAGGCTTTTTCTTAGTGTACACTTACCTCTTCTCCGAGATGTTTGTCCGGATTCCGTTTACCAACTTCCAAGTTGTCATGCTAAAGGAGTTGAATATCCCTTCCACTTAGTTACACCCGAACGATTGGCTCTACATGCAAGCTTTCATGGTGATATGTTCAGCTTTGGACATAACTCCTACGACTGCCATCTTCTTCCACTACTTTAACGTACGACCGATCGCCATCCTAACTATGCATGAGGATGGCTTCAACAAGGCTCTTCATTATGGAGCCTTCCTACTCAAGGTTGATGTCACCACCGCTAGGTTTGATATGATGAAAGACGTCTACAAAGGGAGTCTTGTTGCTCTTAAAGAGATCCCTTATGACTTTGGGGTGGCCGAAGTCAAGGGGGCAATGGAGACGAGCGAACAGGAAGAGATACGAGTCATTCTCCCTACACCTCATCACCCTCATCCTGCACCTCCAAAAAAAATTATAATTCCAAATGTTCCCTTTCACAATCAACGAGGAGAGAGAAAAAAATTGTTTAAAAAGGTTCACTCAATTTGAAACCCTAAAACTTTAACTCATCTTCTTCCCCTGCCGCATCTCACTCCCTTGCCGCATCTCACTCTCTGCCGCATCTTAGTAAAACCCTAGACCTACACCCCCTCCTTCCTCCCTCTTTTTCTCTCCGTCATCTGTCTCTGGCATCCGCTGCTTTGCTTGCGTTCCTCGCTGGCATCCAGGTTAGTAGCATCATGTAATATATTTGTTTCCTGTTATGTGCTTGGTTGGGTTCGTGGGTCATGATCGGATCGGAGCTCGCTGGAGGTGCACGCCGCAGGTGGAAGTGCGGCAAGGATCAGAGCCGCAGTTGGAAGTGCGGCTCGCTAGAGGTGCACGCCGCATTTGGAAGTGCGGCAAGGATCAGAGCCGCAGTTGGAAGTGCGGCTCGCTGGAGGTGCACGCCGCAGTTCGATCTGCGGCAAACGTATAACCGGAGCACAGAACCGGACTTCGATCCGCGGCAAGGAGAAAACAGAGACCGAATTTAAAAAATGGCGTTTTTCAGACTTAGTTTTTTTAATTAAATATAGATAATATATGTGATCTGCAGTTTGACACTGTTTCTTCATTTGAATTTGAATTGAATCTGTGGTTGAAAAAATCTTTTGATTTGTTCGTGTTGTTGCCATGGTTATGATATTTTTTTTGAATTCAAATGTTTTCTTATTGAAGTGTTTTTTATTTACACTATATCCAGAAGATACTAATGTAAAATGATTTTTTTATACTAGTAGATACTAATTTAAAATGGTTACTGACACTATACACAGTAGATACTAATGTAGTAGATACTAATATGTAGTAGATACTAGGTTTAATTGCTTGCATTGTCCACAGTTTGGCTGCAACGTGTCAAGTTAGTCCATCTTTTTAAAAAAGTTTCAATTACGTCTAAACTTGGTTTAAAAGTGTCAATTTTGTCCAAACGTATGTAAAATTTGCTTCAATCAAGTCCCTTCCGTTAAATCCCATAAACAGACGTTAATTTTTTTTTCTCTCTCCTCTGCTTCTCTGCTCTACTGCTCTGCTGCTATGCTCTGCTGCTCCTTTAGTAAAATGTTTTTCACTTATATTTAATATTTACATAAATTAAATCATGATCATGATGTAACTAAATGATTTTATCTAAATTATTATTCCACTTTTTTTTTTTACCAATATGCTACATATGATTTATTAATAGAGAATTATGTCTGTTAATTAAAAGAAAAAATTAAAGTTATACAGTATCTATTAATTAAAATATGTGTGTATTTTAAAGTAAAATAATTTTATTAATCTCAAATATAAATATCTATCTTATATTTTATTATCTTAAAACTATTTTAGTAAATAAATTAATTAATAAATTATTTTAAATATATATGATTTATCCTATTATCTTATATATATTTTTAATATACTTTTAATGACGATAAATTATATATATATATATATATATATATATATATATATATATATATATATATAATTAACACAAAACGTATAAATCGTTTTTAAAGAAAATGAAAATATGTAGAAACAGTTCAACCAATATTATACCAAAATAAATAATTTTGTAAATACCTTTTTAGTTAAAGAACAGAAAAATGAATTATTTGATTTTTAGATAATATTTTACTACGAATTATAATATTTTAATTATATTTATTGTTATTATTTTAATATAATATTTTACTACGAAAAGCAATTATCGAATGAAGCAGAAAATGAGTGTGAAAAGAATACTTTTTGTTTAGATTTAGTTTTCATGTTTTTGTAAGATAAACTAAAACCAAGTATAAATATATGAGAAATGAGAGTTTCATCCACAATCATTACTCTGTGCAGAAGTTCTGTATAACTTAGTCCACATATACTGTTTTTTTCATTTAATATATATGCATAATATTTTCAAATTTTCTAATAATTGCTTAATGTATTATTTTATATTTTATATTATCATTATATTATTTTATAATGTCCAGAGGAGCAGAGCAGAGAAGCAGAGGAGCAGAGGAGAGAGAACTAAAAAATTAACGTCCGTTTTGGTGAATTTAACGGAAGGGACTTGATTGAAGCAAATTTTACATACGTTTGGACGAAATTGACACTTTTAAACCAAGTTTGTACGTAATTGAAATTTTTTTAAAAAGATGGACTACTTTGACACGTTGCAGCCAAACTAGGGACAATGCAAGCAATTAAACCTAGATACTAATGTGAACCAGTAGATACTAATGTAAAATGGGCTTTTTATACTAGTTAAAAAGATTTTTTTTATACTAGGTATCAAAATAATATAGAAATATAAAGTATTTATGTGGTGACTCTCTTATTTTCGTATATTTAATTTTATTTAATTTTTTTAATTTTTTTTAAATTAAAATAATAATTAAATTGTTTATTGAAATAAATAATAATTATTAATTTGGAATTTTTTGTAATAATTTAATTATTATATATGTAATTTTTTTAGATTTTTATATTATTTTTTATTTGTTTGAATATTTTTTATTACATTATTAATTATTTTTTTGTATATAATATGTTAATAATATAATTGGTTAATAGATATGGTTAAAACTAGAGGTGGATATCACGGTGAGGCTTCATCCTCTCATAGTGAGCCATCAGATGAAAGAAGACGACCTACGGCATCTGCTCGTAGAAGACGAGTAGAAGAATATCGCGTGGACGTTATTCATGAGCATGATAATGAGGAGCAGGAAGAGTTATTACAGCATGGACATAGTCAGGATGATTACGTTGAAGAGGAGGATATTCAGCAGCAGCATGACTATAATCAAGAAGAACATGAAGGTGAAGGTGAAGATGAAGATGAAGACGAAGCTGAAGATGATGGATTTCCAGGAGGTCCACATGACACCTCCTTACTTACTCATTATACCCATCATGTTGCATTTGCCATATGGCAAGGCCGGGTTAGTCATCAATCTAAATTTTAATTGTTTAATAAATGTTACATTTTTTTTATATAATTATGTTTGTATTCAGAATCGAAGGGGGATAAAGGTTGTCACCCATGGCAAAAAATTGAAGCATTTTGGAATGTATCATGAGGCCATTGAGCCTTATATCCCCATGTCGGGGTTGGGTTGTTTAGTAAACCTCTCATACGAGTATGCCGATCATGGATTGATCGTTGCCCTTTCGGAGAGGTGGCACATAGAGACTAATACTTTCCACCTACCGATAGGTGAGATGACCGTCACATTAGATGACGTTATGAATTTGCTCCACCTACCCATCATGGGACAATTTTGTGAGGTTGAGGAGTTAGAGTATGATGAGGCTCGATCTCATATCATGGAGCTGCTTGGTGTGGACCACGATAAAGCTTCAGCTGAGATGAAACAGTCACGTGGTCCAAAAGTTAGGCTCAGCTGGCTACGCGAGGTCTACCAGGAGTGCATCCAGCAGGAGCGTTGGGAGTGTGCTGCTCGGGCGTACTTGTTGCATCTGCTTGGATGCACAATTTTTACAAATAAGAGTGCGACTCTAATTAAGGTATCGTATCTCCTTCTCTTGCGAGACTTGAATGCTTGTTCAAGATATGCTTGGGGAGCAGCAGCACTTGCACATACATATGAGCAGCTAGGAGATGCTAGCTTCTATGAGATCAGACAAATAGCTGGATATTCCACTCTTCTACAGGTACATTACCATCTTCTAAGTTTATTTTAATATTGTTTGACAATGAAACACACGATTGAAGTAATGTTTTTTTGTAGAGTTGGATATATGAGCACTTTCCTACAATGGGAAGGAGGCAAGTGTCTGAGAGGTACACAGAACTTGATCCACGTGCTTCACGATACATACCCCCGAGGGTGGGTTGGAGTTTGACAGAGGGTCGAACATTTCTGGATGCCCTCACTTATGATGTAGTTATCTGGAATCCATACCTTTCGCACAGACGTACATGTCCATTGATTGCCATAATTATGTACTCGGGATGGATCCGATTAGGCGACATGATTCATCGACATCTACCTGAACGCGTGTTGCGTCAATTTGGTTTTCAACAGAACATACCACGGTCACCTGATAGTCTTCCGATGCCAGACATTCCTACGATTGATCTAAATTGGTTACGGTATGCAGAGCATGCCATTACTAGTGTCATTGAAGCTGATCAGCCACATGCGTGTGTTGATGGATACATAACGTGGTTTAGGCGGGTGTCGCACCCGTACATCACTCCAGGCAACGACGATGAACGACCTAGTCTTGCACCGCGCATGAGGCGAGACATTCCAGATGAGAGGTTGGTGCCTCCAGTTCGTCGTAGACGGTCGGCTGAGCAAGGATTGTTGGTATGTCTTGAAACTAACTGATTTTGATTTTTTTTTCATTATCGTTGGTTCTTGTTTACTTTAATAAATTTTTTTGGTTATCTTCATTTTAGGGGGGTATGAGGCGTGTGATCAGGATGTTGCAGGGCATGTTAACCTGTCGAGATGTCACAGAGGGCACTGTAGCTTATCAACGTACTACTGAGACACTAGAGGTAGCGCGTAGGTCTGTTGAGGAGTATGAGTCTAGTACTAGAAGAGGTGGTCGTCCTGTGCGTGGACGTGCATCATTTTCTTGAAAGAACACTGTTATGTATGATTGTTTTTTTAATGGTTATTTATGTACCGGTTATGTAATAGTTTGACTAATTTTAATATATTTAACATCTTCTATGAATCGTGTTTGTTTAATGAAATTATATAACGACAAGTCTACATAACAAAAGTCTTTAGAACTGCAAAAAAAGTCTACATAACAAACTTAATTTCAGTCTTCTGTAAGATCTACATAAGTCGTATTAACTGTCATTAAATTCACAAATGATTGCATCCTGTGTGTATAAAATGTAGACCATGCTCGCGCTTGTGGGTAACAATAGTGTCGCAACCAGAATCGCGACGGGACGACGATCCAAAAAAGAAACAGGTTTTAGAAAAGAGATTTTGGAGTCGCCACCATAGTTTATTATGGAAAACTACGGAAAAACCATAAAAAAACAGACACGGTCCACGAAAACCAGATTATGGGTTCGGGAGTCGGTTACATGTAGGGAAGGGGTTAGCACCCTACAACGCCTGCCCTAAGGCAGTACCTTTAACTAAATGCACAAATATGATGTGGTTTTAAAAAATGTTTAACTATCCCTTAAAATAATATTCTAAATAAACGAAATATATTTTTTAGTTTTTTTGGGCCCGACAAGGATTGACCTTGCTCCTACGTATTCTCATTCAGAATGAGAAATCAGGGTTACGTAGTTCTTTAGAAACTATTTGAGAAATTCGATTGGAAATTGTTTGAAAATTTATTAAGAAAACGATTATTGATAAATTTGGATTTTTAGGGAAGTGAACCTGACAAGGGCAAGCCTTGCTCCTACGTATCTCCACTCTTGATGTAGAATCAAGGATCACGTAGTTCTGGGTAGGAAGATTGTTTGTTGTTTAAAATTGTTGATGTTCTTTGGGTTTTTTTGAAGATTTTATACCTTTTTTGTATTTTGTTTAAGAAAGAGAAAAGGTTGTTAGCACAAGGACGATGCGTGCGATCACACATGTGCATAAACCTTTAAAACATATTTTTTGTTAATTTTTTACCTGAGGAAAAGAAAAGAATTTTAGCACAAGGACGATGAGTGCGATCACACATGTGCCTAAACCTTTAAAACATATTTTTGTAATTTTAATTAAGAAAGAGAAAAGGTTTTCAGCACAAGGACGATGCGTTCGATCACACATGTGCCTAAACCTTTAAAACATATTTTTCGTAATTTTAATTAAGAAAGGGAAAAGGTTTTTAGCACAAGGACGATGCGTGCGATCACACATGTGCCTAAACCTTTAAAACATATTTTTTGTTAATTTTACTTAAGGAAAAGGTTTTTAGCACAAGGACGATGCGTGCGATCACACATGTGTCTAAACCTTTAAAACATACTTTTGTAATTTTAATTAAGAAAGAGAAAAGGTTTTCAGCACAAGGACGATGCGTGCGATCACACATGTGCCTAAACCTTTAAAACATATTTTTTGTAATTTTAACTAAGAAAGGGAAAAGGTTTTTAGCACAAGGACGATGCGCGCGATCACACATGTGCCAAAACCTTCAAAACATATTTTTTGTTAATTTTATTTTTTATGTGTATATAAGTAAAATTATTATATATTTTGAAATAAGTGGATATTTAAAAGAAATAAATAAAATAAAGTAATAAAATAAAATAAAATAAAATGAAATAAGATAAGTAAAAAGGCAAATAAATAAATAAATAATAATAAAAACAACAAAATGGGGGTGCCAAAATAAAAATAAAATAAAAAAATAAAAAAGTGGTCGAACGGTCAGTCGAAAAGCTTGATTAACGAGCGGTCCGTGGTAGAGGCCGAACGTACGTTGGTAAAGGATTCAGAATCACGAGCGCTCGTTGGGGAGAGTTGACGAACGTACGTTGAGAAAAATAGCCTGGATGACGAGCGTTCGTTGGGTGATACGACGAACGTATGTTGAGAAAAATAGCCTGGATGACGAGCGTTCGTTGGGTGGTATGACGAACGTACGTTGAGTACAGGAGGGTAGATGACGAGCGTTCATTGGATGATATGACGAACGGACGCTGAGAAACGGAGGCAGAATGACGAGCGCTCGTTGGGGGGATGACGAGCGGACGCTGGAAAGGAGGTTGAATGACGAGCGGTCATTTTGAAGATGACGAACGGACGTTGAGAAGAGCGCTCGTTGGGGACGAGCGTTCGTTGGGAAGATGAGGCTGGATGACGAACACTCGTTATGGACGAGCGTACGTTGGGAAGATGAGGCTGGATGAAGAACGCTCGTTATGGACGAGCGTTCGTTGGAAAGATGTGGGAAATGGAGGCCGAATGACGAGCGCTCGTTGGGGACGAGCGTTCGTTGGGAAGATGAGGCTGGATGACGAACGCTCGTTGGGGACGAGCGTTCATTGGGAAGATGGTCACCAAACGGTCCGTCCAAGAAGTGGCCGGACGGACGTTCGGAGAGGAGGTAGATGACGAACGTTTGAAAAAGGCCTAAAAACGTGCGTTTATTCTGGGCTTGGCCCACCCGGGTGGTTTCTAACCTAGCATCCCCTAGGGGTTCGGCATCTTCCCTTCCATTCCTCACCCACTCAGATCCAACACCCTCCCGTAAGCTCACTCCCTCAGCTCACACACTCTCCAGAGACCCAAGGTCTCTTACTCTCTCTGCAGGCTCACTGCTGCCTATGCCAACGCCGGCCACCGTCGCCTCAACCAGAATGCGCCTTGGCCTCACCGGCGACCACTCGCGCCACCAGACCCACTACCGACCGCGGCACCACTGCCGTCTCTCCCTCACTTCTCTCGCACTAGCCTAGGGTTGAGGCTTTTCCACCTTGGGCACCGCCTACCGTCGCCTCTGCCAGGGCCGGCCACTGTCGCCTCTAGCTGGAGCGCGCTTCCTCACCGGCGCCACCAGCGTCACTTTCCTCCCTCTCCATTCGAGGACCTTCTCAACTGATAATCATCCCCGCAACACTACCTTTCCCTCTCTTCTTCCCTTAATTCTTATCCCCTTTTTTTTTATTGATTTACTGATTAATTTGGCATTGATTGGGTTATGCTTGTTGGAGGTGGTTACGGGCGTGAACACGATGACCAGAGGAGTGGAGAATCAAAGGGGTTGATGGAAGCTTGCGAGGGAGGGAGACAAAGGTTGGAGTAGGGAAATGGATGAGGATGGTTAAGGGTAGGATGAGGCTGGGGTGGTGAATCTGTTTTGGTGTTCTCTGTTCGTGACCTTGGGTGCCTCAGGGGCTGAAATATGATAATGACGATGGTGGTTGTTTGCTAGCTATGCAGATGCGAAATGGGAGCTGGAGCCCTACGTGAATGACCGCCTATTCGGTCAAGCAACCGAAGGAAGACAGTATAACGGGGATCACAACTCGCATTAAGGTGACGCGAGCATGAATCTTGGATGTAAATGAATGGAATAGGGGATGAAACAGCAGGGTAATCGAAGATTCATACCAGTATGACTATGAACGAATGCGGATAACAAAAATTAGGGATACTTACCTTCAATGAAACGATTAGGCCTCTCCTTCCTCTATTGTGGACTTGTTTTCGCTTTTCCTCTGCTCTTCCCACCACTTGCACACTCCTCTCTTTTCTGTCCGATCTCCAGCAATGGATTTCTCTCCCTCGATGAAGGCCCCTGTAGCTCTCTCCAAAATCCCACTTTCTCTATGCTTTTCTCTGCTTTCTGTGCCATTCTGCCATTTCGTATATCAAATCGTGTGTGTGCCATGTAGGCTCCAAAACGTCTCTGCCACAGCCGCACACTCTGCAGAAACGGTTTCCTGTCCCCCTTCCCGCACACACACTGTTTCCTCTCTTCTTTTTTTTTTCATATGCTTTTCACTAAAGACAAAAACGCCCCCTTTTCCTAATTCTTTTTTTTTATTTTTTTTATATTAATTAAAATAAGTAAATGTAAAACTAAAAAAAATAAAACTAAAGACATAAACTGAAGAACTAAAAATATTCATTCATAAAAGAAAGATAGAATAAAATAAAATAATAATAATAAAAAATAATAAAAATAATAAAAAATAAAAAAAACGAAAATAAATATAAAAAGTTAAATAATAAAACATACGAGAACAGTCTACGGCAAAGCCAAAAAAACCCATCCGGACAAAATTCGGTATTGACAGCTGCCCCTCTTTACTTAGATTTTACTAGATAATATGACAAAGTGATGTTTTCATATTATATTGTAAAAGATAAGTAAAGATAGAAATACTAATTTCGTCTGGATTTCTAAGGAGGCGAAAGGAAGGAAAGTGAATACGAGACCTAAGATTAGCCAAAATCATGAAAAATGTGAGATTGTAATGAAAGAAATCGACCATTGCATAGCAGAGGGCCGACATTGCAGGACAACAAATTGGAATTGACCATTGCCTAGCAGAGGGTCGGTAGCACAGAATAATAAGTCGAATTTGACCATTGCCGAACAGATGGCCAGCAACAAAACGAAAATTGGATTCGACCATTGCCTAGCAGAGGGCTGATATCGCAGAAACAATAAACTGGAATTTGGTCATTGCCTAGCAGAGGACCGACAACACGAAACGAAAACCCGGATTCGACCATTGCCTAGTAGAGGGTCAGTGGAAAACTAAAATCTGGACTTGACCATTGCCTTGCAGAGGGCCAATATCGCAGAAACAATAAACTTAAATTTGACCATTGCCAAGCAGAGGGCCGATGGAAAACTAAAATTTTGACCTGACCATTGCCTTGTAGAGGGCCAATATCGCAGAAAAAACTTAAATTCGACCATTGCCAAGCAAAGGGCCGAAACATAGAAAAAAACTGGGTTTGACCATTGCCTAGCAGAGGGTCCAAACATAGAAGAAAACTCATATTTGAAACTTTCTGAAATGTTGGTAAACGCTGAGCAAAACATTGAATAGACTTGAAAGAAATGTCGTATTATCCTTTTCACAACTTCTCTTGTGCCTTAAGGATTTTTGAACAAAATACCTTGCTTATCATGAAATGTATGATGTAATGTCATGAGGGTGCATGAATGCATAAACACATGAAACCCTTGCTGCTTTTTTTTTCTTTTTTTTTTTTTTTAACATCCCTCTCTTAATTAGACTGCCCATGTTTGGAACTCGTTGTCAACATCGTCATCAAACTTGATGTACGTTCAAAACGTAATCATAAAAAAAAGTCAGGAGACAGTGAACCCTCTAATGAGAAAGAGAAGGGTGTAACCATGAATTCAAATTCTCTTTATCGCTTCCTGCAATCCAATTTGGCTTGAACCCGAGAAGGTGAGGAAAAACAGGGACGAGAAGTAGATAGCTGAATGATTGTATGTGGAGCTAACATTTGTGTTCTCCTCTGGGGAGGTATGGTTAACATAGAAACATGTAGGGCCCACAAGACTGCCCCAATTTTGCTGTGCATAGTAAGTATGATTTGGGGAGGTGAAAAGGTTTGGGTAGGAAGGATTGCCCCAGTTGGTTTGATTTTCTTTTGCATGTTGTTGGTTGGTTGGCAAAGGGATCCCTTTTTCCTGATCCATTACTTTTTTCATTTTCATTTTTTTTTTGACAAATTGCAAGTCATCTCATATTATCGCAAAATTAAGCTTTATGAAAATTTGAGCAAACATTATTCAATCTGTGTGGACTTTATTAGGCTTGTAATGTGGCTAGGGCTAGAAGGTATCGAAAGAAAGGGATAAAGGCTCAAATGAATGCTTGTCGGTTATTTTTTGAAACAAGGGTTATCATCTAGGGATCGCATCAACTATTTGACTTTTTGAGCACTCTGCTTTTTCTTTTCCTTGAACTGCATTTTTTCATTCTTTTTCATTTATCACCACTTTGTTTTGTTTTTGTTTTTTACTATTTGAAGGATTCTCCCGTTTGATCACTGAGTGCTCTTCATCTGCTTCTTGGGTTGACTCATACTGATGATAACCCTTGCTTGGGAATAATTTTGAAAAAAGATTTATTTTTGGCTCAAAACAGGGTACCAATGGATATATTTTTGTGTTTTTTTTTTATTTTTTTTTTGGATAAAGAAAGGAGGCCACACATCATTTCGAACTCTGATTGTTTTATTTTCAAAAGATTAACTCTACGATTGGATGACCTCAACATGAGTCATTTTTTTTCTTTTTGAAAGTTCCCTTGTTTGTCTCAAGGGATTTGGGGATCACCCTACTAGCGCAAGTGAGGGAAATTTTGGCCAGGCCAACCTGCCCCAGTGTTATATCCACGACAATCCTTTGTTTCGAAGGGAAATGAAAAAGGTTATGGGTTCACGCGATATGAAGGCAGATGCTTTAACGAGAAATGAATACAAGTTACCCCCGAAACCCTGAATCAGGAGAAGACTCCACATCTTTGCCATTTCAGGTTATTGTTTTTTTTTTTTGAACGTACTATGCCCTAAACAACTTAATTGACAATGAATTCAACATGCATTTTTATTCTCTCCTTTTTTAGTCTTTCATGACATCCCTCAGGAACGAGCTTGTGCCAACCGAATATACCCGCGATGCTTTTACTCATGTGTGCTTAATTATCATTGCCTTTATTTTCCCTTATTTACCTAAAAGCTCAGCGCAACATGCAATATTTCAAGAAGCGTGCGAACAAAAAATATGAATGAAACCGTGAAGTATTTATTGAATGAAATAACACAGAGTGCAACAAACTGTAAAGATCATGTCAATATCCCTTAACAGCATTCCCCCATCACGGAATCATCATGCGTAAAACTTTTTGACCGCATCCGAATTAACCGGTAAAGGTAACTCCTCTCCATCCATCCTTGTGAGAATTAGTGCCCCACCAGAGAATGCTTTCTTTACTACGAATGGCCCTTCATAATTCGGGGTCCACTTGCCTCTATGATCCTTTTGTATAGGCAAGATCTTCTTCAACACCAGCTCGCCTTCGTGGAATTCTCTTGGATGCACCCTTTTGTCAAATACATTTTTCATTCTTCTTTGGTACAATTGTCCATGACACACTGCTGTTAACCTTTTTTCTTCAATGAAATTGAGGTGATCAAATCGGGCTTGAACCCACTCAGCTTCCTCTAGTTGGGTTTCCATTAACACTCGTAAGGACGGAATTTCCACCTCAAATGGAAGTACTGCTTCCATCCCATACACAAGCGAGAAAGGTGTTGCTCCGGTTGATGTTCGTACCGATGTGCGATATCCATGGAGAGCAAAAGGAAGCACTTCGTGCCAGTCTTTATAGGTGACCACCATCTTTTGCACGATTTTCTTGATATTCTTATTGGCAGCCTCTACCGCCCCATTCATCTTTGAACGGTAAGGAGAAGAATTATGATGATGAATCTTGAATTCCTCACATAACTCTGCCATCATCTGGTTGTTCAGGTTAGTGGCATTATCAGTGATGATTCTGTTAGGGAGCCCGTATCTACAGATCAACTCCCTTTTTATGAATTTGGTCACCACCTTTCTAGTCACGTTGGCGTAAGAAGCAGCCTCCACCCATTTGGTGAAGTAATCGATTGCGACTAGTATGAAACGATGTCCATTTGACGCCTTCGGCTCTATAGCTCCAATGACATCTATCCCCCACATCGAAAGTGGCCACGGTGCAGACAACACGCTTAGAGTCGTAGGTGGCATATTGATATTATTCGCATACTTCTGACATTTCTCACACTTTCTCACATGTGTGCAACAATCACTTTCCATGGTCAGCCAAAAATAACCAGCTCTCAATATCTTCCTGGCCATCGAGTGCCCGTTCATGTGCGTGCCAAAGGTACCCTCGTGCACTTCTTTCAATATCAGCTCAGCCTCCTTTGCATCCACACATCTGAGGAGGACCATGTCGTGATTTCTCTTGTATAAAATATCCCCACTCAAGATAAATTTGCCCGCCAATCTCCTTAGCGACCTTTTATCGTTTTCGGATGCTTTCTCAGGGTATTCTCGGGTCTTAAGATAATGTTTGATATCACAATACCAAGGTTTACCGTCTGATTCCTCCTCGATGAAATGACAATATGCTGGCTCTGCATGGCTCTTCATTTTAATCATTGGTAATTCTGCATCTTGGTCAATTTTGAACATTGATGACAAGGTAGCCAACGCGTCTGCCAATTGATTATCTTCTCGCGGTATGTGGTTAAATGTGATGGAGTCGAAATACTCTTTCAATCCCTTGATGTAAGCCTGGTAGGGAATTAATTTTGTATCCCTAGTCTCCCATTCTCCCTTCAACTGGTGGATGACCAAAGCTGAATCTCCGTATACATCTAGAACTCTTGCCTTAGATTCGATTGCCGCCCGAATACCCATAGCACAAGCCTCATATTCTGCGATGTTATTCGTACAATTAAAACACAACCTTGCTGTCATTGGTATGTACCGCTTCCCTGGAGAAACAAGCACTGCCCCTATTCCATGTCCCATCACATTCGAGGCTCCGTCGAATAATACCGTCCATGCTTTTTCGTCTCGGTCTTCTCCGTTCTCTTCTAGTAGAGCCATGATGTCTTCATTTGGAAATTCAGGTTGCATTGGTTGATAATCGCTAATGGGTTCATGAGCCAGATATTCTACTAGAGCACTACCCTTGACGGATTTATGAGTAACATATACGATGTCATATTCTGACAATAGCATCTGCCACCGAGCTATCCTTCCAGTGAGAGCAGGCTTTTCAAAAATAAACTTGATAGGATCCATCTTGGATATCAACCAGGTAGAGTGACTCAACATGTATTGCCTTAGGCGATGAGCAGCCCATGCCAATGCACAACAAGTTCGCTCTAACGATGAATATCGTTGTTCGCAGTCTGTGAATTTCTTGCTCAAGTAATATATTGCATGCTCCCTTTTTCCAGCTTCATCATGTTGACCCAATACACAGCCCATTGACCTTTCCAATACAGTTAAATACAAAATGAGTGGTCTTCCTGGCTCGGGCAGACGCAATACCAGTGCGTCTTGCAGGTATTGCTTGATTTTCTCAAAAGTGGCTTGACAATCCTCGTTCCAAACCATAACCTGATTCTTTCGTAGCAACTTGAACATTGGTTCACAGGTAGCGGTTAATTGGGAGATGAATCTAGCAATGTAGTTCAATCTACCTAAAAAACCGCGAACCTCCTTCTCCGTGCTAGGCGTAGGCATTTCTGATATCGCTCGCACTTTGTCAGGATCCACTTCTATCCCCTTTTGGCTAAACACAAAACCCAACAACTTCCCGGATTTCACTCCAAATGTGCATTTGGCGGGGTTTAACCTGAGTTTATACTTTCTCAATCTCTCAAATAATTTCTTCAAGTTGAGGATGTGTTCTTCTTCCGATTCAGACTTTGCAATCATGTCATCCACATAAACTTCGATCTCCTTGTGCATCATATCATGAAAAAGTGTCACCATCGCCCTCTGATATGTTGCCCCAGCATTCTTGAGCCCAAAGGACATCACCTTATAACAAAAAGTCCCCCACAATGTGATGAAGGTCGTCTTTTCCATGTCCTCAGGCGCCATCTTAATCTGATTATACCCCGAGAAACCATCCATGAACGAAAATAGCGAGTACTTGGCTGTATTATCAACCAAAGTGTCGATGTGTGGTAACGGGAAGTTATCCTTCGGACTTGCACAGTTCAAATCACGATAGTCAACGCACATTCGAACTTTCCCATCTTTCTTAGGCACTGGTACAATATTTGCTACCCATTGTGGGTATTTCGCCACAGCCAGAAATCCTGCGTCGAATTGCTTCTGTACCTCTTCCTTAATTTTCAATGACATTTCTGGTTTCATTCTTCTTAGTTTTTGCTTGACTGGAAGGCATTCCGGTTTAAGTGGGAGCTTGTGTTGCACGATATCGGTATCCAACCTTGGCATGTCATTGTAAGACCAAGCGAACACATCCTTAAACTCCTTCAATAGGGCTCGCAACCCTTCCCTCACTTCCTTTTTCATGCCAGTACCGATTTGTACTTCCTTTATCTCTCCTTCCTCTCCCAAGTTGAGTACTTCAACATCCTCCTGATGGGGTTTTATCTCTTTAGACTCTTGTTCCACTAATCTCAAGAGCTCTGGAGAGGGTTCCGGATCATCTTCATAATCATCTTCCGTATTATCGACAGGGTGCTCAAAATTAGGAATATCGACAATGTTATTTTCAAAACTTTCATTGTCATATATGCATTATTTAAATTTATAAAAAAAAAGAATAAATAAAAAGGAAAAACCGATGACGAATGTAAAATGATGATAAAACAAAAACAAACACGATTTGATTATCACGCTGAGCACAAAAACTAAACGTCAACCCGTAAGTCATGAATCCTAAAGCCCCGGGTGAAGCTATAGGATTAATTAAAACTATTACATTTTATTCAAATTAAGCATCACGAGTAAACTCAGAGTTTCCCAATTGTTGAGTGGTGCATCTGGGGAGCAGGCTCGCACGAAACTTGAGCATTCAGAGCTATCTTCATCCTCCACGGCGGCTATATTGCCCGCGTTGATCCATCCAGCACTACGAAAGCTCTCCTTGATGTCACGAATACCAATCTTTTCCGCCATGGGTTCACGCCTTTCTACACGAGCCAGACCGCGCTCTCTCCTCTCTTCCATCAGCCTTCTCTTGTCCTCTCTGGTGGGCCTGTACCCTAGGCCATATCGGCTTCTATTCTCAACGACCTGTAGGGGGGAAGTTCGCCCCTGCCCGTGCTTGCCTAAACCTCTACCAGGTACATACCCCTCTTTCAGCAAGACCTTGGCCATCTTGATAGAAGCACGTGATAAATGCGGGTTTACTGGGAATGGCTCCACATAGGCATTTCCAACAATTTCCAATGACTGGAAGGCTATTTCAAGAGCTTCCTCAGCCACCTCAATATATCGCGTGGACGAGGGTCTGCTCACAAGGAGGTCCTCCTCTCCTGATATTATCACCACCCTATCTCCCATAACATATTTCAGTTTTTGGTGTAGTGTGGAAGGCACAACTCCTGCAGAATGGATCCACGGGCGACCCAACAAACAGCTATAAGCCGGGAGGATATCCATAACTTGAAAGGTCACTTGAAAGACACAAGGACCGACTTGAATGGGCAATTCAATTTCTCCCATCACTACCCTTTTACTGCCGTTAAATGCCCTCACAATCATAGAGCTCGGCTTCATATGCATTCCATCACAGGGTAACTTCTCCAATGTCGATTTTGGCATGACGTTCAGAGAAGAGCCATTGTCCATCAAGACACGCGCTATAACGTGATCTAAACATTTCACAGAGACATGAAGAGCCTTGTTATGCCCTCTCCCCTCAGTGGGTATCTCCTCATCAGTAAAGGTGAGGTAATTATTAGCGATGATGTTGCCAACAATGCCCTCAAACTTGTTCAACGAAATACCTTGCTCAACATGAGCCTCACTGAGTACCTTCATTAACAACTTTCTGTGAGAGGTAGAATGCATAAGCAATTCTAACAAGGAAATCCAAGCAGGCATGCGGTTCAACTGCTCCACCACCTTATACTCACTTTGTTGAATGAATTTTAAAAATTCGCAGGCCTCTTCTTCGGATATCTCTTTCTTTTCCTCCTCGTTAGGGGTCTCCTCTACCTGCGCGCCCTTTCCTTTTAAAACCTCCCTGGCCTTTGCGGCCATTGTTGTTTCATTATTATTGGTCCCCTCTTTTGTCACCATTGGTGACGCGAAGATTCGACCACTTCTCGTCATCCCACCTATGCCTGTTATGTTCTCAACGGCCGAATCTGCGCCTTTTCCCTCATCTAACACATGTGCTCCATACCTCCAAGGGACAGCCTTCTCGCTTTTGTAAGGAAAGGGAGACGGCGCCCGAATGACGACAGATGGCTTTTCTTCAGCCACTGGCACAGGGGTGGTTCTAGTGAAATTGATCACCAACGGCTTAGGCAGAGTTACGTCGGATTCCCCGCCAATTTGTGTGAACACTTCCCCCTCCTTATCCTTGTAGCATACTTGCATTAAACTTCTATCCAGCAAGTCTTGTAGAATATCTTCAAATTCACCACATTCCTCAATAGAGTGCCCATCATCCGGATGAAGTGCACATGTTACGTCCTCGTCATAATCGTCTTTTAAAAGGCTCACTTTTATCAGCGCCTTAAAGATAAATTTTCTAGAACTTTGGATTTCACCCGCGTTTCTTATCAACTCATGTTTTTCATCCTCGACGGCATTCGTCGAGGCACTCCCATGCCCAGAAAGCGGATTAGTCTCGATGCTAGGTTTATCTTCTTGAAACTTTAACCACCCCGAGTCAATTAGAGCCTGTACTTTGTGTTTAAAAGCTAGACACCTCTCAGTTGAGTGACCAGCACCTCCCCCATGGTAACTACATTTGGCCTCTGCATCATAACCCCTGGGGTACGGAGGTTGCATGGGCTTCATCGGACAAATAGCAACCAAACCCCTTTTGACAAGATGGAGTAACAATTCTGTGTAAGTTGTAGGGATAGGGGTGAAATTAACAAATTGGTTCCTTCTTGGGTAAGTATTTTGGCCCGCATTCTGATTTGGACCTGCAATTGCCCCAGCCCTCCAAGTATCAGTTGGGAGCAATGACGGTTGATAATACCCTTGTTGTTGTTGAGGCCTGGCTTGATGAGCAAACGCCACATTAGCTGCAAGAGGGGGTTTCCCCAAGTATGGTCAGAAGCTATGAGTGGGAGCTTGACCTCTCCACACAGGCATTGCCGATGCCGCGTGCACATCCCCTTCCTTCTTCTTTCCCACATTGAAATTGGGTTTTTTGTAATTTGCAGTTGCAGGCGAACTGTATACAATTTTCCCACTTTTAACCCCAATTTCTATCCTTTCGCCTATTATAATTATATCAGCGAAATTGGCAGACACGTTCCCGACCATGTGCTCGTAAAATGGCGGTTGGAGAGTGTTCACAAACATTACCACCATCTCCCTGTCATACAAAGGTGGTTCGACTTGTGCAACTAACTCTCTCCACCGTTGGGCATATTCCTTGAAAGTTTCGTTGTCCTTCTTTGACATATTTTGCAGCTGCAGTCGATCCGGTGCGATGTGCGTGTTGTATATATACTGCTTTACAAAGGCGTCTGCCAGGTCTGCCCAGCAACGGATTCGAGACGGCTCAAGATGGGTGTACCAGTTCAACGCTACCCTAGCCAAACTTTCTTGGAAAATGTGGATGAGTAGCTGCTCATCATGAGCATACGCCGCCATCTTTCTACAGTACATGGTCACATGGCTTTTAGGGCAAGTGTTACCCCTATATTTTTCAAACTCCGGCGCCTTGAACTTAGGCGGGATTTTCAAGCCCGGAACCAAAGTCAATCTGGCCGCATCTCCAAACCCGTAGCTCTCAACTCCCTCAACAGCTCTCAACCTCGCCTCCAAACTTTCCAACCTACCCGTAGCTCCAACAAGGCCACCGAATCCCCCAACCACCGTGGCGTGCGGTGCAGCTTCGGCTGAAGAATCCTCCCTAGCAACCACATGCGGTACTAGGGTCACCCGAATTCCATCAGTTGTGTGGGTCTCATTCATTCTCGTGCCCCCCATGGGAGCCGACACTAAGACAGGTCCCTGAGTGCCGATCGGTGGTATATTGACAGTCGCGGGAAACGAGAATGAAGCGTGCTCAACTTCTGAGTACTCTCCTACAGGAGGAGCGTAACCCGGAGGTAAACCATACAGTGGGAAAAGAACTGATTGGCTTGCGGCGTTGAACATTGGGGGATAAGGGTGAGCATTCCCCTCAACATGCGCAGATGAAGACTCTCCAGTAGTCTTCATGGATTCAAGCGCCGCCAAGATCTGGCCGATCTGGTCCTTCAACTGGCCAACATCCGCTTTGAGAGACTCTTGTGACTCCTCCCAGCTTGCCATGGCTTTTGAATTTGCCCGGGTCCGGTAGGGATGTCGTGGAAACTTAGCTGTTGTCCCTCACTCGTACTACTTTATTATTTTAATCGAATTAGATGGAAATGAAACATGCTGAACAAAAGAAAAGATGATGCATGCTAGTAATGGGGGGAAATCACAAGATTGTAATGACATCACTGATGGAAATTAACACAAGCAGATGCTAAACAACATCCCACACCTTTCATTTAAAAGGAAACAAGTTCATTACATTTCTTAAAGGAACAAATCATAAAGATCTCTACATACATCAATTCCTAGCCCAAGAGATGAGGGATTTCATCTCGTCTATCAACCGTTTACAGTGATTAATAAAAAGCTCTATTTCTACTGGTGGGCTATAAAAGTGGGTACTCGCTTCAGCTTCCGACACCATTCTGGGGATGTCTTCAATTGCCCCATTTGCCAAAGCAGTCAGCTGAGAGAAGCTTTCTTTCGAATGGTTTACGGTCGTTTCTTGCTCTGCGATGTGCTCTTTCATTCGCTTTATCAAGGCCTGATGCCTTTCTTCAAATTCCATCGACCTCCATCGCTCCTCTTGCTCCTCGATGTAATCCTCCATCTGCTTTAACATGGCTCGATACTCCCCTTCAGCCTCTGCCAGCTTCCAGCGCTCCTGATTCAACTCCGCTTCAAATGATGTAGCCATTTCCTTCATTTGATGCCCCGATTCTTGTACTTGGACTTGCGCTTCCCTTAGTCTTTTTAGGGCTTCCCTTTTATCCCTCTTGGCTTCTTCATAGAGTTGTTTCCACTGTCTGCCCTCTTCTAAAGCCACATTCTTCTCATTCACCCTCATGGATAACTCCTTACTTGCGGTCACGAGATCTTGTTTTACTCGGAATGTATAATCTCTCTCGGCCTTCTGGCTTTTGACGATGTTTTCATAAGCCCGTGACTTTTCTTCGTTATCATTCCTCATATCCACAAAATCATTGCGAGCCTTCTGTAATTCATTTTCCAACCTAGCATTCCTCACCCTCAATTTCTTCACCTCAGCCTTCAACTGTTTCACCTCTTCACTTTCTGGGGCTTGGGATGTTCTTTCACTCGCCGATTGATCATTGATGGGCTTGAAAGGCAACTTGACTTCTCTTACCCTCTCCAGAATCCAGGTATGATAACTAACCCTGCTATCCATCACTCCACTCCTTAGGTCCTTCTCTGCTCGCACCACACTTTCCCAGGCACTTCTGACTCTCCTCAACATTTCAGTACAATGTCCGTCCTCATAGTAGATGAAGAAGGTTGTGAGATAATCTGGTGAAGGCGCTCCCTTCATAGGATATCCGAACTGTCTTTGGACCAAAACAGGGTTGTAGTTAATACAATACCTAGCGCCTATGAGAGGTATGTTAGGGAAGTTGCCACAATGTTGGATAGATGGTTTAGTCTCAAGCCAAGGAAGGCGCCATTTTACGTTTCCTTCCCTCAAACCAGCAAAGAAAAGAGCCCACCCATTACCTCCTTGATGCGACAGATTCTCAGGTGAACTCCTAATATCGATTACCCCCTTAAATACTCGTGCCGTCATCCATGCATATAACGCCGACAAACAACAAAGAATCCTCTTCCCCTTTCTCTCATGGCAAAAACTCATAGTCCCATACACATCTGCGAGGACTGCTGTTACGGGGTTTTCTGATCTTGTCTTTTTTGCCACGAAGACATCGATAGCAGTGTAATCTACAAAGTCTTCCAGCCTGGGAAACAGGACAATGCCAAACACAGTGAGGGCTAGTACATCCATGAAGGTCTCCCATTCTTTCCTATCGCCCAGATCATGCAAATATTGTTCAAGGTATCCTTGTGTCAGCCCCCGCATTTGATGTCTCGTTATTAACCGATTCTTCAATTCATTGGGCTGTATTTTCATTACAGCAGCAAGGGTAGAAACAGAGGCATGATGCTCCAAGTGCTGATATGGCTTGGTACCCTCTAAAGGCAAACCCAGAATA
The DNA here is from genome assembly GCA_034642375.1 of Vigna nakashimae. NCBI lineage: Eukaryota > Viridiplantae > Streptophyta > Magnoliopsida > Fabales > Fabaceae > Vigna > Vigna nakashimae. The sequence continues at coordinate 25,121,336 of CM067763.1, read as the reverse complement.
TGCTCAAATTCTTCTACGGTTGGCGCCAGCTGGAAGTCCTGGAAGGTGAAACATCTCAGTGGAGGATCATAATACTGAGCCAGAGCTGTAATAGCGGGCAACTGTACTTTCACCTCCATTAAACTCAACAAATTCCCATATTTCCTCCCGAAGGCTTCTCTCTGTATGGTCTTGAGTCTTCGGCCTAAATTTATCAATCCGGTCAAATTTCCAACATGTGTCCTTAGGCTAGACTTCTTTCTTAAAATGGCGGAGTTGGTATGCAGTGTAGCATCTGATCTGGTGCCAGCATCCATCTCGTGTGAAGTCAAGAGTATACCTGTGATTTCCCCTAAAACCAACATGTTACTAAATGATGCATGCATATGATGCATGATGATAAAACAACACGATGAATCAAATGCATGCATGACATGAAAATGCAATAACATAATTTTTGAAAGAGAACGAACAACGTGAGGATTACAAGAATACATGTTTCTCCCTTTGTGCCCTAATAAAGGTTCAATGGCTTGGATCCAAGGTCAAGTATATGCAATTTCACAAGGATGGTCTCCTGAACCTAGAGGTCAATGGTCACTAGAGCTATGGCCCCCTTAATAGCATCCCCACAACAGTCGAGTAATCAACTAGATGAGGAGACACAAGTGAAGAGAACAGACTCTAGCTGGAGTTCTCACGATAGCCAGACAGGAAGTACATCCCAGAGTGACAACGCTACAGAACTCCTTTAATTCTAAGTTACGCTCAGACCCGGGTATAGGGCCCCACTCCTGATATGCACAAAGTGTGTGTGTGAAGGGAGAATGCAATGCATACCCAAAACCCTCACCTGCAAAACAACCAGAAAATTTCCCAGGCAGATATACACATGTTTTCTATCCTAGGTTTCAATATAGGACAATCCAAGCAACTCATGCAATTATTCAAAATATCAAACATAGATAAAGAAAATGGGAAGGAAAACATAAAGCAAAACCACATCAGAATCGAGCATCTAATTAAATGGCTTGAGTCTCTAAGGTCCCCAGTGAAGTCGCCATCTGTCGCAACCGGAATTGCGACGGGACAACGATCCAAAAAAGAAACGGGTTTTAGAAAAGAGATTTTGGAGTCGCCACCATAGTTTATTATGGAAAACTACGGAAAAACCATAAAAAAACAGACACGGTCCACGAAAACCAGATTCTGGGTTCGGGAGTCGGTTACGTGTAGGGAAGGGGTTAGCACCCTACAACGCCTGCCCTAAGGCAGTACCTTTAACTAAATGCACAAATATGATGTGGTTTTAAAAACTGTTTAACTATCCCTTAAAATAATATTCTAAATAAACGAAATATATTTTTTAGTTTTTTTGGGCCCGACAAGGATTGACCTTGCTCCTACGTATTCTCATTCAAAATGAGAAATCAGGGTTACGTAGTTCTTTAGAAACTGTTTGAGAAATTCGTTTGGAAATTGTTTGAAAATTTATTAAGAAAACGATTATTGATAAATTTGGATTTTTAGGGAAGTGAACCTGACAAGGGCAAGCCTTGCTCCTACGTATCTCCACTCTTGATGGAGAATCAAGGATCACGTAGTTCTGGGTAGGAAGATTGTTTGTTGTTTAAAATTGTTGATGTTTTTTTGGGTTTTTGAAGATTTTATACCTTTTTTGTATTTTGTTTAAGAAAGAGAAAAGGTTGTTAGCACAAAGACGATGCGTGCGATCACACATGTGCATAAACCTTTAAAACATATTTTTTGTTAATTTTTTACTTAAGGAAAAGAAAAGAATTTTAGCACAAGGACGATGCGTGCGATCACACATGTGCCTAAACCTTTAAAACATATTTTTGTAATTTTAATTAAGAAAGAGAAAAGGTTTTCAGCACAAGGACGATGCGTTCGATCACACATGTGCCTAAACCTTTAAAACATATTTTTCGTAATTTTAATTAAGAAAGGGAAAAGGGTTTTAGCACAAGGACGATGTGTGCGATCACACATGTGCCTAAACCTTTAAAACATATTTTTTGTTAATTTTACTTAAGGAAAAGGTTTTTAGCACAAGGACGATGCGTGCGATCACACATGTGCCTAAACCTTTAAAACATATTTTTGTAATTTTAATTAAGAAAGAGAAAAGGTTTTCAGTACAAGGACGATGCATGCGATCACACATGTGCCTAAACCTTTAAAACATATTTTTTGTAATTTTAACTAAGAAAGGGAAAAGGTTTTTAGCACAAGGACGATGCGCGCGATCACACATGTGCCTAAACCTTCAAAACATATTTTTTGTTAATTTTATTTTTTATGTGTATATAAGTAAAATTATTATATATTTTGAAATAAGTGGATATTTAAAAGAAATAAATAAAATAAAGTAATAAAATAAAATAAAATAAAATGAAATAAGATAAATAAAAAGGCAAATAAATAAACAAATAAATAAATAAATAATAATAAAAACAACAAAATGGGGGTGCCAAAATAAAAATAAAATAAAAAAATAAAAAAGTGGTCGAACGGTCAGTCGAAAAGCTTGATTAACGAGCGGTCCGTGGTAGAGGCCGAACGTACGTTGGGAAAGGACTCAGAATCACGAGCGCTCGTTGGGGAAAGTTGACGAACGTACGTTGAGAAAAATAGCCTGTATGACGAGCATTCGTTGGGTGATACGACGAACGTACGTTGAGAAAAATAGCTTGGATGACGAGCGTTCGTTGGGTGGTATGACGAACATACGTTGAGTACAGGAGGGTAGATGACGAGCGTTCATTGGATGATATGACGAACGAACGCTGAGAAACGGAGGCAGAATGACGAGCGCTCGTTGGGGGGATGACGAGCGGACGCTGGAAAGGAGGTTGAATGACGAGCGGTCATTTTGAAGATGACGAACAGACGTTGAGAAGAGGAGGCTGGATGACGAGCGCTCGTTGGGGACGAGCGTTCGTTGGGAAGATGAGGCTGGATGACGAACGCTCGTTATGGACGAGCGTTCGTTGGGAAGATGAGGCTGGATGACGAACGCTCGTTGGGGACGAGCGTTCATTGGGAAGATGGTCACCAAACGGTCCGTCCAAGAAGTGGCCGGACGGACGTTCGGAGAGGAGGTAGATGACGAACGTTCAAAAAAGGCCTAAAAACGTGCGTTTATTCTGGGCTTGGCCCACCCGGGTGGTTTCT